>OU343060.1:39942248-40681733 GCA_910593695.2 Ocypus olens
TATTGATTATTTATATCATTGTACATTAAAAATGTTGAAGGTTTAGTGGGATCATAATTTGGAGTAAATTTGTTATTAGCTTTCGCATACCTTTTAGAGCATTGACTTAAACCACCCCGTATACCCCTCTCAATAAACAATATCATATCAATATCGCTCATTAATTCTAGTTTGATTTGAGTATACTTGAGCATACAGTCCCAAGTGTATCCGGGTAAAGTGTAATAATGGGCTGGATCTAGGCCATATGTTTTTAAACAGCTAACACGAAATTGTTCAAACACATCGGTTAATAATAGTACATCAGTTTTCAGATATAAATCGCTGTACTCCCCCAAATTTCGACATCCAAAACTTTGCCACACATTACAAGCGTGTGCATACTCATCATCAGAAATATTAGTATCGTTTAATTTATTATAAAATTGCGATTTACTGGGTAAACTACAAACATTTAATTTTTCCCAAGAATCAATGAAATCATAAGGAAAAATTCCCTTTCGCGTTAATAAATTAAATTTACTATTTTCTAAATAATTAAATTGTGATTTCAAAATTGGATACTCCGATAAATATGAAGCTAGTTGTTCTAACCCTGATGCTAGAAATCTAAATGAATCAATGAATCTGAATTTCACTAAATTTTCATCGATATTCTTTGTAAATGATATATACCTCTCTTTATTAACAGGTAACAAATCAACACGACCCTCAAAATCTTTCGCTAAATTTTTAATAATAAAATGTGAGTCGTATCCTGACAAATTATGAAATACAACTGGAATTATATGGCTATCCTGATAATTAATATTACATTCCTCATGTGCAGAACCTCGGTACTTGCCTGTAAGATGACAATGATCACATACTCTGACATCACTAAGTTCAAATGATTGCTCGCAGATGTGGCACAGAGGAATTGACTGAAATTCAAATTCTTGCGCTGGTGTAAGAGGCTCCATCGGTAAAGGGCAAAGAAACACCGTTTCAACATCTTCAGCAAACTGCCGCATTTCATTAGCAAACCACTGCTGACAGTCCACACCACGATAGGCTCTATAAAAAGATAATGTATCATCATATGAACATTTTACATAATATGCAATAGAATGTGGAACATGTGTTTGATATTGATTATTGTTGTCTGTGGGTTTTAGTATACATTCTAAATCAGCGTAGACGACAAACGGCGTGGGCTCTTTATTCTTAAAATTTTTAAATGAAACCGTATCCCCCGGATTAGGAAGTCTTATTTTACAATCATTCATCTTAATACAATCTCGAGTATGCGCATCTAATTTAATTTGTGAATGAAAGTAATGTAGACACCGATCGCAGAAATATTTTTGCCCGTCGTGCCTGCTCAGCTGACTTGATACAAGACGGCTTAGACTTTTAATCCACGCGTAATGGAAACGGGGTGTAAATATATGGCTGTCTTGCAAATCACCCTGTTCTTCATCAGCATACACGTCTTGGATTAGCAGCAGGTTAACATGACGCTCCTGTTTGTTCTTGGTTAAGAAAGTAGGAACAACATTGAACTTTTTCCTGCTCTGCTTCTCCAGGATATAAACATTAATAGATACGTTGTTCTGCGCCTCGAACCGGGGGATCTGCTTGACGGTCATCGGCATGACAATATTTTTCAAGTTGAGCACCGTAGAGTAGTGTGGATATGATGTGGTGCGGTCTGGATGACTGCCGTGGTCCACGGGGTGAAAAGCTGACATCACCGACCAGGCAAAGCATGCATCATCGGTGTTTTTGATGTTGACACACGCCTGTTTTAATTGGATGGAACGGGGCAGCTCAATGTATGATGAACCCAATTGCGGTGTAAATTTGTTAATGTTTACCCCAAGATTAATAATTGATGATAAACTCCAACCAGAATCTCTTTCCTGAAATTAAATCATATCCATATACAATCTAATCTAACTAATTGATATTAATTATAAAATTATTAATTGAAATTCATTTTAGAACAAAAAATACATACTTGAAACTCATCTAATTGTGTAAGAATGGAGCCTTGAATGTTCTCCTTGAACCACACCGCCAGATCCGTATCCCGGTAAATAGGATAATTCTTCGTGGTGATGTGTTTGAATTCCCGCAATTCAACACCCCCCTTCACAATAACGAACTCACCACAGAATGATACATTAACTTTTAATGCGGCCTCATTTTTTAGTATATTATATACACGCCGCCGAAACAAATCTGTGCAGTCAGCAAGAAATGTAGCTGGTTCTTTGTGTGATAAATTAACAATTATTGCGGTGCGGAGCCTGCTTGCAAAGGCTGATTGTTGATCCAGCCATTTCACGCGCATGCTGGCATAATTTTGACGATTAGGATGTGTGGGCGCATATCCTGATCCGATGGTTCCTCGCTGTGATTTCATGATCGTCCTCATTCCATCACACTGGCTGATGCAGGATAAAATATGCTGTTTTTGTCCCACTGATTTTACACCCTTCAAAACCACCCGCAGCACGCGAATTTGTCGGCCGCACTCTTTGATTGCAACCTCCAACACCGCAGGATTATTTGTGGCTTCTTGAAGACGCTCGCGGATTTCTTCTACAAGTTTGGTGAAGTTTTTCAGCGCCATTTTCTCTGCAAGCACAAATAACTGTTGTAGGAGAACAAGTCAAACCGTTGGGTATTAGAGAGAGCTATGTCTGACTACTATGACGCCTCGGTATAGAAAGAAGCGTCAGGCCTCAGAGATTTATTTTTATATACTAAATCGACCTCGCATTGAATTGTGGGTAATTTAAAACCTTTTCATTATTATTATTAATTTGGATACGCTTGGAATTATATATATATAGGTATAATGTATCATGGGAAACTGTATTATTAGAAATAAGTGATGGGATATGATTAATAATCAATAGGATTAGATCTCATAATTAGCAAAGATTATGGCGTTTTGAATAAATTACCATAATGGTTTTATAAAAACTAGGCATACTCAAGCAGTTCTTTAATAGCCTTCAGGCGACAATTTCCCCTGATCATGTTTGCATTAAACATACGAAACACTGTATATACCTAACTCCTTAAAGGTAATAACTAGTTTTGCAGGCTAGGATTACGATTACCAAGAGTTGATACTTCACCCTCGTAAGGGTTACAGCGACGTGTTATCGTGCGGGTAAAAGTCGACCGCGAGTTAGCCTCGTAAAAACAATGTTTTGATATTATGCAGCACCTCAAAAAAATGTACATTTACCAATAACAAACCATTCCCAACCCAATTAATGATAATATATCTAAATTTTAATGATTCATTAATCAATTCTTTTAATAAACTCGTAATGGATATATAAATTATAAAACTAAATTTAAATTAATAGATACGCGCGGACTATAAGATACGCGGGAACTGTGCATTGTCATGTGGGCGGTCATCGAGTGTTCGTAGACGGTGTCGGAATAAATTCTAGCCCGAGTTATTAAAATAAAAAACAGAAAATTAAACAATAATGCTATGGGATGTGGTCATTTCGTAAATTTTGTCAAAATGCCCCAAAATTGCACGGGCGCCAAGATACCGCGCATGGATTTAATGGTGAGTCATCGACTGTGCATTGTCGAGTAGTACGTAACGCGGCCACCGTGTGTTTCCAGATGGCGCCGGAATAAATTATGACCCGAGTTATTTAAAAAAGACAGAAAATAAAATTTTAATGCTATGTTATGTAGCTATTCCGCAAATTTTGTCAAAATGCCCCAAAATTGGGCATACGGCATTAATCGCGCGTCTCCTGCGTACCTAAAGGGGACTGGAAATTATTAAACTGAAAACTGCTTACCTTTGTTACGATAATTTCACAAAGTATTTAAAACACTCGATAAAATGCCACTCACTACTCACAAAATTTCAGGTAAAAACTGTAGTTGTTGAACAACGAACTATCGAAGATAAATGAAGCCTGCAAGTGATTTTCCGAGATTATATAGCCTTCCGATGTGTAGATGCAATTTTTCTAGACAGGTTGAGACTTGTCGAGAAGTGGTCAGACAAACTGGCGCCGCCTTGGAATTTATCTCTCCTTATTAATTGCGAGTGCACTGACCACCTCTCGATTTTTTTTACTTATTTATTTAAAATAACATAAAATGTATTAGTTGCGAGGTATCATTCTAATCATCTAAATGTGCCAAATTCAATCATGTAAATAAAAACTAAAAAATATCATGGGTTTGATGAAGGATGAGAATGGGGGAAAAATTATGTCAGAATTTGTTGGGTTGCGGGCTAAATTATATGCTAACAGCGTACAGGGCAAATGGTCAAAAAAGGCCAAAGGTGTAAAGAAGTGTGTAGTGGCTGACGACATTTCGGGTGATGCTTATAAAAATTGATATCAACTTTGCACGTTTTGAAATCTGATTCGGCAATCTGATTGATTGAAAGTGCTAGTTATTTCATCATCCTCGAATATAACGAGCAGTTATTATGAATTCATCTTTATTGTAACGCGATGCATGATCTTATTTCAGTATGGGTAGACATAATAATATAGATTCCTTCTATCTTTGTCAGACTTATACTAGAATTCCTAAACATTTAATACGAGATAATGCTAATTTTATAATATTATTTAAACAAGATGATCTCAACTTGAAGCATGTGCACGCTGATCACGTGAGCAGTGATATGACCTTTGAGACATTTAAGTCTTTATGTGTAGAGTGCTGGAAAGAAAAAATCGGTTTCATTACTATTGATAAAGACTCGGAGTAAGGCAGATATCGGAAAGGTCTTGACCAGTATATAATACTGAATTAATCAGAGTTTGTGGTAGTGCTAATACAGCTGTGCAAAGATGCAGACCTGTTTTTAATAACTGCTACCTGTTTTGCAATAACAGCTACCTGTCTTGGAATAACTGCTACCTGATTTGGAATAACTGCTACCTGTCTTGTAATAACAGCTACCTGTCTTGGAATAACAGCTACCTGATTTGGAATAACTGCTACCTGTCTTGTAATAACAGCCACCTGTCTTGGAATAACTGCTACCTGATTTGGAATAACTGCTACCTGTCTTGGAATAACAGACCTGTCTCCGGAGAAATGGCTGATGTTAAAAGAAAAATATTATCAATTCAAAAGGCTATTAGGAATAAAGTATTAGCTCTGAAATTAAACCGTAATGAAAATGATGAGAGGTTAGAAAAATTGTACAAACCAATCACGGAGCCTTTAAAATCAATCAAAAAAACTCAAGAAGAGGTGAATTTATCATTGATGAAGCCGGAATTAATACCCGCCTCTACGCCTATTACGTCGCCCGCTAGGGGGAATTTTAGGGAGGCACACATTCCGAGACGGTTGGAATTTTTAGGCGTAGAGGATTCTAACGGAGACGGTTAGAATCCTCTACGCCTAAAAATTCCAACCGTCTCGGAATGTGTGCCTCCCTAAAATTCCCCCTAGCGGGCGACGTAATAGGCGTAGAGGCGGGTATTAATTCCGGCTTCATCAATGATAAATTCACCTCTTCTTGAGTTTTTTTGATTGATTTTAAAGGCTCCGTGATTGGTTTGTACAATTTTTCTAACCTCTCATCATTTTCATTACGGTTTAATTTCAGAGCTAATACTTTATTCCTAATAGCCTTTTGAATTGATAATATTTTTCTTTTAACATCAGCCATTTCTCCGGAGACAGGTCTGTTATTCCAAGACAGGTAGCAGTTATTCCAAATCAGGTAGCAGTTATTCCAAGACAGGTGGCTGTTATTACAAGACAGGTAGCAGTTATTCCAAATCAGGTAGCTGTTATTCCAAGACAGGTAGCTGTTATTACAAGACAGGTAGCAGTTATTCCAAATCAGGTAGCAGTTATTCCAAGACAGGTAGCTGTTATTGCAAAACAGGTAGCAGTTATTAAAAACAGGTCTGCATCTTTGCACAGCTGTATTAGCACTACCACAAACTCTGATTAATTCAGTATTATATACTGGTCAAGACCTTTCCGATATCTGCCTTACTCCGAGTCTTTATCAATAGTAATGAAACCGATTTTTTCTTTCCAGCACTCTACACATAAAGACTTAAATGTCTCAAAGGTCATATCACTGCTCACGTGATCAGCGTGCACATGCTTCAAGTTGAGATCATCTTGTTTAAATAATATTATAAAATTAGCATTATCTCGTATTAAATGTTTAGGAATTCTAGTATAAGTCTGACAAAGATAGAAGGAATCTATATTATTATGTCTACCCATACTGAAATAAGATCATGCATCGCGTTACAATAAAGATGAATTCATAATAACTGCTCGTTATATTCGAGGATGATGAAATAACTAGCACTTTCAATCAATCAGATTGCCGAATCAGATTTCAAAACGTGCAAAGTTGATATCAATTTTTATAAGCATCACCCGAAATGTCGTCAGCCACTACACACTTCTTTACACCTTTGGCCTTTTTTGACCATTTGCCCTGTACGCTGTTAGCATATAATTTAGCCCGCAACCCAACAAATTCTGACATAATTTTTCCCCCATTCTCATCCTTCATCAAACCCATGATATTTTTTAGTTTTTATTTACATGATTGAATTTGGCACATTTAGATGATTAGAATGATACCTCGCAACTAATACATTTTATGTTATTTTAAATAAATAAGTAAAAAAAATCGAGAGGTGGTCAGTGCACTCGCAATTAATAAGGAGAGATAAATTCCAAGGCGGCGCCAGTTTGTCTGACCACTTCTCGACAAGTCTCAACCTGTCTAGAAAAATTGCATCTACACATCGGAAGGCTATATAATCTCGGAAAATCACTTGCAGGCTTCATTTATCTTCGATAGTTCGTTGTTCAACAACTACAGTTTTTACCTGAAATTTTGTGAGTAGTGAGTGGCATTTTATCGAGTGTTTTAAATACTTTGTGAAATTATCGTAACAAAGGTAAGCAGTTTTCAGTTTAATAATTTCCAGTCCCCTTTAGGTACGCAGGAGACGCGCGATTAATGCCGTATGCCCAATTTTGGGGCATTTTGACAAAATTTGCGGAATAGCTACATAACATAGCATTAAAATTTTATTTTCTGTCTTTTTTAAATAACTCGGGTCATAATTTATTCCGGCGCCATCTGGAAACACACGGTGGCCGCGTTACGTACTACTCGACAATGCACAGTCGATGACTCACCATTAAATCCATGCGCGGTATCTTGGCGCCCGTGCAATTTTGGGGCATTTTGACAAAATTTACGAAATGACCACATCCCATAGCATTATTGTTTAATTTTCTGTTTTTTATTTTAATAACTCGGGCTAGAATTTATTCCGACACCGTCTACGAACACTCGATGACCGCCCACATGACAATGCACAGTTCCCGCGTATCTTATAGTCCGCGCGTATCTATTAATTTAAATTTAGTTTTATAATTTATATATCCATTACGAGTTTATTAAAAGAATTGATTAATGAATCATTAAAATTTAGATATATTATCATTAATTGGGTTGGGAATGGTTTGTTATTGGTAAATGTACATTTTTTTGAGGTGCTGCATAATATCAAAACATTGTTTTTACGAGGCTAACTCGCGGTCGACTTTTACCCGCACGATAACACGTCGCTGTAACCCTTACGAGGGTGAAGTATCAACTCTTGGTAATCGTAATCCTAGCCTGCAAAACTAGTTATTACCTTTAAGGAGTTAGGTATATACAGTGTTTCGTATGTTTAATGCAAACATGATCAGGGGAAATTGTCGCCTGAAGGCTATTAAAGAACTGCTTGAGTATGCCTAGTTTTTATAAAACCATTATGGTAATTTATTCAAAACGCCATAATCTTTGCTAATTATGAGATCTAATCCTATTGATTATTAATCATATCCCATCACTTATTTCTAATAATACAGTTTCCCATGATACATTATACCTATATATATATAATTCCAAGCGTATCCAAATTAATAATAATAATGAAAAGGTTTTAAATTACCCACAATTCAATGCGAGGTCGATTTAGTATATAAAAATAAATCTCTGAGGCCTGACGCTTCTTTCTATACCGAGGCGTCATAGTAGTCAGACATAGCTCTCTCTAATACCCAACGGTTTGACTTGTTCTCCTACAACAGTTATTTGTGCTTGCAGAGAAAATGGCGCTGAAAAACTTCACCAAACTTGTAGAAGAAATCCGCGAGCGTCTTCAAGAAGCCACAAATAATCCTGCGGTGTTGGAGGTTGCAATCAAAGAGTGCGGCCGACAAATTCGCGTGCTGCGGGTGGTTTTGAAGGGTGTAAAATCAGTGGGACAAAAACAGCATATTTTATCCTGCATCAGCCAGTGTGATGGAATGAGGACGATCATGAAATCACAGCGAGGAACCATCGGATCAGGATATGCGCCCACACATCCTAATCGTCAAAATTATGCCAGCATGCGCGTGAAATGGCTGGATCAACAATCAGCCTTTGCAAGCAGGCTCCGCACCGCAATAATTGTTAATTTATCACACAAAGAACCAGCTACATTTCTTGCTGACTGCACAGATTTGTTTCGGCGGCGTGTATATAATATACTAAAAAATGAGGCCGCATTAAAAGTTAATGTATCATTCTGTGGTGAGTTCGTTATTGTGAAGGGGGGTGTTGAATTGCGGGAATTCAAACACATCACCACGAAGAATTATCCTATTTACCGGGATACGGATCTGGCGGTGTGGTTCAAGGAGAACATTCAAGGCTCCATTCTTACACAATTAGATGAGTTTCAAGTATGTATTTTTTGTTCTAAAATGAATTTCAATTAATAATTTTATAATTAATATCAATTAGTTAGATTAGATTGTATATGGATATGATTTAATTTCAGGAAAGAGATTCTGGTTGGAGTTTATCATCAATTATTAATCTTGGGGTAAACATTAACAAATTTACACCGCAATTGGGTTCATCATACATTGAGCTGCCCCGTTCCATCCAATTAAAACAGGCGTGTGTCAACATCAAAAACACCGATGATGCATGCTTTGCCTGGTCGGTGATGTCAGCTTTTCACCCCGTGGACCACGGCAGTCATCCAGACCGCACCACATCATATCCACACTACTCTACGGTGCTCAACTTGAAAAATATTGTCATGCCGATGACCGTCAAGCAGATCCCCCGGTTCGAGGCGCAGAACAACGTATCTATTAATGTTTATATCCTGGAGAAGCAGAGCAGGAAAAAGTTCAATGTTGTTCCTACTTTCTTAACCAAGAACAAACAGGAGCGTCATGTTAACCTGCTGCTAATCCAAGACGTGTATGCTGATGAAGAACAGGGTGATTTGCAAGACAGCCATATATTTACACCCCGTTTCCATTACGCGTGGATTAAAAGTCTAAGCCGTCTTGTATCAAGTCAGCTGAGCAGGCACGACGGGCAAAAATATTTCTGCGATCGGTGTCTACATTACTTTCATTCACAAATTAAATTAGATGCGCATACTCGAGATTGTATTAAGATGAATGATTGTAAAATAAGACTTCCTAATCCGGGGGATACGGTTTCATTTAAA
Source organism: Ocypus olens (assembly GCA_910593695.2). Classification (NCBI taxonomy): domain Eukaryota; kingdom Metazoa; phylum Arthropoda; class Insecta; order Coleoptera; family Staphylinidae; genus Ocypus; species Ocypus olens. The sequence goes on from OU343060.1 coordinate 39,951,812, forward strand.
AATTTTAAGAATAAAGAGCCCACGCCGTTTGTCGTCTACGCTGATTTAGAATGTATACTAAAACCCACAGACAACAATAATCAATATCAAACACATGTTCCACATTCTATTGCATATTATGTAAAATGTTCATATGATGATACATTATCTTTTTATAGAGCCTATCGTGGTGTGGACTGTCAGCAGTGGTTTGCTAATGAAATGCGGCAGTTTGCTGAAGATGTTGAAACGGTGTTTCTTTGCCCTTTACCGATGGAGCCTCTTACACCAGCGCAAGAATTTGAATTTCAGTCAATTCCTCTGTGCCACATCTGCGAGCAATCATTTGAACTTAGTGATGTCAGAGTATGTGATCATTGTCATCTTACAGGCAAGTACCGAGGTTCTGCACATGAGGAATGTAATATTAATTATCAGGATAGCCATATAATTCCAGTTGTATTTCATAATTTGTCAGGATACGACTCACATTTTATTATTAAAAATTTAGCGAAAGATTTTGAGGGTCGTGTTGATTTGTTACCTGTTAATAAAGAGAGGTATATATCATTTACAAAGAATATCGATGAAAATTTAGTGAAATTCAGATTCATTGATTCATTTAGATTTCTAGCATCAGGGTTAGAACAACTAGCTTCATATTTATCGGAGTATCCAATTTTGAAATCACAATTTAATTATTTAGAAAATAGTAAATTTAATTTATTAACGCGAAAGGGAATTTTTCCTTATGATTTCATTGATTCTTGGGAAAAATTAAATGTTTGTAGTTTACCCAGTAAATCGCAATTTTATAATAAATTAAACGATACTAATATTTCTGATGATGAGTATGCACACGCTTGTAATGTGTGGCAAAGTTTTGGATGTCGAAATTTGGGGGAGTACAGCGATTTATATCTGAAAACTGATGTACTATTATTAACCGATGTGTTTGAACAATTTCGTGTTAGCTGTTTAAAAACATATGGCCTAGATCCAGCCCATTATTACACTTTACCCGGATACACTTGGGACTGTATGCTCAAGTATACTCAAATCAAACTAGAATTAATGAGCGATATTGATATGATATTGTTTATTGAGAGGGGTATACGGGGTGGTTTAAGTCAATGCTCTAAAAGGTATGCGAAAGCTAATAACAAATTTACTCCAAATTATGATCCCACTAAACCTTCAACATTTTTAATGTACAATGATATAAATAATCAATATGGGTGGGCTATGTCTCAGTATTTACCATATAGCGAATTTGAGTGGATTGAGGGTGATTTAAATAACTTTGATTATAATTTACCTGCAAATAATCCTGATGGGTACATTTTAGAAGTCGATTTAAATTACCCAGAATCCATTCACGATTCTCATAGCGACCTCCCATTTTGTCCAGAACACTTAGCACCACCAAATTCTCGTGAAAAAAAATTATTAGCTACAGTTTCCGATAAGACGCGATATATTATTCACTATAGAAATTTGCAACAAGCATTAGAAAACGGATTAAAATTATCAAAAATTCATCGTATCCTTAAATTTAAACAATCAGATTGGTTAAAAACATATATTGATTTGAATACTAAATTACGAACGGCTGCCACCAACGATTTTGAGAAAAATCTGTTTAAGTTGATGAATAATGCCGTTTTTGGTAAAACAATGGAAAATATTCGCAAACATTCCAACGTGAAATTATTAACAAAATGGGTGGGGCGATATGGTGCTGAGGCATTGGTTGCGAAACCTAATTTTAAATCATCAACAATATTTGATGAAAATTTGGTGGCTATTGAATTAAATAAAACTGAAGTTTATTTTAATAAGCCTATATATGTAGGAATGTGCATACTCGACATTTCAAAATTAAAAATTTATGACTTCCACTACTCTTACATGCGGGGTCAGTTTGGCGGTAAGGCGCGAGTTTGTTACACGGATACAGACTCTCTCATTTACGAGGTTGAATGCTCTGATTTATATGAAGTAATAAAACATGATGCTAAAGAATATTTTGATACTTCTGATTACCCGGTTGATAACATCTATAACATTCCTCGTGTGAATAAAAAGGTTCTCGGTGTGATGAAAGATGAAAATGCCGGTAAAGTAATGACGGAGTTTGTTGGCCTCCGTTCAAAGATGTATGCAGTCAGAGTGGCCGGAAAAGACAAAGACAAAAAGGCTAAGGGTGTTAAAAAACATATTGTTAAAAATCGGCTCACCTTTGATGATTATTATAATTGTTTAACAACAGGCGATGAAACACACGTTCAACAAAATTTAATTCAATCGTGTAAACATCAAGTTTCATCTGTTACGCAGATTAAAATGGCCCTCAGTCCTCGTGACAATAAGCGGCATTTATTATACAATTCCCAATTTGAGACGCTCCCCTGGGGTCATTATGCAATTATGCATGATGATGATTAGTTATTCTTTTGTGTGTATTAGTTATTTACATATAGATTTCTTTTTAATTTTAATTATTAGTTTTTTACACATAGATTTATATTTAATTTTAAGTATTTATATTTATGTTTAATTTTAAGTATTAGTTATTTACTTTAGAAGTTTATTTGTTAAAATAAAAAAATTGCTTGCGATTGCTATTTAATATTATTTACTAACACCTGATATTACTAATATTCCTTATGTGCTAAAGGTAGGTATAATGATGTATTTCAAATATTTTCCCTTATTTCGGCTTGACTGTGTAAAAAATTGTTCAGATTTAAATGGGCAATTTACAATCTTGGAAGAATTTCAATAATCAAATTTCAAATCTCCTAATTCGCGCCGCCGCTATATAAGGTAACTAGACAACCAAATATACAATTGATGAACAAATTATTATACTTGTTGGTTGTTTCTTCATATTTGCTCAATAATGATTCTCTATTAATATATAAATATGTATTCCCTGTTAAATTATTTAATAACACTACTCAATGTTTCCATAATTATTAAGTTGGTTGATTTTATCAACTATTCAACATTTACGCGGCTTTCCATCAGATGGTTTGTTAGCTCAGTGCTAAAGGCTCCGACTCGTAAACTGAACTTCGCTCTCGACCGCGGTTCGAATCTCGACCGGGAATAAAAAAAGTTTTTTAATAGTAAAAGTAATTTAATAATTACAAGCGGTGAGGAATAATAATTATAACAGGCCCCCGGAATAAAAAAATATAATTTCATGTCCACAAGCCTTAGAAAGGGCATTGCGGTTTATGAAAAAATTAGTGAATTCATCAAATACTCACACCCACAGAGGGCGCTGGCTTCTGAGGACGCGGAGTGGGTTGTGTTGGCTTCTGAGGTGGCGGGGGTGGCCGTGGGGTCGCGGGATAAAAGGTCCTGGGGTCGCGGGGTTACTCCAAATCCTAATATAGGTACCCAAGGGGGTGGAAAAATAAATAAAATTTAGGGGTGAATATTTAGGGGATGAAATTTAGGGGATGAAATTTAGGGGATGAAAAAGTAAATTGAGACCCCTGTGTAAATTCTTATGGGAATTTGGCCCCGAACTGTCATAGCTTATCTACTTCCAAATTTACTCAAAATACACTAATCTTAACAATCCTCCAAAAAACTCAAAAAAACCCATCACTGGTTTTTAAGATTTAAAGTTTCACAGTGAAAAAAAAATATAAAAACAAGTGCAACACACTTGAAACTCTCTAAATTTACTCAAAATACATTAGTCATAATAAGCCTCTAAAATACCCATAATATCCCAACACAAGTTTTCAAGAAAACCGACCTAGAACAGCACTTGGGATTTTTTTAAGTTTCACTTCTTCGGAGTGAAAAAAAAATACAAAAACAACTGTAACACACTTGAAACTTTTCAGATTTACTCAAAATACATTAATCTTAATAAACCTCCAAAAACTCAAAATACCCCATCACTGGTTTTCAAGATAACAACACAAAACACAATTCTGGACGAATTTTTCAAATCTGCTAATTTGTTCAAGAGATATATTCTCAAATAAATGCAATGCCATTTTCTCGTCTCATGAAACTTTCGCAGGCTTCGTTTTAAGACTTAAAACGACAAATCAGTGTTTTTAGAATTAATAAAAAAAATCTTGTTTCGTTTGAAATTAGAGGTAGTGCCATGGCTCCTTGGCTCTACATAACAAGCCGCCCCTGATCAAATTATTGAAGTTTGATCATACATCAAATATTTCCAGGATCATTTTTTGCATTACAATCGGTCCTCGTCTTTGACTCGTGGCGATTGTGAATGCAAAAATGTTCTCAAAAAATGACATTTTCATACAATATTTAACGCATTAAGGATATTACGCACAAAATTCATAATTACTCTATTAAATGTTTTAAAAAAAAATCTTTTGGATTAGTTGATGATAGTGTACTTTTTGGCCTGCTGAAAATATCGTGACGTCACTGGTGTTTGACGTATGATGTCATAGGCAATTTTTTAAAATTGATTTTTTTTATTTCGCAACGTTTGTAGAGCTCTTAGTTATCCTTAGTCACATTTTTTTTTTTGAAAAATACGTATCATTTAATCTAAAAACAATTTGTTTATTTTGCTACTTTTGTAGAGCTTGTTTCTCTTTATATCCATATTTTTTTAATTTTTTTAATGGAATGATCATAAAATTTCGTACAAAATTCATAATTTGGATTATTTAATATACGATTTTGAAAAAGCTGGAGAAGACAATGAAGTTTTAATTTTTTTATTTTTACAACCTTACATAATACTGCATTAATTAAAAGTAAGCCAATTCCAAATTTATTGATTTATTTAATATATGACATGTTAACAAGTTTAACACTTAAATTAAAACGTCTTTACTTCTAAAATTAACTAAATATGGTGCATTTGACTAAACGAGAAAGAATAGAGGTATGAATGATGATGGAATATGGCGATAGGCTAAGAACTTATGAGGAAGCATGCGATTTGTTCAATCAAAAACACCCCGCAAGAGTTCCAATTTCAAGATCCACAGTAAGAGCTCTACAAAAGTTGCCAAATATAAAAAAAAACGAATTCCATTTACAAAAATCGCCGATGACATCACACGTCAAACACTAGTGATATCACAATATTTTTGAGCACGCCAAAAAGTGTGCAATAATGAACAAAACCGACCTGTCCCTGCGATTCTTTTAAAAACACTTAATAGTGCAATTAACTTTATCACCACTCTGTATATAAATATTTATATTTAAAATATAAAGTAGTGTTTACTAATAATTGCTAATTATTTAATAAAAAAAATTGTCAGTATTGCGATTATTAAAACTATTGCATGTACACTTTTCAATGGTGTTGCAGGTAATTAAACCCAACCCTCCTTCATTCATAAATTTCAGGAGCCGCTAAAAATGTCCAGAGTAGGCGGCATGGCGCGACCATAGTAATTTGGCCAGAGCCCCAAGATGAAGATGAAATAATTAAGAAATAGAATAGTTTTCCTTTTAATGATCGGTAATATTTGACGCATTAGGGATATTATAGATGAAAATTAAATTGTCCTTATTTTAAGCCAATAAAGGTATGGTTGTAGATAAAGTATAGTACATAACTCGAGTTATAAAGTAATTACGCACTAGTGAAATAGTGTAATACAAAAAATATGTTAATTATTAATAAATTTACAGGGTGCTATAAAAATTCGTTTCATATTCATTTTCATTTTTTGCGTTCAAGTGTTCGTCATTGATAAAAATACATTTTCAAAAATTCGTAACTCGACTGAAAATTGCTGCAGATTCAAAAGCCAAAATTATTTTGAAAGATCGACGTCTTGTGAAGTGAATTGAATTTTTGTAGTATTTTATCCCTGCGTTTCATATTAATGTTGCATTCGAAATTGCGACATTGAAAAAAATACATTTTCAAAAATTCATAACTCGACTAAAAATTGTTGCATATTCAAAAACCAAAATTATTTTGAAAGATCAACGTCGTGTAGAGTGATTTGAATTTTTGTAGCATTTTATCCCTACGTTTAATAATAATAATAATAATAATAAACTTTATTCTCACATGGTGGTGATACACACATATATACAGCGAAAAATTACAAAATAAATTAGAGAGAATCGTAAGGTGGGATTCAGCTTTGGGTAACAACCCAATATTAATTTTTAATTTTTGCGCTCGAGAGTTCGACATTGAAGGAAATACATTTTCAGAAATTCATAACTCGACTGAAAATTGCTGCACATTCAAAAACCAAAATTATGTTAAAAGATCGACGGCTTGTGACGTAATCTGAATTTTTGTAGGATTTTATCCTTCTGTTTTATATTAATTTTTAATTTTTTGCACTCGAGTGTTCGTTATTGAAAAAAATACATTTTCAAAAAGATTAAGATTACTTTGTTTCATAGAAATGTATATTTCAGTTATTTTGTATTTTTCAAGGGCGATGTCCGGCTAATAAATGTATTAATATTATTATTAATTCGAGTAAGAAAAATTTGCATGTTGGGATTAGAATAATTCTACAAGCTTTATTGCTTGTGGAATTCTCTTCAAAATTTCCAAAACTGCTTAGAAATAATTCATTTTTCACATACTAGATAATTATTTTGATATTTTTAAGCTATAAACAATATGGCGACAGTCGAAACTTGAATACGCGGAAGCGAAATTTACATCTTGAAATAAGGAAAATTCTAAAAATATAATAAAAACACTTTTACTTTGTTGGTATAACACGGATTTTTATTGTTGACTATAGTTTCGGCAACTCAAGTTGCCATTATCAAAACATAAAGTAAAAGTGTTTTTATTATATTTACAACATGTATAACAAAGTAGACGCCTTCACCATAAACAATAAATGCTAAAAAAAATATCGCTTTTGGAATTATTTTCAAAATTTCCAAAACTACTTAGTAATGATACATTTTTAATACATTAGGAAACAATTGATAAAATTTTTAGCTAGAAATAAAACGGGGACTTTTGAAGCTTGAATTCGAGAAAGCGAAATTTACATCTGGGGATTATAAATATAGTAAAAACATTATCAATCGTGGAATTTTCTTAAAAATTTCTAAAACTAATTAGAAAATAATGCATTTTTGACATTCTAGAAAGTAATTCATATTTTTAAGTTAGAAACAAAATGGAGACATTCGAAACTTGAATTCGAGAAAGCGAAATTTGCATCTAAGGATTTTAAAATTTCTAAAAACATTATCACTCGTACAATTTACTTTAAATTGACCACTTAGATATAGTAGACATACTAGAAAACAATTGACATTTCTAAGCTAGAAACAGACTGGCGACATTCTCAACTGGGTCAATCCAAGTGAATAAAAATTAAGTTCGTTGCTTGACCATTTTTAAATATTTTGATTTTTTTAAATGCGATTACCCTATAATTACTATAATACCTTGCACCGTTACTATATTTGTAAGCGCACGACGTGTTTTCAAGTTAATTCATTTTCATTAGCGTTAATTTGAATATCTCTGCACTATGTTAAGTTACAACATTGCAATTGACATGATTGTTTTCAGAAAAGTCTCCTTTACAACAATGTTTGTATTACCCAAAAGATCAAAAATTTAAAAATAACCAGTAAAATGGAAGTTTGGTATTGAAAATTTAGAAAATCCACTTTAGACCCAAAAATAACAACCAAAATTTATCACAGTGTATTTTTTTCTCTAGCTAGATATAATAAACTACTAGCTTTATATAGAGCAAGAACCCTGACAAATTTATAATTGTTTGAAATTTGAAAATCTTTATTTTTTGTAAAGTTCGGGGCTAGTTAGTGTTCTTGCTCTATATAAGGCTAGTAGTTTATATCTAACTGGAGAAAAAAAAATACACAAAAATACTGAACTGAACATAAATATAATTTCATTGATCCATGTTACACTTAAAAATAAAAATTAATAATTGCCGTTTAGATTGAAAATGTACCTGTAATCTATTAAATATGAGTTAGTTTTATTCAGGGTATGTTAGTTTGGAACGGGTATTGAGTTGTGTTGCATTCATTTAAACGAATTCCTTTTAAAATTTAAAGGGAAGGTCAAACGCAGGTACTAGGGGTGAAGAATGGGAACATCTGGCATATCTTTTTGGAAGCTTGTCCAGACCTCGTCTCTAGCAGGCAGAAAAGGTTCGAATATGGTCATAAATTACAATTTCTACACCATCATGTAGAGAATAGAATCCCTAATCGTCGGTAGTAAACAACCCGCAAATTGTACCCTTTGATCCCGCCCGTCTGGCCATTTTACTATGGTCGCATGGTTGGTAGTAAACAAACCGCAAATTGCACCCATTGTTGCTGCCGCTTGTGGATGAAATGGGCCAGTCGCCAATATTAGTAGTGAAGCTAATAATGCTTATCTTATCAATCAAAATTTTATGGCTAACCCGGTCAAAAGCCTTGAGAAACCGGTGTAGATGGCATCTACTTGATGACGATTCTCAAAAGCTTCTAACATAAAATTTTGCAACAATGTTAAATTCGTTATTGTAGACTTCTCCTCTTGAAGCCCATGTTGCTGCTCTGTTTTCATGTTACTCCATAACCAAATCGTTAAAATCAATAAAATTGAGTCCAACATTTTAGGCATTGCGGATTGTAAGCATTCGCCCCTGTAATCTGTGACCTCACTGATTAATAAGAAACGTTTCTTGCTAAATCAAAAATATTTTTTTTTTAATATGCTTGGAACTCCATCCGGGCTGCAAGTTGAAGTACAGTGAGATCAGAAAGTCGAAAATAGTTGGCAGCACATTTTCTGAAAATCCCTATAATAATTTAAGTAAAATTATATTGGCTGTCTGGAATTCTCCAATGCAGTGGATTGTACATTTTGTTAATTTTGGTATCTTGTGATTTTTTAAGGTTTTCAGTGGCGTGCGGTGGAGTTTTAAAGAAGGGAAGCAATCAAGGAATGTGAGTTAGATTTACTTACCTATTTATAATGAAGTTCTATTCTTCTATTTTTTTTTAAATTCATCTATAACGTCTTCATAAAATTTGGGGTTTTAAGATAGGTTCTTGACAAGATCCTTTTCTATCGATAATATAGCCAAATTTGAGAGTCTTTTTTCTCCTGTAGAATTTCTCATGAGGTTTTTAATGCGTTTTAAAACTGAAAAACTGCGTTCTACCGAAGCACTGGCAGCTGGAATAGTTAACACCAATTCACAAAATCTAGTCACTTCACAATATGCTTTATCTAGTCCAGTTTCTTTTAAAAATTGTAACATTCCTAGAAGATTTTTTGTAGCTGCCCCTGGAGTTGTATATAAAACACAAAGTTGAGATCGAAAAGCATGTATATAAAAATTATAATTAACTTCTAAGGAGTGTAGGGCTTCTTCAGGAAAAGGCGAATCTCTGTACTTATTAAAATTGCACAATTCCACAAATTTTAAATCACTAAAATTTTTAAATCTGTCTCGTATTTGTTGAACCAGATTGTCAATTATTTCCACAAAAAGCCGCCGATATGAAGTTGTAAGATCGCTAACTTTGTCAATTCGAAGACGTTTATTTTGAGATTGCGAATATTCAGTCTTTGTTCTATTCCAGACCAACCCACATTTGTCTCGATGTCGAAGGAGATTTTGTTCAAACTCTGCAACTTTTGTAATACAAAAACCAATATCATTTGATTTTGTTTGTGAAATATCGTATAAAACGTCTGTATATGGAAAAATGTCGTAAAACAAGTTGAGTAAAAAATTAAAATTGAAATCATTCTTTAATAACTGTAAATAACCTCTTGCGCCGTTTGTAGCCTCGGGATTGCAGTCAGTGGCGTAGCGTGGGTTAAGAGCGGGGGGGGTCAAACTTTACAAGGGCGCCGGCACTCATTGAAAAGTGTTTTTCAATATAGGTGTGTGTTATAGAGGGATTTCTATGTTTTTTTTTAAATCTTGATTATTTGAACCCCGTGTTGTTTTATCGTAAAATAATAAGGGTGGTTTCTTGTAAACATCAAAAGAACTCGATCTAATTAACCCATTTTAAATATTATTTTATTATACATTCGAGTTATGATTTTAAAATCAGTTAATACGATCATTATCATTGCAGGTTTAATATTAATGAAAATTAACCTCCAGCACGGTGATATAACATTATAAATAGTTTCATTATCTACGATTTTTTTGATCTCTTCATGGAAAGCAAATAATTAAGAATTTAAAAAAATATATAGAAATCACTATGGTGCATCCTCCTAATACACCACCTGGTATGTCCAAAGGTAGATAATATTTAAATAAAAATACAAGATATCAATAGAAAATATTTATTTAAAATGCAAGGCGCCTGGTTTTAACATTTTTCATTTTATTTAGGATAACATCAAAATCAAGATCCACGGCATATTCTGATTCAATGCAATTTAAGGCCAAGTCGTTAAGCCTTTCTTCCCCTATTGTTGTTCTTTGAAAGGATTTTATTTTTCGCAAACGGCTGAATGATATTTCGGCTCCGGCGCTATTTGTTGCTAAAGTGCAAAATATTTTATACAATTTTAATATATTGGGATAAATACTCTCTAAATCATTAGTTATAATAAATGGTAAAATTTCATCTGTGGTTAAAATATTTTCTTTTTTAACCTCCAACATAAAGCTGCAAAATAACTTATATTCTTCAATCGTATCTATTGTCAAATCATTTTTATAATATAAGACTAAATCCATTATACGTTTAATATTATCATCAGTTGTATCTAATTCTTCAAACATCAAACAATTAAATTTCTGCGAAACCTCCATAAAATCATTGAACCTGATTTTTATTTATTTCTTCTATTTGTTCTCCCTCAATCTCATGCACATCGACCTTGACCTTATCATCAGTGTGGGCATCTCTTGTTGGGGTAATTGTCAATAAATTTACATTTGAACAGCTGGGGATATTTGAGTCAGGCAATACAAGTTTCGTTCTAATAAATAACAATAAAATTTATACTTTTAAAATTAAAGAAAACTTAATAATATATTTTAAGTTTGATTCTTTTTGATCGATTGATGAAATATGATTGAATATTTGTATTACTAATAAAAAATCACTTGGTGTGTTTCACTATTTTTATTTATTTAATTCCGACTAGTTTCGACTATCAGTCATTTCTTGATAATATCTGTTAGCTGAAACTAGTCGGAATTAAATAAAAAATAATAGTGATTTTTTTATTAATAATACAAATTTGAAACAGTTCAACCTTTTCGTAAAGTCTTTCTTTTTAATTTATTTAAATTATCTGTAGTACGTGATTAATTCCAAAATTTGTAGAATTTTAATATTTATTTTCACTGTATATTTTTTACGTATGTTTTAGTCAAAATTTTAGTAAAATATGATAAATAACGTATTATTATTATAAAAAAAGTTGATCAAAACGTACGATTCCAACTCCGCCAACGCATTTTTGCCAAGGTTAGTCGAAAAAAAATCTTTCATTGTTTTCGAATGTTGTAAAGCAACACACTCAAGAAGTTTCCTTTTTTTCTCTTGACGAAATGCAGCCCCAGACTTTTTTTGCCCTTTCTGCTGTGAATATTAAGATCCATCTTATCCTATATCACTGCCGGGCCTTGGAACAACTACTGAAAAGAATTGTTTTAATACCATTAGAAAGAAGTTAAAAATTACATTACAAAATAATTAATATAATATTTCAAAATTGAGCTGGAATTGAAATGTTTCTAAAGTAGCAGATTAAGCAGCTAATAAACTACAAATATTAGTGAATTATATCTCTTATGGTTACTGTAAGAGGACTTTAGACGACATCTTCTTTTAGATATTTTTTTAAATTGTTTTTGAGAATAGTATATTCCGATACAAGTTGCTGAGAGCGCGAGGCGCCGAGTTGTCCAAGCATTTTCGACTTCAAAAGTTTTTTTTTTAAATTAGTTTTTATTTTTTAACATTTTGACATTTACATCTTTCTATTTGATTTGTTGACATTTCTGAAATTTCCGACATTTTAACATACTAACATTTTGACAATTTTGAGATTCTGACATTTTTAAATTTGGACAATCCTTCATTTGCAATTTTCAATTTTTCAATAATGGAGCACTGGTCTGCTATTATCATTTCATAATTACAGGCCAGAAATTATTTAAAAAAAATGATATTCATTTTTTTCTCAAAAATAAAGGAGTTTATGGAAAATATTTATTAGCAAAATATGTAGGTTTGAAAACTGTAAATTGTTTTTTTTTTCGAAAATCAAGGATTTTATGAAAAACATTTATAAACAACAAATGTTCAATTTGTCGATACCTAAAAAAATTATTTAAATGTGTAAAAATATATACAGGGTCTTTCAGCGCCCTGGGAACGGTCAATCATGGGCTTATTTATTATTTTTCGTTATTTTAATATATATTGACCGTTCTCAAAGCGATGAAAATAAAAACATGTATATTTAAAAATATATCTCGAAAAAACTAACTTAAAAGAAATAAGTTAGGTAAACTCCCGCTTCAGGTGTACGAAATTTTGCAAAAACAGATTGTCAGTTCTTCGGATCGTCAAACAATGCTTATGTTCAAAGTCTCGGGGACCTCAGAATAAATATTTCCGTTGATATTTCGAATTCGAAACAAATTAGAAAGTGATAGTGAATTGGTAAACTGAACTTTTTATATAAAAACAATTATTTGGGCGAGTTTAGTTAAATTTCTCAATCCAGTGGCATAGAATATGTTAGTCAAATCACTTACCAAATATGAAACATGTCTCGGGATAATTTAATGAACAAATATTTTTAGATTGTCTATTTAATTGTGAAGACAAGTATAATAAACTGGCCATCGATAGCGAGATCCTTGAGCCGTGTACGTTTTTGGATTTAATATGATTTCATTTTCTCCTTCTTTTCATTTGGTAGTATTTTTTAATTCTGAACATGTTTTAATCTATAGTAATCGGAACAAGAAAATGTAGCAACGAGATTTTACATGTTAAATTGTTACGTATATTAAACCAAGATAAGTACAAGATGTACAAGCCAGTCAAAGTCAAAGGTTAATATGTTTACAATTACAAGTTACAAGTTTTGAATTACTAATCAAGATGTAATAGGGAATTTTACCATAATAAATAATCTTATAAATTTAAGTACCTACCTTTATACTTAGCCGAAAACCACAATATAACCAACACGATAGTCTTTTTCTATTGTCCACTATTAAAAATTCACACCAAAAATCACAAAATACACTAATTATAATTAAAAATACACATACAATCGAATAACTATAGTTACTAAACACGCGAAGGTGGAAAAGTGAACTGCGTAAAGGCAAATTAAAAATATAGACGTACCTCTTCACGAATCGTTAGATAAACATTACACTTACGATTTATACTGACGCTATACATTTGGCGCCCGGATACTATTTATTAAGGGGAATCTCCATACCCACGGTTTCGAATGAAAAGTAATACCGGCACATCTCGGACACTATAGGTCATATTAAAAAAAGAAAAATTGCAATGAATTCAGAAAATTCAGGAGCTTACCGATAGTTTAGTACTTTTTGTAATTTGTTGAATTTCAAAAATACCTAAATAATTACGCATATTTTTGGGCGATAAAGGAGCCGCGCTACGTGATTTATGTGACTGGCTCGCTCCGTTCGTATGAGTCAAGTGCCCTTGCCCTCTCGGCTTTCATAAACAAACATAGCTAGATAATTCAGTAAATGTATTTCAAATAGTTCCGAGCAGTTCTATTCTATAACATTATTTTCATTTCAGTTGACAGAGAGGTATTTGTGCGAAAACACTTTCGGGCGAAATAAATTGTGTAAAAATTCTACAAATAATTTCATCGAACTCTTCAGAACAATTTGGAACACATTAGAAATATGGAGCACCGCTTCCGTGAAGTCTTTTTTGCAATTTGATTTCAAAAGTACCTAAATAATGAGGCATATTTCTGGGCGATACAGGAGCCGCGCTACGTGATTTATGTGACTGGCTCAGTCTATTCGTGTGAGTCAGGTGCCCTTGCCCTCTCGGCTTTTATAAACAACAGTTAGATAATTTAGCAATGTAATCGTATTATTTATATTATAGCCCAGTGAAATTATACCATAAAAAGGTGATCGAGTGAAATAAATCCCGGAAATTTGATATTTTTCGGCAAAGTTGTTCGTTGGTGTCTGCTGTAGTACAACATACTAAAAGTTCCAGAAATACCGATTGACAGCATCTAAATTTGGCACAATCTGCAAAAGGCGACTAAAAAATGTGCTCCTCTAGTATCAAATCTACTTTATAAGGAGCCATTTTCAAATGAAGCCACGGTCTACGGACAAATAAATGAAAAAATGGTGATGTGGCCATCATGTTACTTTCTCCGACTTGATGGTATCGTAGCCATTTATATTTACGTTTTCATGGATTATTTTCCATTGAAATCATATTTTAAATCTATATCGAGCGTTGTGTAAACTCGGATGAAACTGACGTTTAAAACTTCAAAATTATGAAAGATGGAAAAATTATACTTCAAATTAAAAAACTCAGTTTGCTCAAAAACTAAAAAACAACTTATTCTTTATAAGTTGTTCATTTTAGCATTCTCTACAATTATTATTAACATAAATTTGCTGTAACTATTATCGTTTTATAATTATAAACCAAAAATAAAAAATTTTTTTTTTCTCGAATAAAAATGATTTTATGAAAAATGTTTTCAAGGAAAAGATGTTCATTTCTTTGTTGTCTTCAATTTTTGTTTAATTGTTTTTGTGATATTTTTAATATTTAAGAAAATATTGGCAAAAAACAAAAAACAGTTAAGGTAAACACCCACTTCCGGTGTACGAAATTTTACCAAAAGCTTTTCAGTTCTTCAGATTATCATATAAGACGTATGTTCAAAGTTTCATATCAATTGTTTAATTATTTTTTGAGATACAGCGCGCACAGCAGACACACACACACACACATAGACACAAAAAAAAATCCAGAAATTGTTGAAATGCCATCTAGGGGCCCTAAAACGGATATTTCCGTAAAAAAAATTTGAAAAAAAAACATGTCACTTTCTCATACCTCGTAACGGAGAAAGTAAAAAATGCCTTACGAAAGTACGAAGACATGACAAAAACTTCGGTGACACCGTGCGGCTTTTTTGAGGATGAGACGTATTGTTTTTTTGGTAGCATCTCCAGATGGGTTGATAGAAAGTGCCCAAAATCGATAGAAAAAATAACAACAGCAAAAGCAGCAATCGAAAAAAAAAAATTCGTTTTGGATACGGATTTGAAATTAAAACGTAATCACAATTATTACTATCAAATCCAGGGCCAGATGCATATTGCAAAAGTCGACTTTTCTCATTTTGTCATATGGACGAAACAAGACCTGTCGATTGAGAGAGTTACCAGAGACGACGACAATTTTTGGGAAACAAAATGATTTCCTTCCGAACTTAGTCTGAACTATAGTGACGCATCTGTGATTTCTTTTGTGACTCTTCCGTATTTATTTTTCTTGTGACCTTTTTAGTGTAAATGTTTTCCGATTGAACATGTTATTATGTCATTTGTGTCCAGTATATTGCACTTTGTGTAAATAACAGCGAAAAGGATTTCGCGCCAATCTGACTATCTGCCTCTCAACCCTCTCTCCTTTTGCGTATTGATAACATAAATATCGAATTCCATTGCATTGTACTAAATGAACACGCCTTTTTTAGCATTTTCAAAATTCAGTCACGAAATGAAAATATTGGCACACGTAACATTGACGTTTACTGAAACGGTAATTTTTTTTATGACTCAAATAATGCAACAAACCCACTATTATTATTGTAAAGGTTAAAAATGAGATATGAACATTATGTTATTTTCTGATAAATATTTTCAAACAAAAGATTTCTTTTATTGTCTTTAATATTTGTTTACATGTTTTTGTAATATTTTGCATATTCAGAAAAAAACGATAAAAAAAGAAAGGTTAGGTAAACACCCACTTCCGGTGTACGAATTTGTACCAAAAGGTTGTAATTGTCAAGTAAAGCACGTGTTCGATGTTGCTTGTTGTTGTAATTTTTGAAATAATTTCACGATCACAATACTCTCCCGTACCTCGTAACGGAGAAAATACAAATTATAATTTTGTCAGAAATAAAATTTCGCCACGAAAATATTTCTTGAAAGTCGATCAGATCAGTATGTGTTCCCGACTGTCGGCTCAGAAACTCGAGTATCGAATTTCTTGTTATGTTTGTTTGTATTATGTAGATAATTTCGAGTCCACGTGGACTGGAAAGATGCATGTCGCGGCGTCAATCGCCAATCGGAGACGACGGAGTGCGATAAATTACAAGTTGAAAAATTACGACGACGTTTCATTTATCTATCCTCTTTCTTTGCACATAAAAATGTATTCGGATCGTTTCAAGTTTGTGTTTATTTGACTAAGGCAAGAAGTATGTTAACGCCCATTTCACGTTGAATACAAACCCAAGCGGGAGTTTAGCCTACACTTTGTTTCATTATTTTCTTATAAATACTAATTTTTAGGAAAAAAATCTTAAACTTCCGGGAATTTCCTGACTGCACTAAACACGTTTCCGTTTTTTGTTTTCCTCTAGAAACCACAGTTGTCGAGAAAAAACTGTAAAACGTTTACATTATAAGTCCCATATAAAGCGGTGCCATCTACTGAGCCAGAAACACACCAAAGAGGTCTACCGATTCCCCTTAACGGAAATAGATCAGTATTATTTGTCTCTTTATTGATTTAAACAAACCCGCTATTCAGTATTCAATAACATCTGCAACGAAATGAAATCACTTATAATTTATTCCAGTAATAATAGTAGTAAATAGCATTTACGGATAAATAAAGGAAATTTTCAAAAAAAAATTCCACAAAACTTGTATTTGATCGGCCGAAGGGGCGCGGTGAACTAGGGGGCGGGTGGGGCAATCGCCCCCCCTGGCCCCCTATACGCTACGCCACTGATTGCAGTCGCTTTTGATTTAACATATTTTCAAATAGTAATATTAAAGATTCTCGATAATCATAAACTGTATCAACCAGTCTGCCATTATAATTCCAGCGTGTTGAACATACCTTTGGAAATGTTTTTGTTTTACCATTTCATTTAACGAGTGCGTTCTCTTCGTCGATTAAAAAAAAATTAAGCCAATCCACCCACCCAAGGTAAAAAAAAAATACCTTGCATTCTTTAATACTACCAACAGACAGGGATAGCACTAAATTCATTCTATGAGCAAAACAGTATACAAAAATGGCGGTATTAAACAGTGGCGGCTCGTCAGGTTTTGGTTTGGTGAGGCACAGATTTAATATTATCCACACATTTTTTTTTTAAATCTTATTTTCCTACACTTTGTTATGTTTCGATTTCAATTTGCCGAGCCGTACTTAAAACATTAACTGTATTTTGTTTACCTAAGATATGAAATTTACAATTTGATGATATATGATCTTTACTTTTGAAATGCTTATCAATAGAACGCCCTATTTTTTTAATCGTCATAACCTATTTTATGCCATACCTACTCATTGCTATTTGAAAACATTATGCAAGTTCAATAAAATAATGTATTTCTAATTATTGTGCCTGTTAGCCAACTACATTTATCAAATCATGCAGGCGCGCACCCGGGGGGGGGGTGGCTATCGGGCTTGCCCCCCCCCCCCAAACCTTAATATACCTAATGTTAACCATCAAACCTGGCCATAGCAAATACACTCTGATCACATCAAAATTTCCAAAAATCTAGAATTGGTGCGAATACGGTTTTTTAAGAAATCAATTTTGGAAAGTTTCAAGTCTACAGCAATTGTATTTATGTTTATTTTGAGTCTTACAATTTTACACACTGAGCATATTAAAATTTCCAAAAATCTAAATGGTGCAAATATAGTTTTTTAAAAAATCAATTTGGATTGAATTTTGAGTTAATTTGGAAAGTTTGGAAAGCATCAGCAAAATGTTCTGCAAAATAATTAACAGTTTACTACATATTGTTACTAGTTTGTTCCTTATATTTCATAATTACTGGAATACCCTTAACTTCCTTGTTTTCCTTTATAAATAACCAGAAGTTATTAGAATTATTTTTAATATTACATTCGATTTCGCAATCCATTTTTTTTTTATTCAAAGTTTCACTAAGAAGACAGTAGTAAATGTATGAACTGCATATCTTGCTTTGAATAATCATATGGTTACATATTACTTTACATAGTACAGGGTGAGCACCAATGTTTGCAGACAAGTTACATTTCCCGCCGAAGAATCTAAGGAATTTCATCGCTCCAAGTTCATGCCAAGGAAAAAAATATAAAGAGTATCTAGATTAATCCATTCATTAATTCTACGAATTTAGTTATTTTGCCTTATGTTTAATAGACAGTTATTAGAATTACTTTGCGTAAATCTTTGTTTTGTGGTGAGTGATTTGCTGTTTTTAAGGTTATAAAATTATAAAATTTAAGTTACATTTACGACGTTCGCCGGACCTCACGCCCTGCAATTTTGATTTATTCGGTCATTTAAAAAATTACGACTTTAAAAAACGAATGCATCCTCTAAACAAACTTAAAGCGCAATTGAATACGAGATAAGGAAGAAAACTAGAAGCTTCAACGTGCATTTTCCTAGAAAATTAATGCCATAATTTTCAACATTTGTTATAAAATAAGGGATGCTAGATTAGATTAGATGAGGTCGATTGGCTGTGGTGAGCCTTACAGCACTGCGACCTGTTTAGATCTTTTGTACTAATACCCTACTGCTATTTGATTCCCAGAAATTCAACTTCCCTGACAAGGTCAATTAATTTTCTGGGAGGTAATGCCCTGATCCGTTCTGGCGTTACCGCCATACCTCCGGTTAGGGCCTGCCTAGTGGTAGCTAGAGCTACACACTCGCATAATATGTGTTCGGCCGTTTCTTCTGCCGATTCATATAATCTGCATGTGGTGTTATCCACTTTGCCCATATTGTGAAGATGGTACTTCACTGGGCAGTGTCCTGTGAGGAGACCGGTGATTAGTCTGATCTCGGTTTTAGTGAGGCGTAAGAGCTGTTTGGCTCTATTTGGCGAGAAGTCAATAAACATTTTGGATTGCCTTTGGCCTGGTGCATTTTTCCAATAGTCTGTTTTGCACTTTTTTTCCCATTCTTGGATTACGCCTTTTTTATGTGCTTTCGGTAGCCCGCAGGTCGGTTTTGGTCCAATGATGGTAGTTGAGGCACCTTCCTTAGCAAGTATATCGGCATGCTCATTGCCTTTTATGCTTGCGTGGCCGGGTACCCACATTAGGGTGAGCTTGTTGCCCTTTGCCAGTTGGTTCAGAGCCTGTTTACAGTTCCAAGTATTCTTGGAGTTAAAGCTGTACGCTTTAAGGCTCTTTAGGGCAGCCTGGCTATCCGTGATTAGATATATGCGTGCCCCTTTGTAGCCCTTTTTTTGTACACACCTAAGCACATCTTTCTAAGGCTATTATTTCAGCCTGTAAGACAGAAGGGCCATGTCCGAGGGGAACTGATTCCTTATGCTTAGGCCCATATATGCCTATGCCGGTGCCCACCTCTGTCTTGGATGCATCTGTGTACCAGAGTACAGAGTTGTGTTTTAGTTCTGTGACTCGTTTCAGACTGTTTTGGCGACTATCAGTAGTCACATCAAATCTTGATTCGAAGTCATAATTGATCGGCATTATATGCGATGGTGTTTGTAAGAACTCGGTTGTGACGAGGTCCAGAATTTCTGAGTGCCCGGTTCTGTGGCCTGTACTGGTCCAGTTTAGTCTCAGTGCACTCATTAGACCTTCCTTTCTGATTTGTTCGTGCAAAGGAAGTAGGTCTAGTAAAGCTTCCATTGCTGCAGAGGGAGTGCTATGGGCAGCTCCCGTGATGCCAAGACAGGCCAGTCTTTGAAGAGCTTGGAGCTTCTTTTGTGCCGTTACTTGTTTTATTTTGGTCCACCATATTAGTGAGCCATATGTGATGATGGGTCTGACCACCATGATGTACAACCAGTGTATCATTTTAGGTTTCAGCCCCCATGATCTGCCAAAGAGCCGGCGGCCTATCCAGAGTGCCGCCGTTGCTTTGCTGATCGTTTTTTTCCAGATGAGCGTTCCAGTTAAGCCTCCTATCAAGCACCAAGCCTAAATATTTCACTTGGTTGGAAAGCGCAATTTCTTGTCCTTTTACTTTTGGAGCTTTGATTGAGAGTTTCCTGCGATTAGTAAAAGGTACAATCACAGTTTTGTCCGGGTTGACATTGAAACCCTCCCTCAGACACCATTTTGATATGGTGTTATGGGCCTCTTGGGCTAGGGACGATACGATGCTATCGTATTTACCCCTTATGACAACCGCAATGTCGTCGGCGTAGCCTTGCGTACTATAGCCCTTATCTGCCAAGGTCGTGAGGAGCTCATCCACCACGATGCACCAGAGCAAGGGTGATAGAACCCCGCCTTGCGGGCACCCTTTCGCCGTGGTTGCCGTTTCAGACTCACTCCCCATATCTGCCGTGATTTTGCGGTTTTCAAGTACAGCTTTTATCCATCTAATAGTGGGTATATCAATGCCCTTCCTGATGGCTCCATTTTCCACGGTTTTGAAGGTCGTATTGTCAAACGCCCCTTCAATATCCACGAAAATACCTAGTGTAATCTCCTTGTGTTGAAGTGATGCCTCTATGCCTGCTGTAAGGCTGTGCAAGGCATCTACAGTAGATTTGCCAGGTTGATAGGCAAATTGTTGCCTATGTAGTGGGTTCGCTTTTAGAACGCCGCACCTAACATCGTCCACGATGTTCTCCATAATTTTGAGGAGGAAAGAGGTGAGGCTGATTGGGCGGTAGGACTTAGCCTCATCAGGTAGCCTACGGCCCGCTTTGGGGATGAAAATCGCCCTGGCCTCCTTCCATTCCATTGGTATATAGCCCAGCGTGAAGCTGGCTTTGTATATTGCTTCCAGGTATGGGGCTAGTATGTCTAGCCCATATTGCAGCAATGCAGGAAATATGCCATCTGGCCCTGGTGCTTTGAAGGGTTTGAAGCTTTTGACTGCCCATTCAATTTTTCCTCTAGTAATTAGTTTACCAGCCTTTCTTTTGCTCTCTCTGGTTGGTAGGAATGTGCTTCCTTCCGTAGATTGAGCAGTTGTTGCGAGTGAGTTCGCAGATGTTGAGCCCGGAAAGTGTGTCTTCAGGAGCACACTAAGACTTTCTTTGAGGCTCTCTGCATGACTTCCATCAGGTTTTTTTAATTAAACCAATGCCATTGGAGTGGTCTTTCGATAGGACCTTTTGGAGTCTTGCTGTCGGGGCTGTGTCGTTCACTCCCTCGCAGAAAGCTCTCCAAGTTTTCCGTTTCGACTTTCTCAGCTCCTTGTTGTATTCTGATAGTGCTTGTCTGTAGGCATCCCAGTTGCCCGTCTTCTTTGCACTATTGAAGGTTTTTCTGGATTGCGTCTTCAGGCGGTCTAAATCCTTATTCCACCAGGGCACATCTCTGGAATGAGATCTCCTCTTATGTGGACAACTGGATTCGTATGCCTTTAAGATGCAATTTTTAAGGAGAGCCGCAGCTATTTCTGGCTCCCCTGTAGTTTGGATGTCGAGGCATACATCTTCGGTTCCCAGACCTAGGCACTCTCTGTAGAGGCCCCAGTCTGTGTTCCTCGGATTCCTGCACTCTAAAACAGCTTCCTTAGTGACCTCAATATCAAACCCAATCTGCTGATGGTCTGATAAAGAGGGTTCTGCTAGAACTCGCCAATTTTTAATTGTACTTGTTGTGAAGGCATCAGCCAGGGTGATATCTAGTACCTCCTGTCTGATTGCATTCACAAAGGTAGGCTCGCTACCTCTATTAACAATGTCTAGATTGTTAGAGATAATAAATTCAAGTAGATCCTTACCTCTACTATGGGTGTCCGTGCTGCCCCACAGGATGTTATGTGCGTTGGCATCACAGCACAGGAGTAGGTGTTTGTTGCCTTTTCTACACCATTCCACAAGTCTTCTTACCTCCTCTGGTGGCGGTGTATCCTTGTCACCCGGAAAGTAGGCCGAGGCCATAACTATGTGCCTTTTTCCTTTCTTCGTGGGAACCTCTACCAGCACTGCCGCGAGGTCCCCTGTGGTGAATTCTGGAATGTAAGTAAAATTGATATCTTTTCTGAGCATGAGGAGTGCTCTTGGTTTAGTGCAGTCTGCTTTGTATACTAACCTGCAACTTTCTTTAGGTAGACCCCTTACCTGCCCGTTGTTAATCCAGGGCTCTTGTAAGAAGCCTATCCCAAATTTGGATTTCTTGAACCTCCAGTGCACGGCACTTGTTGCCGCTTTGGAGTGGTGGAGGTTCAGTTGTAGGCAGCGTAGGCCCGCCATTGAGATGCCTAAACCCCAGTGGCACCAGCCTTTGGCTCCTTGGCCTTGGGCTTTTTGCCTTTCAGGGTATTGCTCTCCCTTACCTCACTTACTACGGTGGGTCCCTTATCAGCACCTGTTTCCGCTAGTGGCGGAGTAGTGCCAACGGGTCTGCTGGTAGGGTCAGGATAGGCCCTTGTTGGCCCTTCGCCCTTTGGTACTTTTTTGCCCTTGGGTCTTAGCTCTACCCAGCCAAAGCCGTAGCAAATTTTGTTGCCCAGCTTCTCTAGGCTGTCGGCGGAATGTGAGTCCACCGACAGCGTGACCTCCAGCTTGGGTCCCTTCGGATCTCTCCTGAGAACCCTCCAGCTGGAGGCCTTTAAATTGTTCTGGGCCTCGATTAGCGAAATTACCTTCGCGTTGGTGTATTCCAGGCTGTTTGGGAAGTAGCCTATCAGGATCTTAGAATGAGGCATTTCTGCCTCATTCAGCACCCTTAACTTGGCTCCCTCCCACAGCCTGAGATGGGCAGCTGCGCCCTTTAGCCAGTTGGCTGTGGCACTGTCTACACACGTCAGTGCGAGCCATCCAGGCCTCTGATGAAGCTGATGGAATCTGGGCTTCACGGTTCCCTCCTTACCATCCTCAATTATTTTCTCCATAATGGCCTCACGTGCGGCATCAATTTGTTCCGTCGACATGAGGTTTTCTGGAAAACCTTCTAGGCATACGCCTACCTTCACTCCCGTCGTAGCCTGGCTATAGGATACAGCCTTGGCCTCGGCGCTAGGCACAGGCTGCCTTTTCGTCCGTTTGACCATGGTTGTGTCCGGCATACTACCTGTTGACCGAGGTCTCTTGGTAGCAGCCGTGGGGTTGCTCTTGAAGGGCACTAATGCCTTTACTCGAGCTTTCCCTGGTTCCATGCCGTTCTTGATGAGGAACTTCATACTCTTTCTTGCGGCACCGCTCATTTTGACCTTTTGATCTTTTGTGTTTAGACCTTTAAGGCTGCCAACGAGCTCCTCATCGCTGCTTTTCAGCAGCTCCTCCTCACCTGTTCTGCTGCTAGTTTCCATAGGCTCTACATCTTTTGGCTCCTTTGCAGCAACAACGGACGTTAGGGAGTCGTCCACTCCTTTGGTTTTTTGAAAAACTTGGTTCATTTGAGTCCCACGAGTAGCTAGGGAAAGGGGAAAAGTCCATTACAGCAGAGCCCCGCATGCCATAATAAGGCTAGGGAAACTGGGGGTCGCCTGGTACCCAGAGTTCGCATAGAGACGACTAAGCTCTTCCTTAGCCATGCATCCCTCGGCCTATGCTGTTCCACCTTGGTTTGAGGTGTTTGTTTTTTGTGGTTTCCTTTCCACATTGATCCGGGCGGCTAAGCCAAGATCCTCTAAGCTTGTTACCTGTGAAACATGTCCACGAACAGCAACAAGCCCGATATGTCAGGTCTGATGGCTGTATGGGCACAAACAGACCCGGCGTCGTTTACCCTCGTGCAAGCCCTAAGCCACGATACTACAACCGGGCGGGGGTGAGCAGGATAAGTGGTTTGGCTCCCTAGTCCTCGTTGCTTAATAGTATAGGGAGCCGAAAAGGTCAGGGTGACCGAAGAGGTGGCCAAGGGAGGCCGACAGATCAAAGAGGGAAGCGACTCTACGAAGGAGGCCATCACTATAACAGTTTGTGTATAGCCTCGGAATGCATTGGCGATAGAGCCCCGTCTCACTCCCCACTGTTATCCGGTTGTTTGGCCGAATAACCGTAGGATGCTCGTTGACAGTAGCACTACCTTGCCCCCACACCACGTCAAGGAGCATTCCCTAGAGGGGGAAGGGATGCTAACTCGACGTTTAGTTTTTACAAATAATACACAAAACCGTAACTCACTTCAATTTACGTTGTATATTTAATTAAAATTGTAAAAATAAAATATATAGTTATGATTAAATATACTGAAGGAAAAAAAATGAAACACTTTAAATTCGTGAAATTTCGACCATTTTCAAACCGCCATAACTCGGCGTATTTTCAATCGATTTTGATGAATCTTTGAGGGCGAAAAACGTTGAAGTGTCTTCTTTAAAGTCATTCACGCTAAATTAAGCATAACCCCTTCCGCCCCCCTCTTTTTTTTGAAAAAAAAAGTTCATTTTGATGTTTTACGCACACAACTCAGTGACTTTTCAACCAAATTTGATGATTCTTTCAGCAAAAAATCCCATTTTGGCTCTACTTTAAGGGAGTAAACTCAGATTAGAATGATCCCTTTTCGAACCCTTCAACCCCCGAACAAAAAAAATACACATTTTTGGTCAAAAAAACTCACAACTTTTCGTACCGAGTTAGAAAAATGTGTCAACTGGATCCAACAAAAGGGCATTAAAATATGTTCAATTACCTGCGCAGGAGTCAAATAACGAAGTTCCTACGACGATTTGGCAAAAAGTTATGAGTGTTTGAAAAAAGCGAATTTTGTGGTTTTTTGACTCATAAGTCCGAAGTTTTTCGACGAAATCGTTTTCGTTTTCGTCTTTAAGTGTGTGTTCTTTAAGGCATGCACGAAAATTAATTGTTTGCGCGAAATCATGAATATCGCATTTTGTACCTTCGAACTCCATTAACAAAATAAATTTTTTTAGGTCAAAAAAGGCTTACTTTAACGATCTCTGTAGGGTCGGAAAAAAATGTGGGCCTAACTCACCACCATTCGTCCATTTTTCCATTCATCCAATAAAAACAAACAAATTGCACTGACGGAAAAAAATTAAACATTGGCCATAACTCAGCTTCTATTCAACCGATTACGACGATCTCTTGAGAAATCAAAAGCAAAATGTGTCCTCTTTGAGAGGGTTTATCCCCCACTCAAAGAGAGGGCTCTACGCCCCTCCAAACAAAAAAATAAAAAAAACATAAAATGCACTTTTTTAAACAGCCATAACTTTGTGCCAAATTGCCGTAAGAACTTTGTTTTTGAGTCCAGCACAGGTAATTGAACACATTTCAATGCCCATTTAGTGGATCGAATCGACACATTTTATCCAACTCGGTACACGTTGCCAAAGTTTGACGTTTTTTTTGCCCAAAAACGTTTTTGTTCGGGGGTTTAAGGGTTTGAAAAGGGATCATTCCAATCTGAGTTTACTCCCTTAAAGTAGAGCCAAAGTGGGATTTTTTGCTGAAAGAATCATCAAATTTGGTTGAAAAGTCACTGAGTTATGTGCGAAAAAAACTCAAAATGCAGTTTCTTCAAACACCCATAACTTAGTACCAAATCGTGGTAGGAACTTCGTTCTTCGAGTCCTGCATAGGGAATTGATCAGATTTTAATGCCTTTATGGTGGACCGAGAAATATTCATCAAAATCAATTGAAAATACGCCGAGTTATGGCGGTTTGAAAATGGTCAAAATTTCAAGAATTTCAAGTGTTTCATTTTATTTTTCCTCCAGTGTATTTAATTTATTTTGGGAAAAAAACGTTCCGCCAGTGGAAAAGCCAGCTAATGGATTTTCTTTTCATATGATCAGTTGTACCAACGTGTGTATTTCGTTGCCTACCTATCAATGTACAATCAATTTTGTTCATTCTGTATTCACAAATTAGTACTAGCATTTTGTAATGATCGCGCGAATATTTTTTTAATTGGGTACGCTTCACAAAACGCGACACAGAATCCAAAATAAATAAAGGTCTTCAGAAAAAAGGCATTCCGAATATTCCGACGGCTCTGGCAAATTTTCTGCGAATGAATGACCTACAATTCGTATGTATGTACAACCACAATATTTAGTATACAATCATTAATTCATCAATTTGTGGTCGCTTTAAAATTATTTAAATTGATTTCTATGGATTTATGTTTCTTCTCAAATTATATAATGTTTGTTATAATACAAAAAAAAACCGTCAAACTCCTTTTTATTCAATGTAGACATTTATTCGGCACGAACGAAACAAAGTTAAAATTATTTTTATATTATTTAACATGTATGACGAAGTAGAAGCCTCCAGCATAAACAATTAATATTTGTTATGTTATTTATTAAAATGAGGAATTTTTCAAGTCAGTTAAAATGATATTAATTGGAGCACATGATAATATCGTAATAACCTTGTATCTTCATGGAAACTAATTATTGTTTAACCGCAGATGAATGCCACTTTCATAACCCACAACGATGTTGACTTGATAAAATTTTGTTTGAGTTATGTCACACAATCGTTATAAAACATGACATCTGAGTATAATTAAAAACATGGTAACAATTTTCATGCTTACGTAACATAATAATTGTACCAAATTTTTACCAGTCATGATGTTTTCGTACTATTAATAATTGTGACTTTGGCATAATTATACTATGATTCACGAACACACATGCCCGTATTTTATACAAAGAAAGCATAAATCGTATAAAATCTTATTTTCATCATTCTTTTTATCGTGCGATATAAGCTTTTTATTATTTCTGCCGAGAATTAAATCAGTCTGTCTTTATCCATCCCGTAAAAGAAACATATAAATTATATTTTCGGAGAGCACTTTTGGTTTTTTAAAAAACTTTATTTTAATTCTACACGAAAATATTTAATTATTAAATAATATTTTACATTGATTTTGACATTAATTACAGTACTAACTGTACGGCACGAATTACAATTATAGAATGTGTGGAATAATATTTACTCCTACTATTTACATTAAATACAATTATAAACTAAGCATTTTAACATCTGGCGATAACTGCGCATTAATTCTAAATATAAATATATTAATAATAAATAAAACAATAACATGTCTATTGTGGACTACAGGTAACTCTTCCCCCCTTAGATTCGACATTCCCGAGGCGAATCATTGTCTTTGTGAGTGGTGCAAATCCTTCTTCTTTTTAAACACTTATAACCTAAGATAACAATACTAATTAAACCTAATAAATACAAAAGGAGTGTCCATGCACTTGGTTTCAGGGGTATAGTCATTTCACTCACTAGGGGTACTTGATTATATACGGGAATACTGTCTAATTTTAGTCTTTTCAATCTTATAGTGAAGTCACTCATATTATAGTTTGCTGATAGCAATTTCGAAGCACTTATTAACACTGGTGTTCCTGTAACAGCTTCAATTTTTGGCACTTTGTAATTTTGGAATACAAGGTCACAGTGGTCCAGTTGAATTAAGTAGATTCCTTGGAGATCCTGAGTTTCTTCGTGGTCTGGGCAGATGATTTTTATTTGTTCCTTACTAACGAAGACAGCAAGGAATTTGTTTGTGTATGGCAATTTTTCTAAATGGTTTTTCCTAATTTCTAATTGAGTATATTGACAATTTTTAGCATTTCCTTCAATTAACAATTTTGTTTCACATTCATCTTTATAATTTAAAAGTAGATTACTACTACACTGAAATTGTTTGTCACCACCAAAGCATATATCATTTAGAGGCCAAATTTTTGAGTCAATTTTCGACTTTAATAAAAATTTAATATTCGGAATTATCGTAGCATATTCTGATTTATATTTAGTAAGAATGGGATTCATTGCGTAAAGATCAAAAGGGTGTTCATAATTAATAGGAAGTGAAATTAAATAATGAATCATTAATTTATCAATTTTACAGTTAACAGTCATAACGGATTCAAAGTTCAAAATATTTTCTAATTTTACTTCAAAAAATTCTTCTTGATAGTGAGTAGAAATTTTTAATAATTCATTGTATAAGTCTAGAGGTCCAATTATATCTGGATTCAGAACTTTTAATCTACAGAACGTTAAAGAATTTATAATTTTTTGAAGAATACTTCTAATTGTACCAAACAATAAGATAAGCTGATTGTACAGATCTTTCGTGAATAAAACATGTTGGTGATCAATTTCTTCTTTATAAATTGCATATAATTGCATAATTCTAGATTGTAGTATGTTTTGATTATGCGTAATATCCTTGATGGTGTCATTAAAGTTTTTAATAAGTTTAGTATTAATACCATAGCCGAATTTTATTTGATTTTTAAGGTTGTTCTGATTTTTTCCTAAATGTTTTAATATTGTATTAATTCTTTTTACGTCACGGGCATCCATATTTCCGCTAATTGATTTGATTATAGTGCCTAGTCCACCTATCAAACCTCTTTTTACTCTTTTTGGTTTAACATTCAGTTGAATAATCTTAATTTTGTCAATAATATCATTTCTAGAATAATTTACCAATTTGTCATAATTTTGAAATTCATTCTTAAATTTAGATATATTAATCATGGTATTCCTCAGGAATTCATTTGATACTCCAATTTTCTAAATTCATTATAAAGGGGCTCGAGAGATTATAGTAATGCACCAAAGTATGTTCACTTTTTTCTAATTTAGCTGTACCCAAATTAACAGGTAACAATCCTATATTTTCTGTAATATTTTTAATCTCGAATGTGATCACAGGCGTGATGAAGAACAACCTGAAATTAATTAAATTTAATTACTTTATTTGAATTATTATTTTTGACAATCATTTTCGAAAAATGATTTCCTCTGTTGAACTAGATTATCAGAAGTTGTTGAAGGACCTCGTATTGAATCGTCTAATTCAGTTTTACCAAGGTAAATATTTATATGTAAATTGAAATTTTGAAAAATATAATCTATCATTGGTTTTACCGTTTCATATTCTAATTTATCAAGGCCACAGCCTATTTTAGGGATTGCTAATTTAGTAATTTGTTTATCTAAGCAGAACTGTTTCAAATTAATTAATGTTTTAAACAAACATTCTAACGTAGGTTTATCATCATAATATCTTTTTGTGATTAGATATATTATATATCTGTCATCTTCTTTTAAATGACATAAGGAATATAATTGTGGATTTTGCTTACTCAACTCTCTAACTCTACCAAATCTTAATTTAAAATCTTTTGCTATACCTGCACCCATTTTAAGGTCTTGACTCACACAGTGAGCAAGTGAGAAGTTCAATGGAGCATGAAATAAATCATCTTCTACTTCTATTACATTTTTATTTACAATATTTCTTTTAGTATTTAAACAATGAATAAAATTCTCAAAAGTTGGAATACCTTCAAAATTTGATTTCTTAACCCTAGGTCTTTTTACATTTGATAAGTGAATTTTACTTACTTGATTATGATGTCTAGTTTCTATTTCTGCCGTTTTACGGTTAAAGTTTACTTCTGCTTATTTTGAATAAATACATCCTCTGGAATTTGAGGAGCTTCTTCCCGGGTCACATTACGCTTTTCAATAGCATTAGTTTTATTATTTGCATCTATAGTTTCATTAATTTTCAGATATAGTAATTTCACTTTACTTTTGTAATTTGTAATTATTTGTGAGAATACTTTTTAAGTCAATATCTAATAAAGATTTATTATCAATATGTCCGGAAATAATTTCGGAAGGTTTTAATTTGGTAGTGGAATGTATAGAATTATTATAAGCTAGGATAGCGTAAATAACTTTTGTTTCAATTGACTCCTGTTTAAATATATCCTGATTATTTAATAATCTTATAATGTTCAATGATTGTTGAATGAACTCTTTCAACAATTCCGTTAGATTCTGGATGTTGTGAGCTAATGAAATTAATTTTAATTTTGTGTACATCTAAAAGTTCTTTAATTACCATATTTTTGAATTCTAAATTATTGTCTGATATAATTAAATTTGGGATTCCATGGTGGCAAAAGAATTTAATTAGGTTGTTTGCTATTTCGATAGCTTGGTAAGAATTTAATTTATACAACTGAGTATATTTTGCATTTTCTAAAGCGATACAATCTATATGGATTATTTCAAAAGGTCTCATTGCCGTCGGGGTATTACTAAATTTTAATTTTAATGGTTTACGTTCATATTTAGAAACAAGGCAGACTTCACAATTGTTTATGTATTCTTGAATAGTTTTTCTCATATTGGGCCAATAATACGTACGTTTTAATTTTGCTTCTGTTTCATCTATACCTCGATGATTGGTTTTACCCTCATGATAATTTTGTATTATTTCTGAGACATCATTATTATTTTCAATATCAGTCACGAATTGAGTGCATTTAGTCATTTTAATATTAGAGTTCTTAAAATATTCTTATTCAGTTTGGCAACTTGAAAATTCGCTGTATAATAGTTATTTAAGCAACAAGGAACGTAAGGACGTATTAACATTTGAGGTAGGCGAATACGAGTCGAGGCGGAGCCGAGGCTCGTCGCCTGCCGAAAATGTTAATTGTCATTACGTTCCGTGTTGCTTATTAATTTTTTTCCGCTACCGGAAATATAATACTTAAAAATGATCAGAAAATGTTCTAAAATACGGCTTGTAACATTTGGGATTAACATTTTTATAGTCACCTATGCGTCCTATGGCAACCCAGCAACCGAGGAAACAATGTCGAATTTTGTTTGTTTGTGTCAATCCATTGACAGTTTTTGCGGGCATGGATGCAAACGCAGCTGCGAATATTGCGTGTTAGAACCTGTTACCGACAAAATAGAAAAAGGTATGTGTCCTCTGTTACGACTTTTTAAAGCAGTATTTATGTAAAAAGGATGCCGATGCTATAGGTATAGACGAAAATGTGTTGCTCGCCTATATGTTGGAGCGTTACGTTTCTGTTTATTATTTTCCTAGGTCCGTAAGTAAAAAATTAAGTTCCGTCGTCAAGGACAACAAACACCACGAATGTTATCAGCCACTTACGGTACCTGTAACCATGTATGCAATGCGTATTTACGTTGTCGGTAGCGGAAAAAATTATTTTTAACGTATATCATTATTGCAGTTTTGAAATAGTCAATACAATCTTTTTTTTGCACCAGTGGATAAGCTTAAACTTGTACATTTACGAAATTACGCTATCAAGATTTGTTGAGAAGTTTGTAAATGGAGTTATAATAAACTTATTATACAGTGTGTGTCAGCCAAATGGAATAAATTAGATAATAAATAAATGGGGGCGTGTTCGAAAAAACGCTCGTACACGTCGATTGGTATTTTAAGTTGCGCATTTTATTCAATAAAAACAGTTTATACAGGGTGTGTCATGTAACAGAAGACTGTATCAACATTTTTATTTTAAATGCAACACCCTGTATACATATTATGTAATTTTTGGTTTCTTTGGAAAATTCTATACCTATCTTTAACTGTTTCGGAAATATTAAATGTTTTCAGATTTAGTGCAAAAAATAACATTAAAAAAATAATATTATTTGATTACAGAAATTCGCTACAATTACTTTCTCATTATCAAGACCTAAATGGGAAATAATTATTGAGTGTGTTGTAGCGAACTTCTGTAATCAAATAATATTCTTTTTTTTATGCTGATTTTTGCACTAAATCTGAAAACACTTAATATTTCCGAAACAGTTGAAGATGGGTACAGGACATGCTACATGAAATATGTCTAGAATTTTCTGTAGAATCCAAAAATTGAATAATATACAGGGCGTTGCATTTAAAATAAGAAAGTCTGTTACACGACCCACTCTGTATAAAAAGTTTTAGATGGAAAAAATGCGCATCTAAAAATACCAATCGATGTGTCCGAGCTTTTTTTCGAAAACGCCCCCATTTATTTATTATCGAATTTATTCTATTTGGCTGATACACACTGTATATTTTTATCTAACTTAAATTTGGTAAATAATGATACATATAAAAGCTTTCAGAATTGTTTAAAATAGATGGAAAACAAACCGTCCTAATATATTTTCTAAAATATTAAAATATAGATATAAAAATCCTTTTGGGGTCCAACATAAAAAATAGCAGAACTTTCGTCTGGTTACGTGAAGTTGAACCTGAACTTGATAATAATCATCATGGCTCTATTTTTATTCCTAGAATTTCGTCTCAGCCTATTAGACCATCGCGGGTAGCGCCCAAAAAACAATGCTTTATGGATTTACATTCACCAAATTCTTGCAATTCGATTGATTCATTTTGCATGCCGTATCTCAGTGATGAGGAAACTACGGCCCGCGGGCCAAGTCCGGTCCGCGGAAAGGTTTAATCCGGCCCGTTTAAGAGTGCCGTCGTGAGAATGTTTGAACGCGTTCTTACTTCGTAATGTGACGACCCGCATAAAAACTACCTGCGGCGATATTCAAAACACAATAGTATTCTGGACAAATCCATCCGACCTAAACAGATGACTCATCTTCGCTCGAAACTTCCAGACACTCTCGCAGGTAGGTATAAATACAAGCGAGGCCGCCCGAAGATCAGTTAGTTAGCGACTTAGTCAGTCATCTGCAACGACCCGCTGTGACTCGAGTAATTGTTTGTGTAATCCCCCAAACTCCCAGTGCCTCAACAAACTCCCGCGTAAGAGCATTAGTTAGCAGTAAGCTTTCGTCAATTGCGTTTCTGTGTGTTGTTCTCCGTAGTAGGTAACGTCTAAAATGGATGTTAAAAAAAGAAAAGTGGATTCAGAATGTCGAGTTTTTAATGAAGAATGGACGTGGAAATATTTCTTTACTTTATTTAAAGAAAAACCTGGTGCTTACTTTGCAATACAACTGTTGCAGTTTTAAAAGAATATAACATTCAACGCCATTTCAAGAGCAAACATGAAAACCACTCCTACTCATCGTTAAGTGAAGAGGTGAAAAAAATTAAATCGAAAGATTTAATAAAAAATTTATCAAGTCAACAACAATTATTTCAGAGAGCTAATCATTCTCAAAGATGCGCTACGAAAGCCAGTTATGTGTTGGCTTATAATATTGCTAAATCTAATAAAGCATTTTCAGATGGTGAATTTATAAAGCAGTGCATGATAGATGTGTGCGATATTATGTGCCCTGACTAGAAAAAGGATTTTCAGTCACTGTTTCTCTCAAGAAGAACAATCACCGAGAGAATTGAAAATATTGATAAAAATCTAATTTCACAACTGACTACAAAAACTCAAAAATTTATTTTTTATTCAATTACCATGGATGAAAGTACAGATATCAGCGATACTGCGCAGTTACTCATATTTGTAAGAGGAATCAACGCCCACTTTGAAATTACAGAAGAACTTGCAGGGCTGCAGTCAATGAAAGGAACAACGACTGGTGCCGATATATTTTGTGAATTTGAAAATTGCATCGATAAACTTCGTTTACCTATTGACAAGCTATGTAATGTAACTACTAATTCTAAGTATCCGGAAAATGATGTTGTTTTTTTGCATTGCCTAATACATCAGGATGCTCTCTGTAAATCGGCTTTAGATATTGACCATATAGTTTAGTTTAGTTTAGTTATTTATTAACGGATTCACTATTTTACATAAATACAAAAAAAAAATATATATATATATACTTCATTCAAGTGAAGAAGACGAAATTATGAAAAAAACAAAGAATCTACAAGGTAACTTACAGTTTTAGAACTTACATTGATACACGTAATGCCTTAAAAATATCGATATAGTTGTATAGAATTTAATTGTTGTTTGAAGTTAAGTAAGGTACTACCAATAATATTGAAATTAGGAAGATGATTCAAACAGTTAACAAATTCCATACATCTATAC
Source organism: Ocypus olens (assembly GCA_910593695.2). Classification (NCBI taxonomy): domain Eukaryota; kingdom Metazoa; phylum Arthropoda; class Insecta; order Coleoptera; family Staphylinidae; genus Ocypus; species Ocypus olens. Next base: position 39,985,760 of record OU343060.1, read on the forward strand.
AATGGACTATTAACGTTGTAATTTGTCCTAGCGCACGGTAATCGAAATAAAAATTTACTTCTAGTGGTGACAGTAGCACGATTGACATAAAAAATTAGAGAACTGACAATATCATTACTGCTTATACGTCCTGAAATAATTTTGTGTAACAAAATGAGGTCATTTTTGACTCTCCGAATTTTTAAAGTATCCATACATAACGTTTGGCACATATCATCGTACGACACATTACTACAATTTTGTAATCTGAAAGCAGCAATTGTAACAAATTTACGCTGCACACGTTCAATCCGTTCCGTGTAGCAGTCATAATAAGGAGACCATATTGTAGAGGCATATTCCAAAGTGGATCTAACAAATGTAAAGTATACAATCTTCAAAGTGTGCAAACTAAACTTGTTACAACTTCGTTTTATAAATCCCAGGTGCTTCAGAGCTTTATTACAAATAAAATGAACATGGTCCGAGAAATTGAGCTTTGAGTCAAACAATACTCCTAAATCTTTAATAACTGAAACCCTAACTAACACCGAGTTATTGAGTGAATAATTAAATATACATGACTGAATTTTTCTAGAAAAAGTAATAGCATTACATTTCCCAACATTCAAATGAAGATCATTTATATTACACCAGTTTTGAAGAGTATCAAGATCCGATTGAAGTTTATAACAATCATTAATATTGTCCACTATTCGAAAAAATTTAATGTCATCTGCAAATAATAAACAACTGGAAGATTTGAAGCAATTAACTACATCATTTAAAAACAATAAAAATAGTACTGGGCCAATATGCGATCCCTGAGGCACACCGGAATAAACAAAAATTGGTTCAGATTTAAAATTTTTAAATTTCACTATTTGCGATCTACTAGATAGGTATGATCTCAACCATTCCACAATTTGGCTCTTAAAACCATATGCATCCAGCTTGGCCAATAAGATACTATGGTTGACACAATCAAAGGCCTTCGAGAAATCTGTATATATCGTATCAACTTGCTTTTGTTTCTCAAAGGCACTTAAAAGGTAACTTTCAAAGCATAACAAATTTGTTATAGTCGACCGACCCACTGTAAATCCATACTGGCTGTCACTCAAAAGATGTCTAGCAGTCCACGATAATTGTTTTGCTACCAATTTATCTAATATTTTAGGAATAGAAGACTGAATCGATACACCTCTATAATCCTCAATATTATTACGTTTGCCCTTTTTAAAAATTGGTGTTATATAGCTAGTTTTCCACGAATTAGGGAAAACAGAACGTTTAAACGAGGTTGAAAATAATATATATAAGGGTTTTGTAATTGTAAAAACGCAATTAGATAAAAAGAAACCAGGTATGCCATCAGGCCCACAACTAAAACTATTTGACAGATGCATTATTTCGTTAAAAACTTCCTGTAATGATATTTGAAAATGATTTGACTCAACTGATGTAACAAAATTATATTTACAATTAATACTGGTGACATTAGGTCTAACATACACTGATGAGAAAAAATCAGCAAATGAATTTACGATGTCCATTCCATTCTCCAGTTGGGCGTCCTTGTAGATCGTTGCTGAGGGGATCCCCGACGTCTTTCTAGATTCATTTACAAACTTCCAGAAGGCTTTGGGACTCCGATGGATATTGGCCTCAACTTTTTTAATATATGTTTCATACAATGATCTACTCAATATTGAACAACGGTCGCGTAAAATTCGAAAATAATTATAATCTGCATCATTGTTGCTTGATTTATACTTTGTGTGGGCTGCATGCTTTTGCTTTGTTAAATTAATCAGGGTTTTGTTGACCAACAAGGGAATGAAGTAGATTTGATTTGCATCTTTGGAACATATTTTAAAATAGCGTAGTTTATAATCTCATAAAACTGATCAACCATTTGATCAATATTCATATTTAAGAATAACTGATCCCAATCAATGCTTACAAGAAGATCATTAATTTCCAAATAGTTCCCATTTTTAAAGTCGTATGCATAATCAAGGTAATGTAATATTTGTTCAGTTCCAGAGGTGATTCTAGCTCATACCCATAATGATGCAATTAATTGTTGCTTAAAATATTATTTGATAATTCTACCTTTAAATTCAGAACTGATGAAAAAACAAGATCCAATATTGTACCTCTTTGATTAGGTAAAGTATTAATTTGATATAGGTTTAAAAAACTAAATGAGTCTGCAATAATATTAGCAGATGCATTATTTGTGTTAGCTATCTTTACTCCCAAGCAGTCGTTACTCCATCCAATATTAGGCAAATTATAATCTCCACACACTATAAACTGATGATATTCATATTCATGTCTTAATGTTTCCACAGTTAAGGTATGTTTTAAGTATTTATCAGTAGAGCACCCAGGCGGTAGATATATTCCTCCAATTATCGCTTTTTGAGAGTTTATATTAAGAGCGATGTACAATTGTTCAACACTTTTTTCCGAAATGCAAATTTCGGAAAAAATACTTAATATTGTTGTAAAACTAGTAAATATGATTCGTTCCAGAGGATTATTACATCGCCAGTTTCAACAGTTTTTGGAGTCCGTACATGCTGAGCATTCCGATATCCTGTATTTTTCAAAAGTTCGTTGGTTAAGTGCTGGAAAAGTATTTGAAAGAATTTGGGATTTAAAAGACGATATTGTGAATTTTCTTCTTGATAAAGACATTTATAATCAATTTGACGTCTTAGAAAACGAAACCTGGCTTTCTGATTTCGCTTTTTTCACAGACCTCCTCGTACACATGAATAAACTTAATCTCAAATTGCAAGGAAAAAATCAGTTTCTTCACGATATTTGGCAATACCTGAAAAGTTTGAAATTACAGTTATTATTATTTGCTAATCACATCTCTAAATCTGATTTTTCTCATTTTCCAGGAATACAATCTTTAAAATTCACTATATCAAACAATAAGATTAAAAAATACGAAATTAATTTGAGAAAACTATCTACAGAATTTGAAAGGAGATTTCAGGACTTTAGAAAAATGGAACCAGAGTTTAGTATTTTTGCGACCCCATTCAATGTTAATTACGAAGAAGTCGATGCAAAATTTCAACTTGAGTTAATAGAACTGAACTGTACTACTCTCCTGAAACAAACTTTTCATACAGTACCATTACTAGAATTTTATAAAAATCCAGTCCAGATAATTTCCCAAATCTAAGTACTCATGCAATGAAGATAATGACAATGTTCGGCTCATCTTATATATGCGAACAAATCTTTTCAACAATGAAGCTTAGGAAAACTTCTTTAAGAAACAGAATTACGGATGAGCACCTTTCATCAGTTTTAAGAATTTCTGCTTCGCAAATGGAACCGGACTATGATGAAATTTTGATGAAACAGTCTCAATTTCATTTTTCTCATGCACCATCAACCAGTAATGACACCAGAAAATAAAGTGATAATACTTCACATCAAGAACTACACTAAATTCATTTTATATTTTGTGCTTATGATTTTGTTACCTTTTGCTTTTTTACTATTAAAATAATAAGTGTATGCAATAATATATGTATATGTTTATAGAACACATAAATTAGTTAACGATTAAGCATTATTCTTTGGCCCGCTACGATTGTCTAGTTATTACAAATGGCCCGTCTTAAAAAAAGTTTCCCCACCACTGCCGTATCTGGTACCTGCTGATCCACTAAATCTATTTATTAGAGCGTCTACTGTTCCTCTTTGGCTTGTGGTATTTCAGAATTTGCATATTTTGCCAAAAGATGAAGCTCTTCTTTTTCGCCTTTTTTCGATCCACAACTAGCGTCCAGACTGCTCTTTGGTATTTTCTGCATTATATAAAATTTCATCTTTGCTTTTTAATAATTTATGTCCGAAAATTGGTTTCCGTCTAGCTACTTCTTCAGAATCTAATTCCTCAGCATTTGCATCTGGGCTATAATCTTCATCAGCATCTTCATTTGTTTTTTCTGATCTCTTCTTTTCGGTCTGCTTATATGTCAGTCTTCGACTAAGCATACTTTTCTTTTTTGTCATAACATATTTTTTGGTACATGCTTCAGGGCTTCTTTGAGTAATGTTCCGTGACTATTTATAGCATGGCATCTCATTTCGTAACCAGTCTGTTTAGAAAAATTGCTTCCTAGTGAAGTTTAAATTTTGAAAGTGGCTATTTCATTGACAGCCATATCCACCCTCACTACCAATATTTTTCCAGAGAAAAATAGATTATAAATGTATACATTTTTTTTGTTTCGACATTACAATCCTCACTTTGTATGATTATTCAAATGTACAAAGTGGTACTTTGTAGAATTGCTGTCATATGTGAGAATAGTATATTGAACAATAAATGTTGCAATTTGATAAATTGTATAGTGAAAGTTTGTCAAGCGAGTTGGGTGTAGTTTGACAAAACGCGAATTAGCAATTTGTAATTGTAACATAAATTGTACAATTAGACATATCGTATTCTCCACGTCCCGATCCACAGTCAAAAATAATCTATCAGTAGCAGAATATACTATTACCTACGACAACTTGGATATATGCTCATTACATGCTTGTTAATGATTAGTATATGTAGTGCATTGCTGACGCATTTCATTCTCGCATCGATTATCTGTGCTAGAATATATTCCAACACTGCACTGTCACGCGTAAAGCCTAACCTTTAATGTGTCAAAATGACGGAGTAGATTTAAAGATGATTGCTTCGCCGCTTCTACATACATGGGGCGTTAGTTGTAGTACCTCGGCAAATTTGTTGTTTTCGATCTTTGTCTCCATACTATTTATATATACTTTTAAACACTAAGAATGTATAAACTCGAGAAATGATATGAACCATAAATAATGTTGCGGCTGGCGGCTTGGTTTTTGACTGACATTTGTTTCCACGGTAACGTTAAGCAGACGCCTCTGATCAAAGTTATCGCATACGAATTGTCAGCTCTCGGTTTATAATTGTCTTAACTATCACAATGAAGCTTCATACTCGCGAGAAATGTATGTCATTCCATGCCCGTTATACAATATACTATTCTATTTGTACTAACCCTCACCAGTGTCCCAAAATTCAAATTTAAGATAGCAACAGTTGATAAAAAAATTTACTCGCAACCAAACTATGAACTATTAGACAAAATAATGTTGCAGAGAGACAGAGATAAACATCATGCATATACATTTCCCGAAAAAACAATTTATGAAATGCTCAAAGAGTGCACGAGAGAGTAGAAATAACCATATAAATTAACTAACAAGTCTCACTAAGTGTAGTATCTTAAGATCCCAGGTAATTAACGATGACTTACGAGGAAACTAACCCAAGTGCTCCTCTCCGATTTGAATGAAGTGTGTTGGATTTGCAGAGGAGGCCAAAATATTCGATATGTGATTTTTCGTTTCGGCTAAAAAACATATTTAGGGGGTGAACTCGTTTTATTTTTTGGCTATAACTTCTGAACAAATCATGATGGCGTAATTTTGCAAATGTAGAAAATTTTAAAACCTATCCACTGTAAAATAAATTGAAAAACAAATGTATGGAGTTACAAAACTCAATTTTCGCATTTTCCATTAGTGAATATGAAACATTTTTTAGTATAAAGGTTTTATTTAGAAGAAATGTATGGGATACGCACTTGCGAGCAGACAGTCTCACCGTATACACGTGTTCTGCAGCTAGCAACAGTTTATACCAATTACTCTTTATTTAATAAAGTGACAAACCCTCCAAGTACGCTCCCAGGAGCGTTATGGTAAAACCTTCGGTTTCTACGAATTCGAAGAATAAAGTGCAAAAGGGAAAGAAAAGAGGCCGGCCGAAACAATCCAAATCGCCTCAAAGTAAGAAGCGCGAAACCTCGCCCGAGCGCGAGGTCAGCGCAATCAGCGACACCGATATAGACGCATCGAGCGATATCACCACCATGGAATGCGACAAAACACCACCAACTGTGAGTACAAATTCCACCACAAATTGAGACGAATACAATTCCATCACAAGTTAATACCAATGCAATTCCACCAAGTTCTACTACACATTCACAACATATCCAAACTACATATACTACAAGACCTCTACATGCTATAACATCACCACATATGGGACAAATTGTCCACAAAAAATATTCCAACACATTTCATATAACACCAGCACACCAAAACAATCTCACGCACGCAACTCGCCGACGTCTGGAAGAATCAACATACTAACCCAAAAGACGTAATATTATTCACACGCTACGGATTCCTTTTGAAGTCTGACTCACCCAAGGAAGAACTAACCGAAAAACTACAAACACTAGAAAAACTAAACCAGATCCAAGGCTTCCGTACGACAAATCCAAACATGACACAACCCAGCTATACGCCGAATATCTCCTTTTCTTCAGTTATTTGTACTGTGGAACTTGATATTTCTGACAACGAGATCAGTGAACATCTTAAGCTAAATGCTATCGCTCATCGCTACTGCAAAAGAATAGTCGCAAAGGCTATTAATGCTTCTATCCAAAAAATAAGACTCATAACTTCTTGCATTAAATCACACCAACTACTGCTACAAGAGGGAATATTCTATAAAAATAAGCACTACCCAGTAATGGAGAGTAAACCTCCAGAACCTTCACCAACACCTTGCAATAAATGCCAGTCTTTCAACCATAAAACAGAAGAGTGCACCAACCAAATAACATGCAACAAATGTTTTGGCCACCATCCCACCAATACCTGCAGCTCGCCGTTACCCATTAAATGTCCATCATGCAAAGAAAAGGGGCACTCTGTGTGGTCAACTAAGTGTAAAAACCGCCCTGTTGGACCACTACCAGAAATACCCAATGTGAAATTAAAATCACTCAATCAAAGAACCCATGAAATGGAAGCTGACATCACAGCCAACAATCGTATCCACAACGCTCTAACTCTACACGATTACATCATTGATCTATATACAACTGCATTAAATTCTCCCAACTGCCCCAATAGAACTGAGGCGATCACAAATTGATAATTCTAAAATTGACACTATAGTCACCTTTTCAGGAAGCCGCATGTTCATCTTAATGTTCGACTTGGAAAATCCAGACCCGATATCCCCTACTTCACCAAACATTGGACACCAAGCAATAATCTCCACGCAAGGTATTCAAAATGTCTAGTTTAAAATTTGTATACAGCAACATTAATAGCTACAAGAAAAAATCGTACCTATTAAATAACTATATTGCAGCAAATAAAATAGATGGTGTAATGCTAGTCGAAACTAAGTCTTGTGGTGAAATAAAATACCAAAACTGGCACTCCATACAAAAAGATGCGACAGTATTCAACATAAATAAAAGGGGCGGTAGCTTGGCTATGTGTCAACCTGCAATAAAAATGCGCAAAGAAAATGCACCGCGAATACACAATCCACGAAACGAATGCCTCCACTTTTCTATTAAATGGTTAAACAAAGATCTCCATATCTTTGTTGTTTATATACACCCTCATTCAACTGTAGATGACACAATATTCATAAAAGCGTCGTTATACGAATATGCAATTATAATAGGCGATTTTAATATCAATCGTATAAAGCAGCGACATGTGAATCAATTTTTGCAAAATTCTAATTTCGTAAGAATTAAGACGCCCCCTACCTTTATACTTCCCAATAACCCAAGCACTACTCCCGATCTCTTCCTTTGCACATCTAACATTCAACCACATATAAATAATGTACACCTAGACCCAGACCTTGGTTCAGACCATCTAGCAATATCATTTACCCTTGCCACGGATGTAAGTATCGTACAAACACCACAATATTTTATAAATACCTCTAAGTGTAACATGGCCAAGGTGAATCATGATCTAAATGCTTTTGTACAAACTAATCCGGTATTTAATTCCCAAACAATATATAAATTTAATTCACTCCTGAGCAATTCAGTCGAAACTCATTCACCCAAGATTAATAAAAAGCACTTTAACTACCCTCTACCCCCCTATATTAGGGCTCTAATTAAACACAAGCGCGCACTATACAGAGATTTTAAAAACACCTCAGATGTGACGATTAAACAAGAGTTTAATAAGCTCAATTCGCATATTCATAAACTCATTGCCCACTATAGGTCACAGTCATGGATTGATTCGTGCGCCAAAATAAATGAACTCCGCGGCAAAACTTACTGGAGTGAAATTAAAAAACTATCAAGATATAAAAATATCTTCCAAGTTCCACCAATTCTTAATAATAATTCACCAGTAACTGATCATAACGAAATTGCCAACCGTCTTGCTTCTCATTACGAAAATATCTATAAGGACAATCCAAATAACGACTATGATATTAATAGCTTCAATCTAGTCAATCAATGGTATGCTAAGTTATCCAAAAATAAAGATCCCACACCTGAGTTTGACTTACTAGAGGAAGCCGAGTACTTTGAGATCATTTCCAGCGGTAAAAGCAATGCACCGGGATATGACAACGTAACCAAAGCAATAGTAAGAAATCTAAACCTAAACATCCAACAATTTATTATTAAACTTTTTAATTTCTGCCTACAACATCAAATATTCCCAGAAACGTGGAAACATGGTCTCATTATTTCCTTTCCTAAGTCGAATACCGACAGCTCCGACGTCCAAAACTATCGACCTATAACACTACTCCCAGTTCTTGGGAAATTCTTTGAAATGATTATCAAAAAACGCCTTCTCAAACACATTGAAATACATATACCGCAGTATCAATTTGGTTTTATGCCAAATAAATCGACTATGCATCCACTCACTATTGTGTCATCAAATATACAAACGAATCACCTTTCAAACAAAAAATCGGCTCTACTTTTTACAGATATAACTAAAGCATTTGATACAACTTGGCACTTGGGTGTATTGTATAAAATTCATAAATTAAATATTCCCGGCTACTTATTTCAGATAATAAATCAGTTTTTAAGTAATAGAATATTGCAAACTAAAGTTGTTAACTCTTTTTCGTATAAATTCACACCTATGCAGGGACTACCGCAAGGGTCGCCGCTATCTCCCTTATTATATAATGTTTTCTGTTTTGACTTATACAATCCTGATCCTAACTACTTCAACCCGTCTGCATACATAATACAATTTGCCGATGATAATTGTCTTATTTCACACGGTAATACACTACAGAAAACAATGCACGAACTGCAACAATTAACCGACCGCATAACCGACTGGTACCACAAGTGGCGTCTAGGTATAAACCCACTGAAATCATAATTGCTAATCCCACACCACAAAATAACAGAGGGGTCACCCACACTGTCACTAAATAACGCTAGAATCAAACCGTCCCAAGTAATTAGGTACTTAGGAATACATTTTGATGGCAGGCTTAGTTTTAGGCAGCATTACACAATCGTTAAAAAGAAAGCAACCTCACGGGCTAGTTATTTCAAAAAACTAATAATTAGACGACAGGGTATCAGTACACGCACAGCTACAAATATATACAAATCACTCTGTAGGCCTCTATTGGACTACGGATTTATACTACTACTCAATGCACGTCCAAGTATTATAGACAAAGTAAATATTGCCGAGAGATCTTGCTTGAGAATAGTAACACGTATTAGACACCCTGAAAATCCCATTTTTAACCCTTCAAACGACTACCTATACGATATCCTTAAACTTCCTCCATTTCAAATGCGGCTACAAAAATTTACGATTAAGTATTGTAACAAACAATCTACCCTAACTGCAATACAAAATCTAGTTATAACCAGAGAAACAACAATTTCCAAATATAAACACCCAGTAAAAACTATTTACGAAGAAATAACCGCTACTAAAAATAACGATTAATATAGAAAGCGATACCTTGATGTTATCGGGTGGGGTTGGAGTTTCTTGTGTTTTTTTTTTAACTTCTGTAGACATAATTTTTTTGTTATATGTGGCTGAAAGACTTCGGTCGATGGCCTTTTGAGCTCATGCTTGTGTGCATGTATGTATGTATATGTATGGGATATAACATGGTTTCATGACTGGCCGTTCTACAGCAACGAACTTAATGAACTTTACGCAGATCATCTCTGAAAATCTGGATATGCAGTGCCAAACCGATGTAATTTAGACTGATCTGAGTAAAGCATTTGACAATATACCACATGCAATGCTGGTATCAAAGCTGAACGATTTCAATATAGCCGGTAATATCATTAACGTCATTGACTCTTATTTGAGGGACCGCTCACAGATTGTGGAGCCTGGAGGCGCCCAATCTTTTCCGTATGAAGCAGTTGCTGGGGTACCTCAAGGATCCAACCTAGGACCACTGTTGTTTCTTCTATTTATTAATAACGTGTGTAGTGCCGTTTCATCTGAAGTATTACTGTATGCGGACGATATCAAACTATACAGGAAAATCAACAGCGTATCTGACAGCCGACTTCTTCAAGAGGACTTAAATAAATTATATGCTTGGTGTAGTGAGAATGGACTTAAAATTAACATAAAAAAGTGTTGTGTGCTTACTTACTCAAGGAAAGTTAATACCATCCTTAGTGATTATTATATTGATCAGTCTATTTTGCAGAGAGTTTCTGAATTCAAGGACCTAGGTGTAACATTTGACTCTAAGTTAAACTTTAAATGGTATATTCACAAGTTAATTAACGAGTGCTATCGACTGCTAGGTTTTATTCTAAGGAACTGTAAACAATTTTATAATATTGACAAGCTTATTACACTATATGATTCATACATTAATAGTAAACTGATGTTTTGCTCTGTAGTATGGTCGCCATACCTATTGAATTTAATTAGCTTGCTCGAGGGTGTGCAGCAAAAATTCTTAAAGTATTTATCTTTCAAGAAGCATAATGTTTACCCGGACAGAGCTGTATCGTACACCAGCCTACTACTTGAATTTAATCTATGGTCAATAGCAAACAAACATAGGTTTCTTTTAATTTGCAATTTATATAAGCTTGTCAATGGCAGAGTTGATAATCAAATGTTTACTGAAAGACTTAAATTTCATGTTCCTAGACTAAGTTCACGCAACCCTGACACATTTTCATTTGTAGTACCTCATTCAATTCATCACTATCACTCGCCCCTTTTTAAAATGTATAAATGTTACCATGAAGTTCAACACCAGGCGGATATTTTTCACCCTAGCTTTATATTTTTTAAAAATAATGTAACTTCACTGATTCCATAAAGTTCTGTAATTATTATAATGCGTAATGCTATGTTTCACTTATATATGCATCTGTATTTAATTTAATTTTATTTCATTTGTAACTTCAACTGCTATTATATTACCCTGTTAATGGATCTTGATATCTGTTGGGAAATAAATATTATTATTATTATTGAATATTTGAATTCCGGGTTTGGAAAAAAATATTTAACTATTTTTGGTCACCATCATTTATGTCTTTATGTATGAATTTTTTTTTAACGAATATCATTATTGCCGCAAATACACAAACCATAAATATCAATCTGTTATTTACAGTCTTGAAGTAGACAATAAACACATTTTTTACACCAGTGAAAGGCTTTAAAATTTTCTACATTTACAAAATTACGCTATCATGATTTGTTCAGAAGTTATAGCCAAAAAACAAAAATGGCTGATTTTTCGAGGGACGAGTTCACCCCCCTAAACATGTTTTTAGCTGAAACAAAAAAATACGTATCGAATATTTTGGCCCACTCTACAATAATAATCTACAAAATTTCTATCAAATCGGAGAGGAAGAATTTAGTGAGTTTCCTTGTTAGTTAAAAGCTCTAGTGAAATAGAAGCCGTTCAGAATATATAAACTAATTGCCTGTAAAGCAAATGATAAACGAATTATTCTGACATAAGACAGTAGTTGTACAAAGTATCACTGAAAACAGTGCTACAAAGTGAAAATTGTATTATCGAAATAAAAAAAATTAAACATTCATCATTTCAGTAAATTTGAGTTTTTATTCAATTAACACGAAAGTAGTATCTAACGCAAAACGTTAGTTGTGTACTCGTAACAACTTTCCATTTTTACTAATGTATTCAACTATGTTATCATGTTTACTTATTATTAACAAATTCAAGATAACTTGACTTGCAATGTCATTTTATACGAATGCTACATTATTATTTACAAAATAGAAAAAAATGTACTATTGCGGGCAAAAAGAATAGGACTCCTTATTTTGTCTAGTTTAAGTATATTTATATTTGATTTTTAATAGTCGACAGTAGAAAACTGCTTCTTTTGAATCATATTGCTACGTGTGATTGCTACTTTTTAATACTTATGATTTTAAACTGTGGTCACGGCTGGTAAACATATGCTATGTTAGAACTTTTATGTATAACTTTCAATTTATTGTTATATTAAAGTAGCGCAGTTTTCTCTTTTGTAATTTTTATTTTTCACTTCACAGGAACAAAAATAATAATTTTAAGATTATAAAATATCCAGCCATGGTAACCGAGTGGTAAGGTCGTTATCGATCACAGCATGTTGGTTCGATTCCACGCCGGTCAAGATCATTTTTGCTTTCTTATAAAATCTTAATTAATGAATTAATAATTGTTAGTAGATCAGTAATTGATTTCATGTTATATGGTATACTATGGCATTTTTATTAAATATTTATTTGAAATTTAAATACAATACCGTGCATAAATAGGAGAATAATGTAATGAATAATAAATAATATTAATATCTGTAGTCTTCTTACAATCACGTTTTAAGTTACAATCACAGTTTACGTAGCAATCACAGTTTAGATAACAGTTGTGATTTTAAGGAACTATCACGTTTTAAGTAACAAAGCAGTCAAAGTTTAAAAAGCAGTGATTTTAAGTAGCAATCACAGTATGTGGCAGTGAAATTCACCTGTCAATTACAGTAGCAAACCCGTGATTTTTCAATACCAGTGTAAAATCACATGTACGTGAAATACCACCCATCCCTAGTAGGTAGCTAGCCCCACGACATGTACCAATTTTATTCATAATATGAAAGTATACAGGCTATACGATGCACGAATGGATGGTATATCGTTTTTTTTTTACTCTGGATAGATATTGACATTAACATTTAATAATAATGATTAAGCATCGAAGCCCACTTTGCATGAATATATTTTAGAAAAAAGAAGCACTAGATTTCAAAGGCGTAGAATTTATTTTGTCAGTAATTGTACAAGTCACAGTTACAAATTGCCAGTTCGTGCATTGTCAAAATAACTAGAACCCCCAATACCTTTTAGACTTTATGACAATTATTGAGCTTGCTTATCAAATAGAACACCCTATATATTTGTAACATTTTTTTAATGTTCGATAAATTATAAGAAACTTTAGTTTGACATACATCAACATACATCAGCATCTTTATTCAGACACTTACATATATAGTATACACAGTAACGTTTTATTTATATACAAGTTTGTTAGTATGTCTCTGTCTGGGCTATCGACCTTAGGTCTTTCTGCCCTGTCAAGTGAATACTGAAATTGAGGAAAGGTGGATATTTATTGCGTTGAACTGTCCTGATGATGCGAACTAATGAATTGATGTAGTGTGATTAAGGGATGTTTATATTTAGCGGGGATATTAGGGTTACGAGGGATACAGAATTTATTTAAAAGAGTGAGGTTAAAGGGGTTCGTCGCAAATTTTTCACCAATGGCTAATATACGTTCGTCAATGGGGATTATTTGAGTGGTTTGGTAAAGCATTTCGTTGGAAGGATTGTGGAGTGGGTTATTTGGATGTCTTAGTTTGGTTAAGGGGGAATCACTCGCTGAAAAAAGAAGTGAAATTTGTACGTCGGCTCATAACATCTTACAACTACAATATTTTTAATACATTGCTGAAATTTTAACACAAGAAAGCCAAAGAATGTTGCTAGCCTTGTTATTATTTATTTTTCTCGAAAATAGTATTATAAATGGTGTAAAATAATTACAAAGATGTTCAATATGAAGCCTGTTTCCCTATACATTTTAACCGCATTTCAAACCCATTTTAACATTTTTAAATATTAGAATGGCTAATGAAGAATTTTGTGATTAATATAGCGGTTGAAGTATAAAAATATACTTGTTCATTTCGTCGTATTTAATTAATTTAAAACACTAATTTTCATTTTCGTCGTATTATCCGGCAGCCGCCTATTTCTCTGTTCCTTTTCTAGCGCTCGAGCGCGCTCCTCTCTCTTCAGCCTGGTATCCGATTGCATTCGAGATTTGAGACGTGTTACTTGACTTATGGTATTCTAAAGATAACAAACTTTTTTACGGGTTCTGGAGATAAGTGGAGGACTTCATTCAAAAGTGTAATTCCTATTAAAATTACTATTGGGAAAATTGCACATCATAAAAGAAAACCACGACATTTGGAGTTCCCCAATAATGACCGACCTAATTACCTGAATGTACAATTTTAGTACAGGAAGACCGATATTATCAAATAATTAGAGGAGCCAATATTAACACATTTAAAATTTTATTCCTAGATAATGATGTAAAAATCGAAACTAGTCGAAATAAAAAAAATTGTGAAACCAATCAAGTGCCTCAGTTTATCAATTCTATATGAGGAAGGGCTTTAGCGATAATATGGTTATTTCTTATTAGCGTTCTAACCGGTAAGCTATCCAATACCGAGTGTCCCGCTAACTCTATGACAAACTTTGACATATGGAAGTGATTGAATGGTTAAATACTCATTTTTACTTTCTCCGTTACGAAGTACGAGAAAGTATTGTGATTTTTTTTTTACGGAAATATTCGCCATTTCAACAATTTCTGGATTTTTTTTTTGTGTCAGTGCACGCTGTATTTTCAAAACTAATAGACCAATTGATATGAAACTTTGAACATAAGTCTCATTTGATAATCCGAAGAACTGAAAAGCTTTTGGTAAAATTTCGTACACCGGAAGTGGGTGTTTACCTTAACTGTTTTTTGTTTTTTTCCGATATTTTCTTAAATATGAAAAATATCACAAAAATATTTAAGCGCAAATATTGAAGACAACAAAGAAATGAACTTTGGTTTGAAAATATTTTTCATAAAATCATTGTTATTCGAGAAAATTTATTATTTTTTTTTTCATTTTTGGTATACCGGGTGTCCACTCTCAAAGTCGAACATAGGAAATTAACATGTGTATTCAATTCTTAAGCTTTTGACAATTATTTATAAGCTAACAATATGTAAATATTAAGTAATAAGGGCTTCATATGATTTTTATTAAAAACAGCAGTAAGGAAAATCAAATTAAAGTAAATATTCAAATAACCCCCATTTTGAGCTAAGCAATACCCTAGTCTGTTGTAAAAACTATTTCGTATATTAGCTAACTGCCTGTTAGTAATTAACGCACATTCAGTACTATTGCTTCTCTCAGAGAATTAATATCTGGGTGCTGTCTTTTGTGAATTTTGCTTTTAACGTGTCCCCACAAAAAGAAGTCGCAAGGTGACAAATCTGGAGATCTGGCTGGCAAATTTATAGTACCACCTCTACCAATCCAATGATTTGGAAATGAATTATTTAAAAATAATTTAACATCTGAACCATAATGCGCAGGGCAGCCGTCTTGTTGGAACCAAATCTCCTGATTTTCTCTTGCAACTTCTTCCATTGCAGGTCCTACCTTTGCGACTAAAAGATCTAAATAAGTTTCTGAATTTAAGTTTCCTTTAATTTGAAATGGACCGATACTATTATGATTAAAAATCCCAGCCCAGATATTAAGTTTTTCAGGATACTGAGTTCTGGTTGAAATATTTAACCTAGTGTTTTCCTGAGCACAATACCGTGTATTTTGAACATTGGGTTCATTATTATTATTAAGGGTAAAAGTACAGTCGTCTGTGAAGCAAATCGACGATAGAAAGTGTCCATCATTGTTAGCGCGCTCTTGCATTTCATAACAAAATGTACTCCTGCTTTCTTTGTCAACATGAAAAATCTCTTGATGACATGGCGGTTTATAGGGATGATATTTATATTTACTTAATATCTTCCATACCCGCGACTTACATAAACCACTTTTAAGAGAAATTTGTCCCAGGCTGTATGTTGGGTCTGCATTTATCATCGACAAAACATGCTCTTCTGTGCGGTCAACTGTTTGCCGATTTTCTGTGATATGATTGTAATTTTAGAACTCTTCAATAATAATAATAGTAATAATCAAAATAATAATAATAATACTCACCACCCCTACTTTCTGATTCTAGCGAAATATTTGCGAGTCTTTCAAATTTTTGTACATATTTTTGTATAGTACTTGCAGATGGTATAGGTCTCGTATTAAAATTAACGGCAAACAAATCTCGAACTGTACGTAAACTATCACCACTATAATAGATTTTTACCATAAAAACTCTTTCTTCGTTAGTATAATTATTCATTTTTTCGTAAATAAACCATAACATAATATTAAACGTCAAAATGCGATAGCATTTTAAAAGCAAAGCAACTCATATTTTAAAAACTATCAAATTTTAAATTAGTATTTTACGGTAAAAAATCAATTTTTTAAACCTTGTTATTAGTGTCGTTGGATGCGCAATAATTTTCACTTTCTTTTGATACCATTAGCTCTTTTGTAAAATAGGATGGCGAGCAGGAATCTGCAAAAACGTCTAATACCATGCTAAAACCCTATGTTCGCGTTTGAGAACGAACACACGGTATAATTATGAAACGCTAATAGTTACAGAAAATTTAAGTTAATAATAATTGTAGAGAATGCCAAAATGAACAATTTATGAAGAATACGTTTTTTCAAAATCTCTTTAGTTTTTGAGTAAACTGAGTTTTTGAATTTGAAGTATAATTTTTCCATCTTTCATAATTTTGATGTTTTAAACGTTAAGTTTGATCCGAGTCTACAAAACGTTCAATGCACACTTAAAATATGATTTAAGTAGAAAATAAACCACTAAAGCGTCAATATAAATGCTACCATCAAGTCGGAGAAAGTAACATGATGGCCACATCACCATTTTTAAACAAATGGACTGTTCGTAAATTAAAAGAAATCGGAAATAACCGTTTATATGACATTTTAGTTTTAAAATTTCATTTTCTTTCTTTTGTCAACGCTTGACATACAGCTGGTGGGACACTCAGTATATTTTTGGCAAAATCCACTTGAGATTATGTAGAAATGATATTGTTTTTATTACAAATTAACATTTATGATCTACCTACACAGTGTATCATTTTAAATTCGTTTTGAGAACAGGGCGAATCAAAAATTTACATTAATTCCCCTTTTCGCTTTTAAAACCAATGCAACCGAAAACGACAATATTGTTTTACATAATCTGTAATGGATTTTGAAGAAGAGATTGGATAATGATTGACACAATTGTTTAATATTTATACCATTATCGCAACCCTCAAAAGCATTGGTTGTTTTGGGTAATCAATTGTATAAGATAAGTAACTTCAATTTCCTAAAAAAATATATTCATCCTCAAAACGGTAACAATTTTTATTTAATTAAATGCGTCGTTGAAATCTGTAATTGTACAACGAGCATATAATGATGGCTATTAATCACGAGAACGATGTTTGCGGAACGAGCCGTAGGCGAGTGGAGCAAATCGTTTGAGTGATTAATAGCCATTATATGCGAGTTGTACACTATACTTTGTTCACGAAAATTAAAATCAAAATCACAATTTAAAAAAAACAAAAACAAAATCGAAATTAAAATCGAAATTAAGGTTGTAATTACAATTACAATTGAAAAAAAAAAAAAATCAGTATTAAACAGGGTAAACGAAATATAATCATAAATCGCGTTCTGTGAATTAATGCGCAAATTAGCGTGTTTAATGACCATATTAAACACGCAAATGCGTGTTTAAGAAATTGAGTGTTAAATGTACCCCATTAATGCGGCCCATACAATTAAACAATGCGCACATTATAACATTTTCGTGAACAAAAAACATTCTTAGACAAATTTTTTACGACTCAAACTTATCATCCAAGACTTTTAGTTATTTTGGGACAACGCTGCCCGCTTTTAAATTAATTTTAATTTAATTTTTAATGATATAACGCAGTATACTTTTGGAAAAAATATATAAAGTGATTATGTTGAACAGTATATCGTACAAATTTTAACTTACTTTCGCCAAATACAAATTTTAACTTACTTTCGCCAAATACAAATTTTAACTTACTTTCGCCAAATACAAATTTTAACTTACTTTCGCCAAATTGTGAGATTTTTACATTTCTTGGGCTTTGCAGATAAGCGCAGCCCTGTCTTATTTCCTCGTGCAATATCCATTCTGATAAAAAAACTTATCACTTGAAAAAGATTAATATATTGTACAATATTTTACGAAATATAATTGTAAATAATAAAAATAACACTAAAACACAATTTCTTTATCTCGGCTAAACTAGTACCTCAAATACTCAAAACAGACTATTCAAAATTTTGTAAGTAAATTTACTGAACTTCTAGGGTAGGGGTATAACGAGTACCGCGAAAAATGGGTTGTAATATAATTTCGTGGAATACCAAAACGGTATTACGACTTGGGGCATGACTAACTGAAAGCACATTTTTCAAGAGGCCATAACATCTAAAAAGGTTAACCATTGTATGAGGGACGTCGGTTTCTCCATTTCCGATTTTCGGAAATATCGGAAGGAATAAAATCCCGGATTTTACAACTTTTAACTATTCAGCGTGAAAAAAGTCAGACTCTGTATGAAAGCCATAAATTTTAATAATGTAAACAAGCTGGCGATAGGCATTGGGTCGGTTCCTCGATTGCACAGATGAAGAATGGATGTGATGCACATGTTGGGGCCTATACAATTTCATATGGGTGCACTTGAAGGATAGACATATTTATTTTCTAATGGACCAGACAAAGATATTTCTAGCTCCAATAATTTTTACCACACAAATGATGACGTGTATAGTATTTTATCCGAAAATTAAAAATCGGCTCCGACGAAAAAAGGTGGTATCCCCTTAAGAGTGCTACTTGGATGTGATGGAGTGTGGTGGGGCGGGATTGGGAAAACAGGATTGAGCCGTAATCTAACATGGGGCGGCATATCGACTTATAAATATTAACCGCGGTTTCTATCGAGATACCCTGGTTCTTGTATGTTAGTGCGCGAAAATGCCGCGCCCTTGTTTTGACTTTGGTTTTAATGCATAGGACATGAGGTTTGAAGGAAAGTTTTGAATCGAATAAAATGCCAAGATAATTATACGTGGGAGATGGGGCGATTTCAGTTCTATTGATTCTGATTTTGGGTGATGATGGGTTAATTTTATGATAAGGGATAAACAGTTTGGATTTTGATAGGTTAATTTCGATGCGCCATTTTGAACACCAGTTTTGAAGGAATTTAGGGACGTTTGTAGGGAGTGGAAGGCTGATTGTAAGGTTGGGGCATGTGCAACCAGGGCTATATCATCAGCAAATAGTAGTGGGTATATTTTGGGGTCAAAGTGAGTGGGGTCGGGGTTAAATATCGTGGGTTAAAATATCGTGGGAATATATGTTGTATAGGAGAGGAGACAATGGGGATCCATGAGGGACACCTTGCTGGAGAAAAAATAACGGGGAAAAAGACTGGCGGATTTTCACTTGGCAGGATCTATTTGATAGGAATTCGTGGATTAAAATGATAAGGTGACGGGGAATAACTTCACTGACGTTATATTTCCCAAGCTAGGATAAAATGCCAGAATTTAAGGCCAAAACTAACGAGAAAATATTCCATTTGCTGGAAGAAAATTCCTGTGCATCGCTGATAGCCACAGAAGTCTTTGGGTACGTGTGGAAGATCATTTAATTCAAGTGCGATATAAATTAATTGTAAATTATTTGTATGTATTTAGATTTTTATTTTTAAGCACTTTGAATGAAAGTAATAAATATAAATATAATAATATAAATATAAGAAGCATTTATAAAGCAAACCTCGATGACAAACCGAGTCAAACGCCTTTTTAATATCAAGGAAGGCAATGGCGGACGTCTGACCTTCGAGGTGCTTTGTTTGTATATTGGAGGTGAGGATGGTAAGAGGGAGCGTGGTTGATTTTTTGGGAAGGAAACCGAATTGATAGTCAGGAATAAAGGAAATACAAATTTTGAGGATTTTATCTTTTAAAAGAGATTCGAATAGCTTGCCTATTACTGGGAGATTGGACGGTAGTTGGTGATGCATGAGGGATTATTGTCGGGCTTAGGGATGCATGCAATAATGCCGATTTTCCATTCGGGAGGGATATACTGATTAAGGTAACAGAATTTAAATATTTTGAGGATAAATTCATGGACATTTAAGGGTAACTTTTTCAGGATGAAGCGAGGAATGTTATCGTGGCCAGGAGAGGAGTTTTTACCAGAATGTAGCGTGGAAAAGTAGTCTGTTTCTTTGATTGTGTCGTCTGTTGGAGGAGAACATGGGCTTAAGGGTAGGGTATTGGTTAAAATGTTCCACTCATTCTCGCTAGGCGGCGATAGTGCATACCGCAACTGTTCTTTCCTTTTTCAACTGCTCGGCGGAAACGCCCGAAGAGCCGCTAAAAATGACAGGTCCGCAAGAATTTGTCACCAAGCCCTCCGGCGGCCCACCCCAGAGAACTCCAGGGTGTTAATCACCCATATCGAATTTCGAGAATACCAAAAAAGGGAAATAAATAAAAAATAAATAAAGATTAAATAATCGCAATACTGACTATACTTATTTGATTAAATAATTAGCAATTATTAGTAAACACTCTATTTTATTTTAAATATGGATATTTAAATACAGAATGGTGAAAAAGTTCAGCACAAAATTCATAACAGCTTAGCAGGTCGATTTTTGTTCATTATTGCGCACTTTTTGACGTGCTCAAAAATATTGTGACGTTACTAGTGTTTGACGAGCAACTTTTGCAGAGCTCTTACTGTGGATTTTGAAATTTTAACTCTTTCGTGGTGTTATTGATTGAACAAATCGCATGATTCCTCACAAGTTCTTAGCCTATCGCCATATTCCATCATCATTCATAACTATTATTTCTTGTTCAGTCAAATGCACCATTTTGAGTTAATTTTAGAAGTAAAAACTTTTTAATTTAAACTTAAACTTGTTAACATGAGTGCGTTTTTGCATTCGCAGTCGGCACGAGTCAAAGACGACCGATTGCAATCGCAAAAATTGATGCATGTGGGATATTCGGAAGAATATCGCTCGATTTTAGAAGAATGTAATGGAAGTAATATTTATGAAATTTATAAATTCAATTTTGAAGAAGTAAGCTGTGTAACTATGACATAACCAAAAAGAAACGTCAAATAATTTTATAACTAATCGGTTATTATTACAATCTCGCAACACTTTGACAAAAAAAAAATAATAGAAGCGAGTTACCTTAGCAATAAAAAGTTGAAACTATCAGTTTAAAATAAACTAGTCTTAGCTTTGACAGAAGTGAAAATTTGCCGTAGTGCTTATACCCGGTATTTTTAGTGTTGCATAATTTAATATTCTTTATAATACTGCAGTCAAAGATATAAGCGGGTTGTTTTTATTAATAGCTTTGACACCAGAAGAACAAGACAATTATTTTCTAAAATCACCCAGAAGTAAAATGCCACAAATGGTCTATTTGTAAGCCTGTCTCAATAAAATGCCTAAATGTAAAGAGAGCACGTGCTGCTTTTACATGCATTTACAGATTGTAACATCATTCATCATCATCGTTCTATAATAAATGCAAAATTACATTTGCTAAAAAAATTGAGGAACAAGAACATTTGGATAATTTTTCAAGACAGCAAATCAAGTTATAGATGTCATGTATCCAGCTGGTATAAGTATTCTTTCTTCCAACCGTGTTCCAAAATCTGCAGTAGATTTAAATCTATTCCAATATCAATATTTTACAAAAAAATACCAAAAGTTTCCTATGTGCAACCAATTGAATATTTATTACCAATTGAATGGGTCAGGAATTATCAGAAATATACACAGGGTGTAGTCAGTAGTGGAACAAAATAGAACATAGGATTTTCACTGTTAATTTTTTTATATTGGAATTTTATCTTCCCTGAGCATTTTAGAGTAAAAACCCGAAATAAATAATAAAATACAAATAATAATATTCGCGAAAATAAAGGTTGCCATGAAAATTAAAAAATAGTGCTTAATTTTTAAATTTTAATTTTTAATTTTTAATTTTTAATTTTTAATTTTTAATTTTTAATTTTTAATTTTTAATTTTTAATTTTTAATTTTTAATTTTTAATTTTTAATTTTTAATTTTTAATTTTTAATTTTTAATTTTTAATTTTTAATTTTTAATTTTTAATTTTTAATTTTTAATTTTTAATTTTTAATTTTTAATTTTTAATTTTTAATTTTTAATTTTTAATTTTTAATTTTTAATTTTTAATTTTTAATTTTTAATTTTTAATTTTTAATTTTTAATTTTTAATTTTTAATTTTTAATTTTTAATTTTTAATTTTTAATTTTTAATTTTTAATTTTTAATTTTTAATGTTTAATTTTTAATTTTTAATTTATAATTTTTAATTTTTAATTTTTAATTTTTAATGTTTAATTTTTAATTTTTAATGTATCATTTTTAATTTTTAATTTTTAAATTTTAATTTTTAATTTTTAATTTTTAATTTTTAATTTTTAATTTTTAATTTTTAATTTTTAATTTTTAATTTTTAATTTTTAATTTTTAATTTTTAATTTTTAATTTTTAATTTTTAATTTTTAATTTTTAATTTTTAATTTTTAATTTTTAATTTTTAATTTTTAATTTTTAATTTTTAATTTTTAATTTTTAATTTTTAATTTTTAATTTTTAATTTTTAATTTTTAATTTTTAATTTTTAATTTTTAATTTTTAAGTTCATATGTTGTGCCATCTTCGTTAATTTTTATACCTTTTATGACCTGTGTAAGACGCTCCGTTAATAGCACCAATAAATTATTATTATTACTAATAAAAAAACAGGCGAAAAGGTCCGACCGCTGTAAAATTACCCCATTAAAATTCCTATCCGGCCGAGTGTTGCGGTAAACACAGTCATGTATTTTTTTCGTTTTCCGTGCCGATGCGTTTTTAGGTGATCTCGATTATTCGTTTAAATTCCGTCTATCCCCACTGATAATAGTCTCCAGATGTATTTTGCCAGATGTATTATTCGGCCGATGTCGGGGCGAAAGCGTAAATTGTGTCTATCTTTCTCTACTGCAGTCCTAGTAATTCCGAAAAAAACGAAAATTTGTATGTTTATTATTGCTCTTATTAATTATGCAATTTTCATGAACTTGGTCTCAGAAAAAAGCTGCTAACATTTTTAAGGTATCTCTAACATTTTTTTTTTATATTCTGGTAGAGATATTAGCAAAAATGAGAGATGACTCATTTATTTCCATACATTACAACACATAACAATGTATTTCTCCTATATTTTTCACTCAATATTCATGAAAATATACAACGACCTATGAAATACTATGACAATTAAGTATTGAAAAAAAATATTCTATAATTGCTATATTTTTTCTGATTACTAACATAAATCTAACTTTTTTATTAATGGACAAAACATTTTTTTTTAAACATTTATATATTGTTCATACATTTCAGAGTAACATACATTTACGACGTAAATAAATTTAAATAGCAAATGACTAAAAATTACGTTTTCCCAACAACAGAATAGAGCCTATACCCTACCGTTAAGTCGAATGAATTGTACCAGTCGTTTAAAGTGTCATTAAAGTTATTGTCAAAGTCATTATTTTGTGAAAATTTATATGTCTTTTGAAAATGTTCGGCAAATGTTTTTGAAATGTTATTGTCGTCAGTGAGTATTGAATTGTCAGTGGGATCTCTAATATTGTTGATAAAGTCTGCTTTCTTATATTTTGTCAGTTTTTTAATTCGCGTCCAGTAATTTTTCCCTTGCATATCGTTAATTTGTTTGCAAGTTTCTGTCCATTTGTCTCTTTTATATTCATATGTAAGCGTCCGTATGTCTCTGCTTAGTTTGTTAAATTTTATTTTCAGTGATCTGTCATCGTTGATTCTAATATCTCGGTATAGCTGTCGTTTGAATTTTAGGAGTTGAAGGATGAATTTAGGGAGAGGATATTTGTAATATTGTTTTTGGATTTTGGGAGTATTGGTCATGATGGAGTGTTCTAGAACAGAGTTAAATTGGGAGATTATGAATTATGTTTGAAATGTTGTCGAATTTAATAGCAATATCATTGGCTACCTGGTCCACGTTACAGTTCTGGTAATCGTAGATATATTCAGGAGGGGATGGCATAGGATGAGTTTGGATATCAAGGTCGAATTGGATTAATAGATGGTCGGAACAAAGGTCTGGAATGAGTGAAATTGAGTGAATTAAATGACGGATATTGGACGTACATAGGATTAGGTCGGTGGTCGAAGATTGATTTTCACTCATTATGAATGTTGGAGCCGTAGGGATACGAACAAAGTTGGATTGTGAAGAGAAAGTGGATATCTGACAGGATTTCTATTTATTGGCATTAAAGTCACCTATAATGATAGCATGATCATAGAGGGACGCTTTGATGAAAATGGAATCATCGATGGATGAGTGGGGATGGATGTAAACAAGGAATACGTGGAGGGTAAATTGTGGTAAGGACAGGGTGAAATGTAGGCATTCGTTTAGAGGATTGTTTATACATGGAGGGTTTGCTTTACCGAAAGATAATGATGGGCTAAAGGATGCGATTGAACCTCCTCGCTGATTGTCGTTCCTGATCGACGACGGAATTTGAATAGATTTCCAGTTTTTAAAGTTAAATGGATTATAAGTTTTAGTTTCAACGAGGAGGTTTACATGGACTGGGTTATTCCTGTCGGTGAGTTTAGTTCAGTGGCGTATGTGTCTAAAATGAAATCGTGCAATGTAAATGACTTATGAACGCGGGAGTCTTTTATTAATGACCTGTCTATGTCGGTAGATTTTAGGTTAGTAATGTGCATTTTAACATTAGGAATTCCTTCAATGGGTTTGGTAGGGCGGTTCTTGCATTTCGTGGACCATGCTGCATGGCCCTCTTCGTTGCATGATGTGCATCTTTCCACCAG
Organism: Ocypus olens; assembly: GCA_910593695.2. Taxonomy (NCBI): domain Eukaryota; kingdom Metazoa; phylum Arthropoda; class Insecta; order Coleoptera; family Staphylinidae; genus Ocypus; species Ocypus olens. The sequence goes on from OU343060.1 coordinate 40,010,923, forward strand.
TGACGTTGTGCAAGTTGAGGCGTGGTGAGTTCCCTTGCATTTAGCACATTTGATGTCCTGTTTGCAATCTGCTGTTATGTGGCTAAATGCATTGCATTTATTACACGGGATTGGTAGAAGCGCTGGGGGGTGGCTCTCAACGACGGGGTATATCTTGCACATAAATGGGAATTTATTATGTAAAAGACGGGTGTATGCTTGGTGGGATGCGGTGATGACGCGCACGAGACGCGTTTTTTTCATTAGTGGCCTTTGCTACAATCCGTTTACAATAACGGTGAGGAATTCCCATTGCATTTAATTCCTCGCTGATTTTGGTTTCGTCGATTTCGAGTTCTACGCTTTTTATTATGCAGCAATAAGAAATTTGTGGATCGCATTTTTCTTTGGGAACTGCGGCGGACGCCACGGAGTGGCTTGTGATGATTTTTTCTGCTTTGAGAGTGTTCAAATTGTTGATTGTGCATTGTTTCTCTGCGTTTGATTTAATAATGAATCCCAATTTAGTTTTAATAATCAGAACATTTTTGTTGAATTGGTGATTAAACCATATATTTGAGATCTGTGGCGGTAGTGAAATGAAATGTGTGACTAAAAGTGATTCTGTCCGTCATATTGTGTTGGGTTGTTGCGGGTTGTGTAGTTCCGGTTGTGTTGTAGGTGATGGATGAGGTTGAAGTTTGTGGTCTGGCCGTAAACGGACGTTTGGGTTTTTGTGTTACCTCGTGTGCGGTCGATGTGGATGACATTTCGGAGTCCGTCTTTTTTGGCCGTCCTCTTCCCCGTTTTTTCGGCGTTTTGAAAGGTGTCTCATCCTCGGAATCCGTGGACGAACCCATGGGTAGATGGTTATAAGGTGTTGTAGCTACTTTCCAGTTAACACATTTTATTCACTGTTTATAACCAATAAAACTCAGGTGCGTGCGTCTGTCTGCTTTGACGACTAGCGGGCGAGTGCTTTAGTTTGATTTTGTTTGTAATTCTTAAAATTAATAATCTGATGTTTTTCGTCTTCTATAAATTAAGAGTCTTCAAAAGACTAATATAAACAAATAATCTATTGAAACAATTACTTTCCTGGCTAATACCATGACGAATATTAAATGACATAATAGATTTGTGTATTAAAAATATCAAACATATTAAAATTACACAAGGCTTAAATGTATTTATTACTGCACAAAGACATTAGATAAACTCAATTAATTAAGTTATAAGTTCATATCCATATAAATTAAAATTACTCATCCTATTAAATATTGTATATCTTTATATTATGACCAAATTTGTACTTAAGTATTTTTTTCCCCCATTTTCTGCTTTTCAATGGTGTCGAAAAAGGTAACCCATATTTTTCCCTTATTTAAAATTTCACTTCTAATCACTAACAACAAAACATATAAATCAGAAATGCACTCATACACGTCAAATGTTAAATGATTATAACAGACATTTAACAATAATTTTGGAATTTGATAGATTAAAAAAAATAAAAACAACTAATTAAGCGCCTAGTATTAAAAATTGAGCAGTGTTTACAGTTTGTCAGTTAAACAGAAAATTGGATTAATCTAGGTTTTTATTATATACACAATTCCAAATCATTGTTAATTTATTTAATTCCGTGCTGAGTCTGTTATGCGATATTCCTTCTGTGTGATTTTTAATCAAGTGGAAAATAATAAAGTCTGAATAAACATGAAAATAATGATTACATTTCGTTTGGCCTTTATTGAAACTAACGAAGTTTAAAAATTTAAATTAATAGGACAGTTTTTTCGAAAATCAAAAATAATTCGGCTAGAAAATCAGCCGCTAAAACGAAAAATGGTCCCAATTCGGATTAAAAACTCGCCAGATCTAATGCTGTGTGCCTGCCAACCGATTCGTGTTCCATCGACTGGGCCAAGAGAGACGGTCGTAGGCGCGTTTTAGCTGCCTTTAATTTCTGTACGATTAATATGCGAAAACACGGCAATGTTTAAAACAAAACTGAGAACAGTAGACAAGTCTAATCAATTTCGTATTATCATATTGTTGTAGATGAAGGTCCGATATAGTCATGTTGCTCATTTATTTTGAATAAAAACATTTAGTTATCATTTAATACACGCATTAAAACTACGCCTCATTTTATGACGTTGGCGATTTTTTTTACTATTCAAGCTTCAAGTTTTGTATAATATAACCATTGTATATACATATCTAGTAGTGCAACGCTTATGGGAGAAAAAGAGGCAAGTTTTGGAAGCCTGTGGGACCCTGCTTTGGAAGCCTCCGTATGAGGCGCTGCCGCTGCGATATAAAATAGCTATTAAATTGATTTTACTATGCACTCATAGATGGCTATGAAAATAATATGCCTACTGAGTTGCCTAAATTTAATATGAAAATATTTGTTTTTGTGGAGAATGACTAATAACACGCGTCCTAATTTACATTTTCGGTCGTACAGCCTTGAGAGATTTACTGTTAATAAATGCTCTGGGTTTGTTTAATTTTTTTATACCTACTCGGTGTTTTACGATACTTTTTTATAATGTTTGGTGTTCCACGACACCCGCTGATCTTGATTATATTTTCGGATGCATGAATTCTTTCTAAATAATATTAAATAGACTATTTTTCCTGTAAATGTTAAATCGGCCATTCCATTAATAAATGCACACTTTTTGGGGGTACATCAGAGGTTTTAGCGAATTTCACATATCGCTCATTCCATGTCAAACCGGACGGTTTTCGGTTAAAATAATAACTGATGATTCCGATTTTTTTAAATTTTGCAGACGCATTCTACACATGAAATAATGGAAGTCATGTTTAGCGAAAAAATTTGAGATTTTGAATTTGAGATATGCACGGTTGTAAATTACAAGAAATTACGAAAAACGTCGGTCGTGCGAACATTCAAACAACTGTATAGTCGAATCCATTAGTCGTACAAAAATAATCAACAGGTCGATTTTAAAAATCTTGAGTCATTCTATGAAGTAGTATATTTAAAATTTTAATATTAATGAATTATTTGTTTATAAAATTCATTCATTCACTATTGGTAGAAAAAGATAATTAATTTTTATTTTTTCACACATTTGTAATCATCTACTTGGTAGCTAACGATTTTTACTTCGATTTTCCGGTTTGTCCTGGAGTAAATGAACGGTACTCAAAGTGCCGCGAATCATCTTTGCTTTCTCGAAATGACTTTAAGTGTTTGATCTTCCGTTCTATAATCTTAAAGATAAAAAAAACGGTATTAACATTCTTAATATTGTTGTTAGCCCACATGAAAAAATTGACAGGGTTATTTATAGGGTAAATCATCTGTATGATTAACGTTATGATGTTACATCAGCAATGAGTTCCACTTGCACCAGCTAATATGCAATACTTCGGTCTCAGTGCAGTAAACTTCGAAAAGTGTATTTTTTGTGCATTGATTTCTTTAAATTTAGCATAGGCTTCTTTCAAGTTGCACAGAACTAATCTCTTCTGTACTTTTACTTTTTATTTATCAGTTCTTACGGTGCACAATCGTTTCATCCCGGCTTTTCACGACTTTTCTTTTATGAGATTAATAAAATTCGATAACTTTTATACAACAATTTCATCAAGAGTCTTGCCTGGTTTGGGATTCGGAGAAGAAAAAATTCCATTTTGTTCAGACAATTTTTTTGCCACTGTAATTCATGTGATTAGATGCATAAAAATGATTCCGAATTTTTTCAAAAGTATGGGCACTTTTGGGAGCCAATATTTGAACATTAAGAATTTAACATGGAAATCCCCATGATGCGTAAACCAATTCTACACCCTGTATATAAAAAAAAATCAGAAAAAAAGTAAACACGGTCAAGATAAATGCCCACTTCCGGTGAACGAAAATTTACCAAAATATATTCAGTTCAGCACCCAAATAATTTTTCTAGGGATATAAAGAGAAATTTTTTTACTGTTTTTTTAAATATTTTCACGATCACAATACTTTTGTGTACTTTATACGGAGAAAGTAAATATTGTTTTTTTCTTTCCTCTAATTAACTCTATCCACATACATTTCAATATTGTAGTTTATCTGAATGAAGAATATTTTCAATATTACTGCTGCTATCGTCTTGTTAAAATATATTATGCGGTGCGGTGTTTATTTATGTTTCTTGATTTTTGTTTACATTACAGCTCTACGCGCCCACAGACGAGTTTTGGTACAGACGGTGGCCTTGATTTCCTATATCGATCGATAATTCAAAAATTCATTCTAAAACGAGTAATAATTTTCAAGTATGCAACACATATCACACGCTACTCAAGTTTTTCAATGTGTGAATGCTTACGCGCTCTCTTGGTGTATTTCGAAACCCAATTTTTAGCATCAAAAATTTACATTGCGTTGGCATACTAGATATATAAATACAATGATATAACTGAGCTACATGACTTTATGTAGACCTATACTTACTGATAGATTTTTTTTTATTTAAAAAAAGGCTTATAGTTTCGGCTCAGTTTTGGTTTAAAAAACGCTAAAATACGGGTTGAAATCGGACGGAGAGAACCGCCTTAAACATGTTTTTCTGCAGCCGTCCCGAAAATAAAACTTTCGGTATGATTTATTAAATCGAAAGTACCACTTTACATAAATCGTACCGAAAGTAATTATTTTCGGGACGATTTTGTTTCACTTTCGGAACGATTTCTTTACTTTCGGGACGCTTTTTGTTACTTTCGGGACGATTTTTCGTATAAATGTAGGCGGCCTTGACAAAAACATGAACACCGTATTTAATTATGACAGCGCTTGTCATATTACATTCGTATGTGTTTGGCTTTTTTAACACAACAAAACGGCTGCAGAAAAAATATTGTACGTAACTCGTTCCAAAAGTGATTTTACGGGACTCGCAGGATTCCAGGACTCGCCTACTGCTCGTCCTGAAAACTTCCTACTCATCCCGCAAAATATCACTTTAAACTTGTTACATAAATTACTATTTATTGCATAACAAATTACATTTAAATATACACCAATTGCACTTAATAAGCGTTGGATGAGTAAAGGCCACACTTTAAATACGGTTTCACAAAAAAGCGCTAGTTGACTAAGTTGCAGTTGTCTAAATTTCTTCTTGTGTTGGAATAATAATAATTATTATAATAAGCAAATAATCATTTGCGTGCAGATAAGAAACTAATGGCATGTCGTTATTAATAGTTATTTAAGAAACAAGGAACGTAAGGACGTATTAACATTTGAGGTAGGCGAATACGAACCGAGGCGGAGCCGAGGCTCGTCGCCTGCCGAAAATGTTAATTGTCATTACGTTCCATGTTGCTTATTAATTTTTTTCCGCTACCGGAAATATAATACTTAAAAATGATCAGAAAATATTCTAAAATACGGCTTGTAACATTTGGGATTCAAATGTTTATAGTCACCTATGCGTTCTATGCGTCCTATGGCAACCCAGCAACGGAGAAAACAATGTCGAGTTTTGTTTGTTTGTGTCAATCCAGTGACAGTTTTTGCGGGCACGGATTTGCATCCGAAGCTGCGAATATTGCGTGTTAGAATGTGTTACCGACAAAATCTAAAAAAGGTATGTGTCCTGTTACGACTCTTTTTAAGCAGTGGTTATGTAAAAAGGATGCCGATTCTGTAGGTATAGACGAAAATGTGTTGCTCGCCTATATGTTGGAGCGTTACGTTTCTGTTTATTATTTTCCTAGGTCCGTAAGTAAAAATTAAGTTCCGTCGTCAAGGACAACAAACACCACGAATGTTATAAGCCACTTACGGTACCTGTAACCATGCATGCAATGCGTATTTACGTTGTCGGTAGCGGAAAAAATATTTATTTAATGATTATGGTGCTTCATGGCAAATGTTTTGTCACAGTGCGGAATATTGTCTGAACTCACTTTAATTTACTACATTAGATCAAGGTCTAATTTATTAACAAAATAGTTATCTGCGAGAGCCGCTGTTTCATAACTCCATCAGTAACAGGATGGGAACGATGGCGGACAATGTCCTCAGTGATGCGGAAGTGCAGAGTCTGTTGGACAGCATTTTACAAGAGGAAAATGTGCTCAGGGCTAAATTGACGGTGAACAGCGGCTCCGCCAAGGGTGACGGTTACATGAGTTTCCTAACAAAAGTGGACGTCACTGGAGAAAATAAGGATCTACATTTCATGATCAAGTGCGCACCAAAAGCCGAGGAATTCAGAAAGTTGGCTCCGATCAGAAAATGTTACCTCCGGGAGATTTACATGTACGATGTTATTTTCCCCGCGTTCAAGAAATTCCAAGAGGAGCGAAACGTCGAAAACCCGTTTGCGAGCGTAGCGAAATGCTACAAGACTCACCCGGAGGAATCGAGCGAGTGCTTGATCCTGGAAAACATCAAGGAGAAAGGTTTTCGATTGTGGGACCGCAGGGAATACTTGAACGATGAACACATCACCATGGTTTTTAAAAACTACGGAAAACTGCACGCTTTGTCGCACGCAATGAAGGAGCAAAACAAACAGCTCTTTAGTAACCTAACAAAAGATATAGATGATGTGTTAACTGCAAAGTACGTCAATCCTGAAGTTTTCGGCTTGTTTGCAGGCGCTGGTGAAAATATGTTAACGCTTTTCTGTTCTAAAACGGAGCCATTGGTGTATGACGCCGTAAAGAAATTTAATGAAGGTATTTTGGATTTCTTTGATTTTTTGGAGAAAACACCCGGAGATTATGCTGTGGTGTGCCATGGCGATTGTTGGTGCAATAACATGATGTTCAAATATGACGTAAGTACGGACATATTACAAACGCAAAAATTTGAAAATTAATTGATTATATGGTGGTTTGATGAAAATACGCACTTCACGTATTTGCCAGCCAATTAAATAATTAAACTGAATTTTTAATTGGCTTTAATTATAGAATGTTCTCAATCATCCTTTCAATTAAGGCATTGAAACAAATAGTAATTTGGGTAAAACAGTCAAACCCTGTATTATTTATTAGTTGTGTAGGTTAATATTTCTTTCGCACATTAATTTTGGATACAATTCAATAAAATATGAATTAATTAGCTTATAGCAACGGTCGCAACGATCCTCTTTATGTAATTGTGCCAATAACAAAATCGCTTTACTTACAATATTATGTTTTAAAATTAAGTCAATAATAAGATACTTTTAAAACCAATATACACAGTGGGCCAAAAAAACGGTACAAATTATAAATATTCGTATTTTCAATAATAATTAACGCATTAAATTTTGCGAAAAACAAAATGTTTACACTTTGTAGTTTACAAAAATGATTAATTGCATTTTTGAAAAGTTTTTTTTTTTTTATCCAGGATATTTCACATTAATGAAGGCTCTGCAAAGGCGGGAGTTTAAATTGCACTTTCGCATCGCATTTGTAGGTACTAAAATCAGGGTTCGGACGATATATATCATCGGATATATATCACGATATATATCATGATATATATCGTGATATACCGGGTGACCCAGGGATCTGTAAAAGCCCCATAACTTATTTGCTATTTGAGATATCGACTTCTAGTTTTCTTGAACTGGTACCCACATTTATTCTACGCATTTTAAAAATATGTATGTTTTTGTACAGGATGTCCCAATATACATAACAGAACAAAGTTATGTTTTTTTAAATGGAACACCCTATATTTTATACTTTATTTTCATCCCTCTTGAGAAGCTGATAAATCTAATATGAGATAGTATGGGTCTATTATGGACGATTGGTTAGTTATGGGCAAATTTGTGGCAAAAACAACGACACATTAAAAAAATTGCAGAAGCGCTCCTAGCAAAGCTATTGTCATTTTTTATACACTGAAGAATTTTCCACATCATGAAGAATAATACAAATCGGCTTTGGTTCTTTTTTGTTCATACTGCTATACAGGGTGTCAACATACGCAAAATATTGGATAACTATTTTTTTTCAAATGGAACACCCTATATACCTTGCCACCAGTACATGGAATTTTTAATAAGCTTTCCAATGATGTACAATTTGTATAATGAAATATTAAGGATTCTTGAGATTTATCCATAAAAACATTTTTCTTTTGTCACCTCCTGCTCATTTTTGGATTTTCAGCCAAAACTATGCATTTTCTGAAAAAATAATAGGAGACTAAAGTTGGAGAGCAGAAAATTTTCAATCGACATAGGTCTTTCGACTTTTCCAATAATGCGTGCATTGCCCGCCAGAGTGCGCAAAATCTTGACCGCATATGCATTTTAGCGTTTTTCTCAAATTTTTTGTTAATTAATTGCACTATACATTATTTTCCACGTCCTCTAGCAGAAAAACGGGTAATTATAGAATTATTCAAATGACCTACATCGATTGAAAATATTCCGCTCTATAACTCTTGAAAAAAGCAATTTTTGCCCAAAATGTATAGTTTTCGCTAAAAATACGAAAAACCATTGAAAACCCGCAAAAATTTATACATACATTTTCAATTTGCATTTTTAGGGAAAACTATGCATTTTTGGCAAAAATTGCTTCTATTAAGAGTTGTAGAGCGGAACATTTTCAATCGATATGGGCCATTTTAATTTCCCTATAATTTCCCGTTTTTTCCGCTAAAGGGTGCGAAAAAAAAGTATAATGCAATTTATTAATAAAAAACGCTATAATGCATATACGGTCACGATTTTGCGCGCTCTGGCGGGTAATGCACGCATTATCTTAAAAGTTGAAAGACCCACATAGATCGGAAATTTTTCGCTCTACAACTTTGGTATCTTATAATTTTTCATGAAAATGTATAGTTTTGGCTGAAAATCCAAAAATCAGCAGAAGGTGGCAAAAGAAATATGCTTTTATTGATAAATCTCAATAATCCTTAATATTTTGTTATACAAACTGTATATCATTCGAAAGCTTATTAAAAATGCCATAGATTGGTGGCAACTTATATAGGGTGATCCATTTGAAAAAAAATAGTTATCCATTGTTTTGCTTATGTTGACACCCTGTATATCACTATGATTAAAAGAGAACCAAAGCCGATGTGTATTATTCTTTATGATGTGGGAAATATTCTAGTGTACAGATAATGATGCTATCTTTGCTAGGAACGCTTCTGCAATGTTTTTAATGTGTACATGTTTTTGCCACAAATTTGCCCATAACTAGCCAACCGTCCATAATAGACCCATACTATCTTATACTATTTTTATCAGCTTCTCAAGAGGGTTGAAAATAAAGTATAACATATAGGGTGTTCCATTTAAAAAAACATAACTTTGTTCTGTTATGTATATTGGGACACCCTGTACAAAAACATACATATTTTTAAAATATGTAGAATAAGTGTGGGTACCAGTTCAAGAAAACTAGAAGTCCATATCTCTAATAGCAAACAAGTTACGGGGCTTTTACAGATCCCTGGGTCACCCGGTATATTCGACGATATATATCATGGATATTTATGAAACACACAATACCAAAAAATTCCCCCGTTTCTCAAATATTCCCAGTTGCAGCAGTATGAATACTAAGCATTTGCTCTAATATAAACTAGATATGGGCGAAATGACTTTTTTTGTCGAAAAGAGTCGATTCTTGTAAGTGACTCACGACTCTGTTAAAAATGAAAAAGTAAGTGTGAGCAAAAAAAAAACAAAAAAAATGTCCTCACTTTGAAAATTCTTCAATTTATCCCTGAGAACATAGTGAAGAGCAAAAAAGTCCTCATTTCAAAAAATGTTCAATTTAATGTCAAATATTTTAACAATTTAAATGTTATTTTTTTACTATATTGTAAGCAAGTGTGTTTGTTTGCAACAAATAAATATAATATAAATAAAGTATGTGCATTATATAATTAATAAGTCATATAAACATTAATATTAATGACCAAGAATAAATATCAAGAAGTTGATATATATCGGATATATATCCGATATATATATATATATATATATATATATATATATATATCCGATATATACAGGGTTTTTTTTTATCGTGGGCCATAGGATTTTACATGCTAAAAATTATACCTTGTATTAATGTATATTTTATCATAAAATTTTGAAGGAAATTTTAGTTAGTAATAAATCAATTATTTTTCTTCATGATGCGCTTAGTCAGAATAATTTAAACATGTTTTATTCCATTAAAAAATGAAATTATTTAAAATAAATAACTGAGCAAAAATAATCAAAGTACCTTGAATTTCTGAAATGTCAGATTGATTAGTGAATTAATTTCAGTTTTTAATGTTATAAAACATGTTTAAGTTAATCTAATTAAGTGCATCATGTGGAAAAGGAATTGATTTATTACTAACTATAATTTAATTTAAAATTATATGTTAAAATATACATTAACACAAGGTATAATTTTTAGCATGTAAAATCCTATGGCCCACGATAAAAAAAACATACTGTATATCCGATATATACCGGGTGACCCAGGGATCTGTAAAAGCCCCATAACTTATTTGCTATTTGAGATATCGACTTCTAGTTTTCCTTAACTGGTACCGACCCTTTTTCTACATATTTTAAAAATATGTATGTTTTCGTACAGGGTGTCCCAATATACATAACAGACCAAAGTTATGTTTTTTTGAACGGAACACCCTATATTTTATACTTTATTTTCAACCCTCTTGAGAAGCTGATAGAAAAAGTATAAGACAGTATGGGTCTATTATGGACGATTGGTTAGTTATGGGCAAATTTGTGACAAAAACAAGGACACATTGAAAAAGTTGCAGAAGCGCTCCTAGCAATGCTAGAGTCGTTTTTTATACACTAAAGAATTTTCCACATCATGAAGAATAATACAAATCGGCTTTGGTTTTTTTTTGTTCATACTGCTATACAGGGTGTACGCAAAATAATGGATAACTATTTTTTTTCAAATGGAACACCCTATATATCTTGCCACCAATGCATGGAATTTTTAATAAGCTTTCCAATGATGTACAATTTGTATAATGAAATATTAAGGATTCTTAAGATTTATCCATAAAAACATTTTTCTTTTGTCACCTCCTGCTTATTTTTGGATTTTTAGCGAAAACTATGCATTTTCTGAAAAAATAATAAGAGACGAAAGTTGTAGAGCAGAAAATTTTCGATCGATATAGGTCTTACGACTTTTCCAATAATCCGTGCATTGTCCGCCAGAGTGCGCAAAATCGTGACCGTATATGCATTTTAGCGTTTTTCTCAAATTTTTTGTTAATGAATTGCACTATACTTTATTTTCCACGTCCTCTAGCAGAAAAACGGGTAATTATAGAATTATTTAAATGATCTACATCGATTGAAAATATTCCGTTCTACAACTCTTAAAAGAAGCAATTTTTGCCCAAAATGCAAAAATTGATATATACATTTTTAATTTGCATTTTTAGGGAAAACTATGCATTTTTGGCCAAAATTGCTTCTATTAAGAGTTGTAGAGCGGAACATTTTCAACCGATATGGGCCATTTTAATTTCCCTATAATTTCCCGTTTTTCCGCTAGAGGGTGCGGAAAATAAAGTATAGTGCAATTTATTAATAAAAAATTTGAAAAGAAAACGCTAAAATGCATATACGGTCACGATTTTGAGCGCTCCGGCGGGCAATGCACGCATGATGTTAAAAGTTGAAAGACCTATGTCGATTTCTGCTCTACAACTTTGGCCTCCAATAATTTTTCCTAAAAATGCATAGTTTTGGCTGAAAATCCAAAAATCAGCAGAAGGTGACAAACAAATATGTTTTTATTGATAAATCTCAAGAATCCTTGATATTTTGTTATACAAACTGTATATCGTTGGAAAGCTTATTAAAAATGTCATAGATTGGTGGCAACTTATATAGGGTGTTCCATTTAAAAAAAATAGTTATCCATTGTTTTGCGTATGTTGACACCCTGTATAGCACTATGAATAAAAGAGAACCAAAGCCAATGTGTATTATTCTTTATGAAGTGGGAAATTTTCTAGTGCATAAATAATGATGGCATCTTTGCTAGGAACGCTTCTGCAATGTTTTCAATGTGTGCATGTTTTTGCCACAAATTTGCCCATAACTAGCCAACCGTCTATAATAGACCCATACTATCTTATATTATTTTTATCAGCTTCTCAAGAGGGTTAAAAATAAAGTATAAAATATAGGGTGTTCCATTTAAAAAAACATAACTTTGTTCTGTTATGTATATTGGGACACCCTGTACAAAAACATACATATTTTTAAAATATGTAGAATAAGTGTGGGTACCTGTCCAAGAAAACTAGAAGTCGATATCTCAAATAGCAAATAAGTTATGGGGCTTTTACAGATCCCTGGGTCACCCGGTATATCCGATATATTGATATCTATATAAATATCGGATATTTTCCGAACCCGGACTAAAATTAGTAGGCCATGATTTGTTTTGGTTTTCTAATGAATCTGGCATTATCCGTCACTTCTATTAGTCATTTTAGTTTTGGGACAAAAATATCCTGAGAGGATAGAAATTCATACATTAATTTGTAGTCAAGAAGGTGCTCCGGGCACAAGTACTATTTTTTTAGAGCAAAAATAAATAATAATTGGGTTCACTGTTATATTAATAATTTTAAAATAATAATAACTCACAAAGATATGACAGTACAAAACTACTTGTACCGTTTTTTTTGCCAACTGTATTAAAAATAAACATTATCAATAAATTGGATGCATATATAATGTCGTATAGATAAAAACTTACGATTATTTGTTTAGTAAGTACAGGTGGCAAATTCAGAGGCCCGCTCCCCACAGCAATGTAAATTAGTTAACTTTGATTTGCAATATGATAATAAAGTGAAAAAATAAGCGAGTTTTTCGAAATTTAAATTTTGTTTAATCAAAGTAAAAAGAAAAATGGTGATGTGGCCATCATGTTACTTTCTCCGACTTAATGATATCATTTATATTTACGCTTTCATGGTTTATTTTCAATTTAAACCGTATTTGAAATGTACATCGAGCGTTTTGTAGACTCGGATGAAACTGACGTTTAAAACATCAAAATTATGAAAGATGGAAAAATTATACTTCAAATTCAAAAACTCAGTTTACTCAAAAATTAAAGCGATTTCAAAAAAAACTTATTCTTTATAAGTTGTTCATTTTAGCATTCTCTGCAATTATTATTAACATACATTTGCTGTAACTCTTATCGTTTTATAATTATTATAACCATTCAGAACCTAAACCGAGTTTTATATACAATATATTTTTTTATCGTGGGCCATAGGATTTTACATGCTAAAAATTATACCTTGTGTTAATATATATTTATCATAAAATTTAAATAGTTGACAACTTTTCTGCAGCGTATCCCGATCGTCCGGTTTTGAGCAAAAGCACTTTTTAATGGAATAAAACATGTTTAAATTGTTCTAATTAAGCGCACCATGTATAAAAATAATTGATTTATATTACTAACTAAAATTTGCTTCAAAATTATATGATAAAATATACATTAACACAAGGTATAATTTTTAGCATGTAAAATCGTATGGCCCACGATAAAAAAAAAACATACTGTATATCATATCTTTATTAACAGTTTAATTTTTACAATAGTGTGTAATTAATTTGATGCTATCGTTAGCCTATTAAATGGCTATCGACCAAAGGTCTTTCAGCCTACCAAGTTTTATTTAGTAGAATTAATATTTATTTCAATCAATCAATATAATGAAAAATATGTATGTATATCAAACAAAAATTACGAATATTACGTGGCAATTCATTAAACAAACCAGAATTGAACAAAATTATGGATATTGCAAAAATTAATTAGTTAACCTTATTCAAAATTTATTCAACGTTACCAAAATATTCCTTCCATTCTAATAAATTCGTCAATAAACAAAAATAGTAACAATAAAAAATACCTTGAATACTTACATTTGCATGATAATATCACTTTTCAATTTTCTGAAGTTAGTTATAATTATGTCCGGGATGTTATTACTAAAATGAAAAATAAAAATAGTAGAGATATTTACGATATTAATAAAAAAATAATAATGACTTTTTTGAATATTATATTACATCCGCTAGCTGATTTAATAAATGAGTGCATTAGGGAAAGTACCTTCCCGTCGTCTCTGAAAATATCTAAAGTTATACCGTTATTTAAGAAAGGGGATGCTAATAATCCAGGTAACTTCAGACCCATTTGTATTATAGCCTTCATTGGTAAGATTATTGAGATCATTCTAAAAAATCAATTGCAGGATTTTTTCGAATCAAACAATCTTTTCAATAATTGCCAATTTGGTTTTAGATCAAATGCATCTACTAGCGATGCTATTAATAATCTAATACTGTTCATTGTTGATGCCTTTGAAAACAACAATTATTCTTCCAGTATCTTCTTCGACCTATCCAAGGCATTTGACTGCGTGTCACACGATATATTGTTAAATAAATTATCTTATTACGGCATTAAAATAGAATCAATTAAATTACTAGAGTCTTATTTAATTAATAGAACACAAATATCTAAATGGAATGGATCCTTTTCCTATCCTACTTTAATAAACATCTATATGCAGATGACACTACTTGTAGGTTTAAGTAATAACAATTTACAGTTACTGACTCAGTCATTAGAAAATTCCAGTGCTAGAATAAAAGAGTGGTTCTCTGCAAATTTCTTGACACTTAATTTATGTATTTATTTCCCAACATAAAAACAGGTTAACCATTTACAGGGAAAAGTTACAAAATAACAAACATGAGACACAAAAGTAATCTTACAAATTAATAAAAAAAAAAAAATATAGCAAACAAGCTAAAAAAAATGGTGATGTGGCCATCATGTTACTTTCTCCGACTTGATAGTATCATTTATATTTACGTTTTCATGGTTTATTTTCAATTGAAATCATATTTTAAATGTACATCGAGCGTTGCGCAAACTCGAATGAAACTGACGTTTAAAACGTCAAAATTATGAAACATGGAAAAATTATACTTCAAATTAAAAAACTCGGTTTACTCAAAAATTAACGAGATTTCGAAAAAAACTTATTCTTTAGAAGTTGTTCATTTTGGTATTCTCTACAATTATTATTCACATAAATTTGCTGTAACTATTATCGTTTCATAATTATAAACCAAAAATTGAAAAATTAATAATCATATTTTTCTCGAATAGCAATGATTTTATGAAAAATATTTTCAAGCAAAAGATGTGAATTTCTTTGTTGTCTTCAATGTTTGTTTAAATATTTTTGTGATATTTTTCATATTTAAGAAAATATTGACAAAAAACAAAAAATAGTTAAGGTAAACACCCACTTCCGGTGTACGAAATTTTACCAAAAGCTTTTCAGTTCTTCAGATTATCAAATAAGACGTATGTAGAAAGTTTAATATCAATTGGTCTATTAGTTTTTGAGATACAGCGCACACAGCAGACACACACACACACACACACACACACACACACACACACACACACACAGACAGACACACACACACACACACACACACACACACACACACACACACAGAGACAGACACACACACACACACACACACACACACACACACAGACACAAAAAAAAAAATTCCAGAAATTGTTGAAATGGCATCTAGGGACCCCAAAACGGATATTTCCGTAAAAAAAAATTTTGAAAAAAAAATCACGATCACAATACTTTCTCGTACTTCGTAACGGAGAAAGTAAAAAAAGCTTAATTTTATAGTAAGGGCATAATTGCTTTAACAAATTGTGCTATGTTACAGTTAAAGATATCGCCCGAAAATTGAACATTATTATATAAACGCATCATGTTGTTTATAGGCGAGTAAAAATACAGGTTAGTGTTGCTCCGATTTCGCAAAAATGTGACAGAATTTCTAGCTGAAAATCTAGGCACATAAATATTGATTTGCAATAGTAAATTGACATCATCAATATTGCCATGTATGATCTGATGTAGACATTTCAACGAAATTATGTCACGTCTGAACACTAAAGATTTAAGACTAAACATTGACAACAAATCATTATAACGTATTGTGTTATCAGGATACGCTGAATACTTCTTATAATAAAGATATTTAAGAAATATTTTTTGTACCCTCTCCAACAGTTGTATATGTATCGCGTACTTGGGTGACCAAACTGCGGCACAATATTCTAATTTAGGGCGCACGTAACATGTATACAATTTTACGATAGTAAGCAGATCACGAAATGGTTCACTAATACGCCGAATAAATCCTAGCATTTTCAAGGCATCTTTCTGTATTGCTTGAAAATGAGGCATAAAAGATAATTCTTGGTCAAATAAAACACCCAGATCTTTTACTGCATTAACCTTTTGAAGTCTAATATTATCTAGGCAATAATTAAATTCAGTACATGTAGAAGTTCTGAAGAAAGACATATATTTACATTTGGTTATATTAAGTGGAAGTTTATTGTTATTACTCCACTTATGGATCAAGTTTAGATCGTCTTGCAGTATATGGCAATCATCTACATTATTGATGCACCTAAAATTTTTCACGTCATCTGCATAGATTAATATTTTAGATTGTATATCACTGACCAGATCATTTATAAATAAACTAAATAATACGGGTCCAAGGTTAGACCCTTGAGGAACACCACTTGGCAAAATGTACTTGACGTATAGTTATTATATGCCACATATGATATCCTGTTAAACACATACGATTTCATTAAGGCTACTACTACTAAAACCCCAGTGCTCTAGTTTGTATAGCAATATATTATGATTAATAGTATCGAATGCCTTACTGAAATCAGTGTGGATCACATCAACCTGCAAACGTTGATCTAGATGGTACGATATATATTCAGTGATATTTAATAAATTCGTTTGTGTAGAACGCTTTTTCATGAAACCATGTTGTTTAGTTGTTATTTGGGCACCAACATGATTATATATATATTATCAGCAAAGATCATTTCAAAAACTTTTGCGAAGTTATTAAGTATCGAAATAGCACGATAGTTATCAATGAAGACAAAACATCCCAAATGTATTTTTCATTAAGGAACTTAGATACCGTTAATACAGCAGAGGCAATACAATTCCTTGGAGTTATGCTTGATCCCGGTTTGACGTAGGCAGAACATGTTAACAAAATCTGTGGAAAAATGTCCAAGAATATATTTCTAATAAAAAATTTAGTCAAGTGTTGTTCTATGGAAACTGTATTAACAGCTTACCATTCACTAATTTCTTCGCATACTAATTATGCCCTCCTATCTTGGGGTCACACAACACACATCAATCGAGTGTTTAAACTACAACATAGATGCATCAGAATCCTGTTCAAATTAGATTTTAGATGTGATGTTAGTCATAAATTTAAAAGTTGTTGCATATTAACTGCTCCTGCCATGTACACGCGGAGAATTAAGTCTTGCCTGCTCTCGTTTGAAATGCGCCCTTAAAGACACAACTGGAGGATTTTTATGAATCTTATTGACAATGTCTACCTGAGTAGGACATACCTGACCCGACCAGATTACGACCCTAATGACCGAAAAGACCGTTATTTGGGCCTTGGTATATATTATTAAATTAACAGTGAATTTCACAAACATTTATTTAAGTCGGAGTTACGAAAGCCGGTGTTAAAATTTAAAACACATTCAATGTTTTGTGGAATCCAAATTGTCACATAACACCGAGTTATAAGGTATTTAACACTGGATTATAAATATAAAACATATGGTTATATGATTTTTCAATTTTATAAACAAAATAACACTGTGTTTTATAATCCAATAATAAATATGGTACAACACTGCATTAAATGACAATTTGGATTTCACAAAACATTGAACCGCGACTTACATTGTGAATGTGAATGTTTGTGAAATCCGACATCAAACCATTAGTGAGATTAGATATAATCCGCTATTTCCTCTCTACCCTTCAAACAAAGACGTTCTAATTAAATTAGGTCAGTGAAATTCCATTTCTCGATTCTGTGAAATATTATCCCTCCCTGGTTTATTTAAAGATGTTGTTATTTAAATACCATCATTTGTTCGCAATCATTCGTATAGTTATTTTGAATAGTGAAGTTAATTCTAAAATTATGTCAAAAGAAACAACCAAGCTCGAAAGAGGCAGATTAATTGGGATGTGGCAAAGTGGCATTGGTGCAGCAGAAATTGCTGCTACTCTAAATCGAGATGTAGGTAAAATAATATTTATATTATGAATCTTAATACTTGAAATCTGTTCCGATTGAGACACAAAAAAATTAAAACATGAGTGACTGCGCCGCAGTTTATTTATATAAAAATGATATACACTTTTTTCAAAATAAAACGTTTCAATTAATTTTGACATTTTACGAATTGAAGGTATGGACGATTCGACGCGAGAATAATGTCGAAGTGAAGCCAAGATTGGGCCCATCGATTGGTGGTAATGGCCCAAGAATGTCCATTCCTTTCAGCAAGACAGCTGATGGAAAGAACAAATATTAATTGTTGTCCAAAAACTTAATCGAAATTAAAATTTTAAAGCAAGGAGGCTTACATAGTCGGGTTCCTGCAAAAAAAAAATTAGACTTTAAAGAAACTCAAACTACGAACATAATGGAGTTCGCCGTTTGTAATTTATACAGAGATTTTGAGAATGTAGTATTTTCGGATGAAAAAGTATTCTACTCAAATATATTATCAAATAAATTATGTTACAGACCTATAAATTGTAGGTATGATAAAAAATATATTTTAGAAGATAACAAGTATGCCAGAATTTCTTGTGCCCATTGGGGTTGGATGTTATCTCATGGTGCAGCGGATTTAGTACCAATCAATGAAAAAATGACCAGAAATGAACAGTAAAGTGTATCGCGATTTGCTGGAAAATATCTGTTACCTTTATTATATGCAAATGATGGTAAATTAGCATTTGTACAGGATAATAATGCGGTGCACACGTCAAAATTAATTAAAGGCTGGTTCTCAGAATTTCCTGAAATAGAAGTCATTGATTGGCCTGCTAAATCCCCTGAGTTAAACCCAATAGAAAATATGTGGGCTAAAATGGTTAATTCATGGGAAGATGACAAAACAAACAAAAGCAGAATTTATTTGCAAAACCATGTCAATGATATTTGGAAGAGAATTGACACATTAAGTTATTGTAACAATTTAATGGAATTAACATTCCATGCCTCGACGTCTAGAGGTAGTAATTAAAAATGGAGGGTATTATACAAAGTATTAACTTTACGTTTATATTTTTAAAATTGTAAATAATATATTTATTAATAAAATGTGGTAAAAGTCAAATCTTGAGTATTATATGCCGCAGAACCTTTTTGCACCTTTCTTGATTTTCAAGCTTTCAAGAAGTACTTAAAAATATTACTTAGTAAGAAAGCTTATTATACTTATAAAGAATATCTTGAAGACCCGTTCTAGTTTCTAAATATTTGTTTGTATGTATATATTTATATATATTTTTTTTTTGGACGTGTGTATATTTCTTTTGGCCCAAATAAAGTTATTATTATTATTATTATTATTAAATATCATGACCGACATGTATCAGAGAAGTCAAAATCTGAACAAAGATCAATCCATTACATTAACATGTTTTGGTGAAATTACAGACAAAATAGTTCACATTCTCCGAAAACAAAACCATTAAATCGCGTTTAGACCAAGTTGAAAATTATCAAATTCTTTAGTAGTTTTAAAAAGAGATATTCCGGACATTACCGCGCATTTAGATTTAGATTTAGAAGCAAACATTCATTCCCCAACGCCAGATTTTTGGGTCGCTTTACAACATCGTAAACTTGAGACCCTTTGTGCCATTTTCCTTTGCCGTGCCGAAGAAGGCAAGAGGTAGTGGTCGCTTTTAGGATTACCTACTATGGTTCAAGTTATCATGCTCAAAAGTTATTCAGCATACAGAAACGAGCAATTATAATTATGCTGGGACTAAAATACCTGGAATCATGCGGAGGCCATTTTAAAGCAAACAACCTTTTAACGTTCTATAGTTTTTATATTTACGAACTAATATTAAACAACAGAGCTACGGACATCTGTACCACTCATAATCACAGCTATAACACGAGATATTACGACAATTATGCATTACCGATCCATCGTTTATCTATGTCTAAGAAAGACCCGCAATATGCTGCAATGAAATACTTTAATTACTTACCAGCTCGTATGAAATCCCAAAAACCCAATCCAAAATCATGTAACAAGTTACTTTTTGAATATCTTGAATATCTTGAAAAAGAATTATACACACTAGGAGAATTGTAAAAATAATTGTTACCTAATTCACGCATAATAGTTATTTGTATGGTAAGAGCGCAAAGTGATACATTGTCGCTTGAGAGAGGAAGTTTCCGCGCGACGCGAAGCGGAGCGCGGAAACCTCTCGAAAGCGGCAATGAGCTTTGCGCTCGCATTATACATAAAATTTTTTCTACGGCCGCTTTGAAAAAGAAACATAAGTATAATTAAATATAAAAAGCAATAATACATACAGACTGTACCGTGGTCAGCCATGGAATGTCGTATCCATGGTAACGGGTCAATAAAAATTGTGCAAAGTGATGTTTAGATAGTTGTTGTGAATACAACCGGAGGGTAAACAAATCAAATTCGTTATGAACCCAACATTCCTTCATAATTTTGACGTTTTAAACGTCAGTAAATTTCGGTCTTTGCGCGAGGACTAACAGATATCTACGGAGTTGTAGCGAGAAGCGCAAGCTACAACGTGATGGTCTTAGAAACCTGTTACGCGGCTTCTTAACAACCCGGGAACGGTTACGAAAATGTACCAAGCTTTTCGTTCCCGTTACCCGAAATTAGTTATTAGTTGTGCATGTCAGCATGCGAATCATATCATTTAACTTTTGGTTCCCGTTTTCGCAACCCTCGTCTAGTCTTAAGTTTTTGATTTCTACCGGGGTCTAGATTTCCAGGGGTAGAAATCGACTGATTTCTCTCACTCGCAATTTTAATACTGGACATGGTCCGTAAACTTATTTTGAAAGCATCAGCAGCGCTCTATGAAATGATGTAATATTGATAATCAGGTAATTAGACAACAAAGAAAGAAATTACCTCTTGGCTAGCATTCAGCGAAATTAAAGGACCGTTGTTTTTCTTTTCTGCTATAAAATAGGCCATAAGATTGACCACGAGATTCCGCGCCCGAGAATTTACCTGGCATTTTGAGGTTAGGCCAAGCGATTCCGCTGATTGCTATAAAAGTTCTAAGAGAACTATTTTCTATATATCACGAAGAAATGTTTATCACGACGTGTTTATGTTACGACTAAAAATGTACTGTACAGGTTGTAAAATCGAACAAATATGCAAAAACGAAGACAAAACAGACAATACTGCTTATAGCGCCGCCAATGCATTACGAATCACGAAATGACTTACGGACCAAGGTTTTGTCTTTGTTTAATGCATGGTTTTACCGAGTGCCGTAAGTATTCGCCTTGGACGACATACGTACACATATTACTGCGTCTAATTGAACTTATCATAGAGGGAGTAAACACATGAAAATCTTGTCGGAACTAGGTTCGGCTATCTATGACGTGCACGCAAAGATCCATTGATCAGACTCTAGACTTAGTTAATTTTAATTGTATTCCTGACATGTTTTCGCTAATATGTATTACTTACATTTCTGTTATGTTTACATATTTTTCAAAAATTAAAGATATTTTGAATTTTGAATCCTCTCGCGGGCTATTCTATCGGTCCTCGCCTGCCAGTCCACCTATTGTAAAGCAATTGTAAAAACAAACGCGCATAATGCGGGGGTGAGCCATCTTGCTGAAAGCATATTGTATTATATGGAGGGTCAAGATCTTTGTTGTTTCGAAAAATTGCGACAAGCGCTGGAACTAGGTCATTTTGCAAAAACTCTTAATGTCGGCTTTCACCTTCAATTGTTATTTACTCGAAAAATTTGTTATGTAAGATGGCAACATTTTTATACTGCCAGTTCGACAATGAAAATTTCTCTCAAAATCAAGGGGGTTATCATTTAAAAACAAAATGGCTGACGTCATTACACAAAAACAAATGACGACTGAAAATCGATATTCATGTAAAAATATGTATTTTTATCAAAGAAAATCGAACTAATTTTTTCCAAAAAATTTTTATTTCGGTTTTACTGAATTTATTCCATACTTTAGACACGTAGTGTATAATCTATTTGACGACCAAAAATTGTTGTTTTCCAGTTTTTTTTTTCCGGAAATTCTACGCTTATTTCGGCATATTTTAAAAATTGTCTTATCTTAAATAACGTGTCTACGTAATTGCCCTAAAGAATTTATCCAAACTTCATAATAACAAAAAATGGTGATGTGGCTATCATGTTACTTTCTCCTACTTGATGGTAGTCATTTATATTTACGCTTTCATGGTTTATTTTCTATTTAAATCATATTTTAAATGTACATCGAGCGTTTTAATATTTAAAAAATGGTGATGTGGCCATCATGTTACTTTCTCCGACTTGATGGTATCATAACCATTTATATTAACATTTTCATGGTTTATTGAAATCATATTTTAAATGTACATCGAGCGTTGCGTAAACTCGGATGAAACTGACGTTTAAAACGTCACAATTATAAGATGGAAAAATTATACTTCAAATTCAAAAACTCAGTTTACTCAAAAACTAAAGAGATTTCGAAAAAACCTTATTCTTTATAAGATGTTAATTTTAACATTCTATACAATTATTATTAACATACATTTGCTGTAACTATTATCGTTTCATAATTATAAACCGAAAATGAAAAATGAAAAATGAAAAATGAAAAATAAAAAATGGTGATGTGGCCATCATGTTACTTTCTCCGACTTGATGGTATCATTTATGTTTACATTTTCATGGTTTATTGAAATCATATTTAAAATGTACGAGCGTTGCGTAAACTCGGATGAAACTGACGTTTAAAACGTCAAAATTATGAAACATGGAAAAATTATACTTCAAATTCAAAAACTCCGTTTACTCAAAAACTAACGAGATTTCGAAAAAAACTTATTCTTTAGAAGTTGTTCATTTTGGTATTCTCTACAATTATTATTCATACAAATTTGCTGTAATTATTATAGTTTCATAATTATAAACAAAAAATTGAAAAAAAAAATAATAAATTTTTTTTTCGAATAGCAATGATTTTATGAAAAATATTTTCAAGCAAAAGATGTTCATTTCTTTGTTGTATTCAAAGTTTCTTTAAATATTTTTGTGATATTTTTCATATTTAAGAAAATATTGGCAAAAAACAAAAAACAGGTAAGGTAAACACCCACTTCCGGTGTACGAAATTTTACCAAAAGCTTTTCAGTTCTTTAGATTATCAAATAAGACGTATGTTCAAAGTTTCATATCAATTGCTCTATTAGTTTTTGAGATACAGCGCACACAGACAGACACACACACACACACACACAGACACACACACACACACACACACACACACACACACAGACACAAAAAAAATTTTTCCAGAAATTGTTGAAATGGCATCTAGGGACCCCAAAACGGATATTTCCGTAAAAAAAATGTTTGGAAAAAAAATCACGATCACAATACTTTCTCGTACTTCGTAACGGAGAAAGTAAAAATAACAATGATTTTATGAAAAATGTTTTCAAACAAAATAATCTCATTTCTTTGTTGTCTTCAATATTTATTTAAATGATTTTTTTGATATTTTTCATATTTACAAAAATATTGAAAAAAAAAACAAAAAAAAAACAGTTAAGGTAAATACCCACTTGCGGTGTACGAAATTTTACCAGAAGCTTTTCAGTTCTTCCGATTATCAAATAAGATGTATGTTTAAAGTTTCATATCAATTGCTCTATTAGTTTTTAAGATACAGCGCGCACAGACACAGACGCATACAAACACACACATACACAAACACATACACAAACACATACACAAACACATACACAAACACATACACACAGACGCAAAAAATGTTTTCAGAAATTGTTGAAATGGCATCGACCCCAAAACGGATATTTCCGTAAAAAAAATTTGAAAAAAAAATCACAATCACAATACTTTCTCGTACTTCGTAACGGAGAAAGTAAAAAAAAAACGTGTTTGTGTGCGTGTCGGTCTGACTGTGCGCGCTGTATCTCAAAAGCGAATATAGAAATTAAACAAATTAGAAACAACCTTACTTGTTGCAGAAAGCATTAAATAAATTCAATAAAACGAAATGTAGCCTGAATATATGAATATTCAACCTGTTCGTAACTCTGCAAGCAAAATTAAGTCTTACTAAGACTATAAACAAATAACTTAAGGAAGGAGTTGTTTCAATAAGTTATTTTTTTATATTCTTAGTAAGACTTAATTTTGCTTGCAGAGTTACGAACAGGTTGAATATTCATATATTCAGGCTACATTTTGTTTTATTGAATTTATAGAAATTAACATTAAATTTTGAACATAAACCTTATTTGACAATCCGAGAACCAAAACCAAACAAAAACAGAAAGTAGATAATGTTATTCTGAACAGAAAAGTTCAAATAAATATGTTCGATTTCTTGCTGTTATCGAGATAAATAATCTTAAAGATTTTTCGATTGTAAAAAATATTTCGGCAGCTTGTTGCGGCGAAAATCGACACGACTGCGAAGCAACAAGCAAGTGTGATCCAGTCTAGGAAAAATTAGTCACGAGTTAGATTCGAGAAGAACAGAAAGTTTACACTTCGTTGCACTAATGCGTGTTATTCATGGGAATACATTATGCTGGTATTGCCTAGCAACGCGTTACATTTTCTGTAACGTATAAAACGTCAGTTATAGCTGGACTTTTAAAATTGTTTGCTCACCGAATTCGATCTGTTCGCATTTTCGGGTAATGTGTTAGTGCTTTTATCAGTAATAGTATTCACAGGCATTTCTCGAAATCTTGGTAAGCTCATTTTTACTAAAATTATTGTAGCGCAGACTGATACACATCTGACACTAAATTCACTAAAGTGTAAACTTTCTGTTCGGCCAATTATCTTCTCGAATTTAATGTAACGTACTCCACTCACTTTATTCATTATTATTATTCTTATATATATTTAATTATTCTACTATTAGTGTTCTATACATTTAATATGCATTTAATTATTCTATCATTATTATTATATGTTTTCATGTCTTTCTGTTTTAGATAAACCATTAATATTATTTACATAGTAATTGTAATCACCAATCTATTTTTAATATCTATGTTTAATTTAGGAAGTCATGCGGATGCCAATTATGTTAGTCATGATTATATTTACTCTTACTACTGCTATGTAATAATCCGCATTATTTATTACCGTTATAAAGGTTCTAATAGTGTAAAATGTATTATCTATATGTACCCGAGACGGACGCACCGATCATGAAGACCATTCAATTATCAATCAATAAATAATACTTTGACCATCAATAAATAATACTTTGACCACAGCTAAACGAGTCTCTGATCACGTGCGCCCGCCTCGATTTTTGTACTTCGACCGAACACATTACATTAACAACACTTCTCTTCTAAGCTCCGGTCGAAGAACAACGATAGTTTTTCGGTTAAGTCTGTAAATTGTTATAAACGAGAAATAAAAACCAACGTAAAGAATCCGATTTAGTAATTTCGACTAACAATAACAGAAGAAGTAACCCCTCTCTGGCAGCATCGCGGAGTAACCCACGGTTCCCAGGCAATACTAAAGAACCCTATATAAAAACCATCACAAAATTGGCGCAGTCGACGGTAGGATTGTCTGGAAATTGAAATCTGTGTATGTACACCGCCGTCAGAGACGAGTTCGAGAGGACCAAGCCACCAGCTGAAGTAGACCACCTGGAGCAGACGTGCAGGTACTGAGGAGAGAACCGAGACCCCACATCGAAGTCGAGTCCGAGAGGAACGAGTCCACCAGCCGGAATAGACCACCTGGAGGAGACGTGCAAGTACTGAGGAGAGAACCGAGACCCCACATCGAAGTCGAGTCCGAGAGGAACGAGTCCACCAGCCGGAATAGACCACCTGGAGGAGACGTGCAGGTACTGAGGAGAGAACCGAGACGCCTCATCGAAGTCGAGTCCGAGAGGATCGAGTCCACCAGCCGAAACCGACAACTAGAGACGCATGATGTCACCATTATATATATTTTTTTTGTAAGTCGAATTTTCTTACTATTACGGAACCAACCATTTAATTACTTTCTATATATATTTTTTTTTTTTCTCTCACTTTTATTATTACTTTTTATCGTTACAATGGCAAACAATGATCTGACTATGTTAAATTTTGCATTTAATATCCTAATTGACACCAGGTTTGACAACTCTAAATTATCACCTCATAATAATTTAGAAGATTTTATAAATCAATGTAGTGACGCAATCCAGTTAGTTCCCGACGCTCAAAAACCACAGTTATTAATTGCTATAAAAAATAAAATAATTGGCGACGCTGGCCGCTGTACTAGGAGTAGACAAATTGACACGTGGGATGATTTAAAAACATTTTTACGTGATAATTTTTCAATAAAACGAAGTTACAGTGCCGTTTTAGCAGATTTAAATTTATGTATTCAAAAACCTAGCGAAATCGTTTCTGATTTCGGATTACGTGTTGAAAAATGTCGTCAAAATTTAATACTCACTCTACCCAGAACTTTAACTCAAGAGGCGCGTGAAGCGCAACTTCAAATGGTTAATGCACAAGTTCTTAGTGTTTTTCTTACTGGTCTAAAAGGTCAGTTAAATTTCTTGGTAAGAGCGATGAAACCCACCACTTTAGAAGAAGCAATTAGCTATGCAACTAATGAGGAATATATTAACACAAAACTTACACCTGATCTTATTAATTCAACAAAATTTTGTCACATTTGTAACAAAAACTCCCATGTCACATCAAATTGCAGATTCAATTCTTTAAATCATGTACCAAATCAAAATTACCCTGAAACCCACAAGTCACGACCTATTAATTTTAATATACAGTGTCATTATTGCAAAAAGGGAGGACACTCTATAAACGAATGTCGAAAAAAACAATATCAAGATTCGCTACAAAATTATTCTAATAGAAATTCCCAATTCCCAAACAATGTGACTAACCAACATAATTCTAATCGTAATTTTTCAAATTCGAATATTCCGAGGTTTAATCAAAACCGCCCAGATTTCCACGACCAAAACACACGAAATTACAACTCACCTTCTCAAAACAACAGAAATAACTTCCAAAATTATCATAATAAACCGCAAAATTCACGCTATGTTAATTCTCCAGATCAATTTAATCGATCAAACACCCCAAACACTTCTTATCAAATGTCCAAACAACAAGCTTCTTTAAACTCGTTATCGACCGAGGCGGAGGCAACACCCCGGTCGTCGACAACAGTACAAGCCGAATTTATACGTTGAATTTATTAGCTGCATCAACCTATACTATATTAACTATTCCCGAATTAATTAATGACCCTTCATTTTTATTAGACACAGGTTCAGAAGTTTCGTTAATAAAATTATCGAAGTTGAAACGTCACGTACCTTGTCACCTTGACAATCTTATTACCTTACGAGGTATAAATAATTCCAATGAACCATATAAAACAAAATGTTATTGTACATTTAATGTTATCATTAACGATCAGGTTATCTCTCACATTTTTCATGTAGTTCCCGATTCATTCCCTATAAAACAAGATGGTATTCTTGGTAACGATTTCTTACTCAAGGTAAATAGCAAAATCTGTTATCAAGAGAAAAAACTTTTTATTGGGAACAATTACCTACCTCTGTATGTTATCCAGAGATCCTTAACTTCATTAAATGACTCGGATCATTCGAGTAATGATAGTTCTGTTCCTGATTTTGATCTAAATAATGGCAATAATCATCTTAAAATTCCTATTTGTAATAAAAATTCTGAATTTCTAAATTCTCCTAACAAAACTAGCAAAATCGCTCAAAACTGTAGCAATAATAACGAAATCAATGATAATATACATAAGGTTTTAAGTCAATCATCAGGTAATTCGGATCATTCGAAGGACGATAAAACTAACATTGATTATAACACAAGTCAAAATAATAATCATATTAAAATTCCTATCCCTTGTCAACGAGATCACAACATTAAGATCAATAAAAATAAAACTAACATTTCACCACAAACAATTGTGCGGACAAATAGAAAAAATATTGTAAGTAAATTTCTGAATTCATCTCGCCTTTCGGGTGATGATCTTTTTATTTCTAATTTCAATGCAAAAGATAACAATAAAACTAGTGAACTCGTAAGTTCAGAACGAATTGTAGAAATTAAAACTATCCCAAAGTATAGAATAAAATTTTCTGATAATTACGCAAATAACGAAATTGATCTTAATCACCTCAATACACATCCACCTATTAATGATAATCCTACATATTCTTCCGATACAACTAATATTAATAATAATAACAAAATGGATCCCATGCCTAATAGAGAATTTAACAATTCCTCTAACAATAATAATGAAATCGTTTATAATCCTAATGATAATAAAAATTATTTACCTATTAATAGTAATTCCCGTCAACATAATGAACGTAAAATTTCTTCTAATCAACAGGATGATTTTCCAATTAATGAAACTAACAAAACTAACAAAACTAACAAAAATCATCAAGTACTTATAAAAAATAATTTTACTAATTTCCAGAACAAAATTAACTCTAACAATAATTTTAAAATAAATCCTAACCATCATGATAAACTCAATAATTTCCCAAATCAAATTAACGAAATTGATTTTAATCCTGCTCACAGAAACAACAAAACACTTATTAACAATAATCCCACTAATCCTCATGATTTAATTAACTCAAACTATAATAATAACATAACTAACCCTGACCCTTTAACGAATGCCAACCTAACCTTACCTAATCCTGATAGTAATACTATTTTTAAACACGAAGCCATTAATAATATTGAAAACATTTCCCAACCCTGCCTTCCTTGCAATGATCAACATTTCGCTAACTCAAACCAATTAAAAAATAAAATAACTCTAAAAGCTCGATCCGAAACGGTCGTGTCAGTAACAATCAATAACCCTGAAATAAATGAAGGAATTATAAATAATATGGAAATCTGTCAAGACGTAATTTTTTGTCGTAGTCTAGTGGTAGTCAAAGACAACAAGGCGATCACTACTGTTTTAAATATGTCCCCTGAGGATGTAATAATCGATCATTTTTATGCAACAATCGAACCTGTAAATGTAAGAAGGACAGAAGTTTTCAATCCTACTCTAATTCCCGATACTGATTTCCCTAATATAAATAAAAATCGGCTGACAACTCTAGTGGATACTTTACAATGCGACCACCTTAACTCAGAAGAAAAAACCGCTTTGACAGAACTATGTCTTGAATATAATCACATATTTTACCTGGAAGGAGATGTTTTAACATCGACCGACCTAGGTCATCACGAAATTCACACTAAAACGGAAAACTACTGCCAGAATAGTAAAGTTTTTAATACATATCCGAGTTGCAATCGCACACTGATTATGTTAAAACAATTTATTCCCCCATTATTTGCGAAAGACAAGTACCTCCGCCAAATAATAGGAAACACCCAGAAGCGGGCTTGGCTAAACATTGGTGGTTCAATTTTCAAAACTATATTCGGTACATTGGATCAAGACGATGCCGACCGTTATAACACAATAATAAACAACATTAATAACAAAGATCACTCTTTAGTAAACCTTATTCACGATCAAGCAAAAATTGTTAAATCAACAATTACAAATTTTAACGAAACCATTGCCAATTTAAATCATAATGAACAGCGAATTAATAAAAACTTTGAATTATTGTATAACGTCACCTCAACTAACTCAGAAAAATTGCATCACTTACAAATGAAGTACGAGATCGAAGATCACGTGACCTTGTTAACCTTAATGACTAATGAATTAAGCCAACAATATTCTACATTAATTAATGCTATCCTTTTCGCTAAATCCAACATCCTTCACCCTTTTATACTGAGTCCGGAACAATTCCTAACAGAACTCACTTCCACATTGCAACATCTACCGGTCTCTACATCTTATGCACTTCCATTGACTAGGGAAAACGCTGTTAAACTTTTACAAATAACCTCTCTAGCAGTTTATTTCCGGGAAAACAAAATTATTTTTGTAATTTCAAACCCGCTAATTTCTCCATTAACTTATAGATTCTATAAATTATCTCCACTTCCTACATCTCATGACAACTCGTCATACATTTTCATTCAACCAAGTTCCAATTTCATTGCAATTTCTTTAAACAAATTGAACTATATTTCTTTTCATGATTTAAGTTACTGTCATAAGTTACCCGAAAAATATATATGCTTTCAAGATCAACCACTACGATCTAACTTACTACAACCCAGTTGTGAATCAAACATATTATTAAACTCAAAAATCTCCAAAAGTTGTGATACAAGAATCATCAAATTTATTTCTGCTTATTGGAAAGGTCTTGAACAAAGAAATTCATGGCTTTTTATCCTTCCCAAAGAATTACTAGTTACCCTTACCTGTAAAAACACCGTTAGTACCGACATTCTATTGAGTAATGCTGGAATTTTAACCCTAGCTCCAAACTGCAAAGCGTACACAGGTACAAGCACTTTAACCTCGTCCTCCAGTTACTTTGAGAGTGAATTAACATTTACCTTGCCTTCGTATAACATTTTAGTCGACAATTGTTGCGACAAAATTCCGAAACTAAATATCAGCCATCTGATTCCAATTCCATTAACTCAGGTCGATGAGAATAATTTGATCACTGCTAGTCACAAACTTGATGATATTGTAAAACTATCGGACAATATCTCGAAAGACTCTCAACTTTCTATGACTTCACCTTCCTATTTAGCTTACCTATTATCCTTGCTGATTCTCATTTTCTTTTTATTCAAATGCTACAAAAAACTATCTACGTTTTACAAACAAAAAATTTCGCGCAATGTAACCCCTGCTGCTATACCATTGAACCAACTTGCCGATCAAATCCAAATTGCAAACAATGAACCTAATGCTTTTAATGGCGAAGCCGCTCCAGAACTTAGACGTAGTCAAAGAATTATAGCCAGATTTCGTAATGATTAATAACATTTTTAATGGTTCCTTTATAGTAAGATTTTTCATTTATTTTTGAAAAAAAAAGTTATATAAAATAATTTTTTTTTCTCTCTAAGGGGGGGAGTGTAACGTACTCCACTCACTTTATTCATTATTATTATTCTTATATATATTTAATTATTCTACTATTAGTGTTCTATACATTTAATATGCATTTAATTATTCTATCATTATTATTATATGTTTTCATGTCTTTCTGTTTTAGATAAACCATTAATATTATTTACATAGTAATTGTAATCACCAATCTATTTTTAATATCTATGTTTAATTTAGGAAGTCATGCGGATGCCAATTATGTTAGTCATGATTATATTTACTCTTACTACTGCTATGTAATAATCCGCATTATTTATTACCGTTATAAAGGTTCTAATAGTGTAAAATGTATTATCTATATGTACCCGAGACGGACGCACCGATCATGAAGACCATTCAATTATCAATCAATAAATAATACTTTGACCATCAATAAATAATACTTTGACCACAGCTAAACGAGTCTCTGATCACGTGCGCCCGCCTCGATTTTTGTACTTCGACCGAACACATTACATTAACAACACTTCTCTTCTAAGCTCCGGTCGAAGAACAACGATAGTTTTTCGGTTAAGTCTGTAAATTGTTATAAACGAGAAATAAAAACCAACGTAAAGAATCCGATTTAGTAATTTCGACTAACAATAACAGAAGAAGTAACCCCTCTCTGGCAGCATCGCGGAGTAACCCACGGTTCCCAGGCAATACTAAAGAACCCTATATAAAAACCATCACATTAACTTGTAACTGATTTTTTCCCAGGCAATTATTTGCATCTGGATTACTCAACCTCATTACTCGCCTCAATAAGCATTCGTGATCCTGACGCATTGAGCGCGCGGCATCTTTTGCGGTCCAGCTGACGGACTTTCCACCACTCTGATGCCTACTGACGATTATTGTCATGTCGAATAAACTACAAACTTTATTATTTTTGTTATGTGAACCATAAACCGTCACCTGAATGAATTTCATCCTGCATACTATGACTTCACTGTCACAGTTTACCGCGTAACTGACGGACATTCCACCCCCAGACAAGGGTCTGACGAGTTTTTTTTTTATGAATTATAGTTAGTAAATATTTACCTCAACAATTTTCAGCGTGCATAAAATAACTAATCGGTAAACTTTTCTTGACAAGTTCTGCAGCCTACCACATCTCTACCCACCGCTAGTGGAGGGTCTGACGGTCGGATACCTTATGAACAAAATAGGAACTACCAGTGGTATAAATCCAGCGTGCATAAAATTACTTGATTAAAAGTGACACTACTTCCCGGACTATTTTGTTTATGTCTTACTAACACCTAGCCTACACTAAAACTACATTATTTTAGTGATTATCATGTAATTTTAAGCTCTTAAAAATTAAAGTGGGCGAATTAGCAAGACGACCTGACAAAGTGGATGTTTGATCGAAAAATGTTGAGAAACACTGAAAATATTACAAAGTATGTTCATTAAAAAAAACTTCAAGTATGCATTGATTTTTTATTTAAAAAAATTTAAGTTGGTAACACATATTGACGTTATGTTACTTGCGGCATGTTCCTACCGATAAATGCATTTGCTGTGACAAACGGCGCAGAGGAGTCGTAGGTTCATCTTTCAAAATTTCTTAGGCTATGTTAATAGCATCCTGGGTACGTTTGACTGGTCTACCACTTCCTGGTTAACGGAAAATACTGCCCGTTTCATAAAATAATACAACAGATCGTGATAAGGTATTTTTAAATTCATCATAAATAATCGGAACGTTAGGAAATTCTTCCTGAAAATCTACCAAAGGTGCGTCGAATGAATACACTCAATTTCCGTCCACTTTAGTCAACTAGAAATATTTTTGCTGGTTGCTGTAAACCATTGTGACCACGGAATAATTGTGACTTTTAGAAAGATCTGACGTTTTGTGTGTCAATTCTCAACATGTGTGCCAACTTAAATTTTAAAAATAAAAAATCATGGCACACTTGAGGTTTTTTAATGAACATACGATACAACCTCTACGGGAGCCGGGTACCATTTTTGTGACTTGTTTGTGTTTGCATGTGTTTCTTGTTTATCGGATTGTTGCACCTCTCTTGTATGAGTTGATATCTGCATTATTCTGGTAAAGCACAGTCATGTCCGGATATCATTTTGGTGCATTTCTCGCCGGCTAATCTCGTTTCTCATAAGCCTACTTTGTTTATAATTATGAAATTATGAAACTTAGGAAGTTAGGAAATTTTAAATAAAACAGCTTTCGACTTTTTATATCAAACAAACACTATATTCTATCTGTAGATTAAACAATACTGACACAACTATTCTTTCGACCTTTTCAGGTCATTGTCATGTGTTATAATATGAAAATGAAATACATTAGACTAACAATTTATAGTTGACAGATGGGACGTAACATTTTTTTAGGCTGAAATGATTGCTTACATTTTTTCGTAAAATGACTATGTGCAAAGTTGTACAAAGAAGGTGTTTTCGGAAGAGGTTCATAATATTACAAAAGCTTAAATTATGAGGGAAATTATATCCGTCTGTTCATTAAATAGATAAATGTATTTATTTTTTGACGAAAAACCTCTAATGACCCAATAGATTTAGTCTTTGACCTTTAGTATAAATTAATAAAAACTAATGATTACAATTTAAAATATAATTGGAAATTGAACCTCTTGTGTGTGTCTAACAATAAGTCTGAAATACTCTGTATTGTTCACTAAATCTCTTCCTTCCAGTCCGTCCTACGTACGTACTATTACATTCGAAACTTGATATTTGGTATACTTCTGATCCTTTAATTAAATTCTCAATATTATTAAGAATACTAATGTGAAGTGAATAATACTACTATTACTATTCTTACTAATAAGAACTACAAATACGTAAATATTAAAACAGTTGGTTGGTTAAGCCTTGTACCTCCACCTATTAACTGTTTAAAACAATTAATTATGAATTCTCAACATTTTTTATTGATAATATTTACTGTTTTCAGGATAAATTGAATCCCGAGAAACCAACCGATCTCTGCCTACTAGACTTCCAAATATCGAAAGTAGGATCACCGGTAATCGACTTGTCGTACTTCTTCTACGTATCTTCTCCTAAACACATCCTAGATAAGCTAGACCATTATCTTAGGATCTACCACGAAAGCTTCATCGATCACATGAAGGCCTTGGGCAGCGACGGTGAGAAACTCTTTCCGTTTTCTGCTCTAAAAACTGAATGGAAGATATTCTCCAAATTCGGCTTCATCATGGCATTGATGATTGTGAAGGCCATGCTGAGGGAAAGTGATGAAATTGTTGATTTCAGTGATTTCTCACAAGATACTTCCTTGATGAATGATTTCTTGACGAAGGGGTGCAAAAATGATGTTACCGTCAATGAAAGGTTACGGAATTTAGCGTTACATTTACAGGAAAATGGTTTTATATAGTATTTTAAAATGAAATATAGTGAATATTATGTATAAATTATTTATTTTATTTGAAATCTGGTTGTTTGCTAGATGTTATGTTACATCTGTATCTTATTCCAATCGTGCAAGGTTTTCTTCTTGTTTGTGTTTTATCGATTTTTTCTTTGTATCTTGCGTATTAAATATATAATAATAATAATAACACAATTTATTGTACTCGATTTACTCCAAATACGGGCCAGCCACCTTGAATAAATATTATTGGATATTTTTGTGAATAGTGTTACTAACATATGACGTACAATTTTGTTACGGGTTGTTTATAAACGTTTAAGAATAATATTGTAATTCAAAAATATAAAAATGATTAGTATTATAAGTATTGCAAAGAAAATATACATCAATTTTGTATTTTTAAAAACCTTCCTTTTTTTTGAAGAAGTTATAAATAACAATACAAAAATTCCATCTTTTTGAGAGTAACATGGATTTTACAAATCATTTTTCCAGATCCGTCTTAAGGTTTTATGGGCACTAATAAATTTGAAAGGCCCTTACAATTTTATAGTAATAATAAAATGGAAAATATTTAATGTATTTCATAAATGTAAGGGGGGGGGGGGGGATGTCTATATGTTCAAGGACGGGCTTCACAGCATTCTTATATGTTGAAACTGTCACTTCTATTTTTGTAACTGAATTTACAATTGAATGTTCCTACCACTTATTTTTTAGGTAACTACTTGATCATCTAATGTAATTTTACATCTTAAATAATTAAATTAATCTTTTATTCATGGGAGACCCCATGGAAAAAATGCAGTGAAAGTGTTTTACACTAAGCTTTTGATTAAATAGCTGAAATTTCAAAATAGTGTATTAATAAACTATAGCTTACATTCTAATTGAAATACTATGTGATATGCATAAAAAGTAGTTTTTTTTTATTATTTTCTTAACAAATATTGTATAGCGTTCCTACAGAAATCTTTAATCGTTCTATTGCTTTTGGGAACGATAACTTTTTAATCAAATTTACAAGGTAAATCAAGCATCTCCGGTTTATTCTTTCCATAATTTCAACTCCCCGGCTTCCTTTTGTATGAACGAATCATATTTCTAGTAAAGATCCTATCAAAATATTAATATAAAAACTAATAGGTATATATATACACGATGTTTCAGAGCTCTGGGAACGGTCAATCACGTGCCTATTTTTCAAAATTTCGAAAACTGTTTTATACAAAAGTTGTGCAGAATTGTGAGCTGCATGCTCTAAAAATATTTAAATTTATACAGGGTGTCTCATAACAAAGTTACAGACCAAACTTATGGTTTTTTTAATGGAACACCCTGTATATTTTAGCATTTTTTGATTCCTTGTTACCTGTACATTAAAATGACCTAGGTGTCGGCGATTGAAACCGGGCCGTTTTCGTGTTATTCAGTTGTTTATACAAAAATTTCAACACAATTGTTAAAGTGCTCCTCTGAAACTAATAAAGATAATTCATTCTAATTTAGTGGTAAAGTTTAGTCTTCAAAATTACTCTATCAACGAAAACATAATTCAGCGTATTATACAGGGTGATAGCCATTCGCAAACTGCACAATTTCTATTTTTTTTTTCAAATGGAACACCCAATATATTATTTCATAATTTAAAAGTTCATTAAGTAAACTTTCGTTTCGTATAAGGTTTCATATATCTGAAGTCGATGGTTACTCTAATATTTCAAAATTCGTAGATAATTTGCATGTTTTTATTATTAGTTTTAAAATCTAGGTACCAATCATTTTAAATTTAGAAAAAACAGGTGACAATTATTACTACATTGATCTCAAAAATAGATTTTACCATTTAAGTTGTGATCTCAGTTCATATTTATGACATGATTTTCATTCTTGGGGAATGTCGCAAAAACTGTCTATTTCCTTCGCGAGTGTATAGATACCGGTGTCCATTCACGATACACGAAATTCTTCTTGCCGTGTCCACAACAAGAAGCATTTCGAAGAGTACAAGAGCGATTTGAGGTTACAGGTAACGTTAACTATGCACCTGTGCAAATCAATTCAGTAGTTAACGAAGACAACGAATTCGAATTCCTGGTTTTGAAATCGGTCATTTCAAATCCTAAATTATTTTTATTCGAATTAAATACTCAGTTGGATATTAGTCGGCCTTCAGTACATAGACTTGTGAAAAAATATTAATTTCACCCTTACCACATACACTTACAACAGTTTGAGTCTGTCACTGTGCGCTTAATACTCTGGAAAACAATAAACATTTTTTTTTTATTTTGCTGTTTACTGATGAGGCTACATTTCATAATATAGGCAAGGTAAACAGACATAATCTTCGTTATTATTCGGAGCACAATCCTTATTTTGCAAGGACACTAAATAATCAAAAACGATGGAGATGGAGATGGTGAATGTATGGGGTGCTTTTTTAAAGGCAGCCTGAATGGGGAAGTGGTTTGAACAATTTCTTAGGAATCATTTCAGATCTGAACTAGGAATCATTTATGAGTACCTACTTGATGTACCACTCAACGTAATAAGAGATATGTAGATCCAATTGGATGGTGCACCACCACATTTTGCTCGCAGTGTACGACAATTTTTGAACGACCGTTACCTTAATAAATGGATAGGTCGCGGCGGACCAGTACTGTGGCCACACAGGTCTCGATACCTCACTGAATTATATTTTTTTCTATGGGGCTATATTAAGGACATGATGTTCTGCATTACGCATCACCTTTTTTTTGTATTTAAAAAGATTTGTACATACACATTTATTTTCTATGACATTAATAACGGAAATATTACGCGAAATAGAATAAATCTCACGTCGAATTTTTCGGAATAATTAAGGGATGCGTCTGGTGTCTAGACACGTAGTCTAAATAAACGAGATAAGGCCACGTGCGAATAGGCGAAGGAATGTGGGCGACCGCCTGCAAATGCACACATACACACACGCGGTCACACACACACACACACACACACACACACACACACACACACACACACACACACACACACACACACACACACACACACACACACACACACACACACACACACACACACACACACACACACACACACACACACACACACACACACACACACACACACACACACACACACACACACACACACACACACACACACACACACACACACACACACACACACACACACACACACACACACACACACACACACACACACACACACACACACACACACACACACACACACACACACACACACACACACACACACACACACACACACACACACACACACACACACACACACACACACACACACACACACACACACACACACACACACACACACACACACACACACACACACACACACACACACACACACACACACACACACACACACACACACACACACACACACACACACACACACACACACACACACACACACACACACACACACACACACACACACACACACACACACACACACACACACACACACACACACACACACACACACACACACACACACACACACACACACACACACACACACACACACACACACACACACACACACACACACACACACACACACACACACACACACACACACACACACACACACACACACACACACACACACACACACACACACACACACACACACACACACACACACACACACACACACACACACACACACACACACACACACACACACACACACACACACACACACACACACACACACACACACACACACACACACACACACACACACACACACACACACACACACACACACACACACACACACACACACACACACACACACACACACACACACACACACACACACACACACACACACACACACACACACACACACACACACACACACACACACACACACACACACACACACACACACACACACACACACACACACACACACACACACACACACACACACACACACACACACACACACACACACACACACACACACACACACACACACACACACACACACACACACACACACACACACACACACACACACACACACACACACACACACACACACACACACACACACACACACACACACACACACACACACACACACACACACACACACACACACACACACACACACACACACACACACACACACACACACACACACACACACACACACACACACACACACACACACACACACACACACACACACACACACACACACACACACACACACACACACACACACACACACACACACACACACACACACACACACACACACACACACACACACACACACACACACACACACACACACACACACACACACACACACACACACACACACACACACACACACACACACACACACACACACACACACACACACACACACACACACACACACACACACACACACACACACACACACACACACACACACACACACACACACACACACACACACACACACACACACACACACACACACACACACACACACACACACACACACACACACACACACACACACACACACACACACACACACACCAACACACAACGCGCGCGCTCTCGACGCATTTCGCCCGGTTCAATTAAGGGGTTTGTTTAGTCTACAGTTAGATAATCAATAGATAAAGCGAGTCAAGGGTGCGCGAGGTTTGGGGCAAATTCTTGTTCCCACCATCAAATCACTTTGCAATCAACCAACCGAATATTAGATCACGCCGAGAAGTAAAATGAACCACAATCATTACATGCTTAACTATTCCAAAACGATATAAAAGGGCCCGGAGCACGACAAACGTGGTCAGAGCGCCTCCAATAATCTTACCTGATTACTGGAACTGACCATAAGTAATACTCCTAACTAATTACTCCATTACATCGAAAACAAAATCAGTCAGTATGTTCTTTCACCCCTAAATCCGGCGAGCTTGCTCGTTTTGGCGACCTGGGGGATGACATAAAATAACGCCGAAATAAAAAGAGAAAGAAAAATAATGTTTTTTTTTTTAGTTATAACAAATGTACTAGAAGTAGCACTAAACACGGATTCTGGTCACGACATTTAAATGCGTAAATGGTAAATAAACGGTTTTAAATTGAGAATTGTCAAAACTTATGATAAACAATTTCGTTCCATTTTTAATTTGAATAAACTACTCATTCGTTAAACTCATACCTGTTGTTTCATTGATTTAATTAATGTTGTCACACCTTTAATTCCTGTTTGTCCCTAAGAGATCCTATAAGTAATTAATCGATTGCAAGCTGAAGTAAGTGAAACACACCGTCAATAAAGAAAGAAAGTATAGCACAGATAATGCACATTAACATCCGTAACGAACTTGTTAAATAATTAAGGGTTACACAACGTAAAAACAGTACAAATTGCAAATTTGCACAACACCGGGGTTCGAACCATTACAGATTGGTCCCTGGATTTTAAAACTAATAATAAAAACATGGAAATCACCAACAAATTTTGAAATATTCGAGTAACCATCAACTTCAGATATACGAAACCTTATATGAAACGAAAGCTTACTTAATGAACTTTCAAATTATGAAATAATATATAGGGTGTGCCATTTGAAGAAAAAAATAAATTGTGCAGTTTGCGAATGGCTATCACCCTGTATAATAAGCTGAGTTATGTTTTGGTTGATATAGTAATTTTGAAGACTAAAGTTCAACTAAACTTTACCACTAAATTAGAATAAATTATCTTAGTTTCAGGGGAGCACAATTTCGTTCAAATTTTTGTATAAACAACTGAATAACACAAAAACGGCCCGGTTTCAATCCCCACAACCTAGGTCATTTTAATGTCCAAGTAACGAGGAATCCAAAAATGCTAAAATATACAGGGTGTTCCATTAAAAAAAAAACATAAGTTTGGTCTGTAACTTTGGTATGAGACACCCTGTATAAATTTAAATATTTTTAGGGCAAGCAGCTCACTATTCTGCACAACTTTTGTATAAAACATTTTTCAAAATTTTGACAAATAGGCAAGTGATTGACCGATCCCAGATCTCTGAAACACCCTGTATATATACAGGGTGAGTCGGGAGGAGCGCACCAAACTCTAGGAGTGTATTATACACGTGAAAATAATGTAAAAAAACTCATTTGTTCTTATCCGATTTTCATTTGTTTTCAAGTTATGGCGTAATTAAAAATGTTCATCTAGCTTTCCACTTCTATCTGAATTTTAACATTATCAAAGTATGCCATGTTCGAGGCTTATAAACATTTGATAATTCTGACATTTTGATGAACTGTCAGTGTACGGTGAACAGTAACTGAACGTTTAAGTTCAAATTAATGTGATTGTTAGTGTTGCAAAATGCCACATATTTATTCAAATTTAGAATATGCAAATATGGTGTTTGTATATGGTTTCTGTAATGGAAATGCTACAGCTGCTGTTGAAGAATATCGTGAACGTTTTCCACACCAAAGACATCCTGATAAAAACATATTTATTAGAGTTTTCAACAAATTGTGCAAGACTGGTAAGCTTCCCAGTGCTAACATAACATATGAGCGCGCTGCTCGATAAGGTTTTGTAGAAGTAGAAAATATTCTGCATCTAGTAGAAGAAGATGCAACTACTAGCTCACGGAGAATTGCCACTCAATTGGCAATTCCACAAAAAAGAGTGATGAACACGCTACACGAGCAAGGCTTATATCCTTATCACGTTCAGAGAGTACAGCACCTACAACCAGGGGATTACGCTAACCGTACAGAATTTTGTCGGTGGATAAATAATAATCATCGTAATGTATCGAGTATACTCTTTACGGATGAAGCTACATTTACCCGTGATGGCATTAACAACACTCGTAACTCTCATGTATGGTCTGATGAAAATCCCCACGCAACAGTCGAAAGCAATTTTCAACATCGGTTTTCTGTAAACGTGTGGTGTGGTATGGTTGACAGTTATTTAATAGGCCCTTTCATTTTGGAGAATCGTCTCACAGGAGGCAACCACCTCAATTTTTTACAAAATGAATTACAAGGCCTGCTAGAAGATGTTCCTATAAATATTAGAATGCAGATGTACTATCAGCACGATGGAGCTCCTGCACATGTCGCTCATCAAGTCAAGCAACATTTGGACGAACGTTTTCCAGGGCGTTGGATTGGTCGTGGAGGTCCTATTAATTGGCCTGCAAGATCTCCAGACCTCACACCACTAGATTTTTGTTTATGGGGCTGGATGAAAAATGAAGTCTACAAAATAAAAGTGGACACACGGGAATCACTAATTAGACGAATTGAGAATACTGCAGCCCATATAAAAGAAGAAAGAAATGAATCAATTGGGAGAGCAACAAACGCTCTTCGTAGACGAAGCAGAAAATGTTTAGAAGTCAATGGCGGTATTTTTGAACATTTGTTGAAAGAACGCTATGATTAAGAAAAATTTTTTGTATACTAACTTGTTTATTTGTTAATATGCTATAACTTGAAAACAAATAAAAATCGGATAAGAACAAATGAGTTTTTTTACATTATTTTCAC
Source organism: Ocypus olens (assembly GCA_910593695.2). Classification (NCBI taxonomy): domain Eukaryota; kingdom Metazoa; phylum Arthropoda; class Insecta; order Coleoptera; family Staphylinidae; genus Ocypus; species Ocypus olens. The sequence goes on from OU343060.1 coordinate 40,053,287, forward strand.
GTGTATAATACACTCCTAGAGTTTGGTGGGCTCCTCCCGACTCACCCTGCATATATGTTGTTATTAAAACTGCAAGTTATTTAACGGTTCTTCGAGAATAAACAATACATTTGTTCTTATTGTAGTGCCTCTGCATTTATCCAATCGACAAGATTTTCTCAGCATCCCAAAATATTGCATCAATCATTGTAGCCCAAGAATGAAGATGTCTTGGCTAGGTCAAAAGACGGGCCTAATACCTATTGGAAGCCTGGTTCATTCTGCAAAAAACGTGAAGAAATAGATAACATTATCACAAACATCTATTGATCAATAAATGCATAAAAAGAAGGCCTGTGGTTTGATCCCTCCCCTTGATCCATGATTCATACTAAATTTTTGTTTTATTTTTGACACTTTTAACACGTTTCCTAGAAAGTTCTTGTTTATGGAGTAATATAAATTGACTGCTTTTTCAATACTTCTATTGTTTTCTATTTCCGGTTTTACGTTCCCCCCTAATGGAACTCCTAGGTAGTTGAATTGATACACTTGTTCCATGTTCGTTATTTTATCTTCTATTGTTACCATAACCTTTGTTTTATCTGTATTCATCTTCATTCCACTATTTGCCAGTATCAAAATTTAACTGAAGGTCACAACTAGAGACAAGATAGTTTTGATAATTAAAGTGTTAAATTTAGGCCAAACTTGAAATCGTTAAAGCTGTTTAATTGAACCTGATTTAAAAACCAAAGCATAATAAATATTGTTGCAAATATGCCACCGCCGGGTTGTTAACTTCCAAATAAATCTTAAGCAGTGGAATTGATTTTAATGATTCAAACATTAACTTTTACTTATTGGTTTAATAAACAAATTTCGAGTAGGATTTGTTAGTGTTGGGAAATTATAGAAAATGATTTTTTACTTTCACTATATGAAATAAATGAGAGTATTGTTTTCAACTCTCTATTGTAAAATGGTTTTTAACGCCATCTACTGAAATCACTCCTAGTAAAGTGTGTTCCCATCAACTAATGTACTGTATTGATGATGGCCACCGGTAGCCTGAAACCAGTCTGCTTGTCATTAATGGGAAACAATAATTTATTCTTTCTATTGTAACATTTTATTAATAACAATTTACAATAATAACCGTTACCAGTCTACATATAATATCAATAAAAATACTTATATTACAAAGGATATAAAACCATAATACATTTCTTTTATTATCATTATTACTTTCGATGTTAATAGAACAATTCTTTGGTATGCGTAAATTGAGTATTTTCTTGAAGTGCACAAAAGATTAATAAATTTACACAATCCAAAATTAACCCATAGAGAAATTCTAACTGAATTAAAACTGCAATTTAATTCTTGAAAAACTATCAAGTAGGCTAGTTGATGCATTTTATACTTGGAAACTGAAATATGCAATTTGTCAATATACTGTAATATAATATATTATTGTTTTATATTTAAAAATGCTCACGAGGTAAATGCCTCCATCAATTTATATTCATCTGAACTAAATTTTGGCATTTCAAAAGGTATAAAGAAAATCGATTCCTTGTGTATTATGATGGACAATCATAAAACCAGCTTGTCTTCAATTACTAGTTAGAGTTAGCGGTTGCAACAATTGGTGCTTACACTTATGTTAGGGTTACCATAGTTTAATTAAATTGAATTTTGATGGTAGTCCGGTATCATACATAAGTACCAGAAAATCAATTACATTTGCCTTTATTGGAGTTGTAGATGAAATATGTTTTAGTCATAGTAATGAAACAAACAGCATTTCAGAAAAAACTGTTGGCCACAATTAATATATTTAGCAGTCTATATAATAATACACAATGTTTAGTCTTTTGTTCCGAATTAGAAAATCATTAGAATTCTTATTAAAATATGTTACCCCTTCCATATCTGTACCTAAAAATACCAATGAGGGTGCTCAAGATGCCCCTGCTAACTAAACACATTGTATTGAGAATTTTGAATTTTATTTTTGTTACAATGTGTTTTTTAAGGATAGTAGTACAATTTGTACACAAACAATATTAGGATGAACCAAAAGCTTTTGTAGAGAAAAAAATATATTGAAAATTCCACTCTGGGGTGGCAAGAAAACTCACAGGGGTATGGAAGGATTAACACTTTTTTTTATATATAAATAAAAACATACTGTAAGAAAAGAGGATTAACATATTTTCGCTTCTTCTAAAACAGGCGTGGGCAAATTTCCATTTCGCTCAGGAGGTTATAAATGCTAGATGTAATTAACCCATGATTATACTAGAAGAAGCTACGGAATAACAACACCTGCACCGTTAATTCCCTATTTTTCTGCGGATGAAGATAAGATAGTATATTTATTATAAATAAAGCATCTGTAGTCTAGTGTTTCATTTCTTCCAAAATTTTCAAAACAAAAGCTGTATTAATTGTAAACATCTCATTTTATCTGTAAACAACGATTGCTTTCACTTAAACTAAATAAAATATAAACAACACACCTCATAAAAATCCATACCACCTTCACTAAAGCACCTGCAACTAACAGTTAACCTACAACAGGTGCTTCTTCACACAAATTACTGGAAGCAGAGTCACTTACAACTTCATTTTTAGGTACATCATCAGAATTACCATTACACACAACCTCAGCCTGATTACTTTCAACAATTTCAACTTTATCAACTTCATCCGACAACTTTGATACAATCTCGTTTTGGGATTTTAAGACATCGTTGGGTTCATTATTTGAATTTGCGACAATCCGTTTTTCTTCGACTTCCCTTTTCAAATTGGCAATCTCATTTTCGATTTCAGCGGCAACCTCCTTCCGAGACTTTTTGCTGAAGACTCTTTTAGGTTCGTTGGCATCCATGCTAGGTTCATCCGGCGTCATTTCGAATATCTGGTTCTTTCCAAAACTGACTCGTCTCTTTGGCTTTGATACATCTAATGGTTCGGATGTCGCGTTTTCCGTTTTCTTTTTGGTTACTTTCAAGTAGGTGAGTGGAACTACCCCGCATTGCCCGTTGCAAGTTGCGTACGCCCAACCTGAATTCATGAGCTTCATCTCATCTTGGATGGACTTGGGGGCGAGGACAATGGAGTCGTTTTCCTGGAAGGAAAGTTCGTTGGGAGATTGCGATGAAAACGGGAATATCGCTCTGGCTGTAATACCCGATGATTTCCATACTTCGGGATTTAGTGTATCTGGAATTATAGCAAATTAAAATAACAATTAAAAAATTATTAATGAATGTATTCTTAATGTTAAAAATCTTAAGTCAGTTTGCTCCCAAAAACATCAATGTTAGGTATTTTTGGGGTTTTAAAAAACCATTTAATTTTTGGAAAAAATTAAATTCCGCTTATAGTACTCATAAGAGAAAATGCATGAAACATTTATAAATTTGACAGTTGGTTTGAAATAAGTAAAAAAAACAGAATAAAAAGGAAAAATTATACTTTTCGCAATCCACAAGAGGCTAACAAAATGCAAACAAACAACTTTTTATAGAAAATAACAACAAACAAGTTGATAGGTAAGTTTGAGATTAAAGTAAATTAAATTGAATTGATATTTGTTTGCATTTAGCCTAACTGGATGTTGGCCACGGGATCCTTCAGCTGTGTACCTTGCTATATTCTAGGTTTAAAAAATTCAAATAGGTGGAAAATTGTCCCTTTGGAAATGCTAAATTTAAGGAATGAAAGTTATACTTGACGTGATATTAAACATAATACTAATTTGAAATATTTAAAATGTATCTTCAAAATGCATTTTCTTTTAGATGGATAATATATTAGTATAATCATGTAAAACTATGAAAATGGGTAATTTACGAATTAAAAGTTTGCTTGTCTATACGCGCCTCATTCGAAGTGACGAATTTATGACACCGCAATAAATACAGTTGGCAACAAACACATGTTCTACATAACCTAGAAATAAGTTGCTTCGCGTTAATTCCAACGCGTTCTATTTGCTGTAATTATGGACGCAGACGATATATTTAAAAAACTAAGCCGGGGGGCAAAATTCACAAAACGACGGATCAACAAAACACCGACCATCGAAAAACCGTCTCCGGTAAAAATAAAAACTGAAACCCCAGAAAATGAGGTCAATACCGAACAAAGTACAAATGGTTATAGAATCAACACAGAAGACACGATAACCTTATTAGGAGACATAACAACAGCAAACGGTAAACGGGGAAAGAAGAGAAAAGCAGCACTAGATGACGATGAATTGGAAAAGAAACGACAGATGCTGATTCAAGAAAAAATCAATCAGTACAGAAACGAGAATAATATTAGCGTGGTAGGTCGACACGTGGCCGAGCCTGCGAAGGTATTTGATGAATTACAAATAGACGCGGATTTAATTGACAATCTTAAAAAGTGTGGTTATTCCCAACCGACACCTATACAAAAACAAGCCATACCGGTAATGCTTGATGGCAGACAAGTACTTGCCTGTGCACCGACTGGTTCCGGAAAAACGGCTGCATTTTTAATTCCCGTTATTCATTCCCTGAAAGCACCACAAAAAACTGGAATTCGTGGATTAGTTTTATGTCCCACACGTGAATTAGCGAAGCAAACGCAACGGGAATGTATCCGACTGGCAGAAGGTAGGAATTTAAAAGCTCACGTGATAACGAAGATAAAACAAGATTTAACTCATTCATATAAGTATGATATTCTGATAACAACACCAAATCGGTTGTGCTTTCTACTAAATCAAGAACCGCCGGCCATTTCCTTAAGTAAAATCGAGTGGTTAGTTATAGATGAGGCTGATAAATTATTCGAGGAAGGCGTTCGCAGTTTTAAGGATCAGCTAACTCAAATTTTAAACTCTTGTACTTTAGAAAAACGTAAAATAGCGATGTTTAGTGCAACATACACACCCGCGGTCGCTAAATGGTGTGTGCACAACATGAAAGGATTAATTAGAATTACAATTGGTCAACGTAACGCAACTACCGACTTAGTAGAACAGGAATTGCTATTTGTTGGAAATGAATCGGGGAAGTTGTTAGCATTCAGGGATTTAACAAGACAAGGGTTGACACCTCCAGTTTTGGTGTTCGTGCAAAGCAAGGAAAGAGCTCAGCAATTATTCTCTGAGCTAATTTATGATGGTATTAACGTGGACGCGATTCATGCTGACCGGACGCAGTTACAAAGGGACAACACAGTTAAAAGTTTCCGTGAAGGTAAAATTTGGGTGTTAATCTGCACCGAACTGATGGCCAGAGGTGTCGATTTTAAAGGTGTAAATTTGATTATTAATTACGATTTTCCTCCATCGGCCATTGCATACATTCACCGCATCGGGAGAGCCGGACGTGCCGGGAGAAAGGGGAAGGCCATTACTTTCTTCACACTAGAAGATACAGTCAACTTGCGCAGCATAGCTCATGTGTTAAAACAATCAGGGTGCGAAGTGCCGAATTACATGCTGTACATGAAGAAACAGTCGAAGAAGGAGAAGAAAAGGTTGCGGGGTAGTGCGCCGCAACGTGAAGATATTCTCACCGTTCCGTATGATGAGAGGAGGAGGATCGACAAGGCGAAAGGTGTCGATCGATTGCACAAGATTAAGAAGAACAAGAAGGATAAAGTGATGAAGAAAGGACATGAAAAAAACAAAAGTGCCAAGAATAAGGTCGTTAAAATCAAAAGTGCTAAGAATAAGGTCGTGAAAAATAAGCCCAAAGAGTTGCAGAAGAAAATAGGGCAGTCTAAGAAGAAGCTGAAAGAAAAGGTCGTTAAAAAGAAGACGAAAAAGATGAAATAGTTGTAATATTAAGTTCATTTTGATAATAAATATGTTATATAAATGCGCTGTTTATTATTTGTTTGACACTAAATGTATGATTTTTTTTTCTGATTGAAACAATATTGAGTGATATTACCTTGGTTACGATATGTCATAACACACTTATATTTCCCTAGGGAAATATAGACATGAAACAATTGTCATTAGGAGCTTTCTCGCAAGAATTGTTTTAATTGCTCTCGGGACAACACCTCCGATTTCTTAGGAAGGTATCCTTTATGGATTTTACAGCTTTGGATTTTACGGGAACCAAACATTCACGGTCTTTCGTCGCTTGCGTTAACACATAGTTTAATATTTCACCAATTTATGAAACAACGCAACTACCAAAACAAGTCAACCATGATATTTACAAACAAGGCCCTTGGCAACGTTACCAATCTGATGAATTCAATCATTTACAATCCGCAATAATAACGCAAATTTCTTTTGTATCATTCAATATCCGGCGTGGCACTAGCCAGGGAAGTAGTTGTTTCAATAAGTTATTTGTTTATAGTCTTAGTAAAGACTTAATTTGCTTGCAGAGTTACGAACAGGTTGAATATTCATTTATTCAGGCTATATTTCGTTTTTTTTAAATTTATTTACAATCCAATATTTTCCCATTTACAGAACAATATTCTGTCAATCAGAAAAAAACTATTGATTACAACACGGGAAATATGAATACATTTCCCTTGGTTGTTATACATGTAACTAGCCAATCTCGGGAAATATACTATTCATATTTCCCTAGTTGTAATAATAGATATTGATGCAATGAACTTTAAATATAATTTTTTTGATGTACAAATTTTATACCTTAAAAATCATCAGTCCGGCGAATTTTATAAATCACAAATTATTGGAAAATTATTATTTTTTTGGTGTAAGGAGTTATAATTGCATATTTTTTTTAATTCAAAATTTCATCAGAAATATATATTTTGAAGACCCGGCGAGACAATTCCGGCCCTTTTATTAATAAAAAGTCAGTTATTTGTTGTTCAACGCGTTAAGTGTCAAGTGGGGTGCCGGTGGCCCATATTTTATTATTTAGTTATTTGTAGACAAGCATCTATATAATACAATATATTTGTGTCCTGCAATATGCTCTTGCAGTGCGGTAGTTATTCTATTTTGACGTAATAGTCATTTGGGGTGTGATACACCCCACGCCTTTAAACTTCGGTCAATTAATGTTAAATTGAGAAAAAACAAAAAAAAACAATCAAGTTATAAGAATATGTGAATAGTTTTCGAAACCTGCAACTTTACATGTGAAAAAAAAGTGCAAATATGAGTTTTTTGAAAAAAATACGCTAGTAATTTCAATTTTCATCTAAAAAAAAAAAAATAGTTTGAACCTGAAATAGTATCATTCCAGGTGGAATTAATAAATTTTGCGACCTTTCCAAAAAGTATATTTATTTTCATGATCGAAGGTGGGATTTTTTACGAAAAAATTATATTGCTATTTTTCTGATATAAAGTCAATTTAATGTTAAACATGAATATGAAGATATTTTTAAAACTATTATTATGAAGAGAAACGGCTATTATACTGAAAAAGATAATTATTCGATCCCAAAAGAGCATTCGACGCACATACTAATGTGCGATGTATGTCGCACATCGACCTTTTGCAACTGCGACATAGCATGTGCGACTTTTTGTCGCTTCTTCTGGAACAAATACCGCAGCGCTTTTATTTCGGCAATCTCAGAATAATCCACAGAGAAAAAAAATGCCCAGAATTTTTTTTCTGGCACAATGATCACACAGGATGTCATACACCCCACAATTTTTCACGAATCGACTCGAACAGGTACCACATTAGCACTGACGCATGAGCTCAAATAATACCTATTGGGGTCCACGATAGAAGGTTCAAACCACGGGTATGAAACTGAGATACGAATAACGGCAACACGAAAAAGGTGGGCCACCCCAGAACAGTGGGGCGAGGAGGAATTTCAAGTTTGCCGCTTTTTTTAAAGATGGTTCCCTCGATGTTGCCAGATTTATCAAAGATCTTATTATGGGGAAAACTTATATTTGTAATAATAACTTATGAAAGTATAATATTACTGTTTATTAAATATAATCATGTGCATTGTATATTTTATAATTTGATGTACATGCGGCAACGCTTAACGGTACGGTACCCATCAAAAGTACGGTAAACGCCCGCGAGAGGGGGATTAAATCAAATTGGTATGACTGTAGGCAACCCAGCTTACAGCGAGGGTAAATTAACTCGGTGCTATTTCCGTATATCTAATACATTCAAGGTTGCGCCTGCGATTCTAAAAGAGAGAGGATATTATACGTCTGCACCCCGCTACAGCGCGAGCGTGAGAACCGTATTAGAATATGTTTTGTGGTTATTTTTTTTCGCATCGGTGGCGGCTGAGAAGTTATAAAAAAACACTTCTGCTGTACCGTTTACACCAAACCCCGCCCAACCCAACCATTTCATGGTCTAGCGAACGTCGTCCAAACACAATTGAAGGGCGACATAATCGTAAGCAAGTAATTCCCAAGAAATAATCTCTTGGGGATTATAACTTGAAATTTTCATTATTGTCATACAACAAATCTCCAAAAGCTACCAATAGATTTTATAATGTAGTTTGAAACTACAAAAAAATATCTGTTGTATGGGCCCATTATATAAGTAATGCGCATTTTCTGGCAAAAATATATTTATTGATCGTACCGGTACAAATGCTTCCAATTCTTCAAAATACTCTCCCCCTGCATCAAAACACTCGAGGAGACGTGTCTAGCATACCTGGAAGGCACCCTGAAACTACTCGACGGGAATGTCTCTTTGTAACATGCTTTTGGATGTTTTCCACGGCCAATTAATAATCAAATAAAAAATACAAAATGTGTGCAAAGTAAAACCTCGCCGACATAACATAACCTCATCTGCATTGAAATTCAATATGAACTACAGTGCGGCTGGGATATTATACCCCGGAATCAGGCCAGGGTCCCTCTAGACCCGGGGTTCGGAGGCAGTTCCCTCCTCTGCCTCATTACAGTTACGCCACTGTACACACTGCACAGTGGTCCAGCTGCACTCAAAATCTGGCCAAAATCCTAAATTGCAAAGTCGAAAAGAAGCTTCAAAACTAAGGTAGTTTGAAAGATAAACGTGGATAGCATTATAAAATATTAATAATTAAAATAGAGTCGTACCCCATAATCCATGATTAGCCGTTAAAGTCGTAAGATGTAGTGAGTGTTTTGAATGCATAATAATACGGCTTGCGAATATAAATGTTTCATATTTGTGTACAAAGCATACAGGAGGCCTATGTGGAAAATTATATTGCATTATTTTTCTTACAACATTAAGCTCTTCCAAAAAATAATTTTATTTCTAAAATACGACGTTTCGTTATTAAGATACCCACAATAATCACCATTTTTTATTTCATTTTTGAGTAGCTTTTCACCTCCCAAAATTAATGAAATATCACACTTAACACTAAATTGTTTGCTATAGGAGTTATTTGAAGTTTAAAAAAATTGAAAAACGCGCTGAATGAAAAATGGATCAGCAATTTTGTTTAAATTCATTTTGACTTTAGATTCGTAATCTGCGACCTCGAAAACCCCCATATACTGATTTTCATCACTTTTTATATCATTTCCACATATGTTGCCGCCATATTCGATCCGCTATTTTGTTTAGAATAATTTTAACTTTAGATTTGTAATTTGCGACTTCGAAAACCCCCACATACTAATTTTCATCAATTTTTTTATGTCATTTCCACATATTTTGCCGCCATATTGGATCCGCCGATGTGTTTATAGTAATTTTGAATTAGGACTTGTAATCAGCGACGTCAAAAATCCCTATATACCAATTTCTGCACGAATGTAAGTTCATTTGGGATTTTAGCCAGCTTTTTAGGGTAGCTGGACCACTGTGCTGGGGGCAGGGCCGTGCGAAGAGAAAACTGCGCCCGGGGCGAAAGTAAAATTGGCGCCCTTCTATCCCAAAAAAAAAAAAAAAATGTTGCGGAAAGTGTTACTTATATTGCTGCAAAAAAAAAACAATTATTCTAATTCTAAAATTGTCTAGAGCTTCGGAGATTCTATCGATTCCTTGACTTGTATGATTTAAAAAAAATAGGCTACGGAAATCTGGAAAATATGAAGTCAGATTGACGATCAGCCGACCTGACCGCGCGTAGCTTGGAATAGCCAACCGGGCAATCAGTTCGGACAAAAAATGTCACAGCATCTGGATTATAGGTATGTCTTGTCGACGGAGTGTTAATTAACGATATTTTCACAAAAGAACATTTCTAAGAATATTATATAACATTTTAGTATGTGACAAGGGAGCCATTAGAAATAATTTAGTTTTATTTATTTATTCCCCTTTAGTATGTAATCAAGAAATTTAAGGTAAAATAAGAAGAAATTTTAGATATGCTGACGTGTGATAAATAATAAAAATACATTAATTAACACTTTTATGAATTTTCCGTCATTCCGATGTAATAGCGATTTTGGCGCCCCTAATTTTGGCGCCCGGGGCGGGCGCCCCCTTCGCCCCCCCCTTCGCACGGCCCTGGCTGGGGGTATCGGTATTTAATTGGCAATATAGTGGGATACCAGTGGGTAAATACTTTTTAAAAAGAAGACCTAAAAATGTTTTCTATAAAAAAAATTGTGGAATAGATAATAAACAGCCGAACGTTAAACAAAAACAAACAAAACAAAAAAACAATTTCTAATTAATACTCTATAAATTATCGGACCAGTGACGGCTCGCGGGGTGACTCTGGTACGGCCGAGGTAGCAGAGATGGTAATACAGATAGATCACGCCGCCAGCCGTCTTGAGTCACCCCGCGAGCCGTCACTGTATCGGTCTTAAATTATTTACTAATAAATATCTGGAATTCCCCGATTGTGTATTATGTGTATATTCTTATTAGCTTGTATACTTTTCAAGTTAGTTTTGTACTCTGCAATGATGAGGGGATCAACAACTTCTATTTATCAAAAATATACATGACGTAATTAATTTATAAATTCTATTGAACGCATTACTAGTATGTATGTACATGTTATAAATCGGAATCGTCGCAGGTACCCTGCCCTCCGGTCCCTTGTTTATTTTTTTAGTGCAGTTGTAACTCGATACACTAATATGAGTAAGTGCCGCCGTCGCGAGTGACGCAGAAATGTGAATAACATGCGATGTTATTGGGCATGCAGGTGAATATGCATATGGCATACGAAATCTAGCACGGAAGAAAGATTTGAACGTCGCGCTAAATAAACTCCCCTATCATAACGTATCCCCTAATCCCCGCGCAAACTACCATCGCGCTTAAGTGGCCGAATGCCCGTACTAGGATGAAGAGCAATAGACTCGCTGCAAGAAATATCTACATAACTTTTTTATTTCTTTCTGATTGACTATCTTAAAAAGTTGCCACAGGATTATTTTGAAATTTTGCACATATGTCAATTATGTTCCTGTCTAGACAGTAAGAAAATTTTATCAAGTTTTGACCAATACTAATGGAAATAGACACAAAAAACATCATTTTAATATTCACTTGTCTTCTAATTCGTTCATAATTTTTTTATTAACTATGATTTTGCCTTCAAATTACTTCATTGCCTAGATGTATGTATTGGTTGGCTACAAGTCAAATTTCACTGTTGTTACTTACTTGGTTCTGCAGTTTGTCTGTTTAAAGTAAAATGTTGCTAACTTTGTTAATAATAACGATTAAACCAAAACTTAAACACAGAAATAATAATCGATCTTTATATAATATGTTATCAAAATAAACTTTTCGAAAAAGTTTATATTTACAACGATATATTCGATTTCTTGAGCGGCTAATTTAATGGGTACCCTACCCTTAATGAAGTCTCACCATTTTTATTAACTAACCTCAATGGTACTGTGAGTGCTAGTAATTCATGTTTGAAGGTAAGTTATTGCATATTCTGTCTTTTAAACTCGTCACTTCTATTTATTAATAATGGAAACATCTAATGCAAGCAATAAATTTTCTTGTAAATATCCAGAATGTCAAAATTCTTTGTTTTCCAATGTAACTAATGTTGAGTACAAAAATTATCATTTCTATAAATTTACCAAAAATTAAGAAGAATATTGAAGAGACCGTTCATTGTTTAAATTTTCATTCATGTGGAAATCATTTTATTCATAAACATGTTAACCATTTCCGCAAAAATTAAATTGCAATACTGTTCCAACACCGAGAAGTAAGATAATATAACTACACTAATTTACTTTTTTAACTATTTTAATGTCATGAATCCTGGATACGAGCAAACAACTGACTTGTTACGACGCCTGAAAGAAATGTCCTAAGAAGAACGAAGAGACCTGATGGAATATTGCACCTGGACAAGACCCTAATACCCGATTATTGTGATATTTTTATATCCGGTAATTTTTATAATTTTGTTAATTATAAATGTATATAATTATTCTGTTAAATATATTGTTTTCCATGTAGGCCTATTTTTATTTTTATTTTGTGAAATCCAATCTTTTTTCTTTTACCAAAACCAGTAACTTCTTCATTTATGTGCTATCTAAAAGTATAATCAATCATGTGCTCAAAATACATAATTGATTATATTTTTAGTGTTATTAAATTGAAATATATCGTGTAGACGAGTATAACATTTTTAAATTTTGGCGGAAATCGTAGTAATTTGCCACCCCGACACCAGGCGGCGCCAAAAATCGTGTTTCCCAAATTTAACATGCAGGTTTCATTTCTAAAGGTATGTGTTCTGTGGTTCAAACTATCTGTAGATGGAGTAACATGTCCCGTTTACTTTCAATTTCAGGGCCTTATTCAACGTCAAAAAACTCCCCATTTATCCAGTGCAGGTCTAAAGCCCGTTTTAGACGACATTATTTTCTTGTACAAGAAAATTGTAGCAGAATATGTGACCAAAAAATATTAGCTAGTGCGAAATACATATTTTTCATCATATAAAATGGTACAAGAAAATAGTCCTGGATCATGCGCAGAATTGAAAAATTTTAAGTTGGTATAAAACATTTCGGTTTTAAACGTTGGAACGTATTGTGGTATTCCACATGTTTTACAACATACAGCAATGGGTTCTCTTGATATTCCTCAATAATGCTTGCGATTTCATCTGTTGTCCTAGTAGTCTTCGTTGAAACGGCATAAACTCAACTCAAGTGCTGCAATTTTAGGTTATGTCGCAGATGAGCGATATAAATTCATTACATTCAAAATGCGCATGCTCGCATACTAGATCTAGGATGGAAATAGAGCGTGTCCTATTTTCATCCCAATTTATTGTACAAGATTTGTTTCCTGTATTACACGATACGAGAAAAAGGTATACCATTTTCTGGTACAAGAAAATAACGTCGTCTAAAACGGGCTTAAGACATGGTCATGTGAACGGTAATTAGTGTATTTATCCAGATAACATTTTTAGATCTGTAAATGGTTTTCAAAAATAACTTACAGGTCTATTAATTCTCGTTCTCATAACGATTTTTCAATGAAACTCAATTTTGTAACTTTTCATAATCGTTATGAAATGATTAAACCGTTCCGTTATGATCGTTCGAGAAAGGCAGCTCCCCTGGGGGGAAGGTTCTATATTTTTTTCAAAAAATCGATTTTTTTTAATTGCATAAATTGAAAGTTTTTGCCACTATCTTATCAAATCACCATCTTTTACAACAAAGATTATTTTTATAATGACCTTAAAACCAACATTGCAGATGTTCAAACTAATATCCCAAATCACAATGGCTCCCCAAATACTCAAATTAGCACAATGGAATGCTAGATCCGTTCCAGCTTATAAATATAGTCTCATTCAATATTTAAATAAAATAGATATTGCGCTAATTTCTGAGATGTGGCTTAAGCCAAATCTCACATTCAAAGTTAATGGATATCACACTATATGGAAGGATCGCGAAAACGGCAAAGGCGATGTTATGATATTGATTCATAACAAAATTCAATACAATGAGCCTTCGATCACATATTACGCTCAATGTAAGATTGAGTATTGGGGTATATCTATACAGGTCAATAATAAAGACGTACACATTCTATCAGTTTATAAACCACCAAATTATTTGTCTTCTACGCAAGATTGGCACAGGATCATACTCATGTATAGTTGGTGGGGATTTCAATTCGCATCATTTGTTGTGGGGATCACCCTCGCAGGATAATCAAAGAATAATACTAGTCAAGGTACTAGACAACCTCAATCTAACTATTTTAAATAATAGTAGTGACACTCGAGTATGTAATCCTAATCAAAATAAATCTGCAATAGACCTCACTCTTTCCTCACCATACGTAATTCATCATTACGTAATTCAGTTCACTCTCAATAGTCATCTTGAACGCATGGCTAAAAGGAAAACAATATGTAAATGGAACTCAAATGTAGCAAACTGGACTGATTACACAAAAAATATAAATGAAACAATCCAATACACGCCTTTGAATGAACATGATCCTCAAGTACTTCTTTAAGCGATAGAAACTAGTGCCCATCTATGCATTCCATAGGTCAAGCCAGTAATGACAAAATCAAACCCCCCTTGGTGGGACGATCAATGCACATTAGCAATCAATTCTAGGAAGCAAACTCTAAAGCAATATAAATCTCATGGTACTTTGGACAACTATTTAAAAGCACAAAAACAAGCTGCGGAGACAAAAAAGATTTAAAAAAATAAAGCTCGTGAAAGTTGGAAAAAATTTTGCAGTGACATCAATAGAACTTCAACAATGTCAACAATTTGGAATGAAGTGAAAAAGATAAGCGGCAAAAAAATTAATTCCAATGTAAACATCCCTCCTCATTTATCAACAAACTTTCTAGATCACATTATAGTCGGACAGATTTACATCTGAGGAGTTAGATGTTGTTCTCAAAGACGTAAACTCAACATCCCCTGGTTTAGACGGAATCACTACTCCATGATTCAAAACCTGCCGGAAAATGGGAAAGAATATCTTCTCAATTTGTTCAACCTATGGTGGGTTAATATGGAACACTTCAGAATTCAGAGATGTTGTAATAATTCCGATATTAAAACCAAACGGAGATAAAATGCTGACAGCCTCATATCGACCAATATCTTTACTGTCCTGTGTTGTTAAAATATTTGAAAGACTTATTAAATTAAGACTGGAATGGTGGTTAGAACACATGGTACAATGGATGCTCTGGTAGATCTTGTAACCAACAATCAAAATTCGTTCGCAAAAAATAATTACCACCCCTGTTTCTTTGTGGACCTAGAAGGAGGATATGACGCAATAGTGCTCGACATTCTTGAAAACAAAATGATTCAAATGGGTATACCCCAAAAAGCTGCTATTAACATTACAGCATTATATGTATAGAAACCGAAACGTATATATTATAAACAATGTTACTGGACAGACTGTAGGTCTAGTAAACTTCAAGTGAACTTCTGCAAGGGTCCGTGCTAGCTCCCATATTATTTAACATATACACAGCTGATGTACATGAGATTTTTGCAGCAAATACTGTATGTGTGTAATATGCCGATAATTTTGTATTCCATACATCCTGCAAAAATATATCGCAAGCTTTTCAAAAGTGTCGTCACATAGTATATCGGGTGTGTATAAATTGGCGGATAATCTACACGTGGCGATATTCTTTTAAAAATTCTAAGCAGCCTATCTTAATTCTAAAATGTTGTACCATGCTTCCTGGGTCTTCACGAGGCCCTTAAAGTTTGAACATCCAGTCGTTAAATATGTGTTATTAATTTACAGAAAACCCTAGAATTTTGATAGTATGACCAGTTTGAAAATTATTTGTCAGTGTGTGCTATCTTTCTATCTCAGACTTGTATTTTTAACACTTCTTAATTAGCTGATTTTTATAAAAAAATACGTTCGGCAACGTGACATCCGCTTATGTCACTTTGACACAAATAATTCATTCAAACTTGCTAGTTCCAAGTTTGTGCCAATTCTGCTTTTCTCATTATTATCAGTTTGTATTAGTGCCCGCACTTCAGTGTATTTGTGTTTTTGTGTTATTTTCGTTTTGTTTTGTTCAATTACAATGGATTTTACTATTTACTCATAATCTGTTTTACTTTGCATCTGTAAATAAACCCCGCTCTATCTATCTATTACCTTCTACTCTGAACCATGAGATTATTGATAAACAGGACAGCTCGTGAACGCTATGTTGCCAAATGTACATTTCTTTTAAATGGCTCCTGATGGGCTATGAGGCATGGTAGAACATTTTTTCATCGACATTTTCTATTCAGAATTTTAGGAAGAACATCGCCACGTATAGATTATCCGCCAATTTATACACACCCGATATAGATTAAAACAGTGGTGTATTATTTATGGATTCACCATCTCCGAAGAAAAATCAAAAATCGTACTCTTCTCTAGACATCATCCAATTCGTAGAACTCATATCAAGACCTTTTCCTTATCTAAAGAAGTTAAATATCTCGGAATGATCTTGGATATAAAATTGGCTTGGAATTTATACATAAAATATATAATAGCAAAGTGTGAAAAGGGAATCAGAACCGGCCTTGACAATCCTGTTCTATCGTAGCTTCATTCTTTCAGTTTTGGATTACGGGTCAACTCTCTACGGATCAGCATGCCACAGCTCAATCCAGAAAATCGACAGAATTCAATACAAAGCCGTTAGAATTGCGATTGTGGCGATGAAATCATCTCCAACGTATACTATATTAGCCGAATGTGTAGAACCACCCCATATTAGAAGGGAATATCTGTCGAAGAAAGCTATCCTCAAATAAAGGTCAATGGAAAAGATGCACATCCTAACTGCTATTAGTTCTCTAAACATCGAGGTAGAGTACGTTTGAATAGAGAAGAGCCCAAGGTTGTGATTTCAAGGGTCGCTTGTGCCAGTGGCGTGCGCAATTCTAGTAAATATATTTGGGAGGGCAGAGAATAATACGTGAAAATCCCAATATAGGTGCCGCCTTCAAAAGCATCTATATTGCTTCGTATTCCATAAACTCTGTACAGATAATTTCGCGAGATTTAGAGTGAATTCTTTGTCCACGTTTCCCCAACAAACACTTACTTCGGCGGCCATCGGAATGCAGCGATAAATGATTTAATCAAAAATGAAACAACTAATATAAACCACTATCGTACAGTTCACTAACTAATAAGTTCTGAAAAGAACTGATTTTTATAAATACTGGAAAAACGAATCAAAGCAAAACAACGAACAATAAAAAGCAGAATGATACTCGGAACTCAGAAGCAACTACGCTAATGAAACACTACCATACCCTATTCTGCATAATAGACTCGACGGTTCGAAGGTTCTTCTCTATTCAAACATACTCTACTCACGAACGCATGTTGGAATATAAGAAACGCACCTCTACTAGCAACAGGATTTATTAATACGTCACATCTTACCCAAATGTAAGCCCTAAGCCTTTTGCATTCCTAAAAAGTTATAAAACCTGCCTCCTCAACATCTTTCCTTCTTATTGTCACTTTGACAACTTGAACACAATAATCCTTAACAGCTACCTAAAAACTGAATTTCCTAATAGTGTACAAATATATTCTGTTCTGGGCTATTATATACCACTTTATAATATAGAAATTTATGAACCTATTCATAATCTTTCTTCCATATACACCGCAGAGTTCGTAGCAATTGTAAGGTCGTTACAATGGGCTATTCGAACACAGATCGACAGAATTGTTATAATTAAAGATGCCCAGTCTATCCTCAAAGCTCTGACTGTACAGGGTCGTAAATCTCATGACAATAACTACGTAATATATCAGATTCGTCAACTTGTTGGGACAGCTCAAAGTATTCCAAAATGCCTCGCCATAAATTAGAAACCACTACAATGGTCGATAGCAGGTAAAGAAAAGTTTGTCGAAGATGTAAACATTGTAATATGTTAAAGACAAAATATAACCTGTTATACCTCATTTAATAACCAGGCGGACTAAACGTGAAAGCCACATTTACACTATAAAAAGTTACCAGAAAAATAACCAGACATGTTTTGGCGGTAAAAATAAAATCATTTCAAATTCGTTTATCCATAACATTCATTCAACAATTATATCAACTCATAAATAAATCTCCACACACAGAATTTTTGCTGCTTTCATTGTAGATATCTTCTATAGCTGGACGTCCTTCAAGAAGTTTGGGACTTGTCACTGTCCCAATCTCCTTACACTCCCTAATTGTGTGAACGTGCCACACTTGCCTAATGAATCGAAAATTGTGCGTACAACGGAAGTAGGTTTTAAAGCCTCTTGTATTAAAACTCTATATAAGATAATTTTGAATTGTTTTTCCTCGAGCGTTAATGCTCTAAAATCCAACCATTTCCGTTTCTTGGGGGGCGAAAATGACACCAAACTTGTGCTGGGTATTTATCTGTAGTTAAAAATAAAACAACTATTTCCACGAAAATCGCGGGATGAGAGGAATCGATTCTTACACTATCAACAGTAGAAATAACTGGCTAAAAACACAAAAAACTGAAGCGAAACGCGTAGAAACGGTGGGACACAAGGATCGGTTAGAGATCAGCTGATCATAACAACGGCCATTACTGTTTTAAGCAATTTGGGCCTGTGTGAAAACGGCGCCCGATTGGCCAATCACAACAACGTATTTTGGCGGCAATAATTTGATTTAGTCCGCCTGGTTATTAAATGAGATATAGTGACTCTGGAAAATTATGTCTTACTAAGACTATAAACAAATAACTTATTGAAACAACTACTTTCCTGGCTGGTGCCACGCCGGATATTGAAAAATTTGCATGTTATTACTGGTATTGCTAGTAAAATAACATTGATTTGCGATCATGTATTTGTACATACAGGACTAACTTAAAATTTATTCTAGAATTAAATTTGGAAACTTTTAAACTGTAAATGTTATTATTATAATGAAAAAGCTAGAAAAACATTTTGACAAGGACACAGTGTGCTAAACTTATCTGTCCTTGTGTGTCCTCGTCAAAATATTTTTCTAGCTTTTTTATTTTAATAATAACATTCAAATTCAAAAGTGTTATATGTTACAAAGAAATTCATGTCATACCATAATCACTTATGTTATTTTATATATGTATTATTAAATTTTAAGTGTTTTAAGACTGACCTATACAGGGTGTTTCAAATTCGAGGCTCACCATGGGGATCTCGCTTATTAGAAGAGATAGAGGGTATGTTTAAATTTTGCACTTTTGCAGAATTTTATGCTGAATAATAATCTACTGAAAAAAATTACTTAAATTCTTTTGTTTTCAAGTAAAGTCCAAAAAACTGAAAAAAACTGATTTTCGTTTTTTCTTTATATCTTCGTTATTTGAGGCGATATTTAAAAACGGTAAAGACCTTCTTATAGCACTTTTTTACTATCTAATAGATGGCGTAAGAATTTTCTTTGTAACATGTTTCGTTTCTTTTCAACCATCATCAACTTTCTTATTTCTTATGGACGCCATATTTATTTTTTATCACATCTGAATGCACAATTTTTTGTGATGACAAAAATATAACACAACATACATTTAATTTCATAAATCGACATATAATCGTTTAAACCACTTTTATTGGAAATCTCTGTAGCGCTTACTAAAAATCATCCGTGCCATGGAATTAAAAACGATTCAAAATCTGAATACCTCTTTGTTTGTCAAACATTATTATTTTGTATGAAAAAAATGTCGTTCGATAATTCAGAAAAGTGAGATGTTACGTATTTTTTATTCAGTAAACAGAAATACAGAATTTGCTTGTCAAAAATATTTACAAATGTATACATAAAGAAGGCAACTGCATCGAACAATTTTTTATGCAAATGAACAATTATTTTGGTCGATATAGATGATACAAAATTAAAAGTACTTAATAAATAAAATAATATACAATACTAATAACTATTTTTTTCCCAAACAAAACTATTTCATTTTATTGTAGGTTCGATTACAAGTATTATCCCAAATTTTTAGCCAAAAATATTACTGATAGCGTTTTTTACGGCCAATTTTCGTTTTTTTTCGCGTTTTCTGTTTTCGATGACAAATTTTCTCCAAAACGTTACCAGAAACATCGTACGCTGGAAAATTTTGAGAGTACCTATAGTCGATGTAAAATTCTCCAAGGAATCCATTCCCGCGCCCAGAATTGCTCTAAAATGTTTCCATTTGCAAGAAACCCCAAAAAAACATAATTTTTTTTAAACTTGCTCTAAAATTAAAGAATTAAGATACATTTAGTATTACCATTTCCAAAATATAATTGCCATCTTCTTGGGTAATTTTACTACCGTATGCTTTGTGATGTTGAATCAATGATCCAAAGTCTCCTAAATTTCTGTCCATCCGTAGAAAAAATGTTCGATGAGAGGTTACCTTCTTTCTGGATACATTTGTAAATATTTTTCACTAGCTAATACCGTATTTCTATTTACTAAATTATCGAACGACATTTTTATTCATAAAAAATAATAATGTTTGATAAACAAAGAGCTATTCAGATGTTTCATTGTTTTTATTGCCATGGCACTGATGATTTTTAGTAAGCACTATAGAGATTGCCAATAAAAGTATTTTAGACGTTCATTTATGAAATGAAATGTATGTTGTGTTATATTGTTGTCATCACAAAAAAATAAGCATTCAGATGTGACAAAAAATAAATATGGCGTCCATAAGAAATAAGAAAGTTGATGATAGTTTAAAAGAAACGAAACATGTTACAACTAAAAATCTTATGCCATATATTAGATAATAAAAAAGTGCTATAAGAATGTCTTTACCAGTTTTAAATATCTCCTCAAATAACGAAGATATAAAGAAAAAACGAAATTCAGTTTTTTCGGTTTTTTTTACTTTACTCGAAAACAAAAGAATTTAAGTGATTTTTTCCAATGGATTATTAATCAGCATAAAATTCTGCAAAAGTGCCAAATTTAAACATACCCTCTATCTCTTCTAATAAGCGAGATCCCCATGGTGAGCCTCGAATTTGAAACACCCTGTATATTATAATGATAATATTTTAAAAATGGATTTTTAATTATTTCATAAAAATGACTTTTGTCGATGTATTATTGCATTCACTTGTCCAAATTGAAGAAAATTTGAATCCAATCTTCTAAATCTTGTTGTATTCATCGGTGGCAAATATGGATAAGTTTCATTGAATACACTACATGTTCGAGTAACAATTCTGTCGCAGTTGCCATGTGTAAAGAATAAATTTATAATTTGTTGATTTGTGTAATAATGATTCATTTCATTGATTTTGATTTCTGTAATACTTTATTCTAAATGGTTTCATTATTTGACAGTTTGCATTACAATAGCGACAAAACAAAAGCATGCCACATGCCTACTAAAGTACACTTGTCCCTGTGGAATTATACCCTCCAGAAATGCGACGAAAAATTAATCTTCGAAATAATACAAAAAATACTTGCTTTAGGAGTATGTTTGTATAATACTTTTTTGTAGTAAATTTTCCTGCCAATCGTGCTGTGCAATAAAAAATGGGTCATTCCATTTAAAAAATTGAATTACGAGATATTTAAGAGGGCACTTAGATATTGACATTTTATGAACACTGATTATCAAAATTGACAGTTTCCAATTATTTTACTCATAGAGGCATCCTCTAGGTACAATTAGAGCTGTAACTCATAATTTTATCTTATTCCTAAGAGAAGTTATACACAGATTTCAGGCTACCTTTTAGAGGTCAAAATTTTGGAAAAACATTTTTTTTCTTGAAAACTAAAAGAGATAAGTGTACTACGTTCTTACAATATATGTTGCAATTTAAGCAAGGAATCCAAAAATATAATAATATATAGGGTATTCCATTTAAAATAAGAAAGATGGTGCTACTTCCGGTGGAACTGGAAGTGATAGAAAGTTGAAAGTATTTCACATGAGGAGAACTGATTCAACGTGTGATGAGGATTTTTTTCAAATTTTTAATACAACGGCAACACCGTAAACTTTTAACAAACGGTTTAGCGTAGACACCCTGTATATGTATGTACTAATGTAGTATATAATACCGTTTACATACATATATGTGCACAATAAAACATAGCGTCTGCCCTTTAAATGCGTCATCATTGGTGATTTTCAGCAATCCGGCGTTTTCGGTAATCCGGCAGTGGTTGGTTCGATATCTGCCGGATTACTGAGGGACTACCGCATATATAATGTTAATTAACCGATGTAAGGAATCTTAAAACAGTTTTATCTGAAATATTTCAGTATGAAGTTAAATGAGTAGTGTTTAATATGCAGCTCGTTTAACGTGCTGCAATTGCCAAGCTCGCCAACAAGGACCTACGGTAACGTACTAACTGACGTTGACTAACTATAATATCTAAAAACAGTGGTAATAGTAATTATAAATGTGAACGTAAATTAATGTACTGTATAAATCTGAAAGACCACAGGTCGATAGCCTATTTGGCTTAATAAATTAAACACAATTTAAAAGACTTACCTTCATATTTAGGTAGAAATTTACTGATGAAATACGGAGCTGAAAGAATCATGCCCAAAAATGCGATGGCCGACCAACTCGATCCTCCACCCCCCGATCCAGCAGCCTCGGCTACAGATCCGGTCAAAGCCTCTTTCCACGCACGTGACCTCGCATTCGTTGCCACCTTAATGCCCGCGAGTTCCATCAACTTTCGGTACATCCACTTCACCAGCCTAAAGATGTTGAGGGCGTGCCAGATATGTCCAAAGGTCGAGCGCAATCGGCCAAAATTTTCAGCGACGCCCAGTATGGCACGGAACGAACTCGTCATGGCGAAGAAGGTGTTGTCCAACATCATTGCCATGCTGTTGAATGCACGGACCACACTCTCCACACTAGCGAATGTGTTCCTTGACCTTTGCTCGGCAAACTGAATGAATCTGCGGTTAAAGCATTTGTTATCTCAATGTTGCTTGGTTAAATGATTTAATTAAAATACTGCATCTATTATATTTGAGGGATGTTTCCAAAAAAACAATTCAAGTAAAGTGGGATGAAATAGCTGCAAGTAATCTAAATATTCTGTGCACTTTGGTGAACTCCGTCTGCATTTGTGACCGAAATTCAATGGTCAGTTAGAAAACTGTATAAAAATTTTAAGCATTTAAATATTTAAATTCTCACTGTACCTATTTTCGGCTTCATTATTGGGTTGAGTCCCATAACCACCTCCCATTCCATACATTCCCCCACCATATCCAGAACCGTATCCTCCGTAACTGCCGTACCCTCCTCCATACATGCTACTGCGGTAAGGCATTCCACCTAAACCTCCATATCCACTATACCCACCATATCCGCCATACGAACTCCCAATACCTATAATAATAATAATAATAATAGTAATAATAGCTTTATTTTCAGTGTTTTCACAAGATACATATATGATACATGCAGTAATTACACGAAAACAGGTCAACAGAGAAAAAGAATAAATATTAAAAAAAAAAATTTGTAACAAAAAAATAAAAAAGACATATTCGCAATATCAATAGAAAACAACAAAAAAAGAAAAAAATTCACATTTATGTTGTAATGTTGGTGTAAAATTCCCCTATGTTATAAGGTTCTATTTCCATGAGTTTTTTAGAAAGCATTCTTTTCATGGTTATGTAGGATTTGCTTTTTTAATTTTGATAGGTAGACTGTTATACAGTTTTATGCATGCATAATATGGGCCTCTTTGAAATAAAGTTAGTCTATGTGATGGAAGACTATATTCAATTCCATGCCTTGCATTATGGGTATTTGGTAATAGATTTTTATCAAAGATATATCGATGTTTCCATAAAAATTTGATACATTCCAGAACATAGATAGCAGTACAAGTAAGTAGATTTTCTTTCTTAAATATCCCTCTGCAGCTGGCATCAAATTTTAATTTGCACATAATGCGTAATGCACGTTTTTGTACCTTAAATACTGAGTCAATGTTTGAGTTATGTCCCCAGAAAATTATGCAATATTTCAGGTTGGAGTAGATGTGTGCATAGTAAAAAAATTTCGTAATATTTGGGTTAGTATTCCTTGATAGTATTCTAAGACCATATGTCGCTTTACTTGTTTTATTTATTAGGTATTCTGTATGTTGTTTAAAACTGAGCTTACCATCTAATAGAATTCCTAAGAATTTAGTATTGTCAGTGAAAGGATATGTAATATTATTTAATACAATATGTTGTGGAGTTAACGTTTTGTTACTCGCTTTGTAGTAAATGCAGTTAGTTTTCTCTGAATTTAATATTAGCCGGTTTTGATGGAACCACTCTTCGATTTTTTGCATTAGAATATTTCCCCTGTTGGCTATATGGTTGATCCATATATTATTATATTGGTGTCGTCTGCATAGCTAAGAAAGTTACAACTGTCAGATATGCAATTTAAATCATTTATGAAAATAATGAACAGTAGGGGGCCAAGAATACTTCCCTGCGGTATACCCATGTTGGTGTTGACTATATCGGATAGAATCCTTGTACCTCCACCGTCATTAATTTTTACAAGTTGCTTCCTGCCTTGCATTTATTTTCTATTCCTCGTTTACCATAGTGATCTAATTTTGTTAACAGAATTGAGTAATCAACAGTATCAAAAGCTCTTGATAGATCTAAAAAAGCTCCACATATGCAAGTCGTTGGTCAATATATGAGTATATGGAATTTAAGTAGTCAAATAGTGCTGTATTTATGGACCTACCTTTTATAAACCCATGTTGTGTTTTGCTAAATAAGTTATTTTCGCGAAAGAATGCAATTATTTAGGAAGCTACTACTGTTTCTATGATTTTAGAGAAAGTTGTCAAAATACTAATTGGTCTATAATTTTCAAGTAATTGTATATCACCTTTTTTATAGATTGGTGTAATTTGAGCGTATTTTATCTGGAAATGTGCCTGTTTCAAGTGAGTAATTAATAATGTGTTTAAGGGGTTCAATTATTGACTTTATGCATTTTTTTATTACTGTTATTGGAACTTCATCTATTCCGCAGCTTTTCTTATTTTCCATTTTATTTATAAAATTTATGATATCTTCGTTAGAACTAGAAGTGAATTTAAAAGTTACAGTATGTTTTAGTATTATACATTGATATTGTATACGATTAGGAATTTCACAGTTTTTTTTGCAACTTCTTTAAAGAAATAATTAAAATTATTTGCCAGCTGCAGAAAGTTTGTCGCCAAGGGGAGTGTATTCTTTTTTGTGCTATCTTTGTTGGTAAATTTTGGTTATCAATTCTCACGAAGCCTTTGATTTGTTACCAGAATTTGCAAGGTAAACCTCATACTGCTTATTTTGTTCGTCCTTCAGTAGGGTAATATATTTATTTTTTCTTGTTTTAACTGGTTTTTAAATTTTGGAAGTGAAGTAGATAAGGACTCTAATATTATCATACGATTGTTACATTCTTCGATTTCTACGTCAGTTACTTTCTGTTTTACTTTTTTATTTCCCGATACAAGTTTTTTTACAGGAAAATGTTTATTTAGGTACAATGTGAATGTATTTATAAAGGAATTGTATTTAGCATTAATATCGTTAGATATAAATGTTTCATTGAAGAGTTCTCCCTCCATATCTTTGCAAAATTCCTCAAGTGCAGTGTCAGAAAATATTCTACCCTGCTTATTTTTAGCTTGTTTATGTATAGTCAAATTAGAATTAAGAAGTTGTGCGTCATGATCTGAGGTATGCATTTGAACTACATATATCAATGGTTACAACTACTTTGGAAAGATTGGCTATTATATTATCAAGGCATGATTTTGAACCAGTAAAATGTGTTCTTGTTGGTTCATTCACTGTCAATATTGCATTATAGGAGTTTAATAGGCTATTAAATAATAATGTTTCATTGGTATAATTTAGAAAATTAATATTAAAGTCACCCGCTATGAAAAACACCGCGTTATCTTGTGTTAAATATTCCATAATACTATTGAACATATTAAAGAAAGTTGGCATATCTCCATTAGGAGGCCTATACACGCATACTACATTACATATGAAATTTCTAAATTTTAATTGTGCTCCAGCGCATTCTATGTGTTTATTTACAGATAAATTGGTGATTGAATTTGTAGGTGTAGATTGTACGTCTTTATGGCAATAAATAGCTACCCCGCCTTGCTCGTTTTCCTGCCTACAGAAGTAGGATACAAGTTTTAGATCACTATGTATATTTAAGGATTGCAATTGATTTTTTGTTTTCCAATGTTCTGTTACACATAATACGCTGAGTTCATGGATTTTGTTTACAATATATTTCAATTCATTAATACTAATGGGTGGAAAGGGAGCAAGATTGGTTCATGAAACGGATGTTAGGAGTGGAGAGGTCGACACCGAGTTATATACTGCAGCAGGAGACGAATAGGGATAGAGTGGTGTGTGAGACGATGAAGAGGGTAGTGAAGTATGAGGAGAAAATGTGGGGGTTAGAGGAGGAGAGACTGGTGAAGGCAGTGTGGTGGGGGTGCATGAATGGGGAAGAGGGGAAATGGAGAAGAGGGAGAAGGAAGATGTATGAGAGGGTGGAGTTATCGGAGGCGAAGGTGATAGAGTGGTTTGGGAGGGGAGTGAAGGTGGCAGCGTGGGTGAAGGAAAAAATGAGAGAGTTGGATGCGCAGGAGAGACAGTTAAGGATTGAAAGGAGTGAATATAATGATATGTATGGGAGGTGGCAGGTGTACGGAAGAATACCGGAGTATTGGGGGGGAGGGGAATGGAGTAGGGAGGAGAGGGTGAGGTTAGCAAGGGCGAGGTGCGGGTCGGGAGAGAAAGGGAGGAAGAGATGGATGGGGGAGGAGTATGGAAGATGTGGGTTGTGTGAGTGGCGGAAGGATATGTGGAAACATCTGGCAGAGGAATGCGAGGGGGTAAAAGAAGAATGGGTAGGAGTGGGAGGGAATAGAAAGGTGACGGAATGGATGAGAGAGGATGGGGCAGGAATGAAGACGCTGGAGAAGGTGGGTTGGGAGAAGGAGGGTAGAGGGCGGGAGGGGAGGGATGGAAGGGGGGGATAGGGAGGGGAAGTATAGTATTTAGAGAAAATGTAGAAAGTAAGATGCCAATAAAGGTTTTTTTTTTCATTAATACTAGTGCTAATGCATTGAGTATTGCAATGTGGCAAATTAAAGTTGTTTGTTTTATTTTTTGGATGGGTCTTACATTGGTTATTATTTTTGCTAACGACGTTGGTTTTACATGAGTGTTTACTTTCAGAAAAAAATTGTATCTAGATACGTTGATTCCCACTTCCCATGAATTAGGGTCTTGTAATAGTTCCTTGTTTAATACCCTTGCTAATTATGGAATAGGAAATATAATTGCAATTAAAAATCCATTCGACTAACATCAATGGAAAATGTGATAATTCAACTCAATATCTAAATACTTAAGGGGTTATGCCTACTTGGGATTGGAAAAATTACGTGATTTTCAAGAATTTTTTGCGCCATTTTAATAAGTATTTATTGAAATTCACAAAACACTACCTGTTTCGAGATACATGTACAAACTTTTACGAACAAATATTTAAAAATGAAGGAATTATGGCTCTTCTCCTAGAGCATTTCCTTCTTTCCATCACTTGTGGTGACCAAGATATCTTCGGAACGGCATATCCGATATCAAAATAAACGAATAATGCGTTATTATTATGGATTACGAAGGGCCTGAACGAAGGGTTTGGCAAAATTTTGATTTTTACAAAAATTATAACAATTTTACGAAAAAGTCAACTTTTCGAGGTAAACTGATTTTGGTTTTTGTGCAATAAACAACACAATTTTAACCGAAATAAAAAATCCTTCGTAGAGGCCCTGCCTATTTTATTAACGAATAAACACGTACAATTTTAGTTCGATCGATGCAATAGTATTTGAAAAAATTTGGTCACCGCGACAGTATTTTTAAAGAAACACTGTTTTGAGATAATTGAGTTTAAGTTTTAATGTTTTTCATAGTTAACTAATTTGTGATAACTAAAATAGAGTCATCTATTCCGTGGCCATAAAGAGTCCCTTCTGCATCTTTAACCATCTCCAGAACGTGGAGTTGGTGTTGTCTATAAGCCATCCTTTGCTCTCTAATTGCCGCATGCGCGCGCTGCTCGGCAATCGTAACTAGGGTTTCATCTCTTTTTATAATATATTCCTGGGCATTTTGACCACAGGGCACACGTAATGCCTCAAAAATCTTCAGAAGCGCCCTCGTTAAAAATACAAGCAGATGTGTATGCTGCAACTTTAACGGGAAGTGCACCGCCGGGAAGACACTTCGGTCTGATTTTCCAGATGAGTTAGTTGTAACTTTCGTTATTGTTCTATGTGAATCTGGCAACGCAAGTCCGTTAACTCATCTTTCTAGCAATTCCCTCTTTCAAACATCCACTTAGATGGGCTTAATAGCTTCCAAAACAAATATAGGAAGATGCTCATACGTCTGCTCGAAATCTGCGATCTCCGATTCTTTTTATCTCCGTGTACTCTTCTCATGGGTTACTGCGGTTTTCGGATTAAAAGACTGCCGCCTTTTGCCTGGCCTTGATTTGCGTGAATTTTGAGATGTTCTGTCCTCACGTGTAACTTTGTAACGATCTCCGGCCATACTTATAATAGTTAAAAAAGCGGCAAAATAGGAAATGTCGAGAAAACGAAATGAAGTGAAAGCCACAAACTTCCTATTTTTGACATTTGAATGTCCAGTACACAACTGCTACAAAACACACTAGTACAAATGTACTTAAATGTTTACCTACCTATGAATCTCGAACGACGTTATCTGCAGAGGGAACGTTATCAGGTAGCGTTCTCCAAATGTTTATTATAACTTTTGAACGTGTGCTCAGATTATTGTAAAATTTTGAGGAAATATCCTTAAGATGATTTATATTAAAAAAAATATAAAAGAAAAATCGATATTTCGACCTATCCTAAGTAGGCATAACCCCTTAAATCCTATTGGTCAAGCAACATATGATTACCATGGCAATTCCATGTTGCTTCTGTACAAGAAGGGTCTAGTACCAAATAAACTTCAATGTAAAACAATAGCACCAATACGAACAGTAACAATAGTGAAGATTTCAGATCAATAAATACCCTCAAATTTTTTGAAAAAAGTGGTGTATGAACAGCTGTTAAGTTAAGTTGTACAGAGGGATATAACTGTGAAACTGACTGTATAGCAGTTATTATCTAATTAATGGAAGGACAACAATTAGCAAAAAAAGAGTTAAAAGGAAAGTTCTGTAATCAAGTTTAATGAATGTACAATTAATTATGTTGAGTCCATCATATATTTGGATGTCATCTTGGATAATAAAATTAACATATAAATAGCATGTAGATTATACCTACAAGAAAAAGGCAAAGAAACTAGGAATACTCTAGAGAAGGAGCTATTACATATCAAAGCCAAGTAAAATTACTATTTATAATACTAATATATTGCCACACTTTTACTTTGAAAGTTCATTTTTATATTTAGCAAACAGTGGGGATTTAAAGAGGTTGCAAATCTTAGAAAACAGGGCGATTTGTATAATATTGAAATGTAATACATATGCAAGCATAAATTTTATGCTAAATAAATTGGACCGGATGAATGTGGAAAAGTTGGTCAAATTTATATTTATTCATAAAATATGTAGAAGACAGATGCCGACATATTTTAATATTAGCATTGTTAGTACAAAGGAAATACATAGTCATAACACGAGAAGCAGTGGAAATATACAGAGATCGCCAGAAAAATGTATACACTTTTTGGCCGACTGTATCGGGACATTGATATTGTCAATTTATTTGCGGATACCGGTACTTTCATTATCACGAGAGAGTAAACAAAATGGCCGGAGCACGCTTAATGTTCAGGCAGCAAAAAGGCACTTTGAAGTGGTTTACCAGGTTTAGTAATGCCATTGAAGGTGGAAGCGGAAGTTTAAAACAGAAACCCCAACCCGCCTCACAATTAAAAGTATTATTGACAAGTTTGAGGTGCTTGTAACGATTTGTAATATTCATAAAGGAATATCGGGAAGAGCGTGTACAGCTACAAGTTCCGCTTCGTCGACTCTCGAGTAGGAAAGGTTAGTTACTTCTCCACAGAAATCTGTTACGGAATGTGCATCTGAAGTAGAACAAAATTTTAGACATTGCAAAAAGTAATGGTTACCCAGTCAAACTTATTCAAAATTTAATTAACAAAAAACGATATCAAATTACAATGACCCACATTTATCCTAGAGAGGAAAATTCGAACAAAGATCCATTCATTTCCCTAACATATTATGGTGAAACTACCGAAAAAATAGCTCACATTCTCCGCAAACAAAACCATCAAATCACGTTTAAACCTAGCTGCAAA
This sequence comes from Ocypus olens, assembly GCA_910593695.2. Classification (NCBI taxonomy): domain Eukaryota; kingdom Metazoa; phylum Arthropoda; class Insecta; order Coleoptera; family Staphylinidae; genus Ocypus; species Ocypus olens. Next base: position 40,083,660 of record OU343060.1, read on the forward strand.
TTATCAAACATATTATTCAATTCAAAAGATAAAATCAATCCCCTAAAGAAATCAGGTGTTTACGAAATTTCTTGTTCCGAATGCAATAGTGTATATGTAGGACAAACCGGTCGTAGTTTTGAAAAAAGATATTCTGAACATTTCCGCGCCTTTAGATTAAATCAAAATTCTAGTTCATTCTCTAACCATTCATTAGAATGTAAACATTCATTCCCCGAAATCCAAAACATGAAAATTTTACACAACTGTACAAAAGGCACAAAGCTTAACTTCCTTGAATCCTCCGAAATTTTCAGACTTAGCAATAATCCCCTCGTTAATCTGTTGAACGAGCAGACCGATCTAATGTACTCACCGCTTTTCAAAATTCTTTAATCTCTTAATTATGTTTAAATCTTTGCACCTGTTCACTGTAAACCATTTTGTTACCCTCACCCTATTTTCGTACCGATATAAATGTAACGTCTTCCATTAATTGTTTCACTTGATAATGACAGTAAAACGTCGAAACTTAAGTCGTGATATGTATGTATATGAAATATTTGTACATACATCAAATAAATTGTGGTAAAAAACATAGTAAGTGTTTTATTCAGTGATGCTATTATTTGATTGGACGTCACCTGTGGAGAAAATGATTCCGTCGAATAATGGACAACTTTCTCAATCACAAACGATTTAACAACGTTTATATTATTTAATAAGATGCGAAAAACATGTTTTATTCCATTAAAAAATTAAATTATTTAATATAAATAACTGAGCAAAAATAATCAAAGTACCTTGAATTTACGAAATGTCAGATTGATTAGTGAGTCAAGTAATGAAACGAATTTATACTAGAAAATATCTGTTTATACTGTTGAAGAATGGGTGGAATTTGTAAAGGCAATTACAAGAGGTTTGTTCAGCAGGGGAATTTCTACAAGAAGTCAGGGAATTTTTATTTTAGGGAAATAGTTGACAATTTTTCTGCAGCGTATTCCGATCGTCCGGTTCCGAGCAAAAGCACTTTTTAATGGAATAAAACATGATTAAACTATTCTAATTAAGCGCATAATGTAGAAAAATAATTGATTTATTTTACGAACTAAAATTGGCTTCAAAATTATATGATAAAATGTACATTAACACAAGGTATAATTTAAGGGGTGTTATTTGAATAGGGAGAATTGGAAACGCGACATCCACGCCATCTCACAGTCATCTGGCTCAACTAAGTCTATTTGATAAATTTTAAAGCAAAATAGACTTTTCAATAATTTCACAAATGAGATATGACAACATCTATTTCCCATCATATTGCCGGCCTTTTTAGACGTACATAACCTCATTAACGTCACGAGTTGAATTTTTATTCGGCCAGGTATTTATAATTCAAATTTAAATTAATATTCTTAGACCTAAAAGAGTGTGCAATGGGTAAATTAAGCACCTTATTGCAGTAACGTTTATACCCGCGATTCAAATATTAAAAATAAAGCTGTCTTTACATTTCCGAAGTGTCCTGATCGCAGAGATGAATGGGTTAATTCCATTGAATGTATTACTCCAAAAAAATTCCACTTTCAAAAGTTATGCACATTTGCGAGGACTACTTTTTAAGTAATTATTAATTCCTGTAGAAAATATTTAAATTAGAATGCAATTCCGACAATTTTTGATATACCTTCTTGTAGTACTTCTTCCAGTACAATTCCTGCAAAATCTGTTTTAAAACGGCCCCTTCAAGAATGTAGCTCACTTCATGATTTAACATCTGCCCCAAAAAGAATTCGTTTGGAAAAAATTTCAAGCGAATCCCCATTTAGGCTTTACTTTTTGCGTTTGATTAAGTCTAAGCTCTTTATAAAGCAAGTGTCTGCGATTTCCGCTTTTATTTGGATGCGTCGCACTGATGAGAACCAAAAAGTTCGAAACACTTGCAAAAATGAATTGTAAAGTCGCAATTTTAAATTTCCCGCTGGCTCGATGTGCTTGGCCAGATGACTCGCAGACCGCGCTGATGGCGTTTCCAAAAGTTAACATTGAACTGTCCCTCTTTATCCTTAATGCTCTGTGCGATCTCTGTACTGCTTATTATTGCATCACCCATGTCAAACTGAAAGCGCGAAGATGAAGCGATCAGTTCAGATCGCGACGGGCTAGGACAAGGTTGAAAATTTTTACAAAGATCGCACGATGTCGGATGTCGGATGTCGAAAAATTAATAGATCTAGTCCGGGTTCGTGCCTTTTTGTATGATACTCGTGAAGCTGCATACAAAGACGTTCTAAAGAAGGCTGAAGCTTGGAAAGAAGTGGGTGAAGAACTGAATCAAAGCCGTTATAACCAACGCGGTTATAACACTCGTCAGCCGATGTACACGTCAGTTGACTTATAACCTAAAATTCTGTTTATTCCTTATTTTAAACGTATTAGATTTCCATCAAATCCGGAACTTCGCAAATGATGGGTTGATGCTTTCTTGTAAAGAACAGGCAGGAAAGTGGACCCGAGTTGCCGAAATATGCTCGCATTTAAATTCTCCACGTTGCTGATTAATACATCAAGAAATATTTTTTTTTTTGCTTTCCGGTTTTTAAATTACCCTCAGGGGTGGGATTTATCGCGGACAACTTTTGGAGCAGTGATCATATGGGAAATGGAGGGGAATAGCAGTCCCTTTGACTATACCGTATGTTTTTTTTATCGAGGGCCATAGGATTTTACATGCTAAAAATTATACCTTGTGTTAATGTATATTTTATTACATAATTTTGAAGCAAATTTTAGTTGATAATATAAATCAATTATTTTTCTACATGATACGCTTAATTAGAATCATTTAAACATGTTTTATTCCATTAAAAAGTGCTTTTGCTCGGAACCGAACGATCGGGATACGCTGCAGAATAGTTGTCAAATATTTCCCTAAAATAAAAATGCCCCGACTTCTTGTATAAAAATACAACTATTTTCCTGCTGGACGAATCTTTTATAATTGACGTCCTTCAACAGTATAAACCGATATTTTCAAGAATAAAATCCGTTTGATTACTTGCCTAACTAATCAATCTGACATTTCGTAAATTCAAGGTACTTTGATTACTTTTGCTCAGTTATTTATATTAAATAATTTCATTTTTTACTGGAATAAAACATGTTTAAGTTATTCTAATGCAACGCATTATGTAGAAAAATAATTGATTTATTACTAATTAAAATTTCCTTCAACATTTTATGATAAAATAAACATTAACATAAGGTATACTTTTCAGCATGTAAAATCGTATGGCCCACGATAAAAAAAATATACTGTATACTAATGGACTGCTATTCCCCCTCCATTTCCCATATGATCACTGCTCCAAAAGTTGTCCACGAGCTGGATATAAGTCCCGCCCCGGAGCCGAAAATGGAGCGTAATTTAAAAACCGGAAAGCAAAAAAAAATTTCTCGATGTATTCATCAGCAACGTGGAGAATGCAAATGGGAGCATATTTCGGCAACTCGGGTCCACTTTCCTGCCTGTTCTTTACAAACAAAGCATCAACCCATCATTTGCGAAGTTCCGGATTTGATGGAAATCTAATACAGAATTTTAGGTTATAAGTCAAAAGTCAACTGACATGTACATCAGCTGACGAGTATTATAACCGCGTTGGCATATACCGAGTGTTTGGGATAAGGGGCGAACATAGGGATTTAACATGTAAAATTAAATATGTGTAATTATTTGCTCCCCTATTCATTTTAGAGAAAAATCGTAAAGGAATATTTTTTAGAGAATTAAAAACTGTAAATGTATCATCCATTTAATTTACGTTTGTACCAGCATACACCTCAGAAATAATAAAAATAAGTTTAACAATTTACCATTTAATAAAAACCCTTGCCATGACTTTGACAAATGTCATGTTTCATGTTATAGTGAAAATAATAATATTGCAAGTCAGATATCAATTCTAGTTATTACGATGAACAATAATCTGAGTTATTCCAATGAAGAGAGGGTATTCATTATTAAAACATTTTACAGTGGCGTCAGTTTACGCAGAGTTCGTGACTTATTTTCGGTTACATTTAACAATCGACCAATTCCGTCTGTATCAACAATTTCCAAATTTGTGAAAAAGTTCGAAAATACAGCAAGTATAGCGGCAGATGATTCAAAAGGTATTTCAATAGTCCAATTTTAACAAATATTATTTCAAAAACATTAACATTGCAGGCAAACGGAAGAGAAGAAGCAACGATGAATTGGAAGAAAGAGTTTTGGGGTTGATAAATGCTGATCCAACAACTAGCATACGATGCATTGCTCGTGAGTGCAGCGTGTCTACATTCTCAGTGTATAAGATTCTGAATAAGCATGGGTATTATCCCTACAAACATCAATGCCATCAGGAGATATTGCTAGTGGATGAAGAAAGCAGGCGTGTATTCTGCGAGATAATGCAGGATCGATCAAACATAGACAGAAACTTTTTGCAGTCTATCTGTTTTACGGATGAATGCACGTTCACACTTAACAACGAGCCCAACACTCAGAACACGCGATACTGGACCCAAGAAAATCCGCGGATATGCCTTAGAACTAGAACCCAGTTCCCGCAAAAAATCAATATTTGGGCTGGTATTTTTAAAAATAATATTATTGGGCCGTTTGAAATATGTGGAAATTTAAATTCGAATTCTTATTTAGACCTTTTAATCAACCAGGTTGGCCCTGCGTTAGAAGAAGTTGCACGTGACAATCAGGAGATATGGTATCAGCATGATGGATGTCCAGCCCATTATGGTTTAAATGTAAGGGAATATTTAAATGCTAATTTTCCCAATTGCTGGATTGGTCGCGGTGGCACTATCAACTGGCCACCAAGATCTTCTGATTTAGCACCATGTGATTTCTTTTTGTGGGGTCACTTGAAAAACAAAATTTACAAAAAACACCATCCAAATATTGAATCTTTGCGGGAAGCAATTTTTGCGGAATGCACATTGATTACAGATAGGCAGTTGGCTAATGTTAGACATGCATTTTATAACCGATTGGGTTATTGTTTACACCAGAACGGAGAACTTTTTGAGTACTTGCTCTAAAATTTTCCGTTGACCGCTGGTTACGGTAAAACCAAAAATATATCACGAACTGTGTGTAATCTGACACCACTTTAATTCAATTCATCGTTGCTTCTTCTGTTCCGTTTGCCTTTAATTTTAATATGTTTGAAATAATATTTGTTGAAATTGGACTATTGAAATACCTTTTGAATCATCTGCCGCTACACTTGCTGTATTTTCGAACTTTTTCACAAATTTGGAAATTGTTGATACAGACGGAATTGGTCGATTGTTAAATGTAACCGAAAATAAGTCACGAACTCTGTGTAAACTGACGCCACTGTAAATATTTTGATAATAAATAATACCCTCTCTCCATTGGAATAACTCATATTATTGTTCATAGTAATAACAATGCGTGAATTGATATTTGGACGTGGATGGAACTGCGGATTAAGGAGATTGAATGATTCGGGAAATTACCGACGAGAAGTTAGCCATAACTTTCCAGCCACGGATTTTGGCGCCTCCACCATCACCCGAATTATGATCACTCTCGATAAATTACCTTTTTGGACCTGGCCACAGTAGATTTAATTGCAAAAACATAATCAATGATCCCCAATAAATTATTTATAACTGTGTGTTTGCAATTTTTGTAAACATTGCTGACGTATTAAATGTTAATTTTCAAACACATATAATAAATTGTTGGGCCCCCGATGGAAATGAATTTTCCGGCCACAAATATGCTACGAAGTATGTTATTCAATTTGGAATTGTCAAAAGACCGAGAAAATTGAATACCAACCCTTGGCGAATTTTTAAAATAACCGCTGTCTCCACTCTGACGGACAATTTTCAAAGACATATAACAAATTGTTGGGCCCCCGATGGAAATTAATTTTCCGGCAACAAATATGCTACGAAGTATGTTATTCAATTTGGAACTGTCAAAAGACCGAGAAAATTGAATACCAACCCTTGGCGAATTTTTAAAATAACCGCTGTTTCCACTCTCACGGACGATTTTCAAACACATATAACAAATTGTTGGGCCCCCGATGGAAATGAATTTTCCGGCCACAAATATGCTACGAAGTCCGGTATTCAATTTGGAATTGACAAAAGACCGAGAAAATTGAATACCAACCCTTGGCGAATTTTTAAAATAACCGCTGTCTCCACTCTGACGGACGATTTTCAAACACATATAATAAATTGTTGGGCCCCCGATGGAAATGAATTTCCCGGCCACAAACATGCTACGAAGTATGTTATTCAATTTGGAACTGTCAAAAGACCGAGAAAATTGAATACCAACCCTTGGAGAATTTTTAAAGGGGGTAGCGGGATAAGATGGGTGTGGAGGCCACCGCGCGATTTGAGTTGCAAGTGTGGAAACCTTGTTTTGAATATAAAACAATGAGATTTGCATGCTTATTAACTATCATATTCGACTTGTACCAAAAATGTGGTAAAAAATGCGTTTTTCTTAAGTTATTTCACTTTAAAATTGTATGTATTTTGTCAGTAGTGTGATCGGATTTAATTGAATTAATTTAATTACACCCAAAACTAGAGAACAGCACTTTTTCCAAATTTTTTACGGGTCATGTAACTTCAAAAAATGGTGAAAACAGCGGAAAAACGTGAAAAAAATTAGTTATTCAAGAATATTTTTTTTTTAAAGCTTTCTTGTGCGTTTTCAAAAAGGGGCCAAATAGCATAAGTAGCCACATTAATGACCTTCATTATCCTCTTAACCGAGTGTTAATATCTTCACTTGATCGCGCGAAAACTCAAATTAAGTAAATTTTGTTTTCCATAACTTGGTAATTAAAATATATTTACACGAGTAATTGACAAAGTATAAGTCGTATACAACATTTTTAGGATAAAATGCATTATCACAGCATATAGTAATGTTAGAATACATATAGGAGCTTTATTTGTCTTCGTTTTTTCGTCCCAACAATACGACAATATTTGAATTTGACGCGATGTCGGTAAAGTGCATTAGTGGTAATGGCGCTGGATTTGTTGTACGGCCAATGCGCACGGCATTGCACACAGTCGGGGTTACAACTACCCCATGTTCGGCGGTGTCAACAAAACACCTGATTCTTAATGTTCCGCCAAATCTAAATTTGATAATTATATAAACAAATATATCGTGGTGGATAAAAGTCGTCTGGAACTCGACCAGTTCAGGTAAACAGTACAACTTTAAATATTGTCGTATTATTGGGACTCATATTTTAACCGAAAAACGAAGACAAATAAAGTTCCTATACAGGGTGTCCCATTTTAAATTGCCAGCCAAGGGTTGGTATTCAATTTTCTCGGTCTTTTGACAATTCCAAATTGAATAACATACTTCGTAGCATGTTTGTGGCCGGGAAATTCATTTGCATCGGGGGCCCAACAATTTATTATATGTGTTTGAAAATCGTCCGTCAGAGTGGAGACAGCGGTTATTTTAAAAATTCGCCAAGGGTTGGTATTCAATTTTCTCGGTCTTTTGACAATTCCAAATTGAATAACATACTTCGTAGCATGTTTGTGGCCGGGAAATTCATTTGCATCGGGGGCCCAACAATTTATTATATGTGTTTGAAAATCGTCCGTCAGAGTGGAGACAGCGGTTATTTTAAAAATTCGCCAAGGGTTGGTATTCAATTTTCTCGGTCTTTTGACAATTCCAAATTGAATAACATACTTCGTAGCATATTTGTGGCCGGAAAATTCATTTCCATCGGGGGCCCAACAATTTATTATATGTGTTTGAAAATTAACATTTAATACGTCAGCAATGTTTACAAAAATTGCAAACACACAGTTATAAATAATTTATTGGGGATCATTGATTATGTTTTTGCAATTAAATCTACTGTGGCCAGGTTCAAAAAGGTAATTTATCGAGAGTGATCATAATTCGGGTGATGGTGGAGGCGCCAAAATCCGTGGCTGGAAAGTTATGGCTAACTTCTCGTCGGTCGGGATATTGGCGTCGGCTACGAGGCCATCTGCCATAATCATTGTATTGTAATATATCAGAAATTAAATGAATAACTGAATAATGAAAGACAAATGCAATGTCCATGGTCCCGAGCGAATATTCCGCGACCCCGAAATCGTTCGCCCGGGCTGGGATTCGAACCCTCGCGGCACGCGGTGCAACCGGCATAAGCGCTCGCTTGTACCCACTACACCAACGGGCCGCCCGAATTAATGTTTGACTATACCTCATTTAATAACCAGGCGGACTAAACGTGAAAGTCACGTTTACACTATAAAAAGTAACCAGAAAAGTAACCAGACATGTTTTGGCGGTAAAAATAAAATGATTTCAATTTCTTTTATCCATAACATTCATTCAACATTTATACCAACACATAAATTAATTCTAGGCATACTTTCTTGATCATATACTCAATGATGTAGTATATAATATTAAAATAATAATTAAAATAAGTACGAGACCCATTTTGAAATAAAAATCTATGTACAATTTTCCACACGCAGAATTTGTAGATATCTTTGGTCGCTGGACATCCCTCAAGACGTTTAGGACTTGTTACTGCCCCAATCTCTTTTCACCCCCTAATTGTGTGAAACTCCACAATCCTAAATATAATGTATGTTTATGATTTGATTCCATATTGTAATAACTTGCGCCACACTTTCCTAATGAATTATAATTTTGTATACGACGGCAGTAGGTTTTTAAGCCTCTTGTATTAAAGCTTTATATAAGATAATTTTGGATTGTTTTTCCTCGAGCGTTAATGCTCTAAAATCTAACCATTTCCGTTTCTTGGGGGCCGAAAATGACACCAAACTTGTGCTAGGTATTTATCTGTACTTAAAAATAAAATAACTATTTCCACGAAAATCGCGGAATGAGAGGAATCGATTCTTACACTATCAACAGTAGAAATAACTAGCTAAAAACACAAAAAATGAGGCGAAACGCGTGGAAACGGTGGGACACAAGGATCGGTTAGAGATCAGCTGATCATAACAACGGCCATTACTGTTTTAAGCAATTTGGGCCTGTGTAAAAACGGCGCCCGATTGGCCAATCACAACAACGTATTTTGGCGGCTATAATTTGATTTAGTCCGCCTGGTTATTAAATGAGGTATAGTAAAATTATTCTCACCATAACATGACATTTGTCAAAGTCATGGCAAGGGTTTTTATTAAATGGTAAATTGTTAAACTTATTTTTATTATTTCTGAGGTGTATGCTGGTACAAACGTAAATTAAATGGATGATACATTTACAGTTTTTAATTCTCTAAAAAATATTCCTTTACGATTTTTCTCTAAAATGAATAGGGGAGCAAATAATTACACATATTTAATTTTACATGTTAAATCCCTATGTTCGCCCCTTATCCCAAACACTCGGTATAAGTGGACGTATTGCAGCCTTTCGCATAGCAATATTTAGACATAGTTTGAATATTTGACAATATAAATGTTTATATATTCAAAGGTGTGAATAAATTGCAGGGTATCACAATATGCAATGCGAGCTCATAGAGTCATATGTCATAGACACAAAACAGCTACCAATTTAGTAACATACCGCAATCATTTAGGGTCCCGCCGCGCCAGAGAGACACACATGAGTTGCTTGGAGACACACATGAAGCGGCGCTAGCAGTCCATTGGTATCTTTGACTATATACAATTGGACTGCTAGCGCCGATCCATGTGTGTCTCCAAGCAACGGTGGCGCGGCGGGACCCTAAATGGTTGCGGTATGTTACTAAATTGGTAGCTATTTTGTGTCTATGACATATGACTCTATGAGCACGCATTGCATATTGTGATACCCTGCAATTTATTCACACCTTTGAATATATAAACATTTATATTGTCAAATATTCATACTTTGTCAAAATATTGCTATGCGAAAGGCTGCAATACATCACGTATATATGCCAACGCGGTTATAATACTCGTCAGCTGATTTACACGTCAGTTGACTTTTGACTTATAACCTAAAATTCTGTATTAGATTTCCATCAAATCCGGAACTTTGCAAATTATGGGTTGATGCTTTGCTTGTAAAGAACAGGCAGGAAAGTGGACCCGAGTTGCCGAGATATGCTCGCATTTGCCTTCTCCACGTTGCTGATGAATACATCGAGAAATATTTTTTTGCTTTCCGGTTTTTAAATTACGCTCCATTTTCGGCTCTGGGGCGGGACTTATATCGGGCTCCAGCTTGTGGACAACTTTTGGAGCAGTGATCATATGGAAAATGGAGGGGGACTAGCAGTCCATTAGTATATAGTCAAAGATTAGTATATACTCAAAGAGCAGTCCATGTTTATATAGTCAAAGGATAATATTAGTAACTAGAGTTGTAAGTAGCAAATTACGCGCGTGAACGATAGTGCGTACTAGCCGCGTAGCGGCGAGTAACGTGATTTCACGAGCGCGTAATTGCGTTATGTTCTATGCTTCACCTTCGACCTTACATTTATTTACACTAAAGACATATTGAAACTGAATCTTGCCAGGGTGACCAACTAAACAAACGAATTGTTCGAACAATTTTCCGTCGAATAATATATTGTCCAATACATTGATTGAACAAATTTAAGGATACAAATCGTTTTACTCACTCTGAAGTGTTAATCTACTAAGATACCATTGCGATGGAAGTACCAATAAGGCATGGCGTGAAGTTCATTGTGTCGGTTATTGTTTTAACCAATAAGTTGTAATCTGATGTTTAAATGTCACTGTCACTTTTGATATTTACAGACGAATGCGCACCTTAATTGTAATTGGCTAATAAGTATATAATATAGCGAGGTACATAAGTGGTAATAGTATATGTTACACATTCATGTACAACATGTCGCTTACGATTGGTGAAAACAGTTCGGTAATTCATCAATTACAAAGTGGGAGTAGGTAAAATAAATTATAACCTTTCCTCTGTGCATGTTGTGTTGTGTAAAATGTGGCCGAGCCCGGGTTGAATTCATGCGTCCGGTCATTCTGTCACCGAGTTCCTAAGCTTTACGCTGGTCAAAAGTGAACAATATTACGCTTCCGTTTTCTTTAACCTTAGTGGTACTGGTCGCAAACTCCCCAATATGCTTATCGAACATATTTAGTATGTAACGCATTGGACGGTTCCAATTATAGTATGAATTAAGGGCAATTTTACATTTTGATGTCGACACATGTCACGTCTAAGTACTGCCAATCACGAAAACTAAAATGTTACCACAAATAGTTTAATAATGAGCAAAAACTGTAAAATAAAAATCTCATTAATAAACTATTTTTTATATAAAAAATGGTCGATTATTAAACCAAAGTGGAAAAAAATTATTTATTTATTTATTTATTCATAAATACTACAAACATATAAGCCAACTACATGATTAATTAAACATGTACAATGAAAGAAAGTGGCAAAAACTAATTATAATACACAATACGAATATAACTATAGCCTAATACAAGTTATTATTAAGTACATAAATACGTTGTTTAATAGTATATTAAAAAACGAGTTCAATAAGCGCGATGTTTTTCGTTGAACCTTCTTGATGTCCATGATGTGTTGGATATACATGGGATTCCATATTGTGGAGCAATATTCTAGGCGGCTGCGGATATAAGCATTATAGAATTTTATTATTGGCTGAATTGACTTCAATGGTTTAGTATTTCTTAACAAGAAACCCAATAGTTTATAACTCTTGCCAATTATTTGATCAATATACTCATTGAATGAGTTTCATATCAAAAAGAATATCAAAAAGAATACCCAGATCTTTAAAATTGATAATGTGTTCTAGATTTCCATTATTAATATTGTAATTAAATACAATAATGTTAGGTTTTCTACTAAAAACACATTATTTTGCGTTTACGAATGTTTAATGAAAGCCCATTATTTGTACACCAGCTATATAAAAAATCAATGTCTTCTTGAAGGCCTAAGAAGTTTCAGGTCATCGGCATATAAGAGACACTCAGACCTTATGAAGTCAGTAACATCATCGAAAAATTTTAAAAATAAGAGAGGACGAAGGTTTGAGCCTTGTGGTACACCACTAGTAGAAATATAACCATGAGAACGGAAACCCTTATATTGCACAAATTTAGTTCGACCCGATAAATAATTCTTAATAATAAAATAAAGTTTATTATTATTTTATCTATTGGTTCTACGAGTTCTCTCACCATGGTTACCGAATCAACATTTCACTTTCCGAATAAATTTTTGTCGATTAATATGATAACCAATGCAATGACTGAACAACTTTACGGACGATGACTGAACAACTTTACGGAGGACACCCATCATTTTACTTATTCTGAAGAATGAATCTCTTTAGATATCATTATGAAGGAAGCTACGATACCGATAAGGCAAGGTTAAGAGTTTATTGTGTCTAACCAATATCATAAAATCTGACATTTAAATCACTGTCACTTTTAATTATTTGAATAAATGTTATACCGTGTGTTCGATAAAAAACACCCAATGCCATAGCTGTGTTATTTATTGACCGATTTGAATGAACTAAAAAATAAAGTCAATGGCTGTTTAAATACTATAAAATGACGGCAATTATATATTTTTCAAAATCAATTTCATTGCCAAATGATAGTCAACTTTGAATTTTTGAATGGCTGCATATACTTTTCTAATTTTATATTATTAGACATTGTTTTTCTGAATCCAATTATGCCCGTTATGTTGGTTTTAAGCTAATATTTATGCCAGAAAAAGGTAATCATAAATCATGTTCACATGACTTTTTTGGTAATAAATGTGGTGTGCCTTGAAAAAAATTCGAATCGATAAATGTCATTTAATGTATAGGTAATGTCAACCATTTGTTATTAGTGTGTGTTTCAGACATAATCATGAATAATAGCAAATTAACAAACATGTTACAAATTTATTTTGTATGTAGTAGAAATCGAATAACTGCGGCACGAATTTATCGTCTACGGTTTCCAGAGTGGCGAATACCAGAACCTAAATTTAGAAGGTGAGAAGGAAATTTGAGACGATATGGAGAGCCTTTAAAAAGTGGAAGAGAGTGGATCGACAATTTCGTGGACTTGCAGAGGTAGAAGTTCTACTTAGTGTTTACAATAAGCACAGAACATCTAAATCGCGTGAATTAATACTTGCACTACTTATTTATTCTATTCTACATTGCGTTGTAACATAGGTACTTATTTATTGGGTCCTTATTATTCATGTTTGACATAACCTTACAACAAATGACATTTGTCATTTTTTCCAAGGCACGCTAATTATCATTTTTGAAAAATATAATTTTAAATGGAAAATTTTTTTCGACCAAAATATTGAACGAAAAACAACATATTAGGCATTATTGGATCCAGAAAAATAATGTCGAACGTAAAAAAATTAAAACATTATATGCTGCCATTTAAAAAATTAAAGTTGACTATCATTTGCCAATGAAGTTGATTTTGAAAAAATATATAATTGCCGTCATTTTATGGTATTTAAACAGCCATAGACTTTATTTTTTAGTTCATTCAAATCGGTGAATAAATAACAGAATTATGGCATTGGGCGTTTTCTATCGAACACACGGTATTGTTTTCATTTCATTTCATTTCATGAATTTTGGCGTTCAAATCATCAGTTACTGACCATATCAAAGACAAGCGGCTTTGTATCATTTTAAACAATTATATGAGCATCACCTTAGTCAATAGTAGAAGCGTATGGCTTCTGAGCATTGATACAAGTACCGATAGTAGTGCTCACCGCTCGAAAATGTGTGGCATTGGTTAGACAACGAAGCCGTTATAGCGCATGTCTACCTTGATACAACGCTCACCAGAACTCCCAGCCATCCGTCAGTAGCAGGCAGTAATCATCTTTAAATTGCAAGTTGTTAAAGTATTTCTGTTTGTTTTAGTTTTTCATTAGTTCTTGGTGTTTTTCATATTTTCACAGTGCTTTTCGTATTGGTTTTGATTAGTATAAATAAATATAGGAATAGTTGTTTCATAAAAATAACTATAAAAGCCCGAGACATGGTACCGTGGCTGTACAGAGGTTATGTATGTGCACATGTGCTCCATGTAGTAAAATGGTCTTACATGGGATAAATAGATTATTAATTGATACTGTCGGGAAGTCTTGTGCGTCTGGTTGATTATGAGACAATTGGTGATTATTGGCTGTAATTAAGACGATATTAAGCAATTTCAATTTGTCGAATTGGAGGTTATGTTTATTTATTGAAACAAATCTACGGTTTTGCTGATTTAAACAAAGTGATATTGTTGTGTACTGAATTCGTGGATAAATAAGTAGTGGACATACCGCACTAGCGATCATAAGGTGCTCGTGCATTGAGTAGGAGCTACCGAAGTGGTGATTTAAATGGGCGGGAAGAATAAACAGAAGGAGAGAAGGGAAGTGGAGGAGTGGGACAAGCAGGAGGAGGAGAATAGAAGGAAGGCAGTTTTCTTTGGTGGCGGAACGGGAGTAAGGAGGTCGCCGCAACAAGGGACAGCGCAGGAGGGGGTAGAGAAGAGGAAGATGGCGGACACGTCGTCTGAGGGGGAGGGAGAGCAGGAACAGGAAAGGATGAAAAAAAGGGTGGGGGATGTGATGAGTAAAGGGTGCAATGGAAATTGCAGGGAACTAGTGGAAATGATTACTGAAGCATTAAGGAAAGAAAGGGAGATCTGGAAAGAGGAAATGAGGGAAGCGAGGGAGATGTGGAGAGAAGAGATAAAGGAGATGAAAGAGGTATGGAATACAGAGAGAGAGATACTTAAACAAAGGATAATGGAGCTGGAAGATCAGGCTGAGAAGAGGGAGAGGCAGGAGAGGAGGAGTAACGTTGTTATAAGAGGAAAAGATATGCAGGGAAAAGGGGAGGTGATGACCTTTCTGAAGGAGGCGCTGGAAGTAGAGGTGCAGGTACAAGAAAGCTTTGTGGTAGATAGAATTGGGAAGGTGGTGGTAGTCAAGCTAGGGATGGAAGATAAAATAAAAGTCATGAAAAATAAAAATAAATTAAGGAATATACGGGAAAGAGTGTTCATCGAGAATGATATGACAAAGGAGGAAAGAAGGATCCAGAAGATCATAAGAGTGAAAGCAAGTAGGGAGAGAGAAGGGGGGAAGATGGTAAGGGTTGGTTATCAGAGAATGTTCGTGAATGGGGAGCTGTGGAGATGGAATAAGGAAAAAGAGACACTACATAGACAAGAGGAGCCAAAAAAGTAAGAAATGAGGAGGAGATAGGAGGAGAGGAGAGAGAAGAAGGGAGAAGGAGCTGTAAAAAAAAAAGGACAGAGGGGCAGAGAGTAGACTGGGAGAGAAGCACAGCGGGAAAGGCAAGCGGCGAGGAGATAAGGGGGGGGGGAGAAGGGAAGAAGGGGTCAGTAACTATCGGGTTTTGGAACATAGCGGGAATTAAGGAGAAGATAAAGGAGGGCAAGTGGAAGAGAGACTGGGAGAAGTGGTTAGTAGGGAAGGACATAGTGGGACTAGTAGAGACATGGATGGGGAAGGAAGAGTGGGGAGAAGTGAAAAGATAGCTACCGGGAAGCTTTATATGGGAGTGGAAGGATGCGATAAGGTGTGCAACGAAAGGAAGGGCGAGGGGTGGAATGATTGGTATATGTAAATAAAAATTGGAATATAATAAGAAAGGAGATAGAGGAGAGAACGAAAGGGGGAGGAAAATGGGTGCTAGGAGGAGACTTTAATGCAAGAATGGGAGAAATGGGGGGAGGGATTAATGAAGAGGGATCTGTGGTAGAAAGAAAGTCCAGGGACAAATGTATAAACGGGGAGGGTACGAGAATGAAGGAGTGGGTGATGGAGGAGGGATGGGAAATTCTAAATGGATGCACAGAGGGGGACTGGGAAGGGAGGAAAACTTATAGTGGGCCGCGGGGATCGTCGGTGATCGACTATGTGGCGATAAAGGGGATGACGAAAAGGAAAATAAAAAGTATGGAGGTGGAGGAAGTGATGGGCTCCGATCATCTACCGCTAAAAGTATGGATGGAGAAGGAGAAGGCGACTGAAGAGAAGCAAGAAATGGGAAAGTTAGAATGTGGGGCAAAGGCAATAGAAGAAATGAGGATGAAGATGAGGAGGATCCAGTGGGAAGACGTCGAATCAATGGAGGAGATGGAGGAACTAATAGTGGGGTGCGGAAGGAAAGCTAAAGGAAGGGCGGGAGAAGGGAGTAGGTGGTTTGATGAAGAATGCAGGCAGGCAAAAAGTGAAGTAAGGAAGGCAATGGGGGAATGTATAAGAGGTGGAGGGGAGGAGAGGAAGGTAACGGCAGCAAAAAGGAAATATGAGGGGATATGCGAGAGGAAGAAGCGGCAGGAGGTGGAAAGAACAAGTGAAGAGTTGAAGAAGTGTAGAAACGAGTCGGAAATATGGAAAGTACTGAAGAGAGGCGAAAGAAGGAGACGGGTAGGGATAACACTGGAGGAGTGGACAAGGAAATGTAGAGAAACAAGTGGGTACCCAGAGGAAGTGGGACAAGGAAGGTGTATGGAGATGACGGAGGAGTTCTCTAAGGAGGAAGTGGAAAGAGCTTTCGAGGAAGTTAAAGAAGGAAAGGCTGGAGGAAAGACGGAGGAGTTCTCTAAGGAGGAAGTGGAAAGAGCTTTCGAGGAAGTTAAAGAAGGAAAGGCTGCAGGGTTGGATGGGCTGAAGGCAGAGATGTGGAAGGAGATAGGAGAAGGGGGGAAGAAGAAATTCAGGGAGCTGTTGAACGAAATGTGGAGGGGAAGAAGGAACATACCGGAGGCCTGGAGATTGGGTACGATGTGCCCGGTACATAAAGGAGGGGACGAGAAGGAGGCCGGGAACTACAGGGGGATTACAGTGATGCCCACAGGCTACAAAATCGCTATGCTGGTGGTAAAGAATCGGCTGGAAGAAGAGGTGGAAGAAAATGATTTAATACCAGAGACTCAGGGGGGATTTAGAAGGGGGAGGGGAACAAGGGAGCAGATCTTTACCCTGGCAAGAATGGCGGAGAGAGTGACTGAAGAGAAGGGAAGCATATATGCGGTGTTTGTGGATCTAAAGGCGGCGTACGACTCAGTGCCGAGGGAGAAGTTGTTAGAATGTATGAGGAGAAAAGGAGTGAATGAGAGTATGATTGAGTGGGTAAGAGGAGTATATAAGGAAACTTGGGTGGTAGCAAGAGTGGGAGTGGAGGTGTCGGAGAGTTTTAGGACGTGGGTAGGATTGAGACAGGGATGCCCGTTAAGCCCTATGTTATTTAACTTATACCTAAGCGAACTGGAGGATGTGTTGAGGAAAGGGCAGGCGGGAGGAGTAGTAATCGGGAAGGATAAGGTGTGGATACTGGCATATGCGGATGACATGGTGTTGATGGCGAGAGATTGGGAAGGGATGAAAGACATGTTGAGGAGAACGGAGGGGTATATGGACAAGAGGGGATTGTGTGTGAATGTGGAGAAGACGAAATGGATGAGATTTAGGAATAAGGGAAGAGAGGGGAGCGTGAAAGTGTTAGAATGGAAGGGAGAAGTGATTGAGAGAGTGAAAATATTTAAGTATTTGGGGTTTATGTTTAAAGGGACAGGGGGATATGAGGAGCATGTAAGGTGGGTGCAAGGAAAGGCCAGGAAAGCGTGGGGTATCGTGTGGGAAAAATGGGGAGAATGGATGAAGAACAGCGTCAGATTGGCGTGCAAAGTGTGGGATGCATGTGTGAAGTCGATAGTAATGTATGGAGTAGAAGTGTGGGGCGTGAAAGGGTATGAGTGCGTGGAAAGGGAGCAGTGGTGGTTTCTGAAGCGTATGCTGGGAGTGGAAAGGTCGACTCCCGGGTACATACTGCTTCAGGAGACGAACAGAGGAAGCTTAGGATGTGAGGCTATGGAGAGAATGGTTAGGTATGAGATAAGGTTATGGGAGTTAGGGGAAGAGAGGTTGGTAAAGGCGGTATGGAAGACATGCGTGAATGTATGGGGTAAATAGAGGAAGGAACGAATGAAAATGTATGAGAGTGTAGGACTGTCTGAGGTGAAAGTGAGGGAGTGGTTAGAGAGGGGGGTAAATGTGGCAAAGTGGGTGAGCGAGAGGGCGAAGGAAGTGGATGTATAGGAGAGACAGGGAAGTATAGAAAAAAGTGAATATAATGACATGTATGGGAGTTGGCAGGTACATGGAAGGAGACCGAAGTATTTGGATGAGGACGGGTGGAACAGAGAAGAGAGGGTGACATTAGCTAGGGCTAGGTGTGGATCAGAAGAGAGAGGGAGGAAGAAGTGGATGGGTGAAGAGTATATGAGGTGTGTAATATGTGAAAATGGGAGGGATACGTGGAGGCATCTGGCGGAGGAGTGTGAGGGAGTGAATGAAGGATGGATGGGGGGGAAAAGGAACAAGAGGGTAGCGGAATGGATGAGAGAGGATGGTGCCGGGGTAAAGATACTGCAGGAAATGGTGAGGGAGAAATAATGTAGGAGAGAGTTTTTGTATTTATGATTTTAGTTTTTGGGTAGTTAGAATAGTTATTTGTTTTGTTTAGAGATTAGGAATAGTTAGTTAGTGTAAGAATAGGTTAATATGCCAATAAAGGTCTTTTTTTTTTGGTACCGAAGGTAAACAAGTACTTCACTAAGGAGAAACAAAATGGAAATCTCCTTTTACCTTTGGATGCAGTTCATGAGGTCATTTTTTGTCAATTTTTGGTTTATAATTGAGAAACGATAATAGTTACAACAAATGTATTAATAATAATTGTAGAAAATACCGAAATAAACAACTTATAAAGGATAAGTTTTTTTAGAAATCCCTTTAGTTTTGAGTAAACTGACGGTAAAGATTATTAGAATTTGAAGTATACTTTGTCATCATGTTTCACAGTTTTGACGTTTTAAACGTCATTATTATTAAACATTATTAAACTAGGTACTATAACACTCATTCCAAAAATAGAAAGTCCAGAAAGCTTCAAAGACCTCAGGCCTATTTGTATTCTACCAACTATCTCTAAAATATTAGAACGTGTCTTAAAAGATCAGATAGTAGAATATCTCGAGGAGAATCAACTTCTGCCTCAGGAAGCATATTCCTACCAACCAGAGAGAGCAAAAGAAAGGCTGGTAAACTAATTACTAGAGAAAAAATTCAATGGGCAGTCAAAAGCTTCAAACCCTTCAAAACACCAGGGCCAGATGGCATATTTCCTGCATTGCTGCAATACGGGCTAGACATACTAGCTCCATACCTGCAAGCAATATACAAAGCCAGCTTCACGCTGGGCTATATACCAATGGAATGGAAGGAGGCCAGGGCGATCTTCATCCCCAAAGCGGGCCGTAGGCCACCTGATGAGGCTAAGTCCTACCGCCCAATCAGCCTCACTTCTTTCCTCCTTAAAATCATGGAAAAAATCGTGGACAACGACATTAGGTGCGGCGCCCTAAAAGCGAACCCGCTACATAGGCAACAATTTGCCTATCAACCTGGCAAATCTACTGTAGATGCCTTGCATAGCCTTACAACAGGCATAGAGGCATCGCTTCAATACAAGGAGATTGCACTAGGCATTTTCGTGGATATTGAAGGGGCGTTCGATAATACGACCTTCAAAACCGTGGAAAAGGGAGCCATCAGGAAGGGAATTGATATACCCACTATCAGATGGATTAAAGCTGTACTTAAAAACCGCAAAATCACGACAGGCATAGGGAGTGAGTCTGAAACGATAACCACGGCGAAAGGGTGCCCGCAAGGCGGGGTTCTATCACCCTTGCTCTGGTGCATCGTGGTGGATGAGCTCCTCACGACCTTGGCAGATAAGGGCTACAGTACGCAAGGCTACGCCGACGACATTGCGGTTGTCATAAGGGGTAAATACGACAGCGTCGTATCGTCCCTTGCCCAAGAGGCCCTTAACACCATATCAAAATGGTGTCTGAGGGAGGGTTTCAATGTCAATCCGAACAAAACTGTGATTGTTCCTTTTACTTATCGCAGGAAACTTTCAATCAAAGCTCCCATAGTAAAAGGACAAGAAATTGCGCTTTCCGACCAAGTGAAATATTTAGGCTTAGTGCTTGATAGGAAGCTTAACTGGAACGCGCATCTGGAAAAAACGATAAGCAAAGCAACGGCGGCACTCTGGATAGGCCGCCGGCTCTTTGGTAGATCATGGGGACTCAAACCTAAAATGATACACTGGTTGTACATCATGGTGGTCAGACCCATTATCACATATGGCTCACTAATATGGTGGACCAAAACAAAACAAGCAACGGCACAAAAGAAGCTCCTAGCTCTTCAAAGACTGGCCTGTCTTGGTATCACGGGAGCTGCACGTAGCACTCCCTCTGCAGCAATGGAAGCTCTACTAGACCTACTTCCTCTGCATGAACAAATCAGAAAGGAAGGTCTAATGAGTGCACTGAGACTAAACTGGACCAGTACAGGCCACAGAACCGGGCACTCAGAAATTCTAGAACTCGTCACAACCGAGTTCCTACAAACACCATCGGACATAATGCCGATCAACTATGACTTCGAATCAAGATTTGATGTGACTATTGATAGTCGCCAAAACAGTCTGAAACGAGTCACAGAACTAAAACACAACTCTGTACTCTGGTACACAGATGCATCCAAGACAGAGGTGGGCACCGGCATAGGCATATATGGGCCTAAGCATAAGGAATCAGTTCCTCTCGGACATGGCCCTTCTGTCTTACAGGCTGAAATAATAGCCTTAGAAAGATGTGCTCAGGTGTGCACAAAAAAGGGCTACAAAGGGGCACGCATATATCTAATCACGGATAGCCAGGCTGCCCTAAAGAGCCTTAAAGCGTACAGCTTTAACTCCAAGACCACTTGGAACTGTAAACAGGCTCTGAACCAACTGGCAAAGGGCAACAAGCTCACCCTAATGTGGGTACCCGGCCACGCAAGCATAAAAGGCAATGAACATGCCGATATACTTGCTAAGGAAGGAGCCTCAACTACCATCATTGGACCAAAACCGACCTGTGGGCTATCGAAAGCACACAAAAAAGGCGTGATCCAAGAATGGGAAAAAAAGTGCAAAACAGACCATTGGAAAAATGCACCAGGTCAAAGGCAATCCAAAATGTTTATTGACTTCTCGCCAAATAGAGCCAAACAGCTCTTACGCCTCACCAAAACCGAGATAAGACTAATCACCGGTCTCCTAACAGGACACTGCCCAGTGAAGTACCATCTCCACAATATGGGCGAAGTGGATAACACCACATGCAGATTATGTGAATCGGCAGAAGAAACGGCCGAACACATATTATGCGAGTGTGTAGCTCTAGCTACCACCAGGCAGGCCCTAACCGGAGGTATGGCGGTAACGCCAGAACGGATCAGGTCATTACCTCCCAGGAAATTAATTGACCTTGTCAGGGAAGTTGAATTTCTGGGAATCAAATAGCAGTAGGGTATTAGTACAAAAGATCTAAACAGGTCGCAGTGCTGTAAGGCTCTGCACAGCCAATCGACCCCGTCTAATCTAAATCTAACTTCTGCCTCCTACACAGTCGGCTTTTAGACCCAAGTACAGTTGCACCACAACTTTGTTAAATATTACTAATGATATTATTTTGGCAACTGACAAAGGATATGTAACTTCTATGATATTACTTGATTATAGTAAAGCTTTCGACACCATAAACCATGACATCTTGCTGTCCAAGCTCCATTACATAGGATTCCAAACTGAAACTTTATCTCTAATTGCAAAATTTCTTAAAGGAAGAACCCATATGGTACGGATTGATAATATAACATCAAATATAGTTAACGTCGGTGCTGGTGTTTGGTGAGCAAGGCTCTATTTTAGGTCCAATTTTATTTTGTATATATACCTCGTTTTTAACCGATGTACTAGAACACTGTTCGGCTAATATGTACGCGGACGACACACAGTTGTTATATTCCTTTAAAATTCAAGATATTGACACAGCCTGTAGTAATATCAATTCCGATATATCTAAACTTGTGGAGACATCAAGTTCTCATTCTTTATTAATAAATGGCTCAAAATCCTCGGTCATGCTGTTTGGACCGCAACATACTATCGGTGCTGCCAAAACGCAATTACAAATAAAAATAGATGATGAAATCCAGAATCGTTGATTCTGCACGTAATTTACGCCTTATTATTGATAATAAACTACGTTTTAAATTGCATATTAACAAATGTATTTCTCGGGCTTACATCAATCTAAAAATGATATATTCTAATAGGGGATTATTAATGTTTGAAACCAAACGGCTTCTATGTGAAACCTTAGTATTAAGTCATTTTAACTTCGCTGATGTGGTGTATAATGGCCGTGTTGATTGCGTTACTAAAAACCGAATACAAAAGAAACAAAACCCTTGCATTACATTAATTTTTGGTATACGAAAATATGACCACATTTCTGGAAAGCTTAACCAGTTAAACTGGCTAAACATGTCTGATCGCCGAGTTTTGCATTGTTGTGTTCTCTATAATAAAATTGTTCAATCGCGCACCCCTCCTTATCTTAACAATAGGATCACATTTCGTTCAGATGTTCATAATATTAATGTGTGGTTTCGTGGAACTATTTCGCCGCCAAAACATCATACCTCATTTTTTTAAAGGTCTTTTACCTTTAACATTTACAAGCTATATAACAAAGTTCCCTCACACTTAAAAACACTTTCCGTTTTAGGGTTTAAGGTTGCAATGTCTAGGATCCTGTTAAGGCATGAGTTTTGAAGTTTCTACTGTTATTTTCCAAGCTTAATGTTTTATGTTTTCCTTTCCTATTTATTTTACTTACATATGTTTCATATATGAATTTTGAATATATTTTCTTTTTTATGTTAAGTTTTAATGATTACTCTGCACTATTTAATGTATTTATGTATCTTCAATAACAGGTTAAGTGGAAGAGCAGTAATGGTTGTTTACAACCAACTGAACTTTGCCTTTTCTCACATAAAATATTTTCTTGTACTATTAACTTTTTTTTTTCTTTAATAAAGACAGTTTATTATTATTATTATCATCCGACCCTGCAAAACGCTCGATATACATTTAAAATATCATTTAGTGTCTTCCAATAAGATATTCATGAGCATGATTCATTCACAAGAGTTTGGTAAGGTGTTGGAATGCCAGATAAAAAATTTTGGGTATGCTTTAATGTAGGATTCAGTAAATAAACCCATCCTATTTAACGTTACGCCAACGCACACCTTAAACGGATTGATTCGGGACTTTGGAATTGATGACGTGAACGCCAGCATTCGTGAAAAAAACTATAATTCTGTCTCTTATTTATTTAACTCAATTGTGTTGCTTTAAGAAACTCAACTGGTCCTATGGACTCGAGTCTCAAGGCAACACAATTTTGTTATTAAATAAGTCGATAATTATTGCAAGTATTCACCTATTGGTGGTATTCCTACTGGATATTTTATACAACTGAAAGTTATTCTGTTGGAATTCCAATATATCACTTGGTCTGTTTGTTGGCCAATCTGTATCAAATCAACAAATAATTTCAACATCAATTGATAGAGAAAGTGATTTACATATTCTTTTCTTGTGAAGTTTATTAAGAACCTTTTCAAGGGAAGCAACGATAAATATGGAGCAAAGGAGACCCACTTCCTATGACCTTGAAATTGACGTTAAGGCCCCTCCTTAGTCACATGCAATGATTTTAAGCGGCGGTCATTATCACTTCAAAATCAAAAGTTAGGAACAAATGAATTTAGCGAAAGAAGTTCTAAAATGGACAAATTAGAAACAACTTTACTTGTTGCAGAAAGCATTAGATAAATACAAGAAAACGAAATGTAGCCTGAATATATGAATATTCAACCTGTTCGTTAATCTGCAAGCAAAAAATTAAGTCTTACTAAGACTATAAACAAATAACTTATTGAAACAACTACTTCCCTGGCTAGTGCCAAGCCGGATATTGAATGATACAAAAGAAATTTGCATGTTATTACTAGTACTACTAGATAATAACATTGGTTTAAGATCGTTTATTTCTACATACAAGATTAACTTAGAAAATTATTCTAAAATGAAATGTGAAACTTTAAACTGTAAATGTTTTTTTTAAATTGAAAAAACCAGAAAACATTTCACAAGGACACACAGTGCTAAACTTATCTAGTGTTACTAGATGAAACAAATTTGATAATAACTAAAAATACCACTGAATTAAAAAAAAAAAAAAAAAATTATGAAAATTAAGTAATTGGCCATGTGCAGACGCTTTTCGAGATTTATCTCTCATCAGTGCAGCTTCGCATTTAAATTGAATGTTAAATAATAAAATACACTTGCGTGAAGGTGATCGTGAACGTGAAGACGTCGTAAACGACTGAGGAGATTATGGAAGGTTTGAACAGGTTGAATATTCATATATTCAGGCTATATTTCGTTTTCTTGTATTTATCTAAAATGGAATTTTAATTTCTAAACACAGTACATGAGTAAGCGGACAGAGGCTCCCCCTGCACCTCCCAACCACTCAAAAACTAACTTACCCTAACCTAACGTTACCTAACATACACACTCACATAATCGCGTGCGGCGGTGTTTGGTTTGAGTGTGTGTAGTATTCTGAAAAGAAGTACACACATTTATTTTTTACATGCAATGTATTTCATTATTTGTTTTATTCATCATTCACATTATGAAGCGGGTATATTATATTCATAAAGTCGAAGAAACTGCTAATACGTTTGTCGAAATTGTATTTTTTTTAAAAGAAAATTCTGCAAGAACATGCATGAAATGATAATTGCTAATATCCCATATAGTGTGATTTTTGTACGCATATCTCTTTACAATGTTTCAGTGTTTTGCGAGTGCACACCGGTTTCGGGATCAATTAAATTGTTTGAATGATTCACAGTTTTATGTAGATAATTTTCACAATTGCGTAAAGCATCATATCCTCACCATATGTCTGAATGGATGTTAGATCCTGGTGCTACAGTTGTTTTAATATTAGATATTCGGAACGTCGATCTGCGATGGGCACAAAGAAAAACTTTTGACTGCCTCGTTCTTTGCCGCTAAAAACCCAAAGCCCTTTCTTTTGCCGACTTTTGCTTCATCTACTTCGACAATTTTGTTCAGGCTGCCAATAAGTTCTTGTTTACTTTCTAACCATTGTTAAAGTAACTGAAAGTAATATGACATATTCAGCCTTCAGTTTTTATTAATAATCATAACTAAATGATGAGTAGCACAGTACCTCTCGGCAAAAATTAGTCCAATCAATGACAGAATGATGATCAAAATGTAGTTCAATAAGCCGACAAACAGCAGCCAAGTCAAGTGTGTTTTTAAAACCAATGGAATTGCATGTTACTCTATCATTTCTTGTTCTAACAAATTGATAAAATTTGTTGGTATCGTATGTTCATTAAAAAAAAATCTCAAGTGTGCCATGACTTTTTCGTTTTAAAAATTTCAGTTGGCACACTTGACACTTGTTGGGAATTGACATATAAACGTCAGATCTTTCTAGAAGTCACAATTATTCCGTGCTCACAATGGTTTACAGCAACCAGCAAAAAACGTTTCTAATTGAAAGTTATTTCCGAAATGGAATTAAAGTGGACGGAAATTGGGTGTATTCATTCGACGCACCTTTAGCAGAGATTCAGGAACAATTTCCTAGCGTGCCCATTATTTATGATGAATTTAAAAATACCTTATCACGATCTGTTGTATTATTTCGTGAAACGGGTAGTATTCTCCGTAAACCAGGAAGTGGTAGACCAGTTAAACGAACTCAAGATGCTAACATAGCCCAAGAAATTTTGGAAGATGAACCTACGACTTCTCTGCGTCATTTGTCACAGCAAATGAATTTATCGGTAGGAACATGCCACAAGCTTCTACGAAAAGATTTGCAAGTATACCCTTATCGCATAACATCGGTGCAAGAGTTATTACCTGTTGATTACCCCAGACGACTTAAATTTTGTCAAAGGTTTTTACAAAATGTAAAAGAGGATGTTTTACAAATTACTTTTTTTGAATTAAATGATGACGAACTGCGAAGTGGATATTTTCACCAAGACGGAGCAACTCCTCATTGCACAGAGGATAATTTGGCCATTTTGGAGGAATTTTTTGAGGACCGAATAATAAGTTGAAATGCATGGATTCCCTGGCCGCCCCGTTCATGCGATTTAACACCATGCGATTTTTTCTTGTGACCATATCTGAAAAATTGTATTTATGCACAACCAGTACACAATCTAGAAGAGATGCGGCAACGAATTCGAGATAAATTTATAGATATTAACAATAATCCAGTGTTGTTGCGGAGCATAATGGAGGGTGTGCGACGAAGAGTTCAGGCTTGTGTTCAAGAAGAAGGAAGGCACATACAACATTTAATATAATTTTATAGTGAAAAATTTAACGTAATTTCGATAAATTGACTACAAGTTTGTTTAATTTTGAGAAGTAACATAACCTCAATATGTGTAACCAACTTAAATTTTTAAAATTAAAAAATCATGGCACACTCCAGGTTCTTTTTTAATGAACATACTTAATGCATTAACTTATTTTTATGTGCAGTTGTTAGTTGCAATAATTTATTACATCGTGGACACATTATTTCACAGCGAACAACTTTTTTCTCACATAAGAAATTCCATAACAAATCAAAATTATGTGTCATATGCAAATACTCCTGTAAATGCGTTTTGAAATTAGCGTTGATACATATGCCGATTTCATACACATGCCCAAACTAACCGCTTATTTGAATCACGGTACAAAACCACCCAAAGCTTTTACATGGTACCTGTACTATTCAAAATAGCGGTTAGTTTGGGTTAGTTTAGTTTTTGAGTGGGTGAGGGTGCCTGTCCCACTTACACATGTACTGTGTCGTGAAATTAAAATTCCTTTTCAGAACTTCTTTCGCTAGCTTCATTTGTTCCTAACTTTCGAAGAGATAGTGATCGCCGCTTAAAATCGCTTGCATATGATTGGGGAAGGTGTCCTTGATACTACTTCTTCCATTGGGTCTACAACCCTGGGTGGGTCTTGTCCTGTTTTACCACGCTTCTCCAATCTTCTCTATCCTCTACACATCTCCATTCAATTATATTTATTATCCATAGGTCCTCCATTACCTCGACCTCCCATCTCTTTCTCGGCCTTCCTCTAGCCCTTGCGTGTACTGGCTTCCATTGTTTCATCTCCTTTGTCTCTCTTTCTTTCTCCATTCTCATTATATGCCCGAACCATCGCAGACTCTGTGGTTTGATAAATCTTACAATATCCGCCCCTTCAGTTAACTCATAGTGCATGCGTATTCTCCATGTATTGCCTTCCTCCTGCACTGGTCCGACTCTCTTCTCAGTACAGAAGTGTGGGGTTTCATCATGAAAGAGAGTATGGAAAGAGTACAAACATGGTGGATGAGAATGTTAGGTCTTGAGAGGAGTATACCATGGTATATAGTGTATCAGGAGATGGATGCATGCAGTGTGTGGGTGGCTGTAGGGAAAAAATGGGCAAAGAATGAGAGAAAAGTTAGAATGCAGGGATGGACAGTAATTATAAATGAGGTATTAAAAGATGCAGACAAAATGGATAGTTAGGGGAGTCAGGAAAACTACTTGCGTGGAAAAGGAGAATGGGGGGAGAAAGTACTGACGGCAAAGTACTGGACGACAGCATGTGCAGACTGTGTGGAAGGGAAGAAGAACGATAGAAACATTGGAGAGTCAACTGTGTGGGAACTAGGGACATGTGGAGAAAGCAATATGGGCCGGTGGAGTGGACAAAGCTATTGAAGGGAGGAGCTGAGGCGATGGAGATAATAAAGCAGATAGAGGAAAAGAAAAAGTCTTGTGTAAAAAACTAGATTTTAGTGAGATTGCAGTCCATGTTATATTTAAGTTTTGAAATGTAATGATGCCAACAAAGAATTAATAATAAAATAATATCTTCCCCAGTATTCTTCTTTCCGTTGTTCTTAGCTTGTTTTCATTATTTGCTAATGTCCATGTTATCACTGGCAGTATTAATTTATGTATATTTTTAGTTTTTGCTCCATTATTACCACAGACTAACCAGATGACCAACTCAATGTATTTTTCTGTCGGCAAAACTTAACACGTTTGTAGATGGCGAAAGTGTAGAAAATTGTGGGAAATTCAAATGTAAGATAAGCACCATTAATAATAATAATAATAAATATGCTCAATAAATTCAGTTTTAAATAAAGCGAATCTGTCAGGTATAATGCAATATTAACTTCATTAATGTACACCAATAAATTCACACATTTATTAAGAATAAATGCAAAATAGGAATTTGAAGTTACGAAATATTTAGTGACCTTTTAAAAATATTAATTTACTGCATTATGATAATTTCATTATTTAGTATATTTGTAGTGGTGTCGCATGTTGCATTAGGTAAATAAAAGAAGAGGTTGTTTATTACATTTATGAACGTTTATTCGTTTTATTTATAAATTCTGGTATTTACCTTGATATGCCAAGAAATTACTTATATGTTTATTAACGTAACGTAACGGGCAGGCATCTATTGCCAGGAACCTGACCTCAGTCTCAGCATCCCCCTAGGTAGGAATGCGACGATCACTCAAACGGAACTTTTCGGGATACTTGAAGGTGCTCGGAAACTATCGGAACTGGCAGTCTCGAACAAATCCATTTTGTTCCTCACTGACAGCAAATCAAGCATAGCTGCGCTCTCGAGACCGAGGGTGGCCAGCAGCATAATACTGGAGTGCAAGCAAGCTTTAGACAAACTCGCCGCAACCAACAGAGTCATAATATCCTGGATTAAGGGACATTCAAATAGTGAAGGGAACGACCGGGCCGATAGGCTAGCCAAAAGGGCTGCCCTGAAAAGGGAAGGCTCTAAGGCTTTGCCTCTGGCACCACTCACTGTCTCCCAAATACTTAAAGGAAACTCTCTTGAAGAACACAAAAAGGAATGGCTGCAGACTGACAAGTATGTGGTCGCCAAAAAATTCATCCACTCACCAATACTGAAGCTGAGCAGGAAATACATTGAATTACCAAGAAGTAGTTTGCGGTTGCCAGTCGGTACACTTACTGGGCACTGCAAACTAAAAAAGCACCTCCATAACATAGGGGTGGTAAAAGACCCCCTATGTCGGAAATGCGAGCAAGAAGAGGAGACACTAAGACACATCCTGTGTGAATGTGAGTCACTCAAACAACTTAGGTGGTCCGTTTTCGGAGAGGAGTGGCCAGATTGGTCACAACTGGGCAACACTCCACACGGCCAACTACTTGACTTCACAAGAAGTTTAGGTTGGCTTGAGGAGTAGGGCTCAGGAGGCGGCACAAAGGACCAACGAATGGTCTAAGCGCTGCGACTATCTGGTCGCCCTCCACAAACCATCAATCATCAACGTAAAATACAAATTGGGAATTTGATTTCTTGTCACACCAAGAGACGGGAAAAGCCCAGTGGGAAAACCAATCACAGAACTGTCATTTAACAAATTTACATCAGATAAAACAGGAAAGATACTTCAAATTGAAAACCTTACTTGTTGCAGTTGAAGAGCGAAATATGAAATGATAACATTCGAGTGTTACAGACTAACTTAGGAATGACATTTCGTTTTTTGTTTAAATTGTACAAATATGTCCATCTATTAATACCTAAACGAACTAAGCAAATCATCTTACATTCACCATCTGCAGAGAACTGCAGATGGTGAATTACACTTAAAAATTCGACATATTCGTGGTATACCTACCATCACCAAGAATTCGGAAAACTAGATAGGCCCGGCAGTACACACGCTAAAATGAACATATATTACCAAAATACTCGTGGCCTCAGAACTAAGACCCATATTCTCCAATCGGCTTGTTATAATATTAGTTATGATATAATAGCACTTACTGAAACATGGCTAAATGATTCAATTTTAGATGAAGAACTTATGACTTCTAATTACAATATTATACGCTGTGATAGGAATTGTTCCGCTACTGGACGCTCTACTGGAGGTGGCGTACTGCTTGCTGTTGATGAAAGTATAGTCACTGAGAATCTTGACATCACACACTTAGTTAATTTGGTTCCCTTAGTTGACATAGTTGTTTGTAAATGCAAAACGAATTGTTTCACTTTTTATACGGTCGTCGTGTATATTCCGCCGGATATACCACATGAATCTCTGGCTATTTTCTTGGAGTGCTTGGAAGTACTTGTTTCTGATAAACAGGTTTTAATATTGGGTGATTTTAATGTGCCACAATATAACGAATATAATCAATCGTCGACTCAAACTCCCAAAGTAAATATTTTGCAAAATTTTATCATAACTTTGGGACTTAAACAGCACAACAGGATTTATAATGCAAATGGAAAGCTTCTTGATCTCGTACTCTCTAATATTAATACGGAATTTATTATGGAACGTGATAAGGTGCCACTTATAACTGAAGATTTGCATCACCCTGCTCTCTCAGCGTATATGGATATTGCAGTACATAGAAAGGCAGCGGCATTTCCCAGTAATAATAACAACCGTTATAACTTCAGAAAAGCCAACTACCCTATTTTATATGAGAAACTTACTTGTGCTGATTGGTCTTTTCTAGAGAATCATACTGATGTGAATGAAGCTGTTCAAGAATTTTATAATGCCATTTATAATATATTTGATGCTACTGTGCCTATATCTATATCTGTTCCAAGAAATGCATCTTTTCCACCATGGTTTACAGGTGATATTAAAAATTGTATCAAAGCTAAGGAACAGTATCGTCGCAAGTGGAGAGCAACTAATTCAGAGTTTTATCATTCTGAATTTAATAGACTACGAGCTATAATTAAGTTAAAAATTTCGGAAGCCTATAAGAAATATATAATTGAAACAGAACGCAAAATAATTAATGACCCCACGGAGATTTGGAACTTCATGCGCAGCAAATCTGGAAACACTAGGATTCCGCCTCAACTTCATGATAAGAATGCTGTGTATAATATGCCAGAAGATATTGTTTCAGCATTTGCAAATTTATTTTCCACTGACTTCCTACCACCACCTGTTGTTGAAGACAGAAGTGAAGTGCCAATTAATGGTGTTCCCTCTAATATGTATATGCTTACGGAAGAGGATGTGGTCAAGAGTATTAACAAACTAAAAAATAATTTTATTTGTGGCGATGATCAAGTACCAAGTTTTTTAATCAAAGATTGTAAATTTGTTTTTGTAAAACCATTGTTAATTATTTTTAATTTGGCATTACGTACGAACTCATTTCCAAATATTTGGAAACGTGCTCGTATTAGTCCTGTGCATAAAAAAGGTGATAGAAGTGACATACATAATTATCGTGCTGTCTCAATACTCAATAATTTTGCTAAAGTGTTAGAACAAATCATGCACTGTGAGATTTATAATCAAGTTAAGGGAATGGTTTCAGTTCAGCAGCACGGTTTTATGACTGGACGATCAACAGTTACCAACTTAGCAGTCATTACACAATATATTAGTGAAGTTTTAGATAATCGGGATCAGTTAGATGTCATTTACACGGATTTTTCCCGTGCTTTTGATACAATTGATCATCAAATTTTGTTGAATAAGCTGGAAACTTTTGGATTAAGTTATTCTACTATACAGTTAATTACGTCCTATTTATATAATCGTGTGAGTTATGTACAGTACAATGGCTACAAGTCATTTGAATTTAATTCTAGAACAGGGGTTCCTCAGGGCTCAAACCTGGGACCTCTGTTATTTATTTTGTATATAAACGACTTAATTAATTCATTAACCTGTAATGTGTTAGCATACGCGGATGATTTGAAAATATTTGCAACTAGTAATAACGTAAGTGATGCACTTTTACTACAAGATAATTTGGACAAAATTACTCAATGGTGCGAGTTAAATATGTTAAGATTAAACATTAAGAAGTGCTCTGTTGTTACCTACACTCGTAAACGTTCTTGTTTTAATTTTGCCTATAATGTTAATGGTATTGTATTACTTAAGTCAAGCGAGGTTAGAGATCTCGGGGTATTGTTTGACTCTCAAATTACATTTATTGGCCATATTACTCAGTTATGCCTGAGTGCGTCTAAATCACTTGGTTTCATAATGCGTATTTGCAAATATTTTACTGATCCTTCCGTAATGAAATCACTTTATTCTGCATTAGTTCGGAGCAAACTAGAATATGCGTCTGTTATTTGGTCTCCCCATTACACATATCTCATATTAACAGTTGAGCGGATTCAGAGGCGGTGTTTAAAGTATTTGTCATTCAAAATTGATGGAATATACCCGCAAAGAAATACTGATTATAAACATTTATTAATGCGCCATGATTTTGAATCACTTTCCAGTCGTCGAGATTATAGTAGTGCCGCAATGATGTTTAAACTGCTACACAACTTAGTTGACTGTCCTGCTCTTCTGGGGAAAGTACAAATTGCTGTTCCTAGATTAACTTCTCGGTACACAAATACGTTTTATCTACCAACCGTCAAATCAAATTTGCTCTTAAACTCACCAATTTTTAGAATGAGTAAATACGCAAATGATCTGCTAGAGGATATTTTTCATTCTCCTACACGTAAGCCGAATTTATTATTATGATTCTGGTAATATATACATATATTTTTGTTTTGTTTCTTCTGTTTACTTTGTTATGTATTTTCTTTTAATTTTATTTGTTTTCTGATATTAGTTAATAATTTTGTTATAATTATAACATAATATTTTAATTTTATTATTATTTAGAAATTAATTTTTGTTAATTAACGTTATTAAAATAATTTTAATTATATTGTCCTGTAATTGGTATTGTACTGTTGGGCAATAAAGAAATATTATTATTATTATTATTATTATTACAGTTTCCATTTTTTTGTATGGTCTACTCGGGCGCCTCTACAGATGTGAAAGGTTTTATTGAGGAGAGAAAGAGCAATGTACAATTTTGATGGAAGACAGAGACAGAAGATCCGGACAAATTTCCCTATTCACTTGGCGGTCTGGTTAGTCTGTGATAATTACTGTTACAAATTGTTCGAAGAAACACCAGATCTGCATAGTTTTAGTAAATTTTTAATGGATAATAATGTTGATATATGCATACAATGTCAAAGACGGCTAAAGCCTGAATTAAATTTGAAAGTAAAAATCATAATTGTATTCAAAATTACCGAGTAAATGGGAAAGGGAGTATCAAGTATCATCTAACAAAATGTTCTATAGACCTAAATGCATTTGTAAACCACTGAATATTGAAGCTACTCCAAACAATTGGCAGCAAATTCTCATTAGTGATGATACAAATGTCTTAACCACTTGCCTTATGACTTCTTCTGCCAACAAAGGACAATTTTAATTACATATTTTAGGTAATGTAACCGATTAATAAAATTGACGTAAAACAATATAAATCGTAAACCAGACACCTAGAATGATCCGTATAAGTTTAAATCGGTAACGTAATTTAATGTGCGGAATGAGTTAACTTGTGATAATTATTCACCAGTCAAAATGAGTTAACGACTAATATGTGAATTTACTGCCCAGAACAGGAGCATCTAGTTTGACCTACTATTGTACCTAAGAGGTATGGGCTCTATTGCAATGGACCCCAACCATCCATAAAGATTAGGGAGGAGTTCCTTCTTTCAGACATTTGAGTCACTTGAAAATGATGTTAATACTCATTTGGAAACATATGCATGATAAGGTAACTTATAATTTGAAATAGATTCTGTTATTCAAATTCAAAAATAAATATGTGGAATGGAAACAAAAGATTATTTTGATTTAAATTTCAACTGTGATTACTATCTTTATATGTTGGCGACGCAGAAAGAAAAAATTAATACGTAGAGCAGAACCCCATATCATCGTTAAGAGTTACCGCAGCACAGTTTCAAATAAGTTCAGCTTCCGTTTACAAGACATTAAAAGAATTTGAATATAATGCTTACAAGTTTTCAAATCATCAGCAACTATCAAATGAGGACAAAGGCAAACAACGAACAGAATTCTGTGGTCCTTTTTTTATTAATGGAAATCTAATCAGTAATGTTCACTTAGATCTTTTAAATATTTATTATAATTACTTACGATTTATCATTGTTTGTTTCATTAACCTCACTTTATTCGTAATAATTTTAAGCTTTCACTGTACTGTGACAGGTCGACGGGACCTTTGTGTACTTGGTTGCCTACATTGTCAATACATTCTAATGCATTGAGGTGATTATTATGACATAGAACATTAATAATCATATGTTCTCAGTTAAAAAAAAGACCCTGTATAAATGTAATAAAGACGAAAAATATTCATCTTTATTACATTTATTCAATAAATCTGCAATAAGTGTGGTTGTCTCAAGTTAAATAAAATTGTTCTGATTGGTTATTGATAAACCGAAGGTTACCACCACCTTACTTCTGTTGTCAAATATCTGCAGCTTCACGGGTCTGGCACACAGATGTTGAAATTACCCATTAAGCCATTTATGCACACTTTTAGACAAACACCATAAACACCGAGATTCCTTTTAATACAATGTGCATCCTATAAAGAATTCATTAAGGGCCTTTGCTCGGAAATTTGCAAATGCAGAGGGTCAGGGTTGTGACGAACCAGGTGAAGTCAAAACATGTAGCAGAAAAATCTACAAAAAATTAAAATTAATTTTATCTACTGAGTCAGAATCCTGAGTTTGGTTTAAATTACCATAACCAATCTTAACCAACCTCAGTATTCTGATCGTATCAGTAGAGAAAGTGAATCTTAATTATTTTCTGATTTTTTTCTATTTGCCGTTTTTGAGACTTGCATTCTGTTGGTTGATTTGATATGGAATATCTTTACTTTACAACTGAGTATAACGAAGCACCGGTATTGTGCATATCGCAGTCAAATGTTAAGGCTTTTACTTCATTATATTGATATAAGAGACTGTACAATATCATTGAATATATTTCATCCTGAAAAAAGTACTTAAACAAAAATGAGCAAATTTCTTTTTCACTTATGTGTATTAATTAACAACAAATTTAACATATGTTAAAGAATGCTAATATTATTGTGAATAATAATAAAATCATGAAATTAAATAGCGCAGTATATATATATTGAAGGTTACAAATTATAATGATTAACTAATTTGCATTGTCTAGCATATGTATAAATAGCTTGTTAGGCACGTTCAATATGTTCTAATATTTGGAAATAATTTTTTTTATTCTGACTCCTTATATGCAATTTTAAAGGAAGTAAAACTCCCAGAAAAAAAAAAAAACTTACTGAAACATTCTGCATTCATCATCTTTATTTAGACTATAAAAATATTTACATGCCTTGTGAATATACCGTGTGTTCGATAAAAAACGCCCAACGCCATAACTCTGTTATTTATTGACCAATTTGAATGAACTAACAACCAAAGTCAATGGTGGTTTAAATACTAACAAATGACATCAATATTGATTTTTTTCAATAATAACTTCATTATCAAATGATAGCCAACTTAAAATTTTTAAATGGCAGCATATAATGTTTTAATTTTTTTACATTCGACATTATTTTTCTGAACCCAATAATGCCCAATATGTTGTTTTTCGTTCAATATTTCGGTCGAAAAAATTAAAATAAATAATTTCAAATTATATTTTTCAAAAATTATTATTAGCGTGCCTTGGAAAAAAGTGACAAATGTCATTTGTTGTAAGGTTATATCAGACATGAATAATAAGGACCCAATAAATAAGTACCTATGTTACAATTGTTATTGTTATATATGTTAGATGTTCTGTGATTATTGTAAACACTAAGTAGAACGTCTAACTCTGCAAGTCCACGAAATTGTCGATCCACTCTCTCGGCTTTTTAAAGGCTCCATATCGCCTCAAATTTCCTTCTAACCTTCTAAATTTATGTTCTGGTATTCGCCGCTCTGGAAACCGTAGATGATAAATTGGTGAAGCAGTTCGATTTCTATTACATAGATAATTTACCACATAATAATAGATGCGATAACAGAAAATCGATAATTAATGGGGTAGCTTGACATTACAACAATGTTTTGCATTGTCATAATCGATAACAGAAAAACGGTAATTAGGTGAGTAGCTTTTAAGGTTATAAAAACATGATGTTCATGACGTTACGTCACTGTCATTAAGTTTTAATTTTTACAATTACTCTTGTAGCAAACCAAACTATTCAGCTTGTAATAAACCATAACTTCTCCTGATCCTTATTATTATTTCATTCGATAAATTATTTACCCAAATATACTGCGAGCTTGGATGAATTATCAAAAACACATTTTTTTCGTACCTTTTACCTTTTAGTAATTCATCTCGACATAACATTTGTTGTCAACTGGTTATTAACCGAGAGCTTCAGCTCGAGGTTAATAACCAGACAACAAATGTTCTTGTCTCGTTAAATTACTAGGTAACAAGTTACTCAAAAAACTATTTTTTGATAATTAACCTCGCTCTAGGTATATTACTACTGATAATTTACCACATAATAATAGATGTGATAACAGAAAATCGATAATTAATGGGGTAGCTTGACATTACAACAATGTTTTTCATTGTCATAATTGATTAGGTGAGTAGCTTTTAAGGTTATAAGGTTTTTTTCTGGCATAAATATTAACTTTAAACCAACATAATGGGCATAATTGGATTCAGAAAAATAATGTCTAATATTATAAAATTAGAAAAGTATATGCAGCCATTTAAAAATTTAAAGTTGACTATCATTTGGCAATGAAGTTAATTTTGAAAAAATATATAATTATCGTCATTTTATAGTATTTAAACAGCCATTGACTTTCTTTTATAGTTTATTCAAATCGGACAATAAATAACAGAGTTATGGCATTGGGCGTTTTTTATCGAACACACGGTATACAGAGTGCCCGTTTTGGGAGCTCAAGCATGGGGATCTCGGTTATTTGAAGAGATACAAAGTCGGTTAAATTAGGGCAAATTTGCCCAATCTGGAGTGTAACAAAATGCTGTTTTAAAACATAAAATAATCCGACTACTTCCGAAGATATCCGAAAAAAATCGAAAATTTCAAAAAATGTTTTTTTTTTTTGCAAGACTATTGCAAAGTATTTATAGAGATACTTCAAAACAATTGACACTTTATCATTGCCACTTTGTACGCTCTACAACGTGGTAATATAATAATAAAAATTTGACGTTTCGATTTTCGGGAAACATCATCAACTTTGTTTTTTCTTATGGCCATCTTGTATGTGTATTTTTACATTTTCAAATATAGATTTTTTTTCTGATTACGGTGATGTGTCATGTGTTGGGGTTTGGTCTAGCAGTTTAATGGATATGCCAAAAATCCTGTTTTTGCAAAGAGTGCCTTGAAAATGACAACTACACTTTTGTTTAATAAAGCAATTTTTGACACTTCGACTGAATTTCGTTTATCCTGACCTACAGTTCCAAAACTGGTATACATTTATAACAAAATGCGTTTTCAAGTGAAGAAAAATGCGATATGCTAGAACTTTATTACACATCGCATCGAAATGTGAAAGTTACTTCGGAAACATACCTTCAGAGATATCCAGAAAGACAACAACCTGCTGAAAATTATTTTCTGATTGTTCACAGAAATTTAGCTGAGTTTGGTGAATTTTCTAAGCCTAGAATACGTGTTCATAGGCCCAACAGAAATGAAATGGAAATCTTACAAGCAGTGAGTAAAATGTTAAAACCTTCTGAAAAATAATAAACGGTTATAAATTTAATTTTTCAATAGATTTAAAATAATCCTTCTACTTCGACAAGGGCTATAGCAAAAGAAATGAATGTATCTCGTCAGGTAGTGTGGAGAGTCTTGAAAAAACTTAAGTATCGCCCCTTTAAAATTCATATCACGCAAGTTTTAAATCCGGAGACACTGAACGAAGAGTAACGTTTTGTAGGAACATCATGACGCTGTTATTGCAAAATTCCCATTTTCTTTCCAACGTGATATTCACGGATGAGTGCAAGTTTACCAACACAGGCATGTTCAATCGTCACAATGAACATGTATGGCCCGTTGAACATCCACACGAACACCAAGGACGGCGACCACAAGCGCGTTTTGGTCTAAATGTATGGGTTGGTTTATTTGGCGATAAGATCATTGGCCCGTACATTTACGAAGACAATTTGACTGCAGATGGGTATTTGCACTTTTTAATGACTTACCTGACCGATTACATCGATGACAACATTTGCCTCAACCGCCTAAATTGCCTTTGGTTCCAGCAAGATAGAGCTCCACCACATAACCTGAGTGTCTGATTACTTGTCTCAAATATTTCCCGACAGAGTTATTTCAAACAGTGGCGACGTACGTTGGCCGGCACGTTCGCCAGATCTTGCTCCATTAGATTTTTATTTATGGGGAGCTATGAAAAACATAATTTATAAATCTGTACCCACCGATATCAATGACTTGCGAAGAAAGATCATTACAACTTTAAAGACCAAAATAAGAAGGGATGTTTTAAGATCAACACAAAATTTAAGAAGACGCACACAGCTATGCTTGGAGATGGAGGGTGAGTCATTCGAGCACCTCTTATAATTTTTGTTTTAATTTATTTATTTCTCATGCTCTAATTTCATTCTATGTTATGAATTTGAATAATATTTTCTACTTTTCATATCTTGTAATGAAATGGGAATGGAAAACAAGTTTGCGTTGGTTTTGTAAAAAAAAAAAAAAAAAAAGAACCTTTATTGGCATAACCATATATACAAAACAAATTAATTCCTTACATCCCTCACCCCCCCTTCCACCCCTCCCCTCCCTCCCTCTCCCCTCTTTCTCCCATCCCACCTTCTCCAGCGTCTTCACTCCTGCCCCATCCTCTCTCATCCATTCCGTCACCCTTCTATTCCCTCTCACTCCTACCCATTCTTCTTTCACCCCCTCACATTCTTCCGCCAAGTGCTTCCATGTATCCTTCCCCCACTCGCACAGCCCACATCTCATATAATCCTCCCCCATCCACCTCTTCCTCCCTTTCTCTCCTGACCCACATCTCGCCCTCGCCAACCTCACCCTCTCCTCCCTACTCCATCCTTCTTCCCCCCAATACTCTGGTATTCTCCCGTACACCTGCCACCTCCCATACATATCATTATATTCACTCCTTTCTATCCGCCCCTGTCTCTCCTGCATATCCACCTCTCTCATTTTTTCCTTCACCCATCCCGCCACCTTCACCCCCCTCCCCATCCACTCTATCACCTTTGCCTCCGATAACCCCACCCTCTCATACATCTTCCTTCTCTCCCTTCTCCATTTCCCCTCTTCCCAATTCACACACCCCCACCATACTGCCTTTACCAATCTCTCCTCCCCTAAACCCCACAATTTCTCTTCGTATTTCACCACCCTCCTCATCGTTTCACACACCATTTTGTCCCTGTTCGTCTCCTGCCTAAGTATATAACTCGGTGTCGACCTCTCCACTCCCAACATACATTTTATAAACCAACCCTGCTCCCTCTCCACCCATTCATACTCCCTCGTCCCCCATACCTCCACGCCATACATCATCACCGATCCCACACACGCATCCCATACCTTACAC
This sequence comes from Ocypus olens, assembly GCA_910593695.2. NCBI lineage: Eukaryota > Metazoa > Arthropoda > Insecta > Coleoptera > Staphylinidae > Ocypus > Ocypus olens. Next base: position 40,123,451 of record OU343060.1, read on the forward strand.
ATCACTCTCATATTATTCTCTATCCATCTTCCCCATTTCCCCCATGCTATCCCCCATGCTCTCCTCGCTTTGCCTTGCACCCATCTTACATGCTCCTCATATCCACCCGTTTCCTTAAATACAAACCCCAAATACTTAAAACTCTTCACCGTTGGTTTTGTATTATTGTTTAATAATAGTATATTGTACAACGAGCATATAATGATGGCTATTAATCACGAGAACGATGTTTGCGGCACGAGCCGTAGGCGAGTGGAGTAAATCGTTTGAGTGATTAATAGCCATTATATGCGAGTTTTACACTTTACTTTGTTCACGAAAATTAAAATCAAGATCAAAATTTAATTTAAAATTACAATTAGAATCAAAATTAAAATCAAAATCAAAATTGAAGTTGTAATTACAATTACAATTAAAACAAAATTTTAAATCAAAGTTAAAATCAGGATTAAATTAGGGCAAACAAACAGTGAAACCTGGTTAAGTGGGCCCTGGATATGTGAGAAACCTCTGTTATTGATAATTACATTGAGGTCCCGACACTTTTGCATTGAAATACCTCAGTTACTGGGAATTTTCAAACCTTGTTAACTGAGATTGGATTTCATAGATTTCTTCGATATTTACCTCTTATAATTAGGACTTCGTAGCTTAATACCCCGTATAAGTGAGACTATTTATCAGGCGTAGTCAAGTAATGACACGCTTGTTTACAAACAGTCTAATTTCTTTTATCCAAAATCGGGTGTAATAATCGAATCATAGTGATTACCCCCTAGGAAGAATAAAAGTTTCTCTCATGGAATGCATAGGATTTTTGAAATATTTCAAATTGACACCACGTACGTCAAAATTTCTTGTCAAAATTTTATAAAACATTATTTCAATATTTAACGCAATTACAGACGATTTTGGATAAAATTTTATATTATACTCATGTGGAATTTCTTATTAATTAAACATTAAATGTGCATTTCTTTTATAAACATTTCCACCTCTTTATATGACATGGTGCATTTCGACCTCTGATAGTGGGACCGTCTATACATAAGATAACTGTCGTGTTAACCTGCCTATTTGAGAAACTGGGTAAATGAAAAACCTCTATAAGTGATAAAAAAATGTAGGTCCCTTGAGATCCCAGTTAACCAGGTTTCACTGTATTATCATAAATCGTGTTCTGTGAATCAAAGCGCGAATTAGCGTGTTTAATGACCATATTTAACACGCAAATGCGTGTGCGTGTTTAATAACCATATTAAACACGCAAATGCGTGTTTAATGAAATGAGTGTTAAATGTACCCCATTAATGCTGCCTATACAATGAAATAATGCGCACATTACAACATTTTCGTGAACAAATTACTTTATTAAACAAAAGTGTAGCTGTCATTTCCAAGGCACTCTTTGCAAAAACAGGATTTTTAGCATATCCATTAAACTGCTAGACCAAACCCCAACACATGACACATCACCGTAATCAGAAAAAAAAATCTGTATTTGAAAATGTAAAAATACAAGATGGCGCGCATAAGAAAAAACAAAGTTGATGATGTTTCCCGAAAATCGAAACGTCGAATTTTTATTATTGTATCACCACGTTGTAGAGCGTACAAAGTGGCAATGATAGTGTCAATTGTTTTGAAGTATCTCTATAAATAGTCTCGCAAAAAAATAAAAACGGCATTATGTTACACTTCAGATTGGATAGCTTTGCCCTACTTTAACCGACCTTGTATCTCTTCAAATAACCGAGATCCCCATGCTTGAGCTCCAAAAATGGGCACCCTGTATATACATATACAATATGAGGTGGTTAGTCTATCTGGGCTATCGACCTAAGGTCTTTCTGCCCTCTGCATGTCATTTACCAACATAATCTAGAAACAACCCATGAACACACCATCCCATTTTTAGAAAAAAAAAGTGTATTTGATACTACGGTTGTAAACTGCATTGAAACAAAAATGTCAAAATTTAAGAAAGAAGACAAACATTCTGCGGATACCCTTAGAATAAAGAAAAAACAGTGGACATACTGTCCTATTTTTCGAGAGAAAAAATATATCAGACAGTCGCATCTAGACAAAAATGTCTAAAATTCACATAGAAAACAAATTCCCAGACAAAAACTAAAATTTCAGATTTATTTGACACATCCCCTAACACCAGAATCAAGAAAAAAAAAAGGAAGCACACCATCCCATTTTTAAGAAAAAAAAAATTAACCAACACTGCGTCTATACAAAAATTCCACAAGGAAAACAAATTTCCAAAAAATAACTATTATTATTATCATCGCAGAAATATTTTGCACATCCCCTAATCAAGAAAACACTGTGGGTATACTTTCCCATTTTTTTAGAAAAAAAATTTTATTTGGCACTAGTGATGTAGAAAAAGTTACTATTCATTACTAGAGTACTCAGTATACGACGAGATCCGAAGTAACGAATATCAAGATAGAAAATTATTCGTGATTAGTTACCATAGTTAGTACATTTAGTTTTCGTTATGCGGAGCGCCGATTGCCACATTTACATTTTTCATTTACTTTCACTTTGTTATTGTTTATTAATATAATTTTGTTTTATTATTATTAGGTGAATTGTTATGTAATTTTTAAATAACTATTGAATACATTTTTTTACTAACATCGTTTTTTTTTGCTGAAACCACACTTAAATTACATCATTAAAAAATATACATAAGTTTGCCGTGTTAAAATAATATCTACTGATATGAAGTATTCTTACTTTATAGGTATGTACACTTCTGTGCAATAAAATTAAGCACACAAAATATGTAATGGTTTAGAGCGGACTTTCCTGGTTACCAAAACATGTAAATTTGTCAATTTCCTTAATGTCAAAATGTCGCATCATTTGAACCATTCACAAATTACAACTAAAATAGTAGATGGTTTCTAGCCTTAGTCTTAGTTTTGGCTTTTTAATAAATGTGTTATTTTCAAGTTATGGTGTTTGTGTGCTTAATTTTATTGCACAGAAGTGTACCTACAAACTTCGCAGGAATATTGTAAAAATGTTCCTACAGCTACCTCTTAGGACAGTGGTGGGGAAACTTTTTTTAAGACGGGCCATTTGTAATAACTAGACAATCGTAGCGGGCCAAAGAATAATGCTTAATCGTTAACTAATTTATGTGTTCTATAAACATATACGTATATTATTACATACACTTATTATTTTAATAGTAAAAAATCAAAAGGTAACAAAATTATAAGCACAAAATATAAAATGAATTTAGTGTAGTTCTTGATGTGAAGTATTATCACTTTATTTTCTGGTGTCATTACTGGTTGATGGTGCATGAGAAAAATGAAATTGAGACTGTTTCATCAAAATTTCATCATAGTCCGGTTCCATTTGCGAAGCAGAAATTCTTAAAACTGATGAAAGGTGCTCATCTGTAATTCTGTTTCTTAAAGAAGTTTCCCTAAGCTTCATTGTTGAAAAGATTTGTTCGCATATATAAGATGAGCTGAACATTGTCATTATCTTCATTGCATGAGTAATTCGATTTGGGAAATTATCTGGACTTAAATTTTTATAAAATTCTAGTAATGGTACTGTATGAAAAGTTTGTTTCAGGAGAGTATTACATTTCAGTTCTATTAACTCAAGTTGAAATTTTGCATCAACTTCTTCGTAATTAAAATTGAATGGGGTCGCAAAAATACTAAACTCTGGTTCCATTTTTCTAAAGTCCTGAAATCTCCTTTCAAATTCTGTAGATAGTTTTCTCAAATTAATTTCGTATTTTTTAATCTTATTGTTTGATATAGTGAATTTTAAAGATTGTATTCTTGGAAAATGAGAAAAATCAGATTTAGAGATCTGATTAGCAAATAATAATAACTGTAATTTGAAACTTTTCAGGTATTGCCAAATATCGTGAAGAAACTGATTTTTTCGTTGCAATTTGAGATTAAGTTTATTCATGTGTACGAGGAGGTCTGTGAAAAAAGCGAAATCAGAAAGCCACGTTTCGTTTTCTAAGACATCAAATTGATTATAAATGTCTTTATCGAGAAGAAAATTCACAATATCGTCTTTTAAATCCCAAATTCTTTCAAATACTTTTCCAGCACTTAACCAACGAACTTTTGAATAATACAGGATATCGGAATGCTCAGCATGTACGGACTCCAAAAACTGTTGAAACTGGCGATGTAATAATCCTCTGGAACGAATCATATTTACTAGTTTTACAACAATATTAAGTATATGGTCAATATCTAAAGCCGATTTACAGAGAGCATCCTGATGTATAAGGAAATGCAAAAAAACAACATCATTTTCCGAATACTTAGAATTAAATTTCCCAACAAATCCTTGATTGATTCCAACCATATTAGGAGCACCATCTGTAGTTACATTACATAGCTTGTCAATAGGTAAACGAAGTTTATCGATGCAAATTTCAAATTCACAAAATATATCGGCACCAGTCGTTGTTCCTTTCATTGACTGCAGCCCTGCAAGTTCTTCTGTAATTTCAAAGTGGGCGTTGATTCCTCTTACAAATATGAGTAACTGCGCAGTGTCGCTGATATCTGTACTTTCATCCATGGTAATTGAATAAAAAATAAATTTTTGAGTTTTTGTAGTCAGTTGTAAAATTAGATTTTTATCAATATTTTCAATTCTCTCGGTGATTGTTCTTCTTGAGAGAGACAGTGACTGAAAATCCTTTTTCTTGTCAGGGCACATAATATCGCACACATCTATCATGCACTGCTTTATAAATTCACCATCTGAAAATGCTTTATTAGATTTAGCAATATTATAAGCCAACACATAACTGGCTTTCGTAGTGCATCTTTGAGAATGATTAGCTCTCTGAAATAATTGTTGTTGACTTGATAATTTTTTTATTAAATCTTTCGATTTAATTTTTTTCACCTCTTCACTTAACGATGAGTAGGAGCGGTTTTCATGTTTGCTCTTGAAATGGTGTTGAATGTTATATTCTTTTAAAACTGCAACAGTTGTATTGCAAAGTAAGCACACAGGTTTTTCTTTAAATAAAGTAAAGAAATATTTCCACGTCCATTCTTCTTTAAAAACTCGACATTCTGAATCCACTTTTCTTTTTTAACATCCATTTTAGACGTTACCTACTACGGAGAACAACACACAGAAACGCAATTGACGAAAGCTTACTGCTAACTAATGCTCTTACGCGGGAGTTTGTTGAGGCATTGGGAGTTTGGGGGATTACACAAACAATTACTCGAGTCACAGCGGGTCGTTGCAGATGACTGACTAAGTCGCTAACTAACTGATCTTCGGGCGGCCTCGCTTGTATTTATACCTACCTGCGAGAGTGTCTGGAAGTTTCGAGCGAAGATGAGTCATCTGTTTAGGTCGGATGGATTTGTCCAAAATACTATTGTATTTTGAATATCGCCGCAGGTAGTTTTTATGCGGGTCGTCACATTACGAAGTAAGAATGCGTTCAAACATTCTCACGACGGCACTCTTAAACGGGCCTGATTAAACCTTTCCGCGGGCCGGACTTGGCCCGCGGGCCGTAGTTTCCCCATCACTGTCTTAGGATAACCCGTACCAATTCAGACTTCTACAAGTACTCAGTAACTAATACAAAGTAATGAGTAATGTATCTAAAACTACAATTAGTTACAAGTACCGAAAAGTAACGGAAATCTGCATTACTATTTGGCACTCTGGCCATACACTGAATCCATACAAAAATGTCAAAATATTACAAGACAAATTCCTAGAAGAAACAAGAATTGCAGAAACATTTTTCACATACCCTGGTACGATAATAAAAAAAAAAAACCATAGAGACACATCTCCCATTTTGAAATGAAAAAATGATTTTTCACTCCATATACATATTCTACATTAAAACAAGAATATTAAAATTTCCTAAGGAAGACAAACTCCCATAAAAAACAAAAATTGCTGAAACATCTGCACATCCTCTTGCACCATAATCAATAAAACAGTGGACACCCCGTCCCGTTTTTCAAGAAAACAAATATATTTGACACTCTCATACAGCATCCATACAAAAGTGTTTAAAATTCACATAGAAGACAAATTCCCAGAAAAAAAAAATGGCAGAAACATTTTGCACATCCCCTAATAGCACAATCAAAAATACCGTAGCCACACCATCCCATTTCTTGAGGAAAAAAATTATCTGATAGTCCGGCCATATACTGTGAGATCAGAAAGTCGAAAATAGTTGGCAGCACATTTTCTGAAAATCCCCATAATAATTCAAGTAAAATTATGTGGCTGTCCGGAATTCTCTAATGCAGTGCAGTGTACATTTTGTTAATTTTGACATCTTGTGATTTTTTATGTCGATTTTGCCTATTTTAAACATTAGTAGTTATTTCTACAACTGATCATCACTATTAATAATACATTTAGGATAATATGGCCGTTTTATTTAAATTTCAGGGTTTTCTATGCCAAAATTCCCAATCTTAGTGACGACACTGGACTTCTGTTAGTTAGGTAATGTTTTAAGGGCTGCCAACTATTTTCGACTTTTTGATCTCACCGTACATCCATTTAAAAATATCAAAATTCCATAAGGAAGACAAATTTCCTGAAAAAAACTAAAATCGTGGAAACATTTTGCACATTACCTAACACTATAATTAAGAAAACACCGAGGGTACACTGTACTATATTTGGAAAAAAAAATATTTGGCACTCCAGTCGATGGGTGTGAAGTTAGCAACAGATTCAGCAATACATTTAAAAAAAAATGGTGATGTGGCCATCATGTTACTTTCTCCGATGGCATCATCATTTATATTTACACTTTCATGGTTTATTTTCAATTTAAATCATAATTTAAATGCACATCGAGCGCTTTGTAAACTCGGAGGAAACTGACGTCAAAATTATGAAAGATGGAAAAATTATACTTCAAATATAAAAACTCAATTTATTCAAAAACTAAAGGGATTTCGAAAAAAACTTATTCTTTGTAAGTTGTTCATTTTAGCATTCTCTACAATTATTATTAACATGCATTTGCTGTAACTATTATCGTTTTATAATAATAAACCAAAAATTAAAAAAATAATAATAATTTTTTTTCTCGAATAAAAATGATTTTATGAAAAATGTTATTAGGCAAAAGATGTTCATTACTTTGTTGTCTTCAAAGTTTGTCTAAATGTTTTTGTGATATTTTTTATATTTAAGAAAATATTGTCAAAAAACAAAAAACAGTTGAGGTAAACGCCCACTTCCGGTGTACGAAATTTTACCAAAAGCTTTTCAGTTCTTCAGATTATCAAATAAGACGGATGTTCAAAGTTTCATATCAATTGCTCTATTAGTTTTTGAGATACAGCGCGCACAGACAGACACACACACACACACACACACAGACAGACAAAAAAAAATCCAGAAATTGTTGAAATGGCATCTAGAGACCCCAAAACGGATATTTCCGTAAAAAAGTTTTTGGAAAAAAAATCACGATCACAATACTTTCTCGTACTTCGTAACGGAGAAAGTAATAAATAGCTCAGAGAAAAGGAATGTGAATGGGAAAATTAGTGAACCGTGCAATTAGGAAAAGTCTAAATGAATGCTACCAAAAGAAACAACCCTTAATTTAACCATTTTATATTTTTTCTCCTCTATCAAAAAACGATAATGATTTTTTTTTAAGTTTGTAATCAGTCATAACTAAATTGAATTTTTATTCTTATGATTAATACAAATACTTTAATAGTCAAAAAAACATTAGGGGTAGATTCAACCGCCAAAAATAAATTTCTTCTGTCACAGAAACTCAATGCTTGGCGATGTTATTATTGAGTTTTGATAAAGTTTACAATTAACCATAACTAAATAAAAATTCTCTTACTTATCACTAATAATTACTTTGATAATCAAAATTTAAACTAAATTAAATTGCACCCCTTCAACCGCCAAAGAATTAATTTCCATGTCACTCGCAGAATTCCATGATTGGCGCTATAAATGTCAATTTTTGACCAAGTGGCGATCAGCCATAACAAAATAAAAAATGTTATTATAAAAATCACTTATAAGTGTACCTTAACCTTAATCACTAGGGGTGTGATACACCCCAGCGTTTTTTCGACGTTGAATAAGGCCCTGAAATTGAAAGTAAACGGGACATGTTACTCCATCTACAGATAGTTTGAACCTTCTATTGTGGACCCCAATAGGTATTATTTGAGCTCACGCGTCAGTGTTAATGTGGTACCTGTTTAAGTCAATTCGTGAAAAATTGTGGGGTGTATGAAACCCCGTGTGATCATTGTGCCAGAAAAAAAATTCTGAGCATTTTCTTCTCTGTGGATTATTCCGAGATTACCGAATCAAAAGCGCTGTGATATTCGTTCCAGAAGAAGCAACAAAAAGTCGTACATGCTATGTCGCAGTTGCGAGAGGTCGATATGCGACATACATCGCACATATTTATATGTGCGTCGAATGTTCTTTTGGGATCGAATAATTGTCTTTTACATTATAATAGCCTTTTTTTTCATAATAATAGTTTTAAAAATATTTTCATATTCATATTTAACATTAAATTGACTTTATATTAGAAAAATACTAATATAATTTTTTCGTAAAAAATCCCACCTTCGATCATGAAAATAAATATACTTTTTGGAAAGGTCGCAAAATTTATTAATTCCACTTGGAATTATGCTATTTCAGGTTTTCAGGTTCAAACTATTTAATTTTTTAACTGAAAATTGAAATTACTACCGTATTTTTTTGCAAAAAAACTCATATTTTGCGGAATTTTTTTTGCAACATTTTTTTTTCACATATAAAGTTGCAGGTTTCGAAAACTATTCACATATTCTAGTAACTAAAGGTTCAAAATGTATCCCAGATTGTTATTTTTTTGTTTTTTGTCAATTTAACATTAATTGACCGAAGTTCAAAGGCGTGGGGTGTACCACACCCCGAATGACTATTACGTCATTTTTCGGAGGTGTGACTATTAAGGGTTAATAATCAAAATTAAAAAAATCATTACAGGCACCCCTTTAGTCCACAAAATTAATTTCCACCGCCACTCGCAATAATCCATACCTCGAGACTTGATTTTTGACAAAGTTAGCAAACAGCAATAACTACATAAGAATTATAAGAAATATACAGGAAAGAGTGTTCATCGAGGATGATATGACAAAGGAGGAAAGGAGGATCCAGAAGATCATAAGAGAGAAAGCAAGTAGGGAGAGAGAAGGGGGGAAGATGGTAAGGGTTGGTTACCAGAGAATGTTCGTGAATGGGGAGCTGTGGAGATGGAATAAGGAAAAGGAGACACTACATAGACAAGAGGAGCCAAAAAAGTAAGAAATGAGGAGGAGATAGGAGGAGAGGAGAGAGAAGAAGGGAGAAGGAGCTGTAAAAAAAAGGACAGAGGGGCAGAGAGTGGACTGGGAGAGAAGCACAGCGGGAAAGGCAAGCGGCGAGGAGATAAAGGGGGGGGAGAAGGGAAGAAGGGGTCAGTAACTATCGGGTTTTGGAACATAGCGGGAATTAAGGAGAAGATAAAGGAGGGCAAGTGGAAGAGAGACTGGGAGAAGTGGTTAGTAGGGAAGGACATAGTGGGGCTAGTAGAGACATGGATGGGGAAGGAAGAGTGGGGAGAAGTGAAAAGATGGCTACCGGGAAGCTTTATATGGGAGAGGAAGGATGCGATAAGGTGTGCAACGAAAGGAAGGGCGAGGGGTGGAATGATAGTAGGATGGAAGAAGGAAATGGGGATGGACGTGACGGGACACTTCGGAGAAGGAGAAGACGTGGCATGGATAAAGTATGGACAAGGGAAACAGAGGATAAACGTAGGGGTGGTATATGTAAATAAAAATTGGAATATAATAAGAAAGGAGATAGAGGAGAGAACGAAAGGAGGAGGAAAATGGGTGCTAGGAGGAGACTTTAATGCAAGAATGGGAGAAATGGGGGGAGGGATTAATGAAGAGGGATCTGTGGTAGAAATAAAGTCCAGGGACAAATGTATAAACGGGGAGGGTAAGAGAATGAAGGAGTGGGTGATGGAGGAGGGATGGGAAATTCTAAATGGATGCACAGAGGGGGACTGGGAAGGGAGGAAAACTTATAGTGGGCCGCGGGGATCGTCGGTGATCGACTATGTGGCGATAAAGGGGATGACGAAAAGGAAAATAAAAAGTATGGAGGTGGAGGAAGTGATGGGCTCCGATCATCTACCACTAAAAGTGGAGGTATGGATGGAGAAGGAGAAGGTGACTGAAGAGAAGCAAGAAATGGGAAAGTTAGAATGTGGGGCAAAGGCAATAGAAGAAATGAGGATGAAGATGAGGAGGATCCAGTGGGAAGACGTCGAATCAATAGAGGAGATGGAGGAACTAATTGTGGGGTGCGGAAGGAAAGCTAAAGGAAGGACGGGAGAAGGGAGTAGGTGGTTTGATGAAGAATGCAGGCAGGCAAAAAGTGAACTAAGGAAGGCAATGGGGGAATGTATAAGAGGTGGAGGGGAGGAGAGGAAGGTAACGGCAGCAAAAAGGAAATATGAGGGGATATGCGAGAGGAAGAAGCGGCAGGAGGTGGAAAGAACAAGTGAAGAGTTGAAGAAGTGTAGAAACGAGTCGGAAATATGGAAAGTACTGAAGAGAGGCGAAAGAAGGAGACGGGTAGGGATAACACTGGAGGAGTGGACAAGGAAATGTAGAGAAACAAGTGGGTACCCAGAGGAAGTGGGACAAGGAAGGTGTATGGAGATGACGGAGGAGTTCTCTAAGGAGGAAGTGGAAAGAGCTTTCGAGGAAGTTAAAGAAGGAAAGGCGGCAGGGTTGGATGGGCTGAAGGCAGAGATGTGGAAGGAGATAGGAGAAGGGGGGAAGAAGAAATTCAGGGAGCTGTTGAACGAAATGTGGAGGGGAAGAAAGAACATACCGGAGGCCTGGAGATGGGGTACGATGTGCCCGGTACATAAAGGAGGGGACGAGAAGGAGGCCGGGAACTACCGGGGGATCACAGTGATGCCCACAGGCTACAAAATCGCTATGCTGGTGGTAAAGAATCGGCTGGAAGAAGAGGTGGAAGAGAAGGATTTAATACCAGAGACTCAGGGGGGATTTAGAAGGGGGAGGGGAACAAGGGAGCAGATCTTTACCCTGGCAAGAATGGCGGAGAGAGTGACTGAAGAGAAGGGAAGCATGTATGCGGTGTTTGTGGATCTAAAGGCGGCGTACGACTCAGTGCCGAGGGAGAAGTTGCTAGAATGTATGAGGAGAAAAGGAGTGAATGAGAGTATGATTGAGTGGGTAAGAGGAGTATATAAGGAAACCTGGGTGGTAGCAAGAGTGGGAGTGGAGGTGTCGGAGAGTTTTAGGACGTGGGTAGGATTGAGACAGGGATGCCCGTTAAGCCCGATGTTATTTAACTTATACCTAAGCGAACTGGAGGATGTGTTGAGGAAAGGGCAGGCGGGAGGAGTAGTAATCGGGAAGGATAAGGTGTGGATGCTGTCATATGCGGATGACATGGTGTTGATGGCGAGTGATTGGGAAGGGATGAAAGACATGTTGAGGAGAACGGAGAGGTATATGGACAAGAGGGGATTGTGTGTGAATGTGGAGAAGACGAAATGGATGAGATTTAGGAATAAGGGAAGAGAGGGGAGCGTGAAGGTGTTAGAATGGAAGGGAGAAGTGATTGAGAGAGTGAAAATATTTAAGTATTTGGGGTTTATGTTTAAAGGGACAAGGGGATATGAGGAGCATGTAAGGTGGGTGCAAGGAAAGGCCAGGAAAGCGTGGGGTATCGTGTGGGAAAAATGGGGAGAATGGATGAAGAACAGCGTCAGATTGGCGTGTAAAGTGTGGGATGCATGTGTGAAGTCGATAATAATGTATGGAGTAGAAGTGTGGGGCGTGAAAGGGTATGAGTGCGTGGAAAGGGAGCAGTGTTGGTTTCTGAAGCGTATGCTGGGAGTGGAAAGGTCGACTCCCGGGTACATACTGCTTCAGGAGACTGACAGAGGAAGCTTAGGATGTGAGGCTATGGAGAGAATGGTTAGGTATGAGATGAGGTTATGGGAGTTAGGGGAAGAGAGGTTGGTAAAGGCGGTATGGAAGACATGCGTGAACGAAAGGGGGGGTAAATGGAGGAAGGAACGAATGAAAATGTATGAGAGAGTAGGACTGTCTGAGGTGAAAGTGAGGGAGTGGTTAGAGAGGGGGGTAAATGTGGCAAAGTGGGTGAGCGAGAGGGCGAAGGAAGTGGATGTACAGGAGAGACAGGGAAGTATAGAAAAAAGTGAATATAATGACATGTATGGGAGTTGGCAGGTACATGGAAGGAGACCGAAGTATTTGGATGAGGACGGGTGGAACAGAGAAGAGAGGGTGACATTAGCTAGGGCTAGGTGTGGATCAGAAGAGAGAGGGAGGAAGAAGTGGATGGGTGAAGAGTATATGAGGTGTGTAATGTGTGAAAATGGGAGGGATACGTGGAGGCATCTGGCGGAGGAGTGTGAGGGAGTGAATGAAGGATGGATGGGGGGAAAAAGGAACAAGGGTGTAGCGGAATGGATGAGAGAGGATGGTGCCGGGGTAAAGATATTGCAGAAAATGGTGAGGGAGAAGGAATGTAGGAGAGAGTTAAATTTATGATTTAGTTGTTGGGGAATGTAGAATAGTTATCTTGTTTTTGTAATAGGTTAATATGCCAATAAAGGTCTTTTTTTTTTTTTTTTTTTTTTTTTACATAAGAATTCTTATTATTATACTTTGGTAATAAAGTCGAATAAACGTTACGGGTACCTCTTCCACCCTCAAAATATGAATTTCTTCTGTCACTCACAGAAATCCAAACCCAAGAGTGGAAGCGGTGCCAGTCATATTTAAGTACCAAAGTACACATATCAGATCAGATTTGTAATTAATATACATACAAATCAATTTATCACACAATACACTGAGTATTGCGAATATGCTTCTTCATGGCAGCCAGATTGGGGTTTATTGAAATTTAAGACATATCCCTTCGTGGGTAAAACGACTTATTTGTAAGTCCAGGGGCGGCTCGTTATGTACAGCCAAGGAGCCATGGCACTACCTCTAATTTTATGCTCGGCAAGAATTTTGTATTTCTAAAAACAACAACTCTGAACAATGCCTGTGAAACTTTAATGAGTAGAGAAAAATCGCAATACATTTGTTCGTCAACGCGAACGGAGCCAATTTACTTCTGGTACGGCATTTCATTAGAATGTTAGCGGCAGAGTGCGGAGGCGCGCGGTTTGGGGAGGGACGCGTTCTGAACCTGCAATTGGAGCCAAAACATTTCTGGCTCATCTCGTGCACGCGATTAATAAATTTAATTCATCGCTGAGTAAGCCTTTTTACTCATGTACTATTGACAAAATCTACAGGCATCATGTATTCATCAAATACATATCAATTGAGAAAAAACGAAAATTCGACGTTCAATTCTTTTTTGATTTTTTAAGGAACTCTTGAACACATTACCAGATTTTTTATCAAGCCCGATAGCCACCCCCCTGGGCGCGCGCCTGAACGAAAGGACATATTTTGAAAATTCTTTCGGCACACTATTGTACCCATTGAACAGAAATAAATTATTTTCTAATATTGTTGAGGATAACTCTTAAACGAAAAGACAGTTCAAATTCTTTTAGCAAATAAATATTAAATTTGTCGTTAAATTCATTTCTGGTAAGATTCATCCGAAAGATATAGATAGAACCAAAAAAATAAATTTGTTGTTCATTTGTTTTTCGGGTTTCAGAGTATAACTGAACGGATGACCAAATTTGGCAAATTCTTCCAGCAAAATGCTGTATGTACTCATCGAAAAGACCAAAACATTAAATTTGCCGTTTAATTGTTTTCTGGCCTTCGAGGATAACTCTTGAACGGATAAACAGATATTGAAAATTCATCCACTCACCGTGTGAACGTATAAAATATAAAAAAGTTCAATTAACCGCTCAATAGTTTTGTGGTTTTGAGGAGTTAACTCTTGAACAAAATGACCAATTTTAAAAATGTCCCCTGAAAAGTATTGTACAGATCGAGTACAGGACCAAAAAATAATTTGTCTTCAATTGTTTTTTTAAGGTTAACTTGTGAAGGGATGACCAAATTCGGCAAAATCTTTCAGCATGTGTTGTACTCGCCGAATAGATGCAGATAATACACAAACAATTAAATTTGTAGTTCAATTGTTTTCTGTTTTTTGAGGATAACTCTTGAGCGAAAGGACAGATTTTGTAAAAACTCATAAGTGATGAGATAAACGGTTATAACAGTTACTGTTACTACAAATAACTAGTTATTTTAAGGTTATTTAAAGTAAGTTACTGTTACCACAAAATAACAAGTTCTTTAAATGATTATTTAGTAAACGTTATTTAAAATAACTTTACTCAGTAACAGTTTGTAAAAAAGTGAATCTTTCAATTAACACAAAATGCAAAAATCGCACTTTTCAAGTTTGAATATTTTAAAAGTGATGTTGATTTTGGAAATTGCACAACTGCTAAACGCGTTGTCCAATTTTGATGATTCTAACGTAACCATCTGGAGAATATCATGCAATTTAAAAACAGGTTAATAATCTTTTTTTTGTGAAATACGTAAAAATTGCACGAATTAAAAGTAAGAAGATTAAAATTACGATTTTGATTTTTGAAATTGCACAACTGCCAAACAAGTTGTCCGATTTTGGTGATTCTCACGTCAAAATTGTGGCAAATTTCATTCAATTTACAATCCGGATTAGTTAAATTAGCAAAATGCCAAAATCGCACGTTTTCAAACTTCGAAAATAGAAAATCGAATATTGATTATTAAAAACACAATTTTCAAATGCAATGTTAGATTTTGACTTCAAACGTTAAAATACGGAAAATTTATTGTACTTTTACGACGGATTACGAAATGTTTCCGTGCAATTAACACAAAATGCAAGTATCTCACTTTTCAAGTTTGGATATTTTAAAATTGTGATTTTGATTTTTGATATTGCACAACTGCCTAATTGTTTGATTTTGATGATTCAAACATTAAAATATGGCAAATTTTGTATAATTTTAAAACGAAAATTTTCTCTTAAAATTAACACCAAATGCAAAAATTGCAATCGAAAATTTTTAAATCGCGACTTTAATTTTAAATGATTAGTCCGATTTTGATGAGTTAAATAATGTATGGCGAATTTAGTATTACTCAAAACTGTTTACGACATCGTGACATCACTGGCGGATCCTAGGGAGGGGCAATTGATCTTTCCCTTGAGTCTGGGTTTCATGTCGGTCGTCGTGAACTTTTCGACAATGTCAAAAATTAACGCAAATGCCAAAATTATGAAGAAGACTAAAGATTTAAATGCAATTTTGATTTTTAAATTGCTCAACGCGTTGACCTATTTTAATGATACAACTGTAAAAGTGAAAACTGATTTCCAAATGTTCCCTTGAAATTAATGCAAAAGTAGCAGTTGAAATTAGTTTGTGGGATTTTTCAATAACGGTTACCGTTATTATTTCTTAGTAACGGTTGCAAAGTAGCAGTTACTGAAAATAACGCTTATCACTAGTACTCATTAAGTTTCAAATTCTTAAAGTATTGCACTTATTAAGGAGATGTAGATAAAATTACAAAATACAATTCGTCATTTAATTGATGGAGTGATTGCACTTTACGGTCATATTCCCGATTTCGGAGATTTTTGGTTTAGGAACTCTATACGTGTTATTATTAAGGTACTTACACAAATTTTTGTGCGGAAACGTGTTTCAAGCCGAAAAATCCAATTTTTATTTCTTCAGTTGCGCATTACGTCAATGTCCACCATAAATTTAATTGTACGCACGGCACGAGAACACTCATGTTACACTACGAAAGTTATTCATATTATAGATAATTTAGCACACAAAAGGCGCACTGTTAAAATTATGTACGAGGTGCAAGTTTCCGCAAACAACATGTTTTCTTCGCAATGTAATTGAAACGTTGACAGCGGCAAATACGGACTTAAGGATGCGCCCTGTATTGCCAACCGTGAAAGTTGGTCTGTCGTTTTCTGTTTTCAAACCTCACTTGTCAATAGTTGATGTATAGTGCAGTGCAACCAAACTTCAAAAATGGAGCCCATCAATCTAATCAGATTATCAAAATTGAGCGAAAAAACCGATGAGTTTTTCAAAATGCTCGTGCAATGGGGTCTTTAGAAATTATTTTATAAATTAGCTGGCGCGCTCAATGACGCGCGAAAAAGCGAATCTCATGTAACAAACGACGAAGAACCGTTTACTGATGATGACGATATATTCATTGAATAATATGTGCGCACAGCCCTTCAGCCGTAGGTCTTCCAATGGTCGCCAATCATTGTTGTATCAGCCTCAATACAGTGTTGGATTATTGGAATCAGCTTTTCAGTTTCTCGCTCAAAAATTCATTGCCCTTCATCTCGGTGTCCTCGATAGTACTTACGTCGTCCAAACTTCGATTCATCAAAATTTCAACCAGGCCCACCTGATTTTACTGAATTTGTAATGTATGCGTCTAAAACGACTTCACGGCAGAATGAACTCCAATCGATGGAGGCATGTTCAGATATTTCTATCTGCTGTCGAATCACGGCTTATCTGACATTATCGACCCAAAAATTAATGTAGCCTAGGATTTGAAATAGGCTTAGATGTGATCGTTTAAAAAATGTCCCTTTTCTAAATCTGATACTTGTATTGCAAATGCGTTTTTTGTTTGTTTTCGCTCTGCTAAGTTATCTTTACATTTTGAGATTAACGTTTAATTTACTAGTTGAATTATTTTTATTTGTTTTAAGAAAAAAAAAATTTTTTTTTTAAACCAATTTTTTCTAGAAATAAAAGTTGTTGATTTTTCAACATAAAACACATATTCGCACATTTTATTTTAATATAAATATTAAACCTCTTAAATAATGACGATAGATAGTGAACCCGTGAAACCACTTCTTATACATTTGTGACGACTTCGGCCCTAACCTAACCTGACCTAACTCAACCCAACCCAACCTAACCTAACCTAACCCAACCTAACCTAACCCAACCTAACCTAACCTAACCTAACCTAACCTGACTTAACATAACCTAACCCAACCTAACCTGATCTAACCTAACCTGACCCGACCTAACCCAACCTAACCTGACCCGACCCGACCTAACCTAACCCAACCTAACCTAATCTAACCCAACCTAACCTGACCCGACCTAACCTGACCCGACCTAACCTGACCCGACCTAACCTAACTCAACCTAACCTAACCCAACCTAACTCAACCTAACCTAACCTAACCTGACCTGACCTAACCCAACCTAACTTAACCTAACCTAACTTAATCTAACCCAACCTAATATGACCTAACCCAATCTGACCTAACCTAACCTGACCCAACCTAACGTAACCTAACCTAACCCAACCTAACCCAGCCTAACCTAACCCAACATAACCCAACCTGACCTAACCTAACCTAACCCAACCTGACCTAACCCAACCCACCTTAACCTGACCTAACTTAATCTAACCCAACCTAACCCAATCCAACCTAACCTAACCTGATCAGACATGACATAACCTAACCTAACTCAACCTGACCCAACCTAACCCAACCAATGGGTTTTTTGTTTGTTTTCGCTCTGCTAAGTTATCTTTACATTAACCCAACTTAACCCAACCTGACCTGATCTAACCCAACCTAACCTAACCCAACCTGAACTAACCTAACCTAACCCAACCTGACCTAACCTAACCCAACCTGACCCAATCTAACCTAACCCAACCTGAACTAACCTAACCTAACCCAACCTGACCTAACCTAACCCAAACCAATCTAACCTAACCTAACCCAACCCAGGAAACCTTAACCCAAACATAAACAACTCCCATTTGCAACTGCTAACTAATAGAGTCCGGATTTATATTTTTTTACATGTTTTATTTGCTCTTTCGTATGACCGAGGCGATCTGTATCTATACGTTTCTCTCGGAAAGAAATCAAAGTATCAAGTTTTATTTCGCATATAACTTAATATTTTGAGGTTTATTGACATTAAACTTATTAGAGCATATATCCGCATATAACTACATATAAAGACAATGATTTTGTTGTTATTAGCTTTTATTGCTCATTTTTTGCATCTTAATAACTGTAATCAAGAATTTAGAAACATCTCAAATGCCTTTAATTGAGGCTTTTAAAATTATGGAAGAACTGTACGAAAATTTCCAATCAGTTTCCTAACTTTTGCGAAAATTTGATGCGTGTTATATCAAAATCCGGAATACGGACAAATTAAAATGATTTGTGGCATTTTGAAAAGGCGAGACTGAGGAGGACATAATACATTTTAACATGAACCCCATGTTATTTAACTAACCTAAAAAATAAATGGAAATAAATCAAATTTTGGTTCTACATTGTAATTCAAATAAATAAATTATCATCAGTTGCTATTCGTATTTTTTTTTTATTTTGCAACATTATTTTTAATTAATCTGCAGATAAAATCCATAGTTCAATCATTTTGTCGAATATATTGGCTAATTTTAAGCGCAAATAAAAAAAATTATAATTATTATCATTATTATCGATGGCTCCGCTGTTTCTTATACATTAGTTATTATTTCTATTTTCAAGATTTGGTTGCATCGCACTATACATAAACGATTGACAAGTAAGGTTTGAAAACAGAAAACGACAAACCAACTTTCACGGTTGGCAATACAGGGCGCATCCTTAAGTCTGTATTTGCCGCTGTCAACGTTTCAATTACTTTGCGAAGAAAACATGTTGTTTGCGCGAACTTGCACCTTGTGTATAATTTTAACAGTGTGCCTTTCGTGTGCTAAATTATCATGATATGAATAACTTTCGTAGTGTAACATGAGTGTTCTCGTGCCGTGCGTACAATTAAATTTATGGTGGACATTGACGTAATGCGCAACTGAAGAAATAAAAATTGGATTTTTCGGCTTGAAACACGTTTCCGCACAAAAATTTGTGTAAGTACCTTAATAATAACACGTATAGAGTTCCTAAACCAAAAATCTCTGAAATCGGGAATATGACCGTAAAGTGCAATTCACCCTAATTGATTTCCGCGGACGAAGAACGGTAGATTTAATGCGGGCTATTTTTCGTCTTTATTTAATTTTTAAGTGCTTCTGCAACAAGTAAAGGTTTTTGATGATTGATTTTTCTTTCTTCGAAAAGGTGGCGATGAGATATATTGTGTATGCTAAGTGGCTCTACCATCAAAATTTTCCAAGAGCCGCCACTTTGTGAGTCCACTAATAGTGAAGAGTCAACTGAAAAGGGTCGATGGTAAAATCCCAGAGACTATACCACTCGAAATTTGCGATTCCAGCAGCACACAACCAGTTTCGTTTCATCCACTCACATACATACACACACACGCCGGTTGAAACTACTTGTTGGTCCAAAAAAGTCGGTCCAAAAGAAGAAGAAACTTATGACTTACCCACCTCTACCGAGGGTCAAATAATACAAATAAACACACTTCACAGATAAAGTCATGAGTCGAGATAAAAACCCCATTTAAATATTACAGGATCACTTACTTGAGTATGGAGAATATGAACTATATCCACTATTATAAGACATCGTTTGCGGTCTGGGGGGTAACACAGGGGTGCTCCTTGTACTTTGGGGGATATTTACATTTTTCAAAATCTGGCCACTGTTTTGCAGAGACGACTCCCAGGGCTTGAGTGGCGTAGTCATTGTTGATTGTGGGCGTAGATTACTGCATTATCACTGAACACACTTCCAGCTGCGACACTTTGATCTTTGTATTTCCAAAAAAATACTAAAACTATGACAGTGGAAATAGAATGAAGTTAGCAAGGGTCAAAGTTGACCATTAAGAGGAGTTCACACCAAACACGCATGTACTAAAACAAATGTATGCTTGCTAGACTTTTACTAAAGTATAGTTTTCTTGAATTATAAACCAGAAAATCTTATGTTATCATACATAATAAACATACGTTTATATTAATTTTTGTGGATACTTTAACATTACAAATTGTGACGGGTTTTACAGCGTAAAACTGTCTTCCTTGAAGTTAGCCGCGTGGTGATATTTAAGTTGCATAAAAAATATATATTTTTTTAAATCTTGCAATATTAATAGTCCCACATGTTATAGGTAGGTTTATGTTAATTTTCGTCGATATTTTAACATAACAAATTGTGTACCACGTTTACGGGGTCAAACTTTCTTCCTTGAAGTTTGCTGCTTGGTGTTATTTAAGTTGCCTAAGAAACATAATATTTTTTTAATGTTCAAACTTAAATTATTTTCAATTCTTTTCTACACATTCAAACTCCAATAACCTTAAATTTTTCCTAACATTAAGATTTGTAATTAAAATAATAATTATTTAGTTTAGAGCTGGGCAACTATATACACGTTAATTAAAAAACATTAAGCCAACCGTACAATCAATGTTGCCAGATCTACCGTTTTCACTAGCTATCTTCTATTCTCCAGTTTTCGCCTCTGATCTACCGCTTTTTTATCTACGATAGATATGTTTGTATAATTAACAGATTTTTTATTATATTATTGCACTTATAATTATATACATGCATACAAACGATAATTAAAACAATTTTGAACTGTTGCACAAAATCGGACACTGTAAACAATAATGAGATTATAGAAACCCCAGAGTTTTGTTGCGTTTTGGAGGACTTGTATTGTAGAGCTGGCATAAATGTATCTAGTCTGGAAGGATTTGATTTATATATTGTGAAAAGAAACTGTCTTCCTTTTTATATTGAAGGTGCCAAATTCTTCAAAGTTTTGCAATAAAAGATAATTTAATAAAGGATTTAAATTTTTTAAATCCATAATTTGTGGATCAAAGGAATTCAAATAGCATTGTTAAAATTATCAAATATAATAGATATTAATGTAATTCAAATTTTAGACAATTAATGGCGATTACCACAAAAATCTTCTTTTGAAACCGAAAATGTTTTGAGTTTTGGCGTGAAACCTCATCAATTGTGATCAGGCTCCAATGTTTAGTAACCTTTGTAATGTTACTTGATTAGTTTTGCGATATTCTAGTGCTATGTCGAAAAATCATTTCAACAATAGAGTTCAAAAGAAAACAGAGAATTAAATTAAATACTAATACGATTATGGGCATATTGCATAGCAAAGATATGTGCTACATGCTTCACAGCAACAATGATTTACGATTATCTGGAAAACTGGTTCATTAACCTGCATTAAGTTTTCTATAATATCAAAGCCTAATCATTTTGTAATAAGCAGGTGAAAGTTGGAAGTTTGCAATTGTTTCAGGTTTTGAGAAATCAACGCTTTTTCGATTTTCGAATGTTGAAAATGGCCGTTCTTGTGTTTGGTGGTGATTATCTGGAAAACTAGTTGATTAACCTGCATGTATTTTTCTATAATATCAAATCCAAATCGTTTCTCAATAAGCCTGTGAAAGTTGGAAGTCTGCAATTGTTTCAGGTTTTGATAAATCAACGATTTTTCAATTTTCGAAGGCTAAAAATGGCCATTCTTATGTTTGTTTTTGTGAGAAAACTTGTTGATTATCCTGCATGGACTTTTCTATAAAATCAAAGCAATATCCAGAGATATATGTAATACATTTTTTTGTCATATTGGTTACGTATATTATTTTTTTGTATTATTTTATGCTAATACATTCTTCTCATTTAAGTTCATTTGTAATCGTGTTTTTGTTTGTTTTATAATAGAATATTTAGAATTCATATATTTTTGGCCTGAAAACACTTCTATTTACGTTTGTACAACGGTTTTTTTACAACACTGGACTTATTCCAGGCATTATAATTATCAGGTTTATATGTTTTACTCGATGTCTCTCCTTTTAAACCATTATTACCACTTGTCTCTCCTATCTACCGCTTTGATAATAATTGCTACCGCCATCTATCGCTTTTTTCACTTACATTCAACCGCTAAAATAAAAAACAATCCGGCAACACTGCGTACAATTTTCTCACAATAACCTAAAAATTTCAGCTATAACAGATCACCACATTCACACCTAACCTCAAAAAGGTGGTAAGTGCGATTTAAACATTAAATATTTAACAACTCTATTTCTTTTTTATCTAGGACAACTAGACATCCGAACAGTACACCGCAGTGGGTTCTCAACTAGTTTTTAAACATGCCTTCATGGTGCAGATACTGTTTGAAAGAGTTTGCGAGCAACAGTAACCTCAAGAGACACTCGATGGAGGTCCACGGTGTCGACGATTTGCAGTCCGATTGCAAGTACGATAACAGTAGATATACATGTTTGGAGGGGTGTGATGTTGCATTTGAAGTTCATTCTGAGCTTGTGGCTCATTTGCAAACATTCCACAACATTGTGATCGAGAAGGAGGAACTGAAGTTCTCGTGTGAAAGCGGTGAGGATTATTCTTGTTACAAATACTAATACATAGATTATGACATTTATTAAGTTGTAAATTGTTTAATTAGGATCACAATGGCAGACATGCCCTCATGCTTCAATTTAAGGTTAAATTAATTGTATTGTGTTTGGAATTTTTTTTATATGAATCACTTGTGTAAGTAAAAATGTGTCACTTTGTTTCAGATTATTTACTATGGCTAAAAAATATTTTCCAGCAGCAACACACAGAATACGTTAAGTCACAGAGAACATTTGATGAAAACACTGAAATCATTCGCTATAATTGTCTCTGCGCTGGTAAGTGAGAAAGTTATGTTTATTCTTCTTGTTCCACTATTAGTTTATTATATACTATGAGTTGAGAGGATTTTTTTTTATGTAGAGTCAAACTTTATAAAAAGTTCTGCTTGTTGAAAAAAGAGCTATATACCGAGTGTACCATTTAACCTGAAAATCAAAATAACTAGAAAAATACGCATCATTCGAAAAACGTTCCCAGACTAAAAATTAATATTTCCCAAGGGGAAATCATTCTGTTCTAAATTCAACCCACTGCTCCACCCCCTGTAGGTGGGGCAGCGGGCAACTTTGAAATTTCAAATAGAAATTATTATTACAGAATCCAATTCTAGGGAAAAAAAAATTCATACGTTTTCAGCCGTAATACAACGAGTGGTATGATTATTATCGATGATATTTTGGAGTTGAAACCGACCTGCAGATTCAACGAGCGCTAGCGCAAGTTGAATGTGCTGCTTCGGTTTCAACGACTAAATATCATTGGTTATTAATCGTACCATGAGTTATATTTAGTGAGAGAATATAACGAATAACCTTTTATAATCTTGATGACAACTCACATATTGCAATGTTTTAATTCGTCTTGTAGTTTCACGCAGCACAAAGACTCCGTAAACTGTCGGCACTGCGACTCTTTATTCCTCGCGGTGTTTCTGGGCATCGTATTTTTCACCAGTTCACTGATTTCACTGTTAGAAACTGCATCCCAATAATTTAGTATGTCCATTTTGAGGTTTAAAATTCTGACAGGACCACAATAAAATATCACCGCTACTTTTGTTTTTTATCATCGCGGTGATACACATCCTGCTATGCATTTCCTTGCATCTGATTGGCTCAAAATACATTCTAGTAGGCCATGAGTTGTATTCTCAGCCGTAATACAACGAGTGGTGTGATTATTACCGATGATATTTTGGAGTTGAAACCGAGCTGCAGATTCAACGAGCGCTAGCGCGAGTTGAATGTGCTGCTTCAGTTTCAACGACTAAATATCATCGGTTATTAATCGTACCACGAGTTATATTTAGTGAGAGAATATAACAAATAACATTTTATAATCTTGATCACAACTGACATATTGCAATGTTTTAATTCGTCTTGTAGTTGCAGCACAAAGACTCCGAAAACTGTCGGCATTGCGACTCTTTATTCCTCGCGGTGTTTCTGGGCATCGTATTTTTCACCATTTCACTGATTTCACTGTTGGAAACTGCATCCCAATAATTTGGTACGTCCATCTAGACGTTTAAAATTCTAACAGGACCACAATAAATTATCATCGCCACTTTTGTTTTTTATCATCGCGGTGATAGACATCCTTCTATGCATTTCCTTGCATCTGATTGGCTCAAAATACCTTCTAGTAGGCCATGAGTTATATTCTCATTGAAATATTATTTTCCATTCGTAACAGACGGCGCTATAATAGCAAAAATTTAATTTTACATAAATTAAAAGTTAGTGGCGTCTTGCCTCTCTCCATCAGGGTTGTTAATTAAATTAAATGCTCAAAATGATGACCTTGAACTTCAATGGACTTGTTGACGAGCTACAAATTCCTGTAGAAAACCCACACTGGATTCGTGAAGTCGATCATCAGCATCCTTGTTTGGACCCCATTTTTATGGATGCAATTTCAATGCCAACATACGGAAACATTCTTGAAGAAGTACTACCAATGTTTCTCTTTCAGAAGCAAATTTAGAAGTGCGACAAAACATGTGGTTTTGACATGATAGTTGTTCAGCACATTATTCGTTAGTAGCATACAAGCTATTAGATCGGGATTCCAATAATCGCTGGATTGGTAGATCAGCACCGGTGAACTGGCCAGCCAGATCGCCAGACCTTAACTCCCCAGATTTTTTCTTGCGGGGTACTTAAAAGATACGGTTTGTAAAGAAACATCTACTACTCGCAAAATCATACTACAACAAATGAGGGATGCTTGTGTTACAATTAAATCAGACATGTTTAAAAAAACACACCATTTTGAGCATTTAATTTAATTAATAACCCCGATGGAGAGAGGCAAGACGACACTAACTTTCTATTTATGTTACAGTGCCATCTGTTACTAAATGAAAATAATGTTTCATTAAAAATTAATGTATTTTTTCCCCAGAATTTGATTCTGTAATAAAACATGGGGGTTCCTATTTGAAATTTCAATGTTGCCCCCCGCTCCACCCACTGGGGGCAGAGCAGGAGGCTGAATTTAAAACAGAAAGGAAAAATAGGAAATATAAATTTTTGCTCTGGGAACTTTTCTTGTACGACACGTAGTTTTTGAGTTATTTTGATTTGTCAAGTTAAATGGTACACCCGGTATAAAGAAATTGGAGATTGTACATCTGCAGGATAATCCTAAATAAAGAAATCCTAATTGTTTAAAGTGATAAGAGCCATAATTTTTAATTTCAGATGAAATGTTTATAAAACAAAATTATTTATAATCCAGAATAAAGTCTAAATACAAATGTTTTAATTAAAATTATAATTAATACACCATCATCCATGATCACGCAGTAAATTAGATAATCAATTATCATTATAAATTCTTTCCAGGAGAGCCTAAACCGACTGATGATGATGTGCGTAAAAGGAAATACAAATTACCGAGCCTACCAAAGTTAAATATGGAGTGTACTAGTCAAGTATTAATTAAAAAACAAGAAGAATGCTACACAGCAACCTTTTATAAAACACATTACGGTCATAACACAAACGATTACGGGTGAGAATTATTTGAAATATTTATATTTATTAAGAAAAATCTATTTGTCTACAATGCTGCAATATTGATCGTGACACTCTTTAACTTGAACCTGAAGTTAGTAGCCAGGAGCACCAGTTAGGTTATGCATAATGTGTAAAATTATTCATTTTAATACAGTGGTTGTTAAGAGGGTTTGGACGATATATATCGTCAGATATATATCACAATATTTTCATGATATAGAGGGTGTTTCAGAGCTCTGGGAACGGTCGATCACGTTCTTATTTTTCAAAATTTCGAAAAATGTTGTATACAAAAGTTGTGTATAATAGTGAGCTGCACGTCCTAAAAATATTTAAATTTATACAGGGTGTCTCATAACAAAGTTACAGACCGAACTTATTTTTTTTTTAATGGAACACTCTGTATTTTTTGTCATTTCTGAATTATATGGAGCAAATAAAGGTGAGTTACTTCAATACTCCCTATACCTATTGTTTGCCGTTTTTGAAATATTTGAAGATTTGTTGAAATGCATGGTCTGGGTCAAATTTTATTTTTGCCCCAGTGATTGACGTTGAACGATTAAAATCATTTCTATTATTTGATTGAAGGTTCGAACTATAGAGCCAACCATGATTTCATACAAAAAATTATATAGGGTGATTAAAAAAATGCGGTAGAAAAACCGAACTTATAAAGTTAAATAACTTCGTTTTTTCAAATGGCACACCCTGTATTTAGTAACGTATTCTTAAGTAGAATGCAATTATCTTTCAGATTGTATAAGGGTTCCCTGTTCCTAAGCTCAATAGTTTTCTTGTATTCAGCGATTATCATATCAGGAATAATTATTATAATCTGAAAGATAATTGGATTCTACTTGAGAATACGTTACTAAATACAGGGTGTGCCATTTGAAAAAACGAAGTTATTCAACTTTATAAGTTGGGTTTTTCTACCGCATTTTTTTTATCACCCTGTATAATTTTTTGTATGAAATCATGGCTGGCTCTATAGTTCGAACCTTCAAGCAAATAATTGAAACGATTTGAATCGTTCAACGTCAATCACTGGGGCAAAAATAAAATTTCACCTAAACCATGCATTTCAACAAATCTTCAAATATTTCGAAAACGGCAAACAATAGGTATAGGGAGTATTGAAGTAACTCACCTTTATTTGCTGCATAAAATTCAAAAATGACAAAAAATACAGGGTGTTCCATTTAAAAAAACATAAGTTTGGTCTGTAACTTTGTTATGAGACACCCTGTATAAATTGAAATATTTTTAGGGCGTGCAGCTCATTATTATACACAACTTTTGTATAAAACATTTTTCGAAATTTTGAAAAATAAGCACGTGATTGACCGTTCCCAGAGCTCTGAAACACCCTGTATATACCGAGTGTCTGGGATAAGGGGCAAACATAGTGATTTAACATATAAAATTAAATATGTGTAATTATTAGCTCCCCTATTCATTTTAGAGAAAAATCGTAAAGGAATATTTTTTAGAGAATTACCAATTGTAAATGTATCATCCATTTAATTTACGTTTGTACCAGAATCCACCTCAGAAATAATAAAAATAACTTTAACCATCTACCATTTAATAAAAACCCTTGCCATGACTTTGACAAATGTCATGTTATGGTGAGAATAATTTTGCTAGTCAAATATTAATTCACGCATTGCAATTACTATGAACAATAATCTGAGTTATTCCAATGAAGAGAGCGTATTCATTATCAAAACATTTTGCACTGGCGTCAGTTTACTCAGAGTTTGTGGCATTACATGCAACATGCAAAAGGAACAGAAGAAACAACGATAAATTGAAAGAAACAGTTTTGGGTTTGATAAATGCTGAACCAACAACTAGCATACGATGCATTCCTCTTGAGTGCAACATGTCTAAATTCTCTGTACAGAAAATTTCGAAGAAGCTTTGTTATCATTCCTACAAGCATCAATGCCATGAGGAGATACTGCTAGTGGATGATGAAACTAGGCATGTATTTTGTGAAATAATGCAAGATTGATCAAATACAGACCGAAACTTTTTGTAGATGAATGTTAGTTCACACTTAACAACGAGCTCAACGTTATTGTTCATAGTAAGTACAATGCGTGAATTGATATCGGCCTAGCAAAATTATTTTCACTATGAGATGACATTTGTCAAACTCATGGCAAGGGTTTTTATTAAATGGTACATTGTTCAATTTATTTTTATTATTTCTGAGGTGAATTCTAGTACAAACGTAAATTAAATGGATGATTCATTTACAATTTTTAATTCTCTAAAAAATATTCCTTTAGGATTTTTCTCTAAAATGAATAGGGGAGCTAATAATTACACATATTTAATTTTACATGTTAAATCCCTATGTTCGCCCCTTATCCCAGACACTCGGTATATATATCGATATTTATAAACTCAGATTATACATCATGGATATTTATGGAATGCACAACACCACAAAAATCGCCCTTTGCCACGTATTCCCCCATTTCTCCAATTTTTACAGTTGCCGCAATATGAATAGTAAGCATTAATTATAATATACATATAAACATTTTCATGTTTTATGCCCAAAAGTAAGCACATTATATGGGAAAAATTCGTTTGCATTACTTTAAAAAATACTGGAAATTGGGCAAGATGCAAAGGATGTAAAAAAGATTAAAAAAATGTTGGTCCTCTCGTTTGGTCGAATTCACTGACAATTTTCCTACGGAGAAACAAAAGTTTTTTGAATTAATTGAAGAACTGCTAACGCAACAACTGCAGCTTTCAAGAGACATTTTTCATCATTTGGCTTGGTGCACTCAAAATTAAGAAACAGATTGGGAAATGAGAAGGCTGCTAAACTTGTGTTTTTATTGAAATATTTTAATTGTGAAAATGTTCCTAAAAAGTATAATTTAAACTGGATTTGGGAAGATGCTCCTATTCCTGAGTCAAACATCATGGATTCTTCCTATGATGAGCCATTAATTAACCCTCTGGGATGCGCACACCTATCGGTAATGCAAGGACTCGTCTGTGAGACACCAAGCGCTAAATGGCAGTAATAAGTTATACGCAAAATAGTAAATTATACAGGGTGTTTCAAAATTCATGCACCAAAAGTTTTCTGCGTACTCCTCGTAGATAAAAAGAAAATAAACCCTTCACTTTTATTAGAAATCTCTGTAGTGCTTACTAAAAATTATCCGTGCCATGAATTTAAAAACAATTCAAAATTTGAATACCTCTTTGTTTGTCAAACATTATTATAAATTCAATACAACGAAATGTAGCCTGAATATATGAATATTCAACCTGTTCGTAACTCTGCAAGAAAAATGAAGTCTTACTAAGACTATAAACAAATAACTTATTGAAACAACTACTTCCCTGGCTAGTGCCATGCCGGATATTGAATGATACAAAAGAAATTTGCATGTTATTACTAGTACTACTAGCGAAATATTTCTTCACATCTGTACTTTCACTAATCACCTCCAACTCAGGTATAAAACTCGTTCAAACCTTCCATAATCTCCTCAGTCATTTACGATTTATTTAGTTTAATTTTCAAGTTAGTCCTGTGGGTAGAAATAAACGATCTTAAACCAATGTTATTTCGCCAGTAGTACTAGTAATAACATGCAAATTTCTTTTGTATCATTTAATATCCGGCGTGGCACTAGCCAGGGAAGTAGTTGTTTCAATAAGTTACTTGTTTATAGTCTTAGTAAGACTTAATTTTTGCTTGCAGATTAACGAACAGGTTGAATATTCATATATTCAGGCTACATTTCGTTGTATTGAATTTATTTAATGCTTTCTGCAACAAGTAAGGTTGTTTCTAATTTATTTAAACATTATTATGTTGTATGAATAAAAATGTCGTTCGATAATTAAGAAAAGCGAGATGTTACGTATTTTTTATTCAGTAAACAGAAATATAGAATTTGCTAGTCAAAAATATTTACAAATGTATACAGAAAAAAGAGCAACTGCATCGAACAATTTTTTATGCAAATGAACAATTATTTTGGAGGATATAGACGATACAAAATTAAAAGTTCTTAATAAATAAAATTATATACAATACCAATAACTATAAGACAAATATGGAGATTATTTATTATAATTTATGTTCAAATAATAAACCGTTTTCAGTAATACACAATTAAGCGCGTTTCTTAACATTATTTATTGCCGTATAAACACTTCTTCTAGGAATCGTATTAAAGGCATTCGTAATACCATCTCTGAGTTGTTCAACATTCTCGTAAGTATGATGGTAACAAAAGCCCAGAAAAAATAATCCAAGACACTTAAATCGGGCGATCTAGCTGGCCAAGCTACAATTCCGCCGTTCCCAATCCACTGATTTGGATACATTTGATTTAAATAATTGCAAATATTTCTGGCATTGTGCGCTGGTGCACCATCTTGCTGACACCAGAACTTCTGAAGTTGAATTAGAGGAACATTATCCAAATAATTAGAAATGTTTGTTTGAAGAAGATGTAAATATCGTTCACTGGTTAGAGAGCCTTCGTACATAATTGGCCCTATTATATTTTCATCATAAATACCTGCCCAAACATTTACTGCAAAACGATGCTGTGGCCTAACACTTCGGACTTGTCTCGGATTTTCTGTTGTCCAATAATGTTTATTGTTGCCATTAAATACGCCAGTATTTGTGAATTTGCATTCATCGGTCCAAATAATGTTTTTAAAAAAATCATCATCTTCACTGCACTTTTGAAGCAACCAATTACAAAATCCAAGACGTTTTAAATTATCACTAGGGCACAAGTGTGTGGCCCAAATGAATTTTATATGGCTTATAATACAATTTATTCAAAATTCTATATACTTGCGTTCGTGGCAAATTTAATTCAGCTGCTACTTCGTGGCAAGAGGTTGATGGATTTTGATTTACCTAAAATATGTTTTGTAAGTAAGCGTAAAATTAAAGAATTATGATACATTTAGTATTACCATTTCCAAAATTCGATTGCTATCTTCTTGGGTAATTTTATGACCGTATGCTTTGCGATGTTGAATCAATGATCCAAACTCTCCTAAATTTCTGTCCATCCGTAGAAAAAATGTTCGATGAGGTTACCTTCTTTCTGGATACATTTGTAAATGGTTTTCACTGGCTAAGACCGTATTTCTATTTACTGAATAAAAAATACGTAACAAATCACGCTTTTATGAATTATCAAACGACAGTTTTATTCTTAAAGAATAATAATGTTTGACAAACAAAGAGCTATTCAGATGTTTCATTGGGCCTTATTCTGTTTTTTTCACGGTGATAACTTTACGCCGTGAAAATTTATCACATCGTTTTCGATCGAACGGCAAATTGGTATTCCGTTTCTAACGTGATAAAGTAAGTGTGACAACACTGTAAAATCGAAGCAAGTGAACTAATAACGGCATGCTTTCGCCATTTTTCAAATTTGCGCGGGAAAATCAGTACCGAGTGCAGCGAACTGTAATTAAGTTAATTTTGAAGAATTATGGAATTGAAAACTACTAATCACCATCTAATATTGGTGTGTTGATTCGAAACACTCACAAATTTCTTGTTTTTAAAACAAATATTCTAAATTCACATTTCGGCGTCTCAAATGGATTGCTAAATTCCGTAAATGTCGTTAAAATGCAGCAAATAATAATTTTCAGCTGCTGCTTCTTGTTCCCGCAGCAATAATAAAGCGAAATAAAGACCATATTCACAATTTTATGGTTAACACACACTTATCACCTGCTCCGAACTCGGTGATAAAACTGAACCTTACTTTTCGACTGACGTCATTCGAAACTCGATCGGTGATAGAAACAGAATCGAAAACTTGCGTGAAGTGAAAAGTTTTCGATGACAATCGAAAACTTTTCGAAAGTGATAAAAACAGAATAGTGCCCATTGTTTTTAATTCCATGGCACCGATGATTTTTAGTAAGCGCTAAAGAGATTCCCAATAAAAGTGTTTTAGACGATTATATGTTCATTTATGAAATTAAATGTATATTGTGTTATGTTGTTGTCATCACAAAAAATTAAGCATTCAGATCTGACAAAAAATAAATATGGCGTCCATAAGAAATAAGCAAGTTGATGATGGTTCAAAAGAAACGAAACATTCTACAACTAAAAATCTTATGCCATCTATTAGATAATAAAAAAGTGCTTTACCATTTTTAAATATCTTCTCAAATAACAGAGGTATAAAGAAAAAACGAAATTCAGTTTTTTCAGTTTTTTTTGACTTCACTCAAAAACAAAAAAATGTAAGTAATTTTTTCCAGTGGATTATTAATCAGCATAAAATTCTGTAAAAGTGCCAAATTTAAAGATACCCTCTATCTTCTAATAAGCGAGATCCCCATGGTGAGCCTCGAATTTGAAACACCCTGTATAAATAGGCAAGGGAGCGTTAAAATGCGACTATTTTTGAAAATAGGTTTACAATCATCCCGATAACCAAGACCACCCAAAATTCGGACGCCTTTGCAACCCAAAAATTTGGTGCCGTATAGTAGAATGGCCCCATGCTATCAGTCCGTATAATAAGTAAGACTGACAGAGGCCAAAGTATGCGGACACTAGCACTTCGTTGCTAACTTTGGTTGATAACCTACGTAGGATACAAATATTTTTGGCTAATTTGTTGGCAAGAGTTTCTCCATGTACTGACCATTTTAAGGGTGGATCTAAACCCAATCCCAGAAACTTTACATTTTGTTGTTCATTATCAGCCCCCGAAAGAGAAATGTTTAAGCATACTTGCAAGCCATATTGAAGCCAAGGATTGTGCCTCATCTCCCAAGGTAATTGCAGTTTGAAGATGTTTTGCCGTGCTCAGAATTGTTGCGTCATTCGCATACAAAATCAGCTTATCTTCCGATAGATATCTGGGAAGATCATTAATGTAGATCCAACGCACCGAGAAAAAAATAGCATTCTCTCCCGAGGTATATACCGGGTGTGGCACTTAAGACGCCTCGGACCATAGCTCCTTTACGATAAAAGCTATCGAAAAAAATCTAAGAACAAAGTGGTGCATAGTTACCGTCGCTATGTTTCAAAAATATTTCTAATTATCAGTGGCGTGCCGTACTCCAGTGGCGTACCAAACTTATGTTTTTTTAAATGGAATGCCCTATTTTTTATTGCAGATTTGGAAAGTGCTCGACGAGTACTTATTTTTTATCTAACATGTTATACCCTTCACTTTAGCGGTTTCGCTGTTATAACCCCTTCTTTCAAAATTGCGCCCCATTTTTGAGATTTTTTTGTAGAGAAACTAATTGACGCCGGCGCCTAAATTTTGAATTGAGGTACAGGTTAAGACCTCGTATACCTTCACATAATTTTTTTTCGGGTAATTTATGGAAAAAAAATAATTTTTGATTGATCTTCGCATGTTGTCATTTTTTCCGAAAATTTCAAATGGCACCCCCCTAAAAAAATTACGGCGTTGTACAGCCAAAACTCTAAATTTTTCATTGGTGTAAAAAAAATTACACATTGCATAACAAAATTTCGGAGAAAAAAGGAATTTCATCGCAAATGTCGGGAAACGTTTTCCGTTCCCAAGTGTGCCATGAGAAAACAAATACACAAATACGGTCAACATAATAGTATGTACCTATTTATTCAACATGATATGAAAAATGCAGATAAAGAAAATTTAACAACTTAAACTAAATGTTCGAAATGATGACCTTCCTACTGGAGGCATAACCGCAACTTCGACTCACAGGCTCTAGACACTGCCTTAAGGACTTCTGTGGATATACCGCGGAAAGCCGCGCGGATTCTCTCCCTCATATCCTCGACAGTAGTTGGTACCGTCCTTTAAACCTCGTCTTTGATATGGCCCCAAAGGAAGAAGTCAAGGGGAGTGAGGTCTGGTGATCTTGGCGGCCACCTCACAGGACCCCCACGACCAATCCAGGAGTCCGGAAACGTTTCATCAAAAAATTCCCGAACGACACAGCTATTATGTGCAGGAGCTCCATCGTGCTGGAAAACTATCTGTCGAAGAGCGGCTAGAGGGACATTTTCCAAGAGATCATCCAAGTCGTCGCGAAGGAACCTCAAATAACTGTTGCCGTTCAGGTGCCCCTCGATGAAATAAGGACCCAAAAGGTGTTCTCCAAGTATGCCTCCCCAAACATTCAGCGACCATCTTTGCTGATGGTTTATCATTCGCATGGCTTGTGGGTTTTCATCGGCGTAATAATGGTAGTTGTGGCGATTGACATGCCCATTTCTATGGAACGTTGCTTCATTAGAAAATAATACGCGCATAACAAATGATTCCTCCTGCTCAATTTTGTTGATTTGCTGACATGCAGAAATCTTGCCTCGCATGAAAATCTTGAGGTTGCAATTCTTGGTGCAGTTGAATCTTAAATGGACAGAATTTGTACTTTTTAAGAACACGATGTACGGTTCGCGTTGAAATATCGTGATTCCTACTAATATCACGGATACTGGTATGAGGATCTTCAATAACTGCCTCCAGAACCTGCAGTTCATTATTTTCGGTAATAACTGCCTTCTTTCTAACTCTCCTTGGCCGTTTCACACTTCCCGTAGTAGTAAATCTCTCCAACACTTTTTGAAACGCACGTTCATTTGGATGTGCGCTGTGCGGATATCTCGCAGCATACACTCGTGATGCCAAGAAACAATTCTTGTTACATTCTCCAAGAATAAATATCATGTCAACCATTTCCTCTTGAGTTCGGAACATTTTTAGAACGTTTATGAAAAATGACTTATGGCTGCTACTGACGTCTAATAATTTACTTTGACAATTACCAATCTTTTGTTTTCTCATGGCACACTTGGGAACGGAAAACGTTTCCCGACATTTGCGATGAAATTCCTTTTTTCTCCGAAATTTTGTTATGCAATGTGTAATTTTTTTTACACCAATGAAAAATTTAGAGTTTTGGCTGTACAACGCCGTAATTTTTTTAGGGGGGTGCCATTTGAAATTTTCGGAAAAAATGACAACATGCGAAGATCAATCAAAAATTATTTTTTTTCCATAAATTACCCGAAAAAAAATTATGTGAAGGTATACGAGGTCTTAACCTGTACCTCAATTCAAAATTTAGGCGCCGGCGTCAATTAGTTTCTCTACAAAAAAATCTCAAAAATGGGGCGCAATTTTGAAAGAAGGGGTTATAACAGCGAAACCGCTAAAGTGAAGGGTATAACATGTTAGATAAAAAAGTAAGTACTCGTCGAGCACTTTCCAAATCTGCAATAAAAAATAGGGCATTCCATTTAAAAAAACATAAGTTTGGTACGCCACTGGAGTACGGCACGCCACTGATGATTAGAAATATTTTTGAAACATAGCGACGGTAACTATGCACCACTTTGTTCTTAGATTTTTTTCGATAGCTTTTATCGTAAAGGAGCTATGGTCCGAGGCGTCTTAAGTGCCACACCCGGTATACTATTTTTTTTCACAAACGAAATATTTTAAGAGTAATGTTCATTCCTAAAACCAAACCTAGAAAAAAATGCTGTCAGCCGTGACAGTTAAAATAAGTAATGGGACCTCGGGGGAAGAGAAATGTTATTTCTCTTATGATTTCGACAACTGAGAAATCGACTTTCTCTCCTGTTTATGAAAAAATAATATTTCTCTCCCTATGGAGAGAAGTAAGGATTTCTCTCGCTATGAGGTTCCATCATTTATTTTAACCGTCATGGCTGAGAGGGTTTTTTTTCTAGGTTAGGTTTTAGAAAGAAACATTTTACTCTTAAAATATCCCGTTTGCGAAAAAAATAGTATATATAAGAGGTGTGGCAATTAAGTTCCGAGACTGTTGCTGTAACATCTTTATTTTGCAATTTTTTACAATTTTTCATTTTTCCCCTTCAATATACTCTCCTTCCGCATCCCTTGACTTCATCTTCCGACAGGCTCTTTAGTAGCAGTGTTGATATTTCTTTTACCTCTCCTCTAATGACTCGTGGCGGGTTCATCAGGATTTGATTTTTGCAACTGGTAGAAGTGTAGGGTGCTAAATTTGGCAAACAAGGTGGGTGATCCATGACTGTGACTGATTTTTGGCCAAATAGTCCTTGACAGAGTGCGCATTGTGAGCCGACGCACTGTCTTGATGGAGGATCCAGGAGTTCTCTTTTCACATTTTGGGCCTCTTTTTGCGAATTTTTTCACGGAGTCTTTGTAAAACATCTAAATAGTAATATTGATTAACTGTCTGACCTTGTGGTACCCATTCCATGTGAACTACACCCCGTATATCAAAGAAAAGAAATCAACATCGCCTTGAATTTGGACTTGCTCACCCTCGCTTTTTTGACTCTCGGAGAGTTTGGAGTCTTTCACTGCATAGATTGCCGTTTCTTCACAAGTTATAACTCTTGACAAGAAGTCTGAGTCCTTTTCGATGCATTCCAGGGTGTCAGAACAATTGTCTTTACAATGCATTTTCCGTTCCGCCGTTAGGTGTTTAGCACACACTTTCCTCATGTTTATTTCCTCATGCAAAATGTGTCTCACAGTTTCTTTATTAATATTCACAATATTTAGCAATGGCTCTAATACTTAATCGACGGTCTTTTAGAACCATCTCGGTCACTTTTTGAACATTCAAGTCACAGGCCGCCCGGGGCGCTCGTCATCTTCAACATTCTCCCTCCCCTCCTGAAAACATTTGTAGCACTCAAAAACTCTGGCACGGAATAAGCAATCATCACCGTAAACCATCTGCAAAGTTTCATAGCTTTCCGTCGTGGACTTCCCTAGTTTTAACAAAAACTTTAAATTAATGCCCATTTGCGCCGCACTCGGTTAAAATCTATGATTACTAAATCAATGATTAAGTTAATCATGCCGCTCCGTTTGCACCGCCCATCGGTTAGTATCCGATGATTAAATGGTTGTGAGCAAAAATTCGGTTGGCAATTTGTGGGGTTATTTTATTTTCTGAGGTGGGTGCCACTGAAATTGGCGCCTTTGCGCATGCTTCAGATGCCAAATGAACAGCTGTTTACAGTTTCCTATTATTTAGAAAATCTATTTTATGTTCAAATGTTCAATTACTTGCATCAAATTGAATGTGAATTGTTTGCCTAATCCATATCTTCTCCTAACACACGCTTCATCTAATAAATCAATGTTTTTTATTTGCATATTCACTTGGATTGGCATACCGATATTTAAATCTAGCGCTTGAATAAATCAAATCAATTGTATTTGATCTCCGTAATGATTTTATATCAGTTAATGTCGTCCTCAATGTTATAAACCTTCATGTTCCTTAATTTTTAACACGAATGCACGTGTATTTCCTTAACCGGCTTCCTAACCGCCCAAACTCTGCCGGTTAAAAATTGGGAATTTAACCCGACTTTAATCAATGATTAAATGGCGGTACAAACGGATTAACTTATAATCAATGATTAAAGAGTTAACCGGGTGCGGTGCAAACGGGCATAAATGGATAAACGTCAAAATGACATACCTATGTTGAAAAATAAAAACTTACTTAGCATTCAATTGTTTTCCTTAATAGCTAAATAGATTACATAAAAATCACCCCCCATACCTCTTGGAAGACTGATGCCCGGTTGCACCAACATCTCAAGTTAAATTCGTTAACTTAAGTTAGATAACTCACATTAAAATTTTAATTAGAATTAAATTAATACCAGTTGCACCGATGTATTTTTAACTTGAGCTAGCAAACTTGCGATTAGACTTGACAACATCGCATTTTCTGCTCGCTGCCCGCTTCCGATTGGTTTCTAAGCGAGCTTAACGTTGACAATCATTGTCTACGTTTGGTTTACATCCTCTGCCTTATATTTGTTAAAATGGAAAAATTGGGACGTTAACCCGACTTTAATCAATGATTAAATGGCGGTGCAAACGGAATAACTCATAATCAATGATTAAAGAATTAACCGGGTGCGGTGCAAACGGGCATTCATCTTTGCTCAATTTTTTTATCCAACATTTTTTCGGCGAGAGCATTTTTTTCACCTTTGTTATTTGACGATTACAATGAGACTGTTTGTTAGCCAGGGTCAAGGAATTTATCCTGGACACCCAAAATATTATGGAAACGAAGATTCTGAGAAAAAAATGTTTCAAATGAAATGTATTTGCCATGAAGGTCTTATTAGGGAATAGAAATGTACG
Source organism: Ocypus olens (assembly GCA_910593695.2). Taxonomy (NCBI): domain Eukaryota; kingdom Metazoa; phylum Arthropoda; class Insecta; order Coleoptera; family Staphylinidae; genus Ocypus; species Ocypus olens. The sequence goes on from OU343060.1 coordinate 40,161,237, forward strand.
AATTAAAGCAAATAACTTTTATTAAACACATTTTTTTCTCCGGTGCTTACTTTTTGCAATATTTAATTTTTAGGTGTTTCTTAATAAAAAAAAAACCTTTATTGGCATATTAACCTATTCTAACACTAAGCTAAACTACAACTATTCCTAATCTCTAAACAAATAACTATTCTAACTACCCAAAAACTAAAATCATAAAAACAAAAAATCTCTCCTACATTCTTTTTCCCTCACCATTTCCTGCAGTATCTTTACCCCGGCACCATCCTCTCTCATCCATTCCGCTACCCTCTTGTTCCTTTTTCCCCCCATCCATCCTTCGTTCACTCCCTCACACTCCTCCGCCAGATGCCTCCACGTATCCCTCCCATTTTCACACATTACACACCTCATATACTCTTCACCCATCCACTTCTTCCTCCCTCTCTCTTCTGATCCACACCTAGCCCTAGCTAATGTCACCCTCTCTTCTCTGTTCCACCCGTCCTCATCCAAATACTTCGGTCTCCTTCCATGTACCTGCCAACTCCCATACATGTCATTATATTCACTTTTTTCTATACTTCCCTGTCTCTCCTGTACATCCACTTCCTTCGCCCTCTCGCTCACCCACTTTGCCACATTTACCCCCCTCTCTAACCACTCCCTCACTTTCACCTCAGACAGTCCTACACTCTCATACATTTTCATTCGTTCCTTCCTCCATTTACCCCCCCTTACGTTTACGCATGTCTTCCATACCGCCTTTACCAACCTCTCTTCCCCTAACTCCCATAACCTCATCTCATACCTAACCATTCTCTACATAGCCTCACATCCTAAGCTTCCTCTGTCAGTCTCCTGAAGCAGTATGTACCCGGGAGTCGACCTTTCCACTCCCAGCATACGCTTCAGAAACCATCACTGCTCCCTTTCCACGCACTCATACCCTTTCACGCCCCACACTTCTACTCCATACATTACTATCGACTTCACACATGCATCCCACACTTTACACGCCAATCTGACGCTGTTCTTCATCCATTCTCCCCATTTTTCCTACACGATACCCCACGCTTTCCTGGCCTTTCCTTGCACCCACCTTACATGCTCCTCATATCCCCCTGTCCCTTTAAACATAAACCCCAAATACTTAAATATTTTCACTCTCTCAATCACTTCTCCCTTCCATTCTAACACTTTCACGCTCCCCTCTCTTCCCTTATTCCTAAATCTCATCCATTTCGTCTTCCCCACATTCACACACAATCCCCTCTTGTCCATATACCTCTCCGTTCTCCTCAACATGTCTTTCATCCCTTCCCAATCTCACGCCATCAACACCATGTCATCCGCATATGCCAGCATCCACACCTTATCCTTCCCGATTACTACTCCTCCCGCCTGCCCTTTCCTCAACACATCCTCCAGTTCGCTTAGGTATAAGTTAAATAACATAGGGCTTAACGGGCATCCCTATCTCAATCCTACCCACGTCCTAAAACTCTCCGACACCTCCACTCCCACTCTTGCTACCACCCAAGTTTCCTTATATACTCCTCTTACCCACTCAATCATACTCTCATTCACTCCTTTTCTTCCACCTCTTCTTCCAGCCGATTCTTTACCACAAGCATAGCGATTTTGTAGCCTGTGGGCATCACTGTAATCCCCCTGTAGTTCCCGGCCTCCTTCGTGTTTCTTAATATACCTGTATAATAAAGTCAATTACAACTAGCGCCAAACGCCATTTAGGAATTTTTTTACCGCGCGGATCCATGGCTGACCTCAAAAATTTCATTTGCCACCAATTTTTATTAAAATGCAAATAATTATAAAATGTTTATTAGACATCGCTTAACACGATACATTTTTTTACCACTACTGAATTGAATTTGAGAGTGAGATTGAACATTTGGTATCAACATGATGGTTGTCCAGCGCATTATTGGCGTACAAGTATTGGATCATAATTTTAATGGTCGTTGAATACACAAGTTGTTTCTTTATCTTGGCCTGGGGCGTTAAATCTGGTGATCTACCAGATTTAACGCCCCTCGATTTTTTATGGAGATATTTTAAAAAAGTCTACAAAGATGTTCCTACCACTCAAGAAAATATGAAGGAACAGACTCAAAATGCCTGCAATAATGTTCGCATTTAAACATCTGTTAAATTGATATTTTTGTAAAGTAAGCACCGAAAAAAAAAAATGTTTTAGATAAAAGTTATTTCCTCTAATTCGTAGATTCATATGCCTTAATAAAAATTATGGGTTTCCATTTAAAAATAACAAGTTGACCTTGAAATGGCCTTGAAAACCTGCTTAGAATTAAACATACTTATGCCTGCTGCATTAGCCCTTCCATGTCAAATACATTTTATTTGAAACATTTTTTCTCCGAATCTTCGTTTCCCCAATATTTTGGACGTCTAGGATAAATGCTGCACCCGTATGTTTCGATAGAAAACAAACAAAATTAATTTTAATTAATAATACATGTATATGTACATACATGACCATTTTTTGACTAATTATTGGTCAAAATAATTTAATTCGCTTTTCACCAAATTACAAAATATGTCCAATTGAACTGAAAGGGAGCAGGTACAATTTTGTGCTTTGTTTTTATATCACTAGAAAACCTACTCTAAAAGCATGTCCAAACCGATTTTGGATCCATTTTTATATAACTTCTTTTGGCTTCCACTGCATAGAAAGCAAAGTTTTCTTTTTTCTCCTCCAAATTCATCGATAGTATTTTGACCATTGGTTGCATTACCAATTCTTTGAGCTGTTTATTTATTTATTATTACTACAGGGATACACCATTTACAATAGTAATTAACATATAGTTAAATATAACAGAGCATATAATTTGTTAAAAACAAAAAAAAAACATATTATTCTAAAGTGAGTAAATTAATTCTTAATTCTGTTGTTAGCTTGATCTGCTTTTTCAGGGGTTTCGGTAAATTTTTAAACATCAAATCTTCTATTATATGTTCTTTGGTCATTTCCACTGATAATGATTTTATGAAACAACTTTTGGATTTTCAAAATGGTAATTTTTTGTGTCTTCAGTTATATCAATAATCAGATTTAAGTAGTAGTTTTTACCTTATCACAGCTGATCTGCATACACTATAAAGGTTTTTTTTTGTGGGGTCATTTATCCAATAAAGTGTTCGACAATGTCCGAGATAAGCCCGAAAATCGAGGAGTTAAAGATAAGGATTACAGAAGCTTTCAACTCCATCACATTGAGAGAGTTGAAAAATACTCGAAGATATTTCTACAATCGGTTGGGTTATTGTTTAGCAATGGAAGGAAAACATTTTGAACAATTTATTTAATAAATATTTTTTTGTTTACATTGTGTTTGCTTATTTTTTTTAGTTTTATTAATTCAATAAATCAAAAAGACATTAGCTAAACATGTTTACGCAGGTTTTAAAAACTTTGCAGCTAACTTAATCAATGTTAAAACGTAGTAACATGCACATGGCCCCTATGGCCATAGTTATAATTAAAGAAAAACGCCCTGTACGCATGCCGTAACTTCCGAATATTTTTAGTAGAAAGATGCTTTTCCTTTAAAAATCACAACACGCTTTATCTTATATCTTTTTTACGATACATTTTGAACAACTTGGTTGATGGTTAGATAACCGTCACATGTATAATTTTTGCAGTATTTTTAATTTTGTGTGTACATACGTACACGTTTTAAATTTAAGGTAGTTTTAGATTATATTTAAGTTTATACCATGTTACAAATTGGAGATATTCCGTTTTTTTTGAAATAAATAAATAAATAAATAAATAAATAACCTTTACTTGTCAATAAACATGACATTTTCGCCAAGTTGATCTTTCGGCTTAATTATTTGTGTTATTAATTTCAACTTTGAAAGTGAAAACAAATCATTCTAACATGTTTATGTCCTTCTGATAATGAACATTTAATACAAAATTGTTTGATTTATTGATAAAAACCAAATATTTTAAATATGCACGACAACAAAAGATAACAAAAGGTACAATTTTTACCATGTAAATCCCTATGGCCACACTTAAATAAAATGCACTGTATATATAATACATTTTTCTTACAGAAATGTTGAATTTAATACTGGAAGCACCGCCGGCAAAAGAAGACGATTTGATCTATCAGACGAATCGCAAATAGATGACCACTCTGCGATATCTTTTGATATTCTCCACGGTGAAATGGAGAATGAGCTGTCGAACATACAGAATAATATGTACAACGTGATAGACATCAAGACTTTATCCAAAGCGTTGCACGTCCTGCAAAATACCAACGACTTTCTGGTTACCAATTTTGATCATTTTGAGTATTACTACGATGATGTTGAAGACATTGAGGTTGTGATAGATGGAAACGATATGGGCGAGAGAGATGAAATCGACGAATATTTTTTGAGCTCGAGCGATGATATCGAGATGCACCCTAAGAGCTATCTGAATAGCAATCCGTCCATGGAGAAAGGGGAGGTGATTATTTCCAATGATTCACAGTTCGATCATAGTTATTTTTTGTGTCATTAAATTAGAATGAAACAGTAGCGCTTTATATATTAACATCCTTTAATTGTAATCAGTGATTAAATAAGTTCTATGCATATAGCAAAGCCTGTTGTTACTTAATCCTTAATAAATCTAGCAATCGGCTTTTGCAGTCCTTATTTTCTCTCGTGGGAGTTGTGTTTTATTCATTCCTCTTTGGGCAATTTGTAGAACATAAAATAAAATTTGGCTACAAATTTAAAATTGAAGATTTATCATCCGACTGGAATGTAAACTGGTGAGTAACAGAACACGTTTTGATGAAGGTAATTGTATTGTCATTATTTATTGTACCATATTTGATGCAGGTTATGTTTAATTTGATAAGTAATTTTTTGTGTACTCATTGTTCCTTAACCAATCTAAATGACGTCTATGTACAAAATTTTCTTTCGTCCTTTTTTAGTCGCAAAGTTGATGATAATATTATTCTGATCTCTCTCTATACAGAGGTAACAAGCGACTTTGCTGAGTTACGCAGCATTTTTGAAAAAAATCGCCGTGACACGTTGATTTTTGTTTCGAGGGGGACATTTCCACCTTTATAACATTAATCCCCTAGCCACCCCTAACTTCATCCCCCGATTTTAAACAGGGAAAGTAGTTCGAGCGATATATCCTTGAGAATACAACTCGTGGCCTACTAGAATGTATTTTGAGACAATCGGGTGCAAGGAAATGCATAGCAGCATGTGTATCACCGCGATGATAAAAAACAAAAGAAGCGGTGATATTTTATTGTGGTCCAGTTAGAATTTTAAACCTCAAAATGGACATACTAAATTATTGGGATGCAGTTCCAAACAGTGAAATCAGTGAAAAGGTGAAAAATACGATGCCCAGAAACACCGCGAGGAATAAAGAGTCGCGGTGCCGACAGTTTATGGAGTCTTTGTGCTGCAAGAAACTACAAGACGAATTAACGGTAGGGTATCCATCAAAAGTACGGTAAACGCCCGCGAGAGGAGGATTAAATCAAATTGGTATGACTGTAGGCAACCCAGCTTACAGCGAGGGTAAATTAACTCAGTGCTACTTCCGTATATCTAATACATTCAAGGTTGCGCTTGCGATTCTAAAAGAGAGAGGCTATTATACGTCTGCACCCCGCTACAGCGCGAGCGTGAGAACCGTATTAGAATATGTATTGTGGTTATTTTTTTTTGCATCGGTGGTGGCGGGTGAGAAGTTATAAAAAAAAACACTTCTGCTGTAGCGTTTACACCAAACCCCGCCCAACCCAACCATTTCACGGTCTAGCGAGCGTCGTCCAAACACAATTGAAGGGCGACATAATCGTAAGCAAGTAATTCCCAAGAAATAATCTCTTTGGGATTATAACTTGAAATTTTTATTATTATCATAGAACAAATCTCCAAAAGCTACCAATAGATTGTATAATGTAGTTTGAAACCATATCTGTTGTATGGGCCCATTATATAAGTAATGCGCATTTTCTGGCAAAAATATATTTATTGATCGCACCGGTACAAATGCTTCCAATTCTTCAAAACATTTTTGAATTTACGATCATTAAGTCAAATTATTTGCCAAAATAATTTGCTTCAAGACGAAACGTAGGATTAATAAAAACTTAAGATAGCAAGTTTTACACCTTTTCGTTGTTATAAGGTTATTTTACTTTATGTCTTATAGTAATATTAGTTTCCAAATTAAATTCCTTTTCCAAATTGGTGTTCTACTATTCTAAAGAGTATAGACTTGTACATCATTTAAAATGTTAAACATATTTTAATTTTCGCCGTACAGTATTGTTTTCGAGATTGAAAATGTTTATGAAAATATTCATTTTGAGGTTCCCGAAAACAATTATTTTTTTGGAAAATGGTCTGTATGTCCGTGTGCTGTGTCGACCTATCTCTAAGTTTCTCATTTTATGGGCACTGTGTCTCAAAATCTAATAGACATTTTTAAATTGCCTGTTGAGGTCATTTGTAAAAGTGTCTCAATAAATGTATTGTCTCTCTCTATTACAAAAATGATTATTCATCTATTTAAGATAACAATCTTTTGTTGATGGATGAATTTCGTAAAAAAATTTGAAAAGAAAAATTTTGACTTTTTTGACATAATGAATAATTTTTGTTCGAAATCAGACTTGAAAAATGCAAAACATCCGAAAACCCCATTTTATACTCTCAAATAAAGAAAGTAACATGATGGCCACATAGACATTTTTAAAATTATATTACATAAATGAACTTTATTCCAACATACATACAAAACATACATATGTTAGAAAGGGCCATCGATCGAGTCCTTTAGTCCTTTAAATTATATTATTTCGTTTTAGTCTTAAAAATATTGCCCTATATTATAGGTTGTAATGTTTAAAAAGTTTTTAAAACTGATGCCTTATTTCTTTTTACTTTCTACCTTATAAAATTAATGTATGTACAGGTGAACTCTGCGTAATCTTTCTCTGCTACAATGTTGAATGTGGCGAATCTAGCCGGAAGTTTAAATACAATAGTGATGAAAGTAGAGCATATTCTAACCCAAAGTTCTGTTGTCGGCTCTTTTATATCACTATGTCAAAATTCCAATCATCTATTGAAATCAATGTAGAATTTGTAGAGCAATTTTGGAAAAAGTGAATTTTTGGTCAGCTAGCCATTTTAGTTACTGCAAAGTTCAAATGATTTTGATTGGACATATTGCTTAAGATTAATTTGTAAAAATGTTAATGTAGAATTCCTAAAGCAATTTCTGTAAGAACTTTTTTTTTCTTCATGTTGCTGCAAAGTCAAATTAATTTTCTTTAGGCAATTACAAAGACATGCTATTCACTCTATTATGTCCCTTTTTATGACTAAAATTTCCAATTAGAGAACGGCATATTTACGACAATTATTATAGACGAGACTTAGCAATAAAATATCGTACCTGAGTTACAAGCCAATTAATAATCAATTAAAAAATACAAAATGTGCGCAAAGTAAAACCTCGCCGACATAACATAACCTCATCTGCATTAAAATTCAATATGAACTACAGTGCGGCTATTATATGCGGATATTATACCCCGAAATCAGGCCAGGGTCCCTCTAGACCCGGGGTTCGGAGGCAGTTCCCTCCTCTGCCTCATTACAGTTACGCCACTGCACAGTGGTCCAGCTGCACTCGAAATCTGGCCAAAATCCTAAATTGCAATGTCGAAAAGAAGCTTCAAAACTAAGGTAGTTTGAAAGATAAACGTGGATTGCATTATAAAATATTAATAATTAAAATAAAGTCGTACCCCATAGTCCATGATGAGCCGTTAAAGTCGTAAGATGTAGTGAGTGCTTTGAATGCATAATAATACGACTTGCGAATATAAATTTTTCATATTTGTGTACAAAACATACAGAAGGCCTATGTGGAAAATTATATTGCATTATGTTTCTTACAATATTAAGCTCTTCCAAAAAATAATTTTATTTCTAAAATACGACGTTTCGTTATTAACATACCCACAATAATCATCATTTTTTATTTCATTTTTGAGTAGCTTTTCACCTCCCAAAATTAATGAAATATCACACTTAACACTAAATTGTTTGCTATAGGAGTTATTTGAAGTTTAAAACAATTGAAAAACGCGCTGAATGAAAAATGGATCATCAATTTTGTTTAAATTCATTTTGACTTTAGATTCGTAATCTGCGACCTCGAAAACCCCCATATACTGATTTTCATCAATTTTTTATGTCATTTCCACATATGTTGCCGCCATATTGGATCCGCCGTTGTGTTTATAGTAATTTTGAATTAGGACTTGTAATCAGCGACGTCAAAAATCCCTTTGACTATATACTATTGGACTGCTAGCGCCGCTTCATCTGTGTCTCCAAGCAACGGTGGCGCGGCGGGACCCTAAGTGGTTGCGGTATGTTACTAAATTGGTAGCTATTTTGTGTCTATGACATATGACTCTATGAGCTCGCATTGCATTTTGTGATACCCTGCAATTTATTCACACCTTTGAATATATATACATTTATATTGTTAAATATTCACACTATGTCAAAATATTGCTATGCGAAAGGCTGCAATACGTCCACGTATATATGCCAACGCGGTCATAATACTCGTCAGCTGATGTATACGTCAGTTGACTTTTGACTTATAACCTAACATTCTGTATTAGATTTCCATCAAATCCGAAACTTCGCAAATTATGGGTTGATGCTTTGCTTGTAAAGAACAGGCAGGAAAGTGGACCCGAGTTGCCGAAATATGCTCGCATTTGCATTCTCCACGTTGCTGATGAATACATCGAGAAAGATTATTTTTGCTTTCCAGTTTTTAAATTACGCTCCATTTTCGGCTCCGGGGCGGGACTTATATCGGGCTCCAGCTCGTGGACAACTTTTGGAGCTAATCCCCGCGCACACTACCATCACGCTCAAGTGGCCGAATGCCCGTACTAGGATGAAGAGCAATAGACTCGCTGCAAGAAATATCTACATAACTTTTTTATTTCTTTCTGATTGACTATCTTAAAAAGTTGCCACAGGATTATTTTGAAATTTTGCACATATGTCAATTATGTTCCTGTCTAGACAGTAAGAAAATTTTATCAAGTTTTGACCAATACTAATGGAAATAGACACAAAAAACATCATTTTAATATTCATTTGTCTCCTAATTCGTTCATAATTTTTTTATTAACTGTGATTTTGCCTTCAAATTACTTCATTGCCTAGATGTATGTATTGGTTGGCTACAAGTCAAATTTCACTGTTGTTACTTACTTGGTTCTGCAGTTTGTCTGTTTAAAGTAAAATGTTGCTAACTTTGTTAATAATAACGATTAAACCAAAACTTAAACACAGAAATAATAATCGATCTTTATATAATATGTTATCAAAATAAACTTTTCGAAGAAGTTTATATTTACAACGATATATTCGATTTCTTGAGGGGCTAATTTAATGGGTACCCTACCCTTAAAACATTGCAATATCTGAGTTGTGATCAAGATTATAAAATGTTATTTGTTATATTCTCTCACTAAATATAACTCGTGGTACGATTAATAACCGATGATATTTAGTCGTTGAAACCGAAGCAACACATTCAACTGGCGCTAGCGCTCGTTGAATCTGCAGCTCGGTTTTAACTCCAAAATATCATCGGTAATAATCATACCACTTGTTGTATTACGGCTGAAAAACTCTTATGATACTTAATACAACGGTGTCATCTGTTTTCGTTTTCATTGATTCCTGAAGGAATGGCAACACTTCAAAATGACATTTGAGGTAACAACCTTTGTCCATTTATCTCAACCACATCCCATGTACATGATTCTAAAATTTGTTTTGATGTGTGAATTTTGACATTTATCTCTTGCCGAAAATCATGTACACTCTTGTAGAAAAAGTGGAAATATTTCAGCGTGCACTGGATGATCAGAATTGTATTTCTAATGTTTGTTTTTCTGACAAATGCACTTTTTCTTTTAATGGGTCTGTAAGTCGCCGTAAAAAATTTCTCACAAAGTACATACGCAATATTCACAAAAGTTGAATGTTGATATTCTTGGAGATCATATCGTTGGACCATTTTTTCTACCCGGTAATTTAACAGCAGGAATGTACCAGGAATTGTTGCAAAATCAAGCCATTCCCTTCATAACAGAACTAGTTGCAACTGATGATAGTTATCAGGAAAACCAACTAATTTTTCAACAGGACGATGCACCTCCATATTTTACTTTGGCTGTATGACAGTACCTTGCCGAAACTTTTCCTGGGCGATGGATTGATGGGTGAAGTACCATTGAGTGGCCTCCGCGGTTGCCTGATTTGACACGCCAAAACTTTTTGTTACACCTTAAGAGCAAGGTGTACAATAAGCCACCAGTATCGCTAGACGATTTGCGCTGTAGAATAATGAATTAATGCCATTTGATAACTCCAGACATGTCTCGTGTAAGACAACGTTTCAAACAGAATATTTCTGGATGGAAACCAACGGAAGCAATTCTGAAGATTTTCTTGGGTAGTTTTCATGTTTTGAGTTTGTTGTTATTATTTTTTTGTTCTGTTTTGTTCTTGTATGTTAATTAATTACACATCAATTTTACGTTCCTTAGTGGATTGTTAACTTTTTTGTGGCGTTAAACAAGTGAAATTGCAATTTAGAAGTGTTGCTGTTCCCTCAGGAATCAATGAATATGAAAACAAATGACACCATTGTATACAGAATCAAAAGATATATCACTCGACCCACTTACCCTATTTAAAATCGGAGGGTGAAGTTAGGGGGTTAAGGTTATGAAAGTCATCAAAAGTTGTCCCCCTCGAAAGAAAAATCGACGTGTCTCCGCGATTTTTTCAAAAATGTCGCGTAACTCGACAAAGTCGCATGTTACCTCTGAGATGGACCACCCTGTATATCCCCCAGTATTTTCACGCCCTGACCAGTTGTGGTTTTCCCATTACGTTAACTGTGCTGATTTTTGGGTAAATTTTTAATTGATGGAAATTCAAGGGTGCAAAAAGAATTCTTGCTATATTTCAATAAGAAGTAGGCGAGTGTGGTGAATAACTTTACGAGAAATTGCTTTACATTGCAACATTTCCATTAATAAATGTGCTTGCAACAAAAAAATGTTGCTCTCCATCAAAAAATCGTAATTCGAAAATTTCCTTCCTCCAAAAAATGATTTCTAGATAAAAAAATGTTTTATTTATAAATTTTAGTGCACCCAAACTTTTTCTTTATTAGTTCAAAAAAACTCCAAAATTTTTACTTATTTATTTATTTCAAAAAGAAGAAGCATCTCCAATATATGAACAAAGTAACAAAACTTAAATAGTTATCTTAAATTACATTAATGTATACATATACAGACACTGACAGCGGCAGCTCGTGGATTTACGGAGGGAGGGTAAAGACACAGATGTCGCTCTTGCCGCACTACTTACTCTTGTGGAGGAAGCAAATATTTCGTTGCTGTTTCGGTCAAATTTTTTTCCGGTGCCCCACCGCCGAACATCCACGAGCCGCCACTGCAGACACAAATGGTCAAACAATTAAGCCCACATCACCTACAAAAAATAATAAAGATACTTTCAAGGTTAATACGAGGTAAGTGATTCTGAGTCCTGGATACCATGCATACAGGGTGTTTCAGAGCTCTGGGAACGGTTAATCACGTGCTTATTTGTCAAAATTTTGTGTAGAATAGTGAGCTGCACTCCTTAAAAATATTTAAATGTATACAGGGTGTCTCATAACAAAGTTACAGACCAAACTTATGTTTTTTTTTAAATGGAACATCCTGTATATTTTAGCATTTTTGGATTCCTCGTTACTCGGAGATTAAAATGACCTAGGTTGTGGGGGTTGAAACCGGGCCGTTTTTGTGATATTCAGTTGTTTATACAAAAATTTGAACAAAATTGTTAAAGTGCTCCCCTGAAACTAATAAAGATAAATCATTCTAATTTAGTGGTAAAGTTTAGTTGAACTTTAGTCTTCAAAACCCAATCAGCCAAAACATAACTCAGCGTATTATACAGGATGATGGCCATTCGCAAACTGCACAATTTCAATTATATATATTATTTCATAATTTAGAAGTTCATTAAGTAAGCTTTCGTTTCATATAAGATTTCGTATATCTGAAGTTGATGGTTACTCTAATATTTCAAAATTCGTTGGTGAGCACTTTAACAATTTTGTTTAAATTTTGGTATAAACAACTTAATAACACGAAAACAACCTAGGTCATTTTAATCTCCAAGTAAGTATACGTGCACACTGCACGCCGGGCCGTGCAAGACCGGGCCGAGCGATACCTAGCGAGACCGAGCCGTGCGAGTCGTTTTGCTAGTTTTACTCTGGCTTTTGAGAAGGGCGTATTATAATAATGGACTCAACAATTTTAAAGCAGAGATTCCATTAATTACTAACCGGTTAAAGCGGAGAAGAAAATTTTGGACGAGTGCCATCAATTTAGAAAGAAAAAATCATGGGGAATTTCACCATCTATATATACATCATCTTTATTACAGACACATACATTGAATTACAAGCAGATTTACTTTGTTTACAATTATATAATATGTTAGTACGTCTCTGTCAGGGCTATCGACCATGGGTTTTTCTGCCCTTTCGCTATAGTTTTGAAGAGAAGATACATTAACTGTCAGTATGAAACGAACTAGTGAACTGATAAAGAGTCATCGTGGGATGTTTGAATTTGGAGGGGATGTTAGGATTACGTGGGATACAGAATTTGTTTAAAAGGGTTACATTGAAGGGGTTTTTGGAGAATTTTTCAGCAATGGCTAATATGCGTTCCCCAATGGCAATTATTTGGGTAGTTTCGTATAGGAGTTCATTGCATGGGTTATGGAGCGGATTAATGGGATGTCTGATTTTCGTAAGGGTTCTGAGTGCGGATCTTTCGGCAACGAGGAGATGGTGAAGAGTGGAAGGTCAACATTGTACAAATAGTATGGAACCCTAGTCAAGCAAGGGACGGCATATCGCTTTGTAGATGTTCATTGCTGTTTTTGTTGTGATGCCCAGGTTTTTAAATGTAAGAGCTCGAAAATGCCGCGCCCTTGTTTTGATTTGGAGTTTGATTAGCTGGGAATGAGGTTTGAAGGAGAGTTTAGCATCAAATAATATTCCGAGGTATTTGCAAGTACGGGAAGGGGAGATATTGGACCTATTGATTTTAATTTTGGGAGAGTAGGGAGTGATTTTATGGTGAGGGATAAACAATTTAGACTGGGACGGATTGATTTCTAACCGCCATTTTGAAAACCAGATTTCGATTGCGTCTATAGCTTTTTGTAGCGAAATAATGGCGGCCTAGAGGGAAGGGGCATGAGATATTAGTGCTGTGTCGTCAGCGAATTGAAGAGGGTATAATGAGAGGTTAAAGTAAGCGGGATCGGGGTTAAAGATATCATGACAATAAATATTATATAGGATGGGGGATAGCGGGGATCCTTGCGGCATACCTTGTTGCAGGCCGAATGGGTTTGAGAGAGACTGCCGGATTCTAACCTGACAGGAACGGTTGGAGAGAAACTGGAGCATTAAATTGATTAGGTGGTGGGGAAGTTTCAGGAGATAGCATTTGTAAAGCAGTCCTCGGTGCCATACTGAATCGATTGCTTTTTTAATATCAAGTAGTGCAATGGCCGATTTGTTGCCTTCGAGGTGCATTGTTTGAATATTCGAGGTAAGGATTGTAAGAGGTAACACTGTAGATTAATTGGTGAGAAAACCGAATTGATAATCAGGGATGGTGGAAATTGTGGCTTTAAGGATTTTTTGCTTGATAAGGGATTCGAATAGTTTTCCAAGGACAGGGAGTAAAGTGATTGGACGGTAACTTGTAATAAATGAGGGGTCATTGTCTGGTTTAGGAATACATATGATAATACTTTTTTTCTACGTCCGTTATAAAATGTACAGTTTTTTTCATTAATCTGCGTTCATAAAATATGTGATTCCTGAACCCTTCAAGTAGCGTGAAAAAAAGTGCCATAACGGTTCATTTTTTCACTCTTTTGCGTGAAAAAAAGTGCCGTAGCGGTTCATTTTTTAACGCAACTAAAAAATTGTTTACGCAAAGTGTGTCATGAACTCTTCACAACACGCCGCGAGTTCCGCCGATAAATATCAAACATTCGTTTCCGATCAAGACAACTTGATGATTATTATTATTTTCTTTATTTAAAACAAGTATTATTACTTATAAAAATTGATTAAGGTTTTATCAAATTTATAAATGTATTTAAAGTTACGGACGTAGAAAAAATTTTGTATGAAACTCGAGAGTAAAGCAACTTTTTTTCACTTGTAGGAATTGCCGCACTCGCCTTCGGCTCATGCGGCAATCTTTCCTACTCGTGAAAAAAAGTATTACTTTACTCACTTGTTGCATAAATAACTATTTTCCAATCGACGGGAAAATATTGGTTAGAGTAGCAAAAATTGAGGATTTTGACGATAATTTTATGGATCGGTTCAGGCAATTTTTTGAGGATAAAACGGGAGATGTTATCATGACCTGGGGCAGAATTTCTTTCGGAGTGTAACATCGTATAATATTCAGTCTGGTCAATAAGATCGTCTTTTGGTGGTTGCTGTCAAATGTCTTGAACCAGTCATTAACTGTCTCGTGAAATTTACTGTTATTTGAAAATTTGTAAATGTTGTGAAAATGTTCTCCAAATTTATTTGAAATGGTTGAGTCATCTGTCAGTGTAGAGTTGTCGGTCGGTTCTTTAATACTATTCATATAGTCTGTTTTCTTGTATCTAGATAATTTTTTGATTTGTGTCCAATAGTTCCTGCCTCGTAGATTATTAATTTGATTACATACATCTAACCATTTGTCCTGTTTATATTGTGTAATTGGTTTACGAATATCTCTTTTTAATTTGTTAAATTTGACTTTTAGGTTACTGTCGTCGTTGATTTTAATGTCCCGGTATACTTGCTGTTTAAATTTCAGCAGTCGAAGGATATATTTAGGTAAGGGGATATTTATAATGTTATCTTTCAATTTTGGGAGTGTGGCGTTGAATGGAGTCGGCTAGAATGGAATTGAATTGGGATATCATCTCTGGTGTAATGTCTGAATGACTGTCGAATGCGTTGGTAATATCGTCGGCTACTTTGCCGATGTTGCATTCCCGGTATTGTAAGATGAATTCCGGTGGAGATAGGGTTGGTTGGGATTGGGTGTCTAGGTCAAACTGGATGTACAAATGGTCGGAACATAGATCAGGAATAAGAGTGGTTGAATGGATTAAATGGCGAACATTGGAGATACATAAGAGGACATCTGGGGTAGTTGATTGATTTGCGTTTATAATGAAAGTTGGGGGAATATGAACTCGGACAAAGTTCGAGTTTGACACAAACGAGGAGATTTGACGGGATTTTTGTGTATTCACATTAAGGCGGTAAGTGCCTCTCAGAGCAAGACCAGAAGAGGATCGGTGCGGGGGACGACCAAAGTGGGCCGATCGCTTCAATCACATATCCTTATCTATTTCATACTGCTCTCTTTATTCAACTGAATATCAGGGCCGGATTCAGGGACCATTATCCGCGCTCGCCTCCCGCTCGTTCCGTTTCATCATTATCCGTTCCGCGGCACGAAAATAATTATCAGCGCGCCACGCGTCTCGCCCCGCTACCTCCTCACAGTCACCGATATCAGCAAAACGGTAAATGCTCCGCCAAATATGCCGAATATTGAAGTTCGTTGCACACTTTTCATAAAATATCACAAAAATATAGCCCGATAATACCATCAAATCGGAAAAGTTACATGATGGCCGCATTACATTTATTTAAATGTAATAAAAGGAAATTAAACACATGTTTGTTTTACAAAATTTTATATTTATTATTACTAGTTTCAACATTAAGTCACTATCGAAAAATTACCAAATAGAAAATGTATCCTTATATGGTATTACAAACGAGTATTCAGGTTTATAAAAACGATGGTAATTATCATATTCCAATTGACATTACATATAAAACATTTAGTTATTTGTATACAGCGTGTAGATGAACAAAACGGAACATTGGATTTACAATGTTAATTTCTGCATGCAGTTATGCGGTTCTTTATTTTTTGGCATTCATAATACCAGAAAAAATAATACAATAAAAAATAATTATCACGAAAATAATGGTTGCCATGAAATTAAAAAAAATGCTTCGCAGTTGATCTGTTTGGTTTTTATGACTGAAAATAAAAATAATATGAATATATGAAGAACATTTGATGGTGAACATGTCCCGCACTTCACGAAAACTGCCACCACTGCCACAATTTGCACTTTTTCTTGAATACAATACATTTTTAAATAAATAACTTGTAAACAATTATGAAATATTCAATCTATTTGGCAGAAGCAAACAGACAACAGCGGATCATATTTTTTTAAATTTCATGGCAACCATTATTTTTGTGAAAATTATCATTTTTATTTTATTTATTCCAATATAAAAAATTAACATTGAAAGTCCTATGTTCCGTTTTGTTCATCTACACCGTGTATAATTATAATTATTATTTGTAAAGAATATTACATTTTATTTTAGTGTTTTTTTGTCTGTGTATGTGAGTGTGTGGGCGCTGTATCTCAAAAACTACTATATATTTTCAAAGGAAACTTTGTGAAAATAAGCCTTATTTGACTATCAGTAGAATCAATTAACGTTTGGTAAAATATCGGTCACTGGAAGTGGATGTTTTTTTCAATTTTTTTTCTAAATACGAAAAAGATACAATTTTTTTTATTAATAAATATTTCACGTAAACTGTTCGATTTAAAGAATAGGTAATTTAATTTAATGTTTTTAATTTTTTGTCTATTATCATAAATCATAAGTTACATGCCAAAATGAACAACTTAAACAGTTCAACTGTACGAAAATAGCAACTTTGGGGGTTGATTTTTAGGCCAAAATGGCGTACTTTTCGTACCAGTACAAAATGATAAAATGCCAGTATCAGAAATGACAGAGTTTACTTTTAATCAGAACATCCAATGAATGCAATACAAATTATTAATAAAAATGAGATATCAACCATGGAAGTGGTTTATAGCGAAAGTACTTACTATTATTCATTATATTGATTTCTAAAAAATATTGTTCATCGTAATCATATATAGACAGGAAGAGGATTTGTAAGTTTTCAAAAAAAAAAATTTAAATATGATATTAGAGAAATCATTCAATAAATAATGAAGACAGCAAGAAACGACACATCCTTTGCTATTCAATTATAAAACATAATTTTGTGTCAAGATTCTACCAGTTTTTGAAAGAAAAACGATAAATATCCAAAATATTAGAAAAATCGGAGAAAGTTAAATGATAGTCACCTAAAATTTTTTGCGAATGAGAAAAACGATACTATAACAAATAATAAATGTTGGGGAGAAATGAGGAATTATTTACACTAAAATATTTTTTGTTTTTAATCAGCAATGGCCGTTTCAATATGTAACGGATCTTTAATTACCACGTTCCTGTTTTTTCTCCAGTCTACTATTTCTGGTAAAATGCAATCATTAAAGAATAAACTCAATTGCTTTTGCATTTTAGATCTCCAAAAATCGTCAACTTTAAAAATTGTTTCAATTTTGATGCCGTGTGGAGTAAAATACAATATGCTTTGACAGTAATGTACAATTGCCCCTGAATTTAGTAAAACCACTCATGGTGGATGTTCATTTTATTATTTACTCATTTTTTTAATCTTATGCCTTCGTTTGGTGTCACATCTACTGCGGACCATGGACATTTTATTTCCACGATACCTAGCTCTCCTACAAGTCCGTCCGGCGTAGCTACTAAAAACGGCAATACTGAGTCTATAAATAATCCGCATGGCTCAATTGTTTGTCCAATTTGTTTTTTACATCCCGTAGTGCTTTGGGTTCATTAATTATACCAAATTCCGTACTTGTAGAAGTAAAATAGGTCTTTGAATATGAAATTCGCTCTACTAATGGTCCACAGTGGGTTGTCATTCTACGTTCACAAAAGTCACCGAAATATGATGCCGATGCTTTTTTTGCTCCAAATGCCATAAATCGGAATTTATTCGCGACTGGGTACGTTCTTGAATGGTAAGCATTTCTGCATAAAGGAGTCATGAACTGTCTTAGAGTAGACTCTTTTTACAGTCAGAGCTGGTGAGAAGCAGATCACAAAAAGACCCTCCCAAATAGTATATTTACTTGAAATGCGTACGCCACTGGCAACATGTGACCTCTACGATTTCGCGTAGGCTGAGGTTCTTCTTTATTCAAACTTACTTACCTGTCGATCGCTGTTTGAGAATTTTGACTGATTTTGTTGAGCCAGTTTAAAAAGTGGCGAAAAAAATTGATCTAAAATTTACTGAAGAAAATAAAACGGAATTAAATAATATCATTTCAATTGCAATGGAGAACGGTTTTCCAGTGAAAATCATTCAAAATTTAATAAATAAAAAAACGGCACCAAACCACAAATTCAATAAATTACCAAATTTAGATAAATTGTTTGTTTTATTAACATATTTTAGAAAAACTAACGCGGAAATAGTAAACATTTTTCGAAAACAAAATAATCAAGTCATATTTAAACCTTCTTTAAAAGTAGCAAATGAACGATCCCCCTAAAAAAAAAACTAGTGTTTACGAAATCCGTGGTTCTGAATTCAAGAGAATCTTCATGCATTTCGTCTGAATTAAAATTTCAGTTTATTTTCAAAAAATTGTTTAAAATGTAATCATAAATTCCCGGATAATCTCAATATTATTCATAATTGCAACAAAGGCACTGAGCTTAATCTTCTAGAGAGTCATCAGAAATTTTTGAAACAGAAGGATAATCCTTCAGTAAATCTCCTTAACGAGCAAACCGGCCTATTTTTTTACTTTCTCTGTTACAAAGTACGAGAAAGTATTGTGATCGTGATTTTTTTTTCAAATTTTTTTTTACGGAGATATCCGTTTTGGGGTCCCTAGACACCATTTCAACAATTTCTGGAAAAAAAAAAATTGTGCTGTGTGTGTGTGTCTGACACACAGACACACACACACAGCACAATTTTTTTTTGCTGTGTGCGCTGTATCTCAAAAACTAATAGAGCAATTTATATGAAACTTTGAACATACGTCTTATTTGATAATCCGAAGAACTGAAAAGCTTTTGGTAAAATTTCGTACACCGGAAGTGGGCGTTTACCTTAACTGTTTTTTGTTTTTTGCCAATATTTTCTTAAATATGAAAAATATCACAAAAGCATTCAAGCAATATTTGAAGACAACAAAGAAATTAACATCTTTTGCTTGAAAACATTTTTCATAAACTCATTTTTATTCGAGAAAAAAATTATTTTATTTTTTTAAATTTTTGGTTTATAATTATAAAACGATAATAGTTACAGCAAATTTATGTGAATAATAATTGTAAAGAATGCGAAAATTAACAACTTCTAAAAAATAAGTTTTTTTCTAAATCTTGTTAGTTTTTGAGTAAACCGAGTTTTTAGATTTGAAGTATAATTTTTCCATCTTTCATAATTTTGACGTTTTAAACGTCAGTTTCATCCGAGTCTAGTGCATTTAAAATATGATTTAAATCGAAAATAAACCATGAAAGCGTAAATATAAATGCTACTATCAAGTCGGAGAAAGTAACATGATGGCCACATCACCATTTTTTCCACTTTTTAAGCTGGCTCAACCATTCAACTATCAACAGATAACTCCCCTCACCCTAAAATATTTTGTATAAATTCTATCATTTAAAATCAAATTGCAATTCACTTGATAATGACGTCGAAACTCGGGTCGTGAATATTTTTAGATTTATATTACGGCCTTTACACGTAATGATTGGTGATTTTTTAATTCAGTTTTATTTTTCTTACCTTTTTACGAGTTGCAAACAAATCTAAGACGGCGTTTTTTGTCTCTTCTATAATCTTCGTCGGCACTCATGTCAATTAAAAGATAAAACACACAACTCTCAGTAACTTTAAACAAATACTTATTTATACAGATCACTTCTATGCATTTATACTCGCAGAACAACATAAACAAGACACGATATTATTTATAATATACGAAAATGACAACTGGAATAATTAAAGCGTTTTCACCGCATAATTAATTAAGCAATCTTTTCTTGGCCCTATAATTGATAATATAAAGGATACAGAAAAACCTCGAAAAATAATACTAACCATACAAAATCCATACTCCTTCTTATTGGAAATAGATATTTCCGTTGAAATTTTAACGATGACAATGGTTTATTGTACCTTAAATGGAGAACACACAAACAACGTGTTAAATTCTTTTAAATAA
This sequence comes from Ocypus olens, assembly GCA_910593695.2. Classification (NCBI taxonomy): domain Eukaryota; kingdom Metazoa; phylum Arthropoda; class Insecta; order Coleoptera; family Staphylinidae; genus Ocypus; species Ocypus olens. Next base: position 40,181,688 of record OU343060.1, read on the forward strand.
GATACTCATTCGGGGCTTTCAATATACCTGAATACGAAAATCTAGTTGTGCACGCTCCACCGCACTGTACCATCTATTTCAGACAGGTGGCGTAACTTTACGGTGCCGAAAATACGGGAAATCGGGGTCTAGCTCATAGGAGCTTGTGACTTTATCTGACTAATAATTTTAATTTTGATTGTTGCAACTTATTAACAAAAGATGAAATGAGGTGTATAACTAGGTGCGCTTTCAGTCTTTTGTGAAAAAATGGAATAAATAAATCTGCAAAGAACCTCAATTTTAACCTTTAAATTACACTTTATTGAACATGATTAAATATATGAAAACCAGTTGTAAACCTAGTTTTAACCTTTATCTATGGCCGTGCCAAATATGGTTTCTTCATTTTCATTAACAACTTCATAATTTTCTATCGCCGGACATGTGAAATTGCATGTTTTTTCAAGCGGCACTTGCCGCCTTAAAGTCTCCGATAATAATTGAGTGGTTATATAAGGATGCTTGAGTGAATATGTTGTCCTCAATGCGGGAATGGGGATGGATATAAACTAAAAAGACATGTAACGTAAAATGAGGTAAACGTAAGGTAAAATGGAGACATTCGTTGGATGGGTCGGTAATACTAGGAGGGTTAGCTTTGCCGAAGATTATAGAAGAACAGAAGGATGCAATTAAACATCCTCGCTGATATCCATTCGCAGTTGATGACTGTATTTGGATTGATTATCAATTATTGAAATTTTTTAGGTTAATATTTATTGGATTATGGGTAAGGTAATGGGATAAAAGATGCGATTTGTATCGGATTGAATTAATGGGCCCTATTCTGTTTTTATCACGGTGATAACTTTACGCCGTGAAAATTTATCACATCGTTTTCGATCGAACGGCAAATTGGTATTCCGTTTCTAACGTGATAAAGTAAGTGTGACAACACTGTAAAATCGAAGCAAGTGAACCAATAACGGCATGCTTTCGCCATTTTTCAAATTTGCGCGGGAAAATCAGTACCGAGTGCACTTGAAGCGAACTGTAATTAAGTTAATTTTGAAGAATTATGGAATTGAAAACTACTAATCACCATCTAATATTGGTGTATTGATTCGAAACACTCACAAATTTGTTGTTTTTAAAACAACTATTCTAAATTCACATTTCGGCGTCTCAAATGGATTGCTAAATTCCGTAAATGTCGTTAAAATTGCAGCAAATAATAATTTTCAGCTGTTGCTTCTTGTTCCCGCAGCAATAATAAAGCGAAATAAAGACCATATTCACAATTTTATGGTTATAGTCCGTTCTCCGGAATCTGACGGCTGTGGTCGTAAAAGAGGGTCGGAGTACGGTAAGTAGTGGACGTAATATTTTTTATCTCAAACCAATCTTTGTTGAGAAGTACTGGTGTAAAAGTGCGTACACCAATCGGAGCGAAGGACAGTAATAAATGTATGGGAGGCAATTAGACGAACCACCAATACCTTTTCTTTGAGGGCGCGTTGATCCTCAGGGCGGACCGACCGTTTTACGACCTCGGCCGCCACATTCCACCGAATATGCTATAACACACACTTATCACCTGCTCCCACAGAGCATTAAGGATAAAGAGGGACAGTTCAATGTTAACTTTTGGAAACGCCATCAGCGCCGTCTGCGAGTCATCTGGCCAAACACATCGAGCCAGCGGGAAATTTAAAATTGCGACTTTACAATTCATTTTTGCAAGTGTTTCGAACTTTTTGGTTCTCATCAGTACGACGCATCCAAATAAAAGCGGAAATTGCAGACACTTGCTTTATAAAGAGCTTAGATTTAATCAAACGCAAAAAGTAAAGCTCTAAATGATGTTGAAGGGGATTCGCTTGAAATTTTTTCCAAACGAATTCCTTTTAGGGCAGATGTTAAATCATGAAGTGAGCTACATTCTTGAAGGGGCCGTTTTAAAAAAGATTTTGCAGGAACTGTACTGGAAGAAGTACTACAAGAAGGTATATTAAAAATTATCGGAATTGCATTCCAATTTAAATATTTTCTACAGGAATTAATAAATACGTAAAAAGTGGTCCTCACAACTTTTGAAACTGGAATTTTTTTAGAGTAACACATTCAATGGAATTTACCCAATCATCTCTGCGATTAGGACACTTCGGAAATGTAAAGAAAGCTTTATTTTTTAATATTTGAATCGCGGGTATAAACGTTACTGCAATAAGGTGCCTTAAGAGTACTTAATTTACCCATTGCACACTCTTTTAGGTTTAAGAATATTAGCTTAAATTTAAATTATAAATACCTGGCCGAATAACAATTCATCTCGTGACGTTAATGAGGTTATGTATAAAAAGGCCGACAATATGATGAGAAATAGATTTGTGAAATTATTCAAAAGTCTATTTTGATTTAAAATTTATCAAATAGACTTAAACAAACAATTAACACTAATGGCCTTTGAATATTACCAGATATTTGGATGTTCTTAAATACCTAAAATAAATTTAACCGACAAAAATATGACTATATTGCTTGGTTACAAAGATTTGTACATAGATTCAAAAAAACGAAATATAGCCTGAATATATAAATATTCAACCTGTTCCTAACTCTGCAAGCAAAATTAAGTCTTACTAAGACTATAAACAAATAACTTATTGAAACAACTACTTCCCTGGCTAGTGCCACGCCGGATATTGAATGATACAAAAGAAATTTGCGTAATTACTAGTACCATTGTATATACATATCTAGTAGTGCAACGCTTATGGGAGAAAAAGAGGCAAGTTTTGGAAGCCTGTGGGACCCTACTTTGGAAGCCTCCGTATGAGGCGCTGCCGCTGCGATATAAAATAGCTATTAAATTGATTTTACTATGCCCTCATAGATGGCTATGAAAATAATATGCCTACTGAGTTGCCTGAATTTAATATGAAATTATTTGTTTTTGTGGAGAATGACTAATAACACGCGTCCTAATTTACATTTTCGGTCGTACAGCCTTGAGAGATTTACTGTTGATAAATCCTCTGGGTTTGTTTAATTTTTTATACCTACTCGGTGTTTTACGATACTTTTTTATAATGTTTGGTGTTCCACTACACCCGCTGATCTTGATTATATTTTCGGATGCATGAATTCTTTCTAAATAAAATTAAATAGACTATTTTTCCTGTAAATGTTAAATCGGCCATTCCATTAATAAATGCACACTTTTTGGGGGTACATCAGGGGTTTTAGCGAATTTCACATATCGCTCATTCCATGTCAAACCGGACGGTTTTCGGTAAAAATAATAACTGATGATTCCGATTTTTTTAAATTTTGCAGACGCATTCTACACATGAAATAATGGAAGTCATGTTTAGCGAAAAAATTTGAGATTTTGAATTTGAGATATGCACGGTTGTAAATTACAAGAAATTACGAAAAACGTCGGTCGTGCGAACATTCAAACAACTGTATCGTCGAATCCATTAGTCGTACAAAAATAATCAACAGGTCGATTTTAAAAATCTTGAGTCATTCTATGAAGTAGTATATTTAAAATTTTAATATTAATGAATTATTTGTTTATAAAATTCATTCATTCACTATTGGTAGAAAAAGATAATTAATTTTTATTTTTTCACACATTTGTAATTATCTACTTAGTAGCTAACGATTTTTACTTCGATTTTCCGGTTTGTCCTGGAGTAAATGAACGGTACTCTAAAGTGCCGCGAATCATCTTTGCTTTCTCGAAATGACTTTAAGTGTTTGATCTTCCGTTCTATAATCTTAAAGATAAAAAAAACGGCATTAACATTCTTAATATTGTTGTTAGCCCACATGAAAAAATTGACAGGGTTATTTATAGGGTAAATCATCTGTATGATTAACGTTATGATGTTGTTACATCAGCAATGAGTTCCACTTGCACCAGCTAATATGCAATACTTCGGTCTCAGTGCAGTAAACTTCGAAAAGTGTATTTTCAAGTGTGCATTGATTTCTTTAAATTTAGAATAGGCTTCTTTCAAGTTGCACAGAACTAATCTCTTCTGTACTTTTACTTTTTATTTATCAGTTCTTACGGTGCACAATCGTTTCATCCCGGCTTTTCACGACTTTTCTTTTATGAGATTAATAAAATTCGATAACTTTTTTACAACGATTTCATCAAGAGTCTTGCCTGGTTTGGGATTCGGAGAAGAAAAAATTCCATTTTGTTCAGACAATTTTTTTGCCACTGTAATTCATGTGATTAGATGCATAAAAATGATTCCGAATTTTTTCAAAAGTATGGTCACTTTTGGGAGCCAATATTTGAACATTAAGAATTTAACATGGAAATCCCCATGATGCGTAAACCAATTCTACACCCTGTATATAAAAAAAAATCAGAAAAAAAGTAAACACGGTCAAGATAAATGCCCACTTCCGGTGAACGAAAATTTACCAAAATATATTCAGTTCAGCACCCAAACAATTTTTCTAGGGATATAAAGAGAAATTTTTTTACTGTTTTTTTAAATATTTTCACGATCACAATACTTTTGTGTACTTTATACGGAGAAAGTAAATATTGTTTTTTTCTTTCCTCTAATTAACTCTATCCACATACATTTCAATATTGTAGTTTATCTGAATGAAGAATATTTTCAATATTACTGCTGCTATCGTCTTGTTAAAATATATTATGCGGTGCGGTGTTTATTTATGTTTCTTGATTTTTGTTTACATTACAGCTCTACGCGTCCACAGACGAGTTTCGGTACAGACGGTGGCCTTGATTTCCCATATCGATCGATAATTCAAAAATTCATTCTAAAACGAGTAATAATTTTCAAGTATGCAACACATATCACACGCTACTCAAGTTTTTCAATGTGTGAATGCTTACGCGCTCTCTTGGTGTATTTGGAAACCCAATTTTTAGCATCAAAAATTTACATTGCGTTGGCATACTAGATATATAAATACAATGCTAGTACTAAGTACTTAGTGAAATAACATTGGTTTAAGATCCTTTATTTCTGCCCACAGGACTAACTTGAAAGATAAAACTAAATTGAATTTGAAAACTTTAAACTATAAAACTGAACCCTAAAATATGTAAAAATTAAGTAAATAGCCATCTGCAGACGCGTTTCGAGATTTATCTCTCATCAGTGCAGCTTCGCATTTAAATTGAATGTTAAAGAATTAAATACACTTACGTGAAGGTGACCGTGGCCGTGAAGGAGTCGTAAACAAATGAGGAGATTATAGAAGGGTTGGACTGATTTTTTATTTATTATTTAAACCGAGTAATCGGTTTTCCAACTGAAAACAAGATCATTTATTTCTTCACATCTGTACTTTCACTAATCACCTAAATTCAGGTATAAAATCAGTCCAACCCTTCCAGGGAAGTAGTTGTTTCAATAAGTTATTTGTTTATAGTCTTAGTAAGACTTAATTTTGCTTGCAGAGTTACGAACAGGTTGAATATTTATATATTCAGGCTATATTTCGTTTTTTTGAATTTATTTAATACTTTCTGCAACAAGTAAGGTTGTTTCTATTTTATTTGTACATAGATTTGGCAGCGTTGCATTGCGTTAGTTGGGCCAGATGACTGTGAGATGGCGTGGATGTCGCGTTTCCAATTTGCCCTATTCAATTAACCCCCCCTGCCTGCTCCGAACTCGGCGATAAAACTGAACCCTACTTTACGATTCGAAACTCGATCTGTGATAGAAACAGAATCGGAAACTTGCGTGAAGTAAAAAGTTTTCGATGACAATCGAAAACTTTTCGAAAGTGATAAAAACAGAATAGGGCCCAATGTTTGTATACAGTACATTTTTTTTATCGTGGGCCATAGGATTTTACATGCTAAAAATTATACCTTGTGTTAATGTATATTTAATCATAATATTTTGAAGGAAATTTTAGTTAGTAATAAATAAATTATTTTTCTACATGATGCGCTGCATTAAAATAACAAACATGTTTCATTCCATTAAAAAATGAAATTATTTAATATAAATAACAGCAAAAATAATCAAAGTACCTTGAATTTATGAAATGTCAGATTGATTACTGGGGCAAGTAATCAAACGAATTTATACTATAAAATGTCTGTTTACAATGTTGAAGAACGGGTGGAATTTGTAACGGCAATTAGAAGAGGTTTATCCACCAGAGAAATAGTTCTATTTTTCTACAAGAAGTCAGGGAATTTTTATTTTAGGGAAGCAGTAGTTGATAACTTTTCTGCATCGTATCCCGATCGTCCGGTTCTGAGCAAAAGCACTTTTTAATGGAATAAAACATGTTTTAATTATTCTAATTAAGCGCATCATGTAGAAAAATAATTGATTTATATAACTAACTAAAATTTGCTTCAAAATTATATGATAAAATATACGTTAATACAAGGTATAATTTTTAGCATGTAAAATCCTATGGCCCACGATAAAAAAAATGGTGATGTGGCCATCATGTTACTTTCTCCGACTAGATGCTATCATTTATATTTACGCTTTCATGGTTTATTTTCAATTTAAATCATATTTTAAATGCACATCGAACGTTTCGTAGACTCCGATAAAACTGACGTTTAAAACGTCAAAATTATGAAAGGTGGAAAAATTGTACCTCAAAAACTCAGTTTACTTAAAAACTAAAGGGATTTCGAAAAAAACTTATTCTTTATAAGTTGTTTATTTTAGAATTCTCTACAATTATTATTAACATAAATTTGCTGTAACTATTATAGTTATATAATTATAAACCAAAAATGAAAAAAAAAAAATTCTCGAATAAAAATAATTTTATGAAAAATGTTTTCAAGCGAAAGCATTTCTTTGTTGTCTTCACAGTTTCTTTAAATGTTTTTGTAATATTTTTCATATTTAAGAAAATATTGGCAAAAAACAAAAAACAGTTAAGGTAAACGCCCACTTCCGGTGTACGAAATTTTACCAGAAGCTTTTCAGTTCTTCAGATTATCAAATAAGACGGATGTTCAAAGTTTCATATCAATTGCTCTAATAGTTTTTGAGATACAGCGCGCACAGACCGACACACACACACACAGGCACACACACACACACATAGACACACACACACACACAGACACAATTTTTTTTTCCAGAAATTGTTGAAATGGCATCCAGGGACCCCAAAACGGATATTTCGGTAAAAAAAAATTTGAAAAAAAAATCACGATCACAATACTTTCTCGTACTTCGTAACGGAGAAAGTAAAAACATACGGTATAGAAACCGCATATTTGCCATTGGTAACAGTACTATAGCCGGTGTGGATTTAGGGAATACGGGTGGGATTATATCGGGACAATTCAGGTCGAACATCACGATAAACATGCGGTTGCCTGAGAATGATATATGCGTGTCAATTTGATAGGATTCCATGAATCTATTTTTTAATTTTTTAATAAGTTCTTGCCTATCTTTTATTAATGGTGAATTTATTTCAGTGGTGTACGTGTCCAAGATGAAGTCGTGAAGTGAGAATGATCGCGGGAGTCTTTGGTGATTGAACTGTCAATGTCAGCAGTTTTCTTGTTAGTGACATGTACTCTGACATTAGGAATTCCCTCGATTGGTTTTTTTTACATTTCGTAAACCATGCTGCGTGACCTTCTTGGTTGCAGGATTTGCATTTTTCTGGAAGTGCGGAAACACATGTTGCTGTGGCGTGCTGTCCCATGCATTTGGCGCATTTAATTGCCTCTTCACAATCGGCTGTTATGTGGGAAAACTGGTTGCATTTGTTACTAGGGATGGCAACGATACATCGATATATCAAATATATCGATATTTTTTCAAATATATCGATATATAAATATCGATGTAATAGTTTCGATATATCGCAAAATATATCGATATTTTTGTGTAAATACCTATATCAAAAAACTAATTAATTGCAAATTGCACGCACCACAATTTGGCGAAACTTCAATCTAGTTTGTTTTATCACTCGTTAAATTTCTCAGCACCATCTAGCGTCGAGAAGCGCAAATAACTTATTAGGTACCTGTATTTGATACAATAGGTACCCGAATTATCGGCTATAATTGGGATTCCTTTGAATTACTTGAACGGAATCCAGTTCTTCCCCGAAAATTTTTGTCGGGGAATACCCGTTCGAAGTTTATAAATACACCTCAACAAAAAAAATTTCTGCAGTCTGCAAAGAGCTTTGAAAGTGTTTGCTGTGAATAAATAATAGTGTGATTGTTCAAAAGTTTAGTGAAGTTGAAAATAAAATAATCTTGATTTATTACATAAATTTAAAGTGACTGATTGTTGGTCCTGAAAATATGGCTCCTCCGAGAAGTAACATTTGGAAACATTTTCAAAAAGTTACTCCCAATACTGCTAAATGCAATTTGTGTGCCAAGGTGCTGAAGACTTCGGGCAATACAACAAATTTGAAAACACATTTAAAACAAAAACACTCCTCCATCTTACAACATTTAACTGAGGAGAAAAAGGAGACTGATGAACCAAAGAAGAAAAAACGTCCATCCCAACCCGAAAGTCGAATGGATGTAGAAACGGCTGGGACTAGTAGTTCACTACATCAAGATGAGGTATGACTAATAGAACCGCAATTGTTAATGAATTTATTAGTTAATATTATTTCTAGAAAAATCTGATTGCTTCACAAGAATTTGATGATGATGATCATTCATCAACTTCAACAATGACGGTTTCTGAATATGATGTTGAACCAAGCACAAGTACAGAAAAATCAAGCTCATTATACAAGCAAGCTACAATTGTGTCTACCTTCAAAACAATTTCATCTTTCAAAGGTAAAGCAAAAGTTTATAGTACTTGCATGAATGCATCATTTGTTTTTATTTTTAGATGGTGGCTCTAAAAATGTGAAACTAACGGAAGCATTAATAAAATTTATTGTTCAGGATAATTTGCCATTCAATATTGTAGAGGGTAAAGGTTTTCTGTCTTTGATGAAACAAGTGGCACCTTTATACAAAGTACCAACCAGAAACACCATCAAAAATAATGTTGATAGAAAGTTCGAAGTGATTTCAACAGCATTTAAAAATATATTGAAAAAATCGAAGTATTTCACAATTACGACGGATATATGGACTGCCGATATGCAGACCAAAAGTTTTATGGGCATCACTGTCCACTTTGTACATGACATGAAGTTAACATCAGCGACAATAGGTATTGTTGAATTATCAGAGTCTCACACGGCAGACTATATTGCTTTAGAATTAGGCAAAGCTCTTCAAAATTGGGGAATTGATCCTAATGATGTTGTTGCTGTAGTGACGGACAATGCAGCCAATATGGTCAAAGCTATGCATGACAAATTTGGGAAAAACCGACACATCCCATGCTTCGCACATACCCTCAATTTGGTGTGTGAAAATTCAATTACAAACACAGAAGGTTTGAGTATTATTATTGACAAGATACGATCAATAGTAGTATGGTTCAAAAGAAGCGTTAAGGCTAGTGATCAATTAAGAAAAATACAAATCGATGCAGGAACGATAGAAGGAAACATTAAAAAAATGATTTTGGATGTCAAAACTCGCTGGAACTCCACATATTACATGATAGAGAGATTTCTACTAATGTCATCTATGGTCAGCAATATTTTGTTTTCCGATGTTAATGCTCCAAATATGATTACTGCAGCCGAAGTTGAGCATTTACGAGAAATATGCAAACTTTTGAAGCCACTAGAAAGGATGACAGTAGAGATAAGTGGCGAAAATTACCCCACAATAAGTAAAGTAATACCAATGATTGGTTGTCTGATAAACCAGTACAACAATTATTCGCCCCAGTATGAAGTAGGTAAACACTTGAAAACATCATTATTAAAAGAAATCGAAAAGAGGTTTGGTGCTATTGAGAAATCTTATATACCAGCTGTTTCCACAATATTGGATTCTCGATTTAAACAAATAAACTTCAGGGATCCTCAAGCCCTGGGCACAGTGATGCGACACATCAAAAGTGAGATCGCGACTTTCCAAAGCACTTCTTCATCATCAGAATCTTCTGATTCGGATACTGAAGAACCGGAATTTGATATATGGGCGCACCATAAAAAATTAGCGCACACTAAAAAAAGTGGGCAAGGGAAATTACATAAAGATAGTGAACTCAATCAATATTTAAGTTTGCCAGTTAGAAACTTGAAAGACGATCCCTTGGACACCTGGAGCGAAATGAAATTGGTATATCCCAACTTATTTAAAGTGGCGGCAAAATATTTTTGTGTTGTAGCAACGTCGGTCCCCAGCGAGAGGCTATTTTCAAAAGCCGGAGCAACAGCTACTAAAAGTCGTAACCGTCTCACGGGAAGTAGGCTTTCCAAATTATTATTTTTGAGCTCTTTGCCTGATAACTTGCATTTGTGGAACTGATGTATTCACCTAATGCACAAAATCACAAATGCAGGCAAACAGTCTTGTTCCTGTAAGACATTTAATTGTAAACTTGACTAAATTGTAATAAAAAATACATTTTAATTTTTTTTTGTAAAAACATGCAATTTTGTAGAACACTTTTAACTTGTACTTACTTAATCAAAAAATACACTTATTTTTTTTTAATGTATTACCTTTCAATATTTCCTCAGTACCTACTTTACGTTTCAAAAACTTTAGATTCGATTGATTTGAATATAATAAAAAAATATATCGATATTTTTCATGATATCGATATTTTTGTTTAGATATATCGCATGTATCGATATATAGCTTTCGATATATCATATGATGATTATATCGATATATTTATATTTTTTGCCATCCCTATTTGTTACAAGGTACTGGAAGTGGTTCGGGAGCTCGACTTTCGATGACCGGATATACTTTGCACATAAACTTGAAATTGTTGTGTAATAATTTGGAATATGACTCGTGGCATACGGTAATTATCCGTATTAGTCGTGTCTTATTATTGGCTGCTTTGGAAATTATACGTTTACAATTATACGTGTTCAATGCCAATCGATTTTAATTCCTCACTTATTGCAGTGTCGTTGATTTCTTCTTCCACGCTTTTTATGATACACGAGTAAGAAACACTTGGCTTGTTTTTTTCTCTAGGCAAGACGGCTGAGGCCTCCGAGAATTTACTTATCAAGTTTTCAACCTTGAATGTGTTTAGCTCGTTTATGATGCGTTGCTTTTCAGAGTTGCTTTTAATTAAGAACCCTTATTTAGTTTTTATGATTATCGCATTTTTGTCAAAGGGATGCTTTGACCATATTTGTGCCATTGGCACACGACTTAATTCAGTGGTGGTGTTAAAGTGATATGTGTGGTTGTAAGAACGGTGTTAGTTGTAGTGGTGTGGGTTGATTGCGTTGAGATTGTGTTATCGGCTGGTATGGTTGGTTGGGAACGTTTAGAACTTTGCGTTACCTCACTTTCTGATCTGGAAGATCTGTCGGATTTTCTCTTCTTGGGTCTGCCTCGTCCGAGTTTTTTTGTTGGCGTTTTGAATTCGGTCTTGGAATCTGTGGACGCGTCCATGGTGTCCGCCGTTGACGGATATTGAATGTCAGTTCAATTACTTGGTTTTTGCTATATGTATAATATGGAACAATTGCTTTCAGTAACTGAGGAAAAAAAATAAAAAAATAAACAAATTCTGGAAGAAACAGGGGTAGGAAAACACCAATAGATTTTCATCAGATTTTATTTCCTAAAATTATCAAAACTAATTTGAAAAACTATTGATTTCATATTGTCATGTGAGAAAATACAAAACTTAACCAACGGGTCAACTTTTTCTTAAATTTGGTAAAAATTTTGCCTACCACGAGAAATAGTGGGGTTGCCCAAAATTAACCTTATTTGTTCAAACTTAATTTCTACAATGTCTTCTACTTGTGGAAAAATAAACGTGTTACTATTTTGACCATATTGCCTTAGACAGCTGATTTTGAATGTGTTGTCGTTAGTATTTTCCAGAACTTTTGCCACTTAGCTTTTTTCAGTCTCTTTCTTTGATTCTTTATTGTAGACGAATGCGACTAAGATAAAAGTGTTGAGTACAATATCATCAGTATTTCCTGGGACTTTATTTCCGGTTCCACGTCCGATGATTGACTGCCCAGAAGTGCTTTGGCCATCGTGCGCGAAGGATGACAGGGGTTCAAGATCGCTATCAAAATCATCATCTGGTTGATTTTCGGGCTCGTTTACTTTATTTTCTTCATCGGATTCAGACTGTTGTACGTCAGGTTGCTTTTGTGAATTTTGGATTCCTCTAAAGTCAGCCATCGTCACAGACTTTCCAGGAGGAACGCTTATTTTCTTCTGTTTCTTTGATTTAGTTGCATTTGCGTGGTTCTCAGTAGCTTGCGACATTATTTCTTGGAAACTCTCAACTAGAGCAGTGTTATCAATATTTTCTTTTTGTCCAAGTAGGCCTTTGAGAACTTTATTGCGGTCGACTGGAACGATTCCACATGCTTTGAATCCAGCTTGACAAGTTTCTTTCGTTCTGGGAGAAATAGAATCCAAAGTCTTCTTGAGGAGTTGTGGAAAGACACTCTTTGGTAGGACGCCACGGTTTTTCTGTTTCCATTCTAATAATAGTTTTCGCCAAGCGCCCTTCAGAGGCCGAAAAAATGCGACATCAAGTGGTTGGGTAAGCTGAGTTGTATTGGGTGGCAAAAAAATAAATTTTATATTAGAGTCCTCGCATTTTTCAATTATATTCATTGACAAATGACTCGCCAAGTTATCCCCAATGAGCACTTTCGTTCCTTCTTTCCTCTTGAGATATGGATATGCGATTTTCGAAAACCAGTCTTCAAAAATTTCAGCGTCAAACCAACCGCTCTTTCTTCTGTTATAGGCAGCGCCTTCGGGGCCATCTTCTATCCACTCGGGATAAACATGAACAGCCTTGTAGACCATAAGGGGCGGCAACAAATCTCCGCTGGCCGATATCGCGAACATTACGGATGTAGACGTTTTTGAAGTGTCCAGTACCCGACGCGCGTGCTTACTTCCTTTTTCTGCAAAGACCTTCTCTTTGTCAGGGTCATCGGTTAGGTTGGATTCGTCATAGTTGACGATATTTTCTGCAGGCACACCTCTCAATGTATTCTCGAGATGGCCAAAGTATATACCAGTGGTGGGGAAACTTTTTTTAAGACGGGCCATTTGTAATAACTAGACAATCGTAACGGGCCAAAGAATAATGCTTAATCGTTAACTAATTTATGTGTTCCATAAACATATACATATATTATTACATACACTTATTATTTTAATAGTAAAAAAGCAAAAGGTAACAAAATTATAAGCGCAAAATATAAAATGAATTTAGTGTAGTTCTTGATGTGAAGTATTATCACTTTATTTTCTGGTGATGGTGCATGAGAAAAATGAAATTGAGACTGTTTCATCAAAATTTCATCATAGTCCGGTTCCATTTGCGAAGCAGAAATTCTTAAAACTGATGAAAGGTGCTCATCTGTAATTCTGTTTCTTAAAGAAGTTTTTCTAAGCTTCATTGTTGAAAAGATTTGTTCGCATATATAAGATGAGCCGAACATTGTCATTATCTTCATTGCATGAGTAATTAGATTTGGGAAATTATCTGGACTTAAATTTTTATAAAATTCTAGTAATGGTACTGTATGAAAAGTTTGTTTCAGGAGAGTATTACAGTTCAGTTCTATTAACTCAAGTTGAAATTTTGCATCAACTTCTTCGTAATTAACATTGAATGGGGTCGCAAAAATACTAAACTCTGGTTCCATTTTTCTAAAGTCCTGAAATCTCCTTTCAAATTCTGTAGATAGTTTTCTCAAATAAATTTCGTATTTTTTAATCTTATTGTTTGATATAGTGAATTTTAAAGACTGTATTCTTGGAAAATGAGAAAAATCAGATTTAGAGATCTGATTAGCAAATAATAATAACTGTAATTTGAAACTTTTCAGGTATTGCCAAATATCGTGAAGAAACTGATTTTTTCCTTGCAATTTGAGATTAAGTTTATTCATGTGTACGAGGAGGTCTGTGAAAAAAGCGAAATCAGAAAGCCACGTTTCGTTTTCTAAGACGTCAAATTGATTATAAATGTCTTTATCAAGAAGAAAATTCACAATATCGTCTTTTAAATCCCAAATTCTTTCAAATACCTTTCCAGCACTTAACCAACGAACTTTTGAATAATACAGGATATCGGAATGCTCAGCATGTACGGACTCCAAAAACTGTTGAAACTGGCGATGTAATAATCCTTTGGAACGAATCATATTTACTAGTTTTACAACAATATTAAGTATATGGTCAATATCCAAAGCCGATTTACAGAGACCATCCTGATGTATAAGGCAATGCAAAAAAAAAACATCATTTTCCGGACACTTAGAATTAAATTTCCCAACAAATCCTTGATTGATTCCAACCATATTAGGAGCACCATCTGTAGTTACATTACATAGCTTGTCAATAGGTAAACGAAGTTTATCGATGCAATTTTCAAATTCACAAAATATATCGGCACCAGTCGTTGTTCCTTTCATTGACTGCAGGCCTGCAAGTTCTTCTGTAATTTCAAAGTGGGCGTTGATTCCTCTTACAAATATGAGTAACTGCGCAGTATCGCTGATATCTGTACTTTCATCCATGGTAATTGAATAAAAAATAAATTTTTGAGTTTTTGTGGTCAGTTGTGAAATTAGATTTTTATCAATATTTTCAATTCTCTCGGTGATTGTTCTTCTTGAGAGAGACAGTGACTGAAAATCCTTTTTCTTGTCAGGGCACATAATATCGCACACATCTATCATGCACTGCTTTATAAATTCACCATCTGAAAATGCTTTATTAGATTTAGCAATATTATAAGCCAACACATAACTGGCTTTCGTAGCGCATCTTTGAGAATGATTAGCTTTCTGAAATAATTGTTGTTGACTTGATAAATTTTTTATTAAATCTTTCGATTTAATTTTTTTCACCTCTTCACTTAACGATGAGTTGGAGTGGTTTTCATGTTTGCTCTTGAAATGGCGTTGAATGTTATATTCTTTTAAAACTGCAATAGTTGTATTGCAAAGTAAGCACACAGGTTTTTCTTTAAATAAAGTAAAGAAATATTTCCACGTCCATTCTTCTTTAAAAACTCGACATTCTGAATCCACTTTTCTTTTTTTAACATCCATTTTAGATGTTACCTACTACGGAGAACAACACACAGAAACGCAATTGACGAAAGCTTACTGCTAACTAATGCTCTTACGCGGGAGTTTGTTGAGGCACTGGGAGTTTGGGGGATTACACAAACAATTACTCGAGCCACAGCGGGTCGTTGCAGATGACTGACTAAGTCGCTAACTAACTGATCTTCGGGCGGCCTCGCTTGTATTTATACCTACCTGCGAGAGTGTCTGGAAGTTTCGAGCGAAGATGAGTCATCTGTTTAGGTCGGATGGATTTGTCCAGAATACTATTGTGTTTTGAATATCGCCGCAGGTAGTTTTTATGCGGGTCGTCACATTACGAAGTAAGAACGCGTTCAAACATTCTCACGACGGCACTCTTAAACGGGCCGGATTAAACCTTTCCGCGGGCCGGACTTGGCCCGCGGGCCGTAGTTTCCCCATCACTAGTATATACTAACGACTTCTTGAGACACTCCAGCGCGAGAACGTTTTATGTTTTCAGAGAAACTTTCAGAAAGCTGTCTATTTCGCTTTAAGAAGTCTTTGATCCAGTCAGTTCCTGGAGAATTGTCTTTAAAAACAGTTGTTACCCCTCTACGATTGAGATATCGTTGAATAAACCCTTTTAATCTTTCTCTTGTGAACGGATATCCATAGGTGGCTGCTGTACTCAGTGCTTTGCATGTCGCGGCTTCCTCGACAGTTGATAATACCGTTGGCCTTCCCAATTTTGTGGAATTTTGTCCATTGTACCTTTTATACAATGTTGTTTTTGGCACACCATAATGCTTGGATGCCTTGGACAAAGACCGACGACCATTTAAAAAGTCACTCAGGGCTCTTTTTAGATTTTCTGGATCGTAGTCACATCGTATACGGGCGCCTGGTCTTCTCACGTATTTTTTTGGCATCGTTCCAAATTACCTCTGGGAAAACAAGAAATCACTTATGAAGCCCACAATTTTCTATGAATTATTTTTCATCAAATCTGTTCACATTCTCTGAAAAGAATATATTCAAGGTAGTCATGATTCCTGGTATATTTCATTTAAATTTTCAAACTCACCTGTACCAGTACAAACTCTTGAGGATAACAAAACGTCGCAAAACGTATCGATTTCTGAATCGATTTTTAGGTTATGAGTTCATTTTATGTATGAGCAGTCGGTAATACAGAACTATCGCCCAACAATCCAAGTGAAGGAATCTTCCATAAAAAAATAGTAAGTTCATCTAACAAAGGAGAGATGGCGCATCTTATCAATTTTGTCATTTTGTTCCATAAAAACCCCCGGATTCCATATTACCCCGTGTGACGGTACTTAAAAAGGTGGAGGGTTGTTTAAAAAAACAAATAAAGGGTGTCTCAGAATGTTCGTTTCTGAATTGACCAATACGCGCCAACCGCAGATAGCAGAGGGAGGGGAGTGGTCTCAAACCATGGTGCAAAGATTACATGGTGTGCCTATAACTCCCTTTTGAATGTTTTTGATGCTGCAATTACCAACCATGAAAAATGAAACTATAAAAATCTACACTAACGAATATAAATTGCAAAACACGTTAAAATTCGATTTCGACATAAAAACACGATAAACCATTTAGTTTATACTTCACAATGATATATTAAAATATCACGAGCATTAAAGTATTTTTTATTTATTTAAAGCAATTAGGGTGGCAGGAAAATTAATAAATGTGGTTTTAGATGTTTAATTTGCCGTGCACTCTAAACAGTACGAAAAAATATGATTAAATGTAAATAAAGTACGCGCAACAGTAATTTAAATTAGTTATATCGACTTTTTCATTTAGCTAAGCAGGTAATTTTACAAGGTTGCATTACTGAGCATCGGCCAAATGAGAGAGGGGAAGGTTTTAGAGAGAGAACGCGGCCGTCTAGGCACACCATGTAATCTTTGCACCATGTCTCAAGCGCTTGGCCGGCTTGTTAAGGCGGCTAGTCATGAAATGACCTTGAAGCATGTCTTATGGGAATCCTTAACAAATTAATTAAATTCTACAGAGTTTATTAGTGAATATAAGGCGATATTTTTTTTTCTATAGAGTCTCATCATACATTACTATAATATGAATTGCTCAAAATTTTAAGATTTATTCTAGTTTTTGAAATAAAAAATATCATATTTGATTTTGATAAACGATTTTATATTATTATATAAAATCGTTTTTTAACTTGAAAGACATGTAAATCCTTTTATATTCTCATTATTTAACATATGAAAATATGATTTATAGATTGCACCTTTGACAATTTGCTATAAAAAAAATGTGATTATTAAATGTTTAATAAATACTGTAGAGGGCAGGAGGTAAACTCCTAACAAATTGTTATATTTCGATATATAAGGGAATATCCCCACTATTCCGTCTTCCAAACTGCGATAGACACAAGCTCTGTCTTTGTTTCGCTCGTTCATCGAGAGAATCTAGACGCAGCCATGTATACTACAATCTTTATTACCTCATAACACATGAATTATAAACACTGCAAGCGGACGAACTACTTGGAAAAAGTATCAAATTTCGGTGATTCACTTGCCATGACGCCCGTGACTATGGAAGGAAAGATTACAGAACGTATTTCATTCATTGCACGTCAAACCGGACACTGAATTTGAATTGTTGATTCGTATTTTTTCTTTTAATTTTGTATACGCAGATACGCACTCTACATATGTAATAATGGAAGTCATGTTTCGCGAAAAAGATTTTTTTTAAGAATATATGCACGGTTGTAAATTGCAAGAAATCACGAAAAACGTCGGTCGTGCATTCAAAGAAATGCATCGTCAAACCCATTAGTCGTACAAAAAAATACAAGAGATCTACTTTGAAGATCTTGAGTCATTCTATGTAGTGTCTTCAAATTTTCGCTGTTTCTTTGGAATTGAAGTGGGAACATGATGATATTTTTTTCCAAAATTTTAAGTTGGTTAGTTGATGATGAAAAATGCTAATACATTTTATAAACAAATTAATAATAGTTTATTCATATTAAACGCAAATATAAATATACTACTACATAGAACGACTTAAGATCTTCAAGGTGGACCTGTTGATTTATTTTGTAGGACTAATGGATTCGACGATACAGTTGTTTGAATTTTCGTACGACCGTCGTTTTCAATGAATTCTTGCAACTTACAACCGTGCATATCTCAATTCGCAATTTTTTTCGCGAAACATTATTCCATTATTTCATGTGTAGAAGGCGGCTGCAAAATTAAAAAAAAAATCGGAATCATCAGTTATTATTTTTAGCGAAAACCGTCCGGTTTGACTTGGAATGTTACTCGTGCCAGGACTTACTGTCGCCACACAGACGTTTGTATTTGACATATGCCACATTGCCTCATAATACTCGGGGGGGATGAAATTTAACCCCTATGAAATGGTAATTCCTCTGGAGATTTCAGTTTTATTTGTGATAAGTGCTTAAATGTTTTTATCATTCGGTGTTGAAATAAATAATGTAATTCATTATAAAGTGCTATTATTACAATTTAATTGAATACATTCCTGTCGGAGGGGTCCATTTTAACTGTTCTCGAGATTACAAAAACAAAACATTTTAAAAATGAATAACTGTAGTGCTAATAACCGTTTTAAGGTCCCCCTAGTCGAATTATTTTTGAAAATTGCCTCTGAATGTATATTCCTGAGCGTCCTCTCAGTACAACAAAAACAGCTAGATTTTTTGAAATGAAACATTTTATAAAAGCTTTTACAAAAAATGAGGAAACCGAAAGTGGTCGTTTACTTTTATCATTTTAGATTAGTTTTTTCAATTTTTTTTTAATGTGACGTACATACATCTTTATTCAAACTAATTTAAACATATAGTAATTTGCTTGTGTGTATTAAAAATTTGGTTTGGTAAGTCTATCTGGGCCATCGACAGTAGGTTTTTGTGCCCCAAAATTGCGATTATATCAAAAATGAAAATATTTGTTTATAAATTTTTTGTCGTAGCACTCTTATAAGAAAATGTGATGTGGACATCATGTTCCTTTCTCCGATTTTGATGATATAACAGCTATTTGATGATTTATTTTCAATTTAAATGATATTTAAATGTACAATTGCGGCCAAAAAATAGTAGATTGTTTGACAAGTTTTGAAAGCTTTCAAAACGTGTTGAACACTACTTTTACTACGACCAAATATTTTCTTAAGTATAATTAGTTTCAATCATAATTTCTCTAGAATTTACCCGCGTCTATCTGAATTAAATATTTGCGTATTATTAGCGTCAAAACATTCTTAACTTCTAATCTAAATTTGCTTATTACTATTTTAAAATCTATTAATAAATAATTAATTGTTCTTCGTCACTACCCATTTTATTTTTATGATTTTGACACATTTTTTAAAGTTTGAGGATTTCACTTTCAAAACAAATCTGTAAATATTTCTAAAACGGTAAACGATAGGTATAGGGAATATTGAAGTAAGTCACCTTTATTTGTTCCCTAGAATTAAAAAAAAATACAAAAAATATAGGGTGTTTTGTTAAAAAAAAACATAACTTGGATATGGACCTTTTTTATGGGACACCCTGTATATCCGGTAATAATTTTAAATTGTGCATATAACGATCCTACGTCTATCCATTTGAAAATAACAGGAAGTTCCATGGTTTTTCATAAAATGACTGCGTCGTATGCGTTGCCCCACCCAGTATAGGGTGATTTCATGTAATTGCTGTATTACTTTTTGAGGCAGAGCGCACACAGGTAGACACACTCGCATATAGACACATTCTCTTTTCCAGACATCATTGAAATAGCTTCTTGAGACCTCAAAACGGATATTTCCTTTTAAAACTATTTTGAAATAATTTTCTCGATCACAATACTTTACCGTACTTTGTAACGGAGAAAATTAAAGAGAATTTTGGAATTAATCCGTATATCTCAGTAACTATTGACAATATTAGAAAATGTTTCAAATATAAATATTTTATGTAGGTATTGAAAAATAATTTCTTTTTGTGTGCACACTTCTCAACATTTTTTAACTCTTATATTTTTTTCTTTTTTGGTATGCATGACTCATAATAAAGATGGCCACCAGCAGTCTTATGTTTTAGACCATGGGAAGTAACCCATGTATTCCCCTCCGATTTTAATAAAATTTGATGGTTTTATAGAGGGGGTCAAAATATTCAATACTTATTCTTTCTTGGCCAAAAACCATGCTTATGTGGTGAACTCATCCCTCGAAAATCAGCCATATTTATTTTGTTTGGCTTTAACTTCTAAATGAATATTGATAGCGTAATTTTGTAAATGTACAAAATTTCAAAGCCAAATATAATTTGCACTTTGGAGATAGCATTACATCAGTGGCGGCGATAAGGCCCCCGCAGGCCCAGCTGGCCGGGGGGGGCGAGCATCTAGGGGCCCCGGGCCATGCAATTTTTTATTTTATTTGTATCATAGCGGCGCGACTGCTAAAGATTTTTTCTACGACCGATATAAAAAGAAGGCGTTTGCGCTTGCGTTTGTCAACGCAAAGTAGACGTTTCCCGAGGAGCGAGCGACAAAGTACTTTGCCGCGCGTTGCCTATAGCAACGCGCAGCAAAGTATTCACAACAACTATCTAAACGTCACTTTGCACAATTTTTATTGACCCGTTACCATGGATACGACATTCCATGGCTGACCACGGTATAGTCTGTATGTATTATTGCTTTTTATAGTTAATTATATTTATGTTTCTTTTTCAAAGCGGTCGTAGAAAAAATTTTATGTATAGTGCGAGCGCAAAGCTCATTGCCGCTTTTCAGAGGTTTCCGCGCTCCGCTTCGCGTCGCGCGGAAACTTACAAATAACTATTATCGATGCGGCGCAGCGGCCACTCCTTTGATATCATGTCAGATGTGATTGATTTAATGCTTCCTTGCGCGATAAGCGTTTTTGAAAAAAGAAATGCCGCTCGACTTTACATGTGTGTATTGCAAATAATTTGAAGTTTTACAGTTTCCTTATTGTTTGTCTCAATGCCTCAGTTTAATTACTTCTTAGTTCTTTCTGAGGGAGAATGTTTAATATTCGCTATCGACGGATTTGGGAAACATTAAAGTTTTAAAAATTATTTTTTTTATTTTCTGACGAAGGGGGCCATTTTTTTTGCGGTGGGGCGCCCAAATCCTTACCGCCGCCACTGCATTACATAATTACAATTTCTTGTCCATTTGTTCCATTCATTAATTTACTACTAAAACAGTCTGACGACAAAACTAAAACGAATATGAATAAATAAGTCCCATAATCGCATTGTTTACTTTGTAATTTGATATCGAAAGCGGGATTGCGGTGCGGCACGACGAACGTCTAATGAGTCACAAACTACACGAGGAGATCAACCAATACAAAGCTCGCTTATACCCCTCTTTTCCTTTCCTTAAAATTGTCTGGAAGGAGGTTTCCCCTCAAATCAGTCGCATATGAATCGAATTCGTTCAAGGCCATTTCATGACGAGCCCTCTTAAGTTTAGTAGCCATGAATCATTTCACGGGATCGCAGCGCGCGTTTTGCGTGCGAGCGTTTTATAAAAACAACGATTCCCACACTATTGTTCGTCGTCTCTACAGGACACATTTTAATTTAACAAGCTTATAACATGTGCCAAAGCATTGGGTGTGCAAGTTTGAAGAGACTGGAAATACAACGCCGGACAAATCGTCTGGGCGCAAAAGGACATCAAGAACGAACATGAACGTCGACCGCGTTCGCCAGTCTGTTATGGACGACCCACGACAGTCGTTGAGATTGCGCGCAGCTTCTCTTAATTTGAACAAATGTACGGTTCATCTCATTATTTCGAAAGACTTACATTTTCATGTATAAAATTGTTATTGTTCAAGAAATGAAGCGTGATGATCCCGATAAACGAGTCGAATTCTGCAGGACAATGAAAAACCGTTTTAGGAGTTTCAATAACATCTGGTTCTCCGACGAATCGAATTTTCACATCAACGGTCACGTGAATAAACAAAATTGCAGATACTGGGCTTCCGAGAATCAGAAGCCCTTGCACTCGCCAAAAGTTGTTGTTTGGGCTGCCATATCAAGTCAAGGAATTATCGGTCCTTATTTTTTTAAGGATGACCGAGGTCAAGCTGAGACCGGTAATTCTGATCGATATTGTCATATGATCCGGACTTTTTTGGCTACAGAAATGCAAAACCAGTATGGCTACAACCGCAACACCTTTTTCCAGCAAGATGGAGCCACTCCTCATGTTACAACTGACTCATTAAATTTGAAGCAAAGAATCACTGAAGAAATCAACTCTATTCCAAGAGCGATGCTCCAGCGGGTGATTGAAAATTTTAACTCCAGGTTAAATGAGTGTGAACAAGTGAATGGTGCGCATTTGCAAACGGCTGTTTTTCATAAATAGACTTCAAGAACTGCTCTTTAATTTAACAATAAATAAAACGAGTTTTAATTGTTGTTTTTTATTTAACATCGAAAAACGAAAAACATTCTGAGACAGCCTTTACTAATTTCCGATTTAGTATTACAGCCACCGAAAAATGAGCAGTTATTCGTGGATGAATTTTTCAACCGTATTCAGTACTCGCATCAAAATCTGTAGCCAGTGTTTCCCTTACCTGTTTGGAGGGTAATAAAAGAAACTTTTTATATTTTGAACACATTTTATTTATAATTGTTTATAAAATATATTCACTTTATAAAACTAAATAGTTGTTGATAATAAATGCACACTCATTCATCGTCCCGTATATTATTAAATGGCTGAATAAACGAATGTATACGTCAATATATCAAAGTAGAAAATGGATATATAAAACGGAAAGTGTCCTATACGAATCAAAAATCTTGAATAACAAATTAATACATACATTATCAATACATCCTGTAAATTAGTTTTCGTTTATAAGGTCGTACACTGTATAATAGTTATATATTCAAGTTACATTTCATATATTTTTAAAAGTTCAAAGGTATTTTTTTTTATAAAAAAAAGAAACAGTCTTTGGTTTTATAACACAGAACTGACATCCTCTTTACGTTCATCTTTGTCTTTTTTCTTTGTTTTTTTCCGCCGCTTCGAGTCTCTGGTCTTGGGAGATCTTTCTAGCAAGAAGAGGGCTTCGTGGAAATCATCGGAACTCAAGTTGGATTCTTGCACGTGCAGGACTGAACTCAGGGCTCCATCGGTTGAGGATTTCGGGAAGCAGAACATCTCACGTTCCCTTTCCGGTTCACTGGCGCTCTTGGATTTCGTGTTTTCTTTATTGGCGGAGCGATTCGGGCTGTTTGATGTTGAGGGCGTAGTGGAGTGGACTAAGGAGGGCGTGAGCTGTTCTGCTGCATTGTTGTTGTTGTTGTTGTTGTTAAGGCTTGTGCTGGAGATGTTGAGGGAACATGTTGAGAGGGGCATAGGGACGCTTAGACTAGATGACCTGGATTGTCGCCCGCCGGAAATGATGGATATACCTGGTGATTTCGGCTCGGGTGTTCTGGAGATGGAGACTCCTGATATATACAAGGTGGGGGATTTAGGGATGCCGGTTTCAGACTCGTACTCGTTAGAACTATCAGTCTCGAGGGTGTTCGCCTTCTTGCGCTCGGGGCTTCTGCATATCTTGATGCGCAAGTTAGAACACAGGTTTTTGTTCGGGTTAGAAAGTGTGTCGATTAAAAATCCAGTCGATTTGGAGAACGATTGCTCCTTTGCGCCTTTCATTTGCTTCAAGGATTTCGGCTCCAGATTATCGCCAGTTTCACTAGGATTACTATCAGAATTCCTCCTGGCGTTCTTATCATCTGCTTTCTTACATTTAACATCGCTTATCAGACCTATACTCTTGGTAACCGCTATCCTTGTAAGGTAACTGGTTTTTGGCAAATGTGCGGAACATAGTTTGGCTTTAAGGGAGGCAAAAGGAGTCTGTCTCTTGTTCTCCTCGCGTTTTGATATGTCTTCAGTCTTATGTATTTCCTTTACTTTATTCTGGTTGCTCAGGTTAACATACAGTTTACACTCCTCATCGGTATACGTCTTTTTTCCAATAGTCTCATCAGCAACCGACTCTAGGATATTACAAACCTCCATATCCACGTTAATCGAATCGGAAGTTGTTGTATCCTCCACTGAACTCTGCCCCTGGTAATACTCCTGCTCCGGATAGGTATGGTGCAGAAGTACAAGTTGTTTGGTCCGAACCGAAGTCGAGGGTAACGCCAGGATCTTCCTCGCTATATCTTCAGGCTTCTCATCATGTTGACTACTATGATCAGAATCCAAGTGGTATCTAGGTTCATCTCCGTGCATCCTAATCCTTGTCCTTCCAGACCTAGTGACGCACAAATCTCCAGTCGAGTGCGACCTCTTCAATCTAACATCGTTATCTTCATAATCATCCGAGTCGATCAAACCGAACCCAAACCCCTTCTCGTGTATATCCGAAATGCGGAACCTACCGTCCTCGTTCCCCTTGCACGATTTAAACAGGCAATCCTTTTCCTTCCGTCCCCAACTCTCGCTACCGATCCTCCCCACCTCCAAATTTTTAAAATCGATCTTATGATTAGCCAACGACTTTAAAAAATAGTCGACGGTGATGTCGGCGCTCGTTTTCTGGTAAGGTGATATCGCCGTTTCGTTGTCTTCCACGTGTATCTTTTTGCTGAGGACAGCGGTCGATTCTTGTAAACTCAACTGGATCGCCAGTTTCAACTGGTCGTCTACTACGTCGCCGCTATTCGGGGCCACCTTGGGGGTAGTTTCGTTCGTCGTTGCGTTAGATTGAGCTTGTTTCATTCTATCTTCAATCATCTGCAGTCTGGACATCTCAAGGGCTATCACAAGTTCCATATTGTAGTCGGAATCTGAAACAATGTATACAAGTGTTTAAGGTCACAATTAAAATACTATCGTTTATTTGAATTTTTTTTTAGAAAATTGGTTAAAATATGAATTTCGGTTAGGGAAGCGCGGATGATAGGAGGTATTCAGCCACGACTGATTTCTGTTAATTATTCAAATTTAAATAAAAATGGGGCAAACACTAGATATCCATGGGCCTACACGTCCATTCATCTTACCACCAGGGCAGAATTCGAACCCGCACTGAAGGAATGCGCATTTGATTTTTAATTGCCTTAGAAATCGTAAGCAATGTGTCTATAAATGATAGCAAATATGATATTCAAAATATAAATTATGGGGTTCCTCAAGGTTCAGTATTGGGCCCGATCCTATTTATCGTATACATAAACTTCTCTTTGTTTGTAGTCGCAATAATAATATAAATCTCTAAAATATGGTAGAAGATAACTAAGTGCTTTTATGCTCATAAATTAAAATTGAATGATCCAAAGACTGCAATTGCAGATTGCTACCGCTTCAAACTCGGTGACCATGTTAGGTATTTGTGTTAACAATGAATTAAAGTGCTCTGTCTCGAATGTTTAGTCCTAGGTCAGCTGAGAAGAATCCCACTGTTGCTAGTGAAGCTGCCGCTCTGAATTTTGAACAATTTGGACAGTTTCTCTTAATGACATGTTGGCATCGGAGTCCCTGAAACCGCCTTTCGACGGGCTATGGTTTGTGCGCTTTCTTCCTTTTCAGGCATTCTTCCAGGGTGTGGTGGTAATCTTTGCAAAACTTATACCTTGTGCGGTTTCTTTGTGGTTCTTGCCGCCAGTCTTGTTTCTCCTGCAGGTGGGCTTCTAGTGATCCTATCTCTCTCGAAAGGATCATTCTCCTGAAACTTTAGATCAGGGGTTCCCAACCTTTTTGCACCTGCGTACCACTTGACTTTTTGAGAAATTTTGGCGTACCACCAGACCTAAATAGTTTAATAAACGTATAATATTTACTTTTCTCAAAATGTTCAAAGGCTTTTTGAATTAAATCCCTAAGAAAACTTATTTAATGGTTAGATATTTGTTTATTGTTGGCGGCTTTTACTTCGTGGTACATTTTGATTGTAGATTGGAATAATAGGTTAGATATTTGTTTATTTATAACATGCTTATAATAAAGGAGAAATAAAAAGATTAAAATGGTATTAATTTACAGTTTTATTTATTACCGATAGGTCTAAAAACATACAAATAAAAAAATAGTACAAACTCAGGAAAAAATTAAGTATCTTTTACTTGTTGTTTACCTGTGATTAAAATATCAACATTAGAAGTAATGGAACTTGATTTCACTCTTAAATCCTCTTTAACACTTATTCTGCTTCTATGTTTATTTTTCATGTACAAGAGTTCAGAAAATCCACTCGTAACAAATGGCATCAAAAATAGCAGAGCTTGCCGGAAGATCAAAGCGTACTCGGTTTTACATCCGATCCAGAAGTTTATTAAAGATTTCTCTTTAAAATAATCTTTCATGGAACTATCTTCTGTAAGATCGATAAAACTTTCTTTTAGTTCCAATTCATTTGGTGAGGTTCTCGAAAAAGGATTTCTGATCCAGTCCACTTTTGAATAATCTTCAGAGAAATACTTCTTAAAGCTTTTTTGAAGGCCTTCCAAGTGAACAATGATATCTGCAACCACATTGGAGATATTTAATTTTCTTCAAAAAATGATGATAGAGTGGGAAATGCAGATAAATTCTCCTCCTGTATTTGTGAACAAAACAGGACCAACTTTCTCTTGAAGGAGTTTATTTTGTCACTGGCTGTAAAGGCTATTGTGTTTGGTCCCTTAAGTCCCAAGTTCAGTATGCTGAGTTTGTCAAAAATGTCGTGTAATGGTCCTATCCCGGAAGGGTGAGCGGGCCGGACTTCATGGGGTAGGTTACAGATTAAAACAGCACACTCTGCTTAGTCCATGTAATCTAATCGGTTATCGGCTTAAGACTGATTACAATACATTGTCTTTCGATTGACGAAAGTGCGTTACATTCGGGTGACGCAACTATTACCAATCCGCTTATATGCTAACACATCGATAATGTATTGAACCTTGAGCGCTGCCTCAGGTTTCGGCTTAAGCAATCGCCCTAGTTAATGCAACTCGTTCGATTGCTTATTAGGCATATTGACTCATCCACTACACCACCCCTCTTACTGAGCAAAGAACCATGCAAGGGTGAAAGAAAAAAACTTACCCTAGGTTCAATACATTATCCTACTCGTTATATCCAACTCCTAAAAAAAATAACCCACTAGTACTTGATGACCTGCGACCTATAAGTATTTTACCACTTATATCAAAGTTGTTTGAAAAAATTCTGGAACAGCAAATTCAAGAGTATATAAAACTACACAAAATTCTGCCTGAATTTCAGTCCGGATTTCGCTCCTCCTATGGCTGCTCAACAGCACTATTAAAAATTACGGATGATATTTTAAAGTCAATTAATGATAATAAAGTATCTGTCTTAATTTTGCTAGACTATAGCAAGGCCTTTGACTGTGTCAATTATGAAATACTGGAGGCTATTCTTAAATTTATTGGATTTAGTTTATCATCGCGAGAGCTTTTAGGATCTTACTTAACAAATAGACAGCAAAAGGTGAAATGCTGCCAGAATATATCAGGTACAGCTAATATCCTGTCAGGGGTGCCTCAAGGCTCAATCCTGGGACCACTCTTATTTTTAATTTATACCTCTAACTTACATACTTACATTGAACATTGTCAGTATCATCAATATGCTGATGACACACAATTATATTTGTCATTTGATATAAATGTTTTAGCTAACTCTGAACTTAAAATAAATCAGGACTTACAAAATATATCTGAATTTTCAAGGCTTCACTTTCTAAAAATTAATCCTAAGAAAACAACTGCTATAGTGTTTGCATCGGAGCGAAATAGAACGGCTATTATGCAATCTATTAATATTAATTTAAATGGCATACCAATAGTATTTTCAGACTCTGTTAGAAACTTAGGTCTTCTAATGGACTACAAGCTCCGTTTCAGGGAACATGTTGAAATTGTAAACCGCCGTGCCTTTATTGCGCTCAAATCGATCTATATGAATAAAGACATCTTAGGTAGAGAAAGTAAGACCATTCTCTGTGAAGCTTTAGTTTTATCTAATTTCACTTTCTGTGACTCGATATATGGCAGCTGCATTGATAAGCTTTGCGAATCACGTATACAGAGAATGCAAAACTCATGTGCAAGGCTTATCTTTGGTATACGTAGAAAGAAAACAGTCCATCCATATATTAATAAACTTAACTGGCTTATAATGAAACGTAGAATTTTGCATACTGCATGTCAATTTTATAAAATTATCTCTTCAAAATCTCCTCCATATTTATTCGAAAAACTAAGTTTCCGTACGGATATTCATAATATAAATATTCGACGCAAAGACGCCTTAACAATTCCTTCTCATCGATTGGAACTGTATAAACGAAGTTTCAGCTATAACATCTCTTACTACTATAATAAATTCAACTTTGGACATGCCACACTGCCCTCATTTAAACGTTATTTAATAGATAAATTATTAATGGAACAAAGTAAATTCACTTGATTACTAGGAGCATATTATTTAGTCCAGACTTTTTTTTTTTTTTATTATTTTTTTTTTTATTATTTTCTTTTTGTAAGTCATCTTTTTTTTTAATTCTATTTTTCATCTTTTGTATATAATATTTGTTTTAAATAATCTTAGAATCATCGGATCTATTCATTGTTTATAAACTTAATATATTAACTAACTTCGATTTAGCGATCTAGAGGAAGTAACAGCAGTATCAGATACTATGTACTTAGTACATGTGTCTGATATATAAGCTGATCTAGATTGTGTTTGCTGCTCAGTTATTTAAACTTTATTAAACTTTATTATTTTCATGTATCATATATCGTTTATTAGTTATATCTCTTTTTATGTATATCTTTGAGTTAGCAAATAAACACATTTATTATTATTATTATTATTATTATATAATTTTACTCTGTCCTTATGCACCAAACTGGTGCCGTTGCTTTTTAGTAACCGCACATTTGGGTCCTCGTCCTGTACGACTGTATACGGCCCAAGAAAAATGGGTTCACTTTTGTCTTTGGACGGATTTCGCACTAACACCTTATCATCTACACTGTACATAGTCTTTTTCCTATTATAAGTGCAATTAATTGCTCTACAATTTTTCGAGTGTATCAAATTTCGTTGTGCATCTCGCCATGCCACCTGTAACCGATACTTTAGTTCGTTTGGATAATCATCAAATGCATACATGGGTTCTAATTTCTCTGTTATATTTGAGGGTATATTATTCAATTTATCGAAAACGAGTTCATGTGGCGTATATCTAGTTGCTGTATGAACTGTATTATTATAAGAAAAAGCCCAAAACGGTACCCAAGAACCCCAATCTCCAGAATTTTGGGAGGTGTAAATTCTAAGATTTGCCGCTAGATGCTTATGAGTATTTTCTAATGCTCCCAGTGTCTCATGATGATATGCAGTTGAATTTAAATGTTTAACGTTCAACAGGTTACATGCTTCTTTAAATACGTTGGCCATGAACTCAGTACCTTTATCGGTAACTACAATAGGAGGTATGCCAAACCTAAGAATGAAATTCTCCACAAATGCTTTTGCTACTGTATTCGCTTCTTTGTTTTCAATTGGATAACATTCGACAAATTTACTAAGCTCGCACTGTATTGTCAAAATATATCTATTTTCCTTAATATCAGGATTCAAAGGGCCTACCAGATCAAGAAAAACTTTGTGGAAAGCTTCCGATGCAGTGGTAGTTATTGTAAGTGGTTGTTTTTTTATATTCGCGTATTTATAGCGCTGACACGAGTCGCAACGCCTAATAAAATTTTCAACGTCCTTTCTTAACCCATGCCAATAGTAGGACCTTGAAATGTTGTCAAAAGTTCGTCTTATACCTGCGTGTCCTCCCGTTGGAAGCATATGATAGTCATTAATAATCAAAGTGCGGGTTGCTTTATCATCAATTTTAATTTTGTTTTTAATAATATATATAGATATGCCATTAGCTTTAAGAATATTTGACTGTTGGAATATTCCTTCAATACATCTTCTACTTTTATCATTCTTTAATATTGTTAATTTATTAATTGTATTATTTGCGCAAATATTAACAAGTTCTCTCAACGTTTTACCTAAGTTTACCGCCGATCGAGTAGCTCGTTCATTAATAAAAATTACATTCATTTCGGCATCATAAGAAACAGTCAAATTCCCTAACCTATGTGCAGTTTGCACTTTTTCCTCATCTACGATTCTAATTTCAGTACAATCAATTGGAGGTTTTAAGAGTTCGACCATACCAGGGTGATCAATCCTGGGATCTACCTTTTCCTTAATTGACGATTCATTAGTAGCTTTTCTGGCTTGAGCTCTCGTTGTAACATTTACTTGCTCGTTTTTATTTCTAGACATACTTTTTAGACTATCCGAATCTATTCTAATCCTAGATAAAGCATCCGCTATGACGTTACTCGTACCCTTAATATACGTGACCGTAAAGTCGTATTCTTCTAAACGTAACCTAAACTTGGTAAGTCTACTCGACGGATTAGCTATACCAAATAAATAAACTAGAGGCCTATGGTCCGTAAATATTTCAAATTTTCTGCCAAAAAGATAAGGTTTAAATTTAGTAACTGCCCACACTATAGCAAGCAGCTCTTTCTCGATTGTACAATAATTTTTCTCTCCTGGTGCTAACGTTCTACTGGCGTAGGCGACGGGTTTATTATTTTATAAAAGGACGCAACTATTCAAAATTAAAAGATGCGATAAACGCTGCTGCTGATGAGGAAAAAATGAGTCAAGGTAATAATAATCAGCAAATTTTCCATGCTCGAGGTCGCGCAATTAATAGGAGTAGATTCAACAATAGGGGTAGATTCAACAATAATAACAGTCATAATAACAGTCATAATAACAGTCATAATAGCAGTCATAATAACATGCGTGGTCGAGGTTTCTATCGGGGTTATCATAATAATTCAAGCCGTGGTGGAAACAATTTCAGGAATTTTACGAGACAAGGTCGGCACAATAATACGGTATGACACCTGAGAGAGTCAATTGTATGAATGAGGGCAGTGAGTCACCGCAGGAAAATGCTACGCAGCAAATACCTCGAGATGATGGCACTTCATTAGGAAACATCGAGTTGCAGAATTTTTTTCGTGCCAACAATTAATGTAAATAATAATGGAATGGTTTTAGATATAAATGGGTTGAGTTTTGTAAGAGTGGAGTATGAAATGAAGGAATTATTGGTTTTAATCGATACAGGGGCATCAGTTAGTGGTATTTTCAAGAATGATTGGTTAGAAGATAAAATAATAGATAGTGCTAGACGAATAGAAATCAATGGGTTTGTTAGGGGTAACGAGTTTAGCGTTTCGATTTTCGGATGTAAATTCTGAAATAGTCAGTCATAATTTTCATGTGGTGAGTGGATGTGATGACCGAATGGATGGGATATTAGGTTCGGATTTTCTTATCAAATATGGTGCTAAAATAGATTATAGGAATTTTACGGTACAATTGTTTACGGGAAATGTACCAAATACGATTCCATTACAATCATATAACAATATATTTACGGTGATTCCACCAAGGTGCGAAATTATTAAGTACTTTAAATCAGATATTAGAGGGGATTGTATCACGTGTTCACAAGAAATTTGCGAAGGTGTTTACACAGCGAGTACGGTAACCAAACCTAATAAAGATCAATTAATTCCAATTAAATTATTGAATGTAACAGAGTCAGAAGTAAGGTTAAGGAATTTTAAACCGAAAGTAGACAATTTAAGTAGTTATGATGTATGTACTTTTGAATCAGTTGCAACGACACCTGATAGAGTTGACAGATTATTTGAAGACATCAACAGAGGATCACTTAATGCAGAAGAAAGAGATGCAATTCACAAGGTTTGTGCAAAATATGCAGATATATTTTATTTACCAAACGATCCGTTCACGGTCACCAACGTCTTCAAGCAAAGTATTACATTACAAGATAACGCGGTACCAGCATATATTAAACCATACCGTCTCCCTCAAATACACCAAACCGAAATACATCGACAAATTGACACCATGTTAAAAGATCGAGTAATCGAACCAGCTAGTTCTGCATGGTCGGCACCTCTCTTAATAGTTCCCAAAAAGAGAGATGCAAATGGAGATAAAAGATGGAGAATTGTGATTGATTACAGACAGCTGAATAAACGAATTATGGATGATAAATTTCCGTTACCTTGTATAGAAGATATTTTAGATGCACTTTCAGGAGCGATATATTTTACGCATTTAGATTTATACCAAGGCTACTACCAAGGCTACTACCAAGTAGAATTGGAAGAAGCAGACAGGCCGTGCACCGCATTCACCACAGGCAGAGGCCAGTTTCAAATGACTAGGTTGCCAATGGGGCTAAAAATAAGTCCAAATGCCTTTTCTAGGGCCATGACTGTTGCAATGTCTGGTCTAAATTATGAGAATTGTTTTGTTTATCTCGATGATCTAATAGTTTTTGGTAACAATTTACAAAGTCACAATAGAAATTTAATTAAGGTATTTGAAAGATTGCGAAAAGTTAATTTAAAATTAAATCCTAGGAAATGTAATTTTCTAAAAAAAGAAATTCTATATTTAGGTCATTCAATATCGTCACAGGGGGTATCACCTGATCCTGAAAAACTAAGAGTGGTGCAGCAGTATCCTAAGCCGGTAAATGCTGATGAGGCTAAACGATTCGTTGCTTTTGCAAATTATTACCGGAAGTTTATTAAAAATTTTGCAGAAATAGCGGGTCCGTTACACAATTTGTCAAAAAAAGGGGTAGAATTCATTTGGTCTAAAGAATGTCAACATTCATTTGATACTCTCAAACATGCATTACTGAGTACACCCATATTACAATATCCCGACTTCTCAAAAGAAAATACGTTTATTTTAAAAACGGACGCGCCCTTTTATAATTACTTTAATTTCATTATCGCGTAAACCATTGGCAAATGCTTGCAATGCAATTTTCTCATTGGCTCCTGACAACGCTCTCATGGCTTCTTCATTCTCAATTTCGCTTGACTGAGATAAAGCTAATTTTTCCATGAGCTCCTCTATAGTAGCTCCGTATGCTTGTACCGATTTATCCCGTTGTTTTATCATGTTAATCTGTGAAAACAGTGAAGCAACCGATTGTTTGGGGAGGAAATATTTTTTTATGTCATTTATTAGATCTGCATTTGAGTTGTACGTTTTTTGCAACCGTGATTTTGCGAACGTGGATCATTTCATTTTTAACACGAAATTTGTTAATAATAGCTTACCAGGTGCATCTAAGATACTATCATAAAATTCGATACCATCGAGAAGTTGTAGAGTTACATCATCCTTACCGTTGATTTGCGGTAACATAGCCGCAGCTGTTTTAATATCAAATTTTTCTGCCATTATGTCTAACCTATACGTGTTACTATCTAACTTATTACTATATCCTAAATCAGACGTATTAGCCGATTTCAACCCTCTAATGTGTTCTAACCTACCTGACAATATAGCCTTAAGTTCTAATGCAATTCCATCAATTTTGTCTATAAGCGCCTTAACATTTCCTATATCACTATTTTCCCAATCTATTATCTCCTTACTTTCTAAAAGTACCCCTTTTTGAACGTTTAAATCTCCTACAATGTTTTCTAACCTATCTAGCTTGTTTTTTGTTTTTTCTAAATCTAAACGCCTATCTTGCGGGTCTCTATTTACGTTACTTAGAAACCTATTCAATTCGGTATACACTTTCTGAAAATACTCTAAACTACTACTCATTACTATAATTTAGATTATTCCGCTTTTATTCCGACAACATAACAATTAATATAACTAGTTCATCGCTCTACCTGTGATTGTTGACCGGACGGAATTCGCTGACCTGCTGTTTGCTGCGCGTTCGTTGTCCTACTTTCCAGCGTCTTGTAGATTCGCCATCGAGATGCGGACGGCTTCATCGCGGGCTGCACGGCGGACAGTTTTCTTCAGGCCCCTTTTGCAGTGGCAGAACAGGAATACAGCACCAACTCCCAGCAGTAATACAAATGCGCTGACGCCCATAATCTCATAGTGCGACACGAAATTTACTTGTCCTCCAGCCGACTGGGCAATGATGACCTCTTCTTTCTTCTTACTCTGGTTTTTTCCCATTTTGAACTCGAAATTTCGTCTCAGATCCAATAACTTACTGCGAATTTCCAAAATTCGATCGCAGGATCGCCATGTAATGGTCCTATCCCGGAAGGGTGAGCGGGCCGGACTTCATGGGGTAGGTTACAGATTAAAACAGCACACTCTGCTTAGTCCATGTAATCTAATCGGTTATCGGCTTAAGACTGATTACAATACATTGTCTTTCGATTGACGAAAGTGCGTTACATTCGGGTGACGCAACTATTACCAATCCGCTTATATGCTAACACATCGATAATGTATTGAACCTTGAGCGCTGCCTCAGGTTTCGGCTTAAGCAATCGCCCTAGTTAATGCAACTCGTTCGATTGCTTATTAGGCATATTGACTCATCCACTACAGTCGGCTAGATAAGCCAATCTTGACAACCAGTCTTCATCAGCAAACAATTTTTTCATGTCATGATTTTTTTCACTTAAAAACATAAAAACTTATGATCTCAGTTCAAAGAGACGGTTCAAAATTTTCCCCCGAGATAACCACCTCACTTCTGTATGCAGAAGTAAAGTCTTGAACTTGACACCCATTTACACATCAAGGAGAATAATCTTGTGTTAAGAGCCTTAGCCTTTTTAGAAGTTAATAACTTTCACAGCATCTGAGAGAAGATTTTCTGGTACACCTTTAGCAGCTAATGCTTCTCGATGGATGACACAATGCGTATTTTTGCATTCAGGAGCAACTTCCTTTATTTTTGCTGCTAGCCCTGTCAATCTTCCTGACATAGCTTTTGCCCCATCTGTACACAAGCCAATACACTTGGACCAGGGAATGCCTACTTTGAGCACATATTCATCAATTACCTTAAAAATGATTTCCGCTGTGGTATTTGATTCAAGTGGTTTGCAGAACAAAAACTCTTCTATTACATCTTCATTATAATCAAATCGCACGAAAACAAGTAGCTGCGCCATGTTTTGTAACATCGGTGCTTTCGTCAACGTGAAGTGCAAAATTAGTGCATTCTTGGAGTTTTAAAGCCAGTTGTTCTTCAATATTATTAGACATATCGACAATTCGTCCCTTTACTGTGTTATTTGACAGTGGTATTTTTTTAATTTCTTTGGCTGCCGTTTCTCCTAACACGGCTTGGACCATATCCACAGCGGCCGGCAGTAAAAGCGTCTTACCGATTGTGTGAAGCTTTCCATCTTTTGCAATTCTTAAACTAGCAAGGTATGACGCCTTTATCAAGTTAGTATCAGTATTGACAAACTATGTCAAACATTTCTTTCTTAAAAAGAAATAGATTTTCTTTTAAAAAATGCAATAGGCTCAATCAAATCAGTGTGCTTAGTATTTTGGTGTCGCATCAGTAAAGAAGGCTTCATGCTTTGGTTCGAAAGTGTTTCAAGACATACAGCACATTGAGGAATAGGAATGTCACTGGTTTCAGTCCCTGGCTTCCCTATAAAATCGTACTGTAAGTAGCTTTCATCGTATTTACGATTGGCCTGTGATTTAGGCTTTTTAGCACAATCCTTTGAAGCAGAAGAGGACGTCAGCAATCGTTTCATAGTTTAGTTTTCTTATACGAAATCACAATTAATTATTACAGCACCAACAACGAACCGTTAAAACTTGATATAAACATTGCACAATCACTGGCAATATTGTGAGGCGGAAGAATGTAGGCGCAGGGGAAGTTATTAAGAGCGTTGATCAGTGAGAACGGTATAGGGATTTCAATGTTAACTAAAAGCTATTTTTTGCCGAAACTATTAAAGCAATTGCATTCAGATTTGGACTGAACATTCCTTGCACATTTATCTTTTTAGTTTTGCATGTTTATCAATGTGTGTGCATTATATTGGAAGCTACCGTTAATTAAACATTACAAAACACGGCTTGTTTCACTTATTTTTACTTATTTGGGCATTACAGCTAAAGTAGAAGAGATATTAAAATGGCCATGCAAAAATAAAAAGCCGTCTTTAATACCTTTCGATTGACACCAAAACGAAAGTTGTGCGTTACCTAGTTTTGCTAAAAAATAGCTTTGAAATTAAGAAATCTGGATTAATTTAGCACCGGAATTTTTTTACTTTATTCTTCTGGCCGACTGCATCGACCGACTCGGGGTTTATTGAGGTAGCGTCAATGAGTTCTCACTGCTCGGATTTCTTTACAGTACGCCATAAAATAACTGTATTAAAAACTACGAAAGCAGCAACATTTACATTTCATTCGTTTTGGCATCTGAATATATTTGAAATATTTCTAGTGCCACACGCGTGCAAAAGCCATAAAACTTTAAAAAAATGGCTGATTTTAATATTTATTGCCATTATTTTATATAAAAATTTATTTAGCTTTTATATTTTCAGGGAAATAAATAAACATGCAATAATGCATATGCATTTAATGTGTGGGAAATACTATTAATACATGCAAAAGTATTAAAAGTATTTAATTTTGAAACGATTACTGGATAAACATTTTAATTTTAATGAGAAATAAATGCACCTTAATCTGGCTATTAGGTTTTATGGCTTATTGTGTACAGGAACTAGCTCATTAGCAACTACTCTACTAACTAGTTCAATACAATTAAAATCGTCGCGTTGAGTACCTAATACCTTACCTCTCCCCAGGGTGTATGATTTCATTGATTTATAATGGTAGTACCTCTGGCAGATGTGCTTATTTTATTTTAGCAACGAATAGTACAAAACCATTGGTTGTATTTTGTATATAAGTGAAACGCAATTTGGAATAAATTAGTTTGAAGCTGAAATAGTTACTGTAAGCAACTACGTGTAAAATTGTGTATTAGTTTTGAGGTGGCTATGGCGAATCATCAGAAGTGGAGCAAAACTGCGACCAAAGAAAAACGTAAAAGGGCTGCTTTATCAAGGTAAATGTCTTGTTTTGTTTTTTATTGTTTCGCTGTGTTTTTGCTGATTTCAATCAGCCAAAAAAATACGGGGTAGTGCCTTATATGTTTAGTGTTATTTTTACTTTATCACTTTTACTTTAGTATAAAAAAAATAGGAATTGTGGAAAAAAGTTTTTCTAATATCGATAGAAGCACGTGTTATATATATATATTTTTTTTCTTACAAAATGTTACGAAATAATTGCGAAATTCTACGAAATTACTACGTATATGTACAAATTGCAAAAATTTCACAAAATTACAGACAATATTATCTTTGATTAATAATATAAAAATTATCTCTGGGATGACATTAACAATAATTATTTTTTTATAATTAATGAAAGCTGGTGATATATTTGTGTAGATAATTTAACATATGAAGTGGTAAGAGTATGACTTACTTGCCAATAATATTATTTATTTTTCGATTGTTTAAAAAGCGAATTATAAAACAACTGTGGCCCACCTAATTTACGATAAATCACCATTGATCTTTTATTGCAGGTGGAAAAGAAGAGCATCTGGCGGTTCTCGCGTAGAAACTGAAGGAAGCATCGTCAGTCCTACAATTCCATGCGAAAATACCGAACAACGAAACGGAACTGAACAACCGCTCGACTCTTCATTTCAAATATATGGTCGACGTATTGTCGATTTTATAATAATAATAATAATAATAATATATATATTTACGGATAAACCAATTTTTACAGAAAATTAAAAATTAAAACTAATATTACAACAATATATAAAAAATAAACATAAAAATAAAAAAATAAAAACAAAAAAAATGTATATACATACATACACGTACACGTGCATATACACAATGTATATGAACGAGTAAAGCAATGCTCAATATAAAAAAGCATCATTTTTTACAACTAAAAGTGATAATACACAAACCTGATACTTAATTATCAACAAATACTAATGCGCCTCAGTTTAATCATAAATTGTAAGTGAGAATCAACAAATAAATCAAAGTTTGGATTTAGAGATAATGTATTTGATATTCGCATAAATCTACACAGTGGGCTATTAAGACCATAGTTTGACCTATGGTATGGTATACGAAATAAAGGGAAATGACGAATTGATCTGTTTGACAAATTTACATTAAAACTAATTTGAGAAAGGAGTGAAGTACATTGAACTTGGTGAGAAATTAATTTATAAAATAATGACATATCCGCATAAAATCTACGGCAGCACAGTTTATCAATACATTCGTCAGATGAGAATGATCTAATATTTATATCTGTATTGTAGCCTAATTTAAACGCGTATATTTTCAAAAATTTATTCTGAACATTTTCCAGCACATTAATATAAGTAATTTGAGTAGGTGACCACACACAAGAAGCGTATTCCAAATTGGAACGAACATATGCAAAATATACGAGTTTAAACGCTGCAGGCGATAAGTCGATTGCCATTCTTCTAATAAAACCCAACATTTTTAAAGCTCGATTACAAATTGAGTAAATATGGTCATTGAAACATAATTTTTTGTCAAAGGTTATGCCCAAGTCTTTGGTTACGTTTAATTGCTCTAAATCGACAGAATTAATACTGTAGCTAAAATTTACGACATTTATTTTTCTGGAGAAACTCATTGTCTTGCATTTTGCAATGTTGAGAAATAGATAATTGTCGCCACACCAATTAACAACAGATGTTAGATCATCTTGTAACAACTTACAATCATCAATTGTCCTAATTTCTTTGAAAAGTTTTAGATCGTCAGCATAAAGCAAAAATGAGGAGTTCCTTATCACTTGAGAGATATCATTTATAAAGAGTAAAAACAGCAATGGACCACAATGTGATCCTTGGGGAACACCTGACGGAACATGAATGATATTAGATAAAAAGTTCTTCATTTTAACACACTGTACACGATTAATTAAAAAGCTATGAACCCATTTAACGACAGCAGAATGGAATCCTAAGGCCGATAATTTTGCAACCAAAACCTCGTGGCTGACGCGATCAAATGCTTTGGCAAAATCAGTAAATACGGTATCAACTGAATGGTTAGCTTCAAAGGCATTGATGATAAAAGTACTAAACGACAAAAGGTTAGTTGATGTTGACCTGCCGGACCGGAAACCATGCTGCTCGTCCATAAGTACATTTTTGCACATCCAACTTAATTTTACGGTGACAAGTTCATCGAAGAGTTTCGGTATGACAGATTGTATTGATATGCTGCGGTAATCTTTAATATTATTTCTTTTGCCAGACTTAAATAAAGGTGTGATGTAACTTTTCTTCCAGTGATCAGGAAATATATTCTGTGCAAGTGATGACTCAAATAATATGGAGATTGGTAGTGTAATCGAAAAAATACAGTTTTTTAAAAAGTTTGCAGGTATTCCGTCAGGGCCAGTACTATTGCTACATTTTAGATTAGCAATAGCCTGGAATATTTCACTTATAGATAATTGAAGGGGCATATGAACTACGTTAGATGGACAACTAAAAGTAGGTGTGTGCAAAGGTTTGTCATTGCTGTATACAGTGGAGAAATAGTCGGCAAATAAATTAACACATTGTGATCCATTCCTGCTACAGTCATTATTATAATACATAATATCTGGAAACTCAGAAGTAGAACTGGTAGCTTTGACAAAATTCCAGAACTTTTTTGGGTCGTTTGTTATGCCTAGATTTACTGATTGGACATATCGATCATATAACAGATTTCTAAGATTCATACATTTTGTGCGCAAACATTTAAAGTTTTGATAATTAACAGAATTTTGACATTCCCGATATTTCTTGTGTGCAATTCTTTTTTGCTTAATCAAATTAATTAACTCTGCTGTAAACCAAACTGGGTACGTATATGACTTTATACGTTTAGTTGGTACAAAAAGTTCTAAGATATTATATAAAACGTTATAGAATATATTAACCATGGTGTCAACTGACCCACACAATATTTTTCGCCAATCTACAGAAAGTATATAATCACTAATATTGGAATAATTGGCCCTTGAAAAATCATAAATAAATTCATCAAATTGGAAAGATGTAACTGGGACATTTAGAGGCATTGAAATTAAATATGGCACATGGTGCTGTTTTATATCAAATAATAAGTCAGAAGGTTTCGAGACTGTAAATCCTTCATGTGCAAATATTAGGTCTAGAAAGACATTATTTTTATTAGGTATGTTACAAATTTGAAAGAGATTGTATAAACTAAATGTCTCAGCCAGAATTTGTGCTGGATAAGACGTACTGTGATTAATAAGGCCGAGCTCATCATTGGACCAAATAGCTGATGGGAGATTATAATCACCGCAAATTAGAAATTTTGAATTTGGGTATTTTTCAAAGATATTTTCGATAACAAAACAATGATCGTTAAATTTAACAAGTGAGGAACCTGGTGGAATGTAAACAGCTCCAACGATTAAATCCGTATTAGATATAGAAATTGAAACAAATAATTGTTCAACAGAGCTGGTTTCAATATTAATGCTATTACAAATCAAACTGTTGTGAACCGCGATCATTACTCCACCACCGCGGCATTTATCACTGGGAATAAAACTTCGGTCCATTCTAAAAATATTGTAATTTTTGAGTTTAAACTCCAAATTATCGATGCATTTGTCCAGCCAAGTCTCGGTAATAATTATAACATCGTATACACAGCAACTAGTATTTAACATAAATGACCTTAATTTAGTGCGCATACCGCCTGCATTATGGTAATATATGTTCAGTTTTTTGATGCATTGTTAACATTTGGCGTGACTTTCTTCATTGGTGCCTTCACGATTTTTGGAACTCCAGAAATATATTTGATAACCAAGTCCTCTTCACCATTTCCCTTTCGCATTTCCAGATTATTCTTAAGTGCTTTGAATTCATTCCTTTGGATTTGAGTTCGATCATAACTAAATTTTATGATGTTATCTTTCAATTTTAAGGTTTTCGATACAATGTTTTTCACAAGAACATTATCTTGCAATTCAACTTTTATAGGTCTAGGTCGGGTCCCTTTGCGGCCAACTCTGAACAATTTAACTGGCGCAAATTCAATTGATAATGGACGTAATGTAGCCTGGATGGCAGAAAGATCCTCTTCATACTTTTGTGTGGGCTCGGACGAAGTTGACTCCGGCACATTATAAATCATAAGGTTGTTACGTCTTTTACGACGATCTTCAAGTTCGTATAAAATGTCAGTATCATTGACAGTTGTTTGTCTCACATTTGAGCTCGAATCATCAGGATTCAATCTGAGTTCAATGTTGGCAAAATCACTTTCAATCTTTTTTTATTTTATCATTCAATGCGTTAAATTTTTCATTAAATTTATTAATAAGTTGATCAAATTCTGTTTTAAAAGGCTGGAAATATTTTTGAAATAGGTTATCGAGAACTGATTCCATTTGTGATAATTGATCCTTATTGAAAGCACCTGATAATTGACATTTATTACATATCCAATTTGTATTGCGATTTTTTTTAAGTTGTGCTGTTTCCTCCTCAGATAAGCCAGTGCATTTTGAATGGAACCACTTATCACATGATCCGGTACATTTTAAATAAAATGAATTTGGGCTTATATTATTCGAACACAGATCACATGTAAATCCCATTACAAATAAATGTATGAAGCAAAATTATCAAAAATTAATAGATTAATAAATATA
Source organism: Ocypus olens (assembly GCA_910593695.2). Lineage (NCBI taxonomy): Eukaryota > Metazoa > Arthropoda > Insecta > Coleoptera > Staphylinidae > Ocypus > Ocypus olens. The sequence continues at coordinate 40,223,675 of OU343060.1, forward strand.
TGATAATAAAATAAGGATTAACAGGGACACAGTTTCTTCACACTAACCCCGCCCTTGGTAGTGACTAACAGTAACACAAACAAGAACAGGCGACGGAAAGGCATACGCAATGTGACACAGGTAATGGAATTAAAGAGAATCTGCTAGTGTATTGACCTCCGAAATAAAATAGAGAACAAAAAAGGTTTTTTTCTATTTCAACGTGCGAGTCGAGCGGCCTTGAGGCAAAAACTGCACTATTAAATTAAAATTTTGTACGGCAAATTCCCATGCGGAAATATTAATGATTGCAATAGCGACTTTATTTGTTATTCAATAGTATTGTAATTTAACCAATAAACACAGAGTAAACTAATTAAACAGCTCACCGAAAATGATAATTTTTGGATAAGTTTTTCCCACTAAAAACATCCAATACCACGGAGCACAATCGTACACGCACAGTTTTGCAGGGTCAGTTACGTTCGGTGGTGATTATCACCATGTATTTTCAATACATATTTTCACAATTTCAACAACTTGGTGATCATGGATTGTTTAATTGTAGATTAGCAAGTATGGTGATCATATCCGAACATAGAAATGGATTGCAAAGTTCATTTGTCGTATCCTGTGAAATGTGCAAGTTAAAACGAACCATTTACACCGAAAACCGCGAAACCCAAATTATAAATGTAAATACGTCTGCAGCATCAGCATGTGTTACGATTGGGGTTGGTTACAGCCAATTGAACGAGTTTTTTTCAATAATGGATATACCTTGTATGGCCATGAATACGTATATTCACGAAAAAGTATATGAAAATGTAAAAATTAGTGCCGAACAAATTATGAGGGCAGCAGGACAACAAGAACATCTTTTAGCTCGTCTGGCAGGAGACGTCGACACAGATGGCATTCCAGAAGCAATTTTAATGCATTATCAGGTGTAGGATGTATGATTGGATTTCGTACGAAAAAAGTATTATTCTTCAATGTCAGAAATAAACATTGTGCTACTTGCATGCGAGGAAAAGGAACAGTCAAAGAACATGTATGCGTTAAAAATTGGTCCAACAAAACTTCTACAAGCATGGAAGCGGATATCATTCTACAAGGGTTTTGTGAGAGCGTCAAGGTGCATGGTTTAAGATATAAAAAACTGATAGGCGACGGAGACAGCAGCGTACATAAAAAAATTTTGGAAATACGCCCATATGGAATTGACTATCCAATATTAAAAATTGAATGCCGTAATCATCTTTTACGGAATTATATTAACAAAATAAAAGATACCACAACAGATTCAAAATTTCCGTTAGAACATCGTAAAGTAGTTAAGGAAAATATGCTTAGGTTAAGAGTTGGTATAACAAAGGCTATTTTACACCGAAAAAATGAACCATATACCAGTGAAGTACAAGCCACAAATTTGAGGAGGGATATTTTAAATTGCCCGTCCCATGTCTTCGGAGACCACGCTAAATGCGATGTAAAGGGACAAAATGTTACGAAACAAATCTGGTTCCAGAATTTAAAAAAAGTAATTTGTTTCAAGCAATCATTACAGCGACAAATCGAGCAGCTTACCATGCGAATAGCTTAATATGTGACGTGGACAATAATTCTGCCGAACAATTTAATAATATTGTATGTAAATTTGTAGGAGGCAAACGTGTTAACTTTTCTTTGACGTCCTCATATACTACAAGATGCGGAGCTGCAGTGATGTCCCATAATAGTCAAGGCGATATTAAAAAAAATGTGTCAAACGTAGACGAAACAAGTGCAGGTTATTATACCTGCAACTATTCTGCAAAAAAAGTAAAAGCGATGCAAATTAGAAAACAAGGAAAACCAACCAGTTGCAGAAAAAGAACTTACACAGAACCTGACCAAGATTATGGGCTTGTAGAACCTTTGTTTATTCCAATGGCAAAGGATCTTTACTTGATAAAACAAGAAGATTTTTTAAAAAAATTGTTCAAATCGGACGATGAAAGAGAAGATATTCGTGTTAGGACTATCCTTCAGAGTGCCAGCGAAACATGGTACAATGAAAGAATTAAAAGATTAACCGCATCTAATTTTGGACTCATTTGTAAAAGAAAAAAAAGTTCCTCCAGTGTACCCCTCGTGAAACAATTGTTATATTCCTCTTTTTCGGGAACGACTGCGACCGAATATGGCAATGAAAACGAAGAGGCGGCAAAAATTCGTTTTGAAGAAAAATTGAGTGTACATATTCAAAAAACAGGACTTCACATTCATCCGGTTCATTCATTTTTAGCTGCATCTCCTGATGGACTAATTAGGGATAACGCTATAGTAGAGTTCAAATGTCCATATTCATGCAGGGATTTATCATTGGAGGAAGGCATTACAACAAAAAAAAATAAATGGTGCTATTTAGAAGATAATCAAATTAAATTAAAAGAACGAGATAATTACATGTATCAGATTCAAGGCCAATTAGAAATCACGGGGCGTGACATATGCTATTTTGTTATATGGACTCCTAAACAAATGTCGATCCAAAAAATTGAACGAAATAGGATAATGTGGGCGGAAATGGTAACGACTCTAGAAGCTTTTTATAATAAATGTATTTTGCCACAATTCGTTGATCCACTTCCAATGTCTCAATTGCAAAATATAATCTGGCAATGACTTAATTGTGCTTTTTATTATAATTATTTTGTAATTTAAGTATTGCCGGTAATTGTAATAAGTATGTTTTTAATTTCGTATATATTTTGTATAAAATGTAATATTTTATGTTGCAATTTTTTTCTGTGGTTGTGATAATTTGTTTTTTATTACATTGTTTTAATTAGTGTTTTGTTTACCATATTGTATATATGTTGTATATAATTTAATATTGTAAATAGCTTCCGTGATTGTGACTTACTTTTTTTTCAAATTATATTGTAGATAGTAATAATTGTCTTTTATTAATACTTACCTTCATATAAATACGTATATTCTGATTATTGAAACAATATTCACACTTGTGTGTCCAAAATCCAAACGGATAGTTATCGTGAAATAGTTCCGCGTAAATTTCATGATTATGAATCAGACTAGTTCCTCACTACAATACAAAACCCTTAGAATATCATTACCCAAAATCGAATCCCTTCACCACATCTACCTCCTTCGCCACGCCGGTCGCGCGGCTCTATGGGTTCAATTTATTACTGCAATAAACTTACTGAAAATTGGAGTGGCCCATCCATGGAGCGGTCATGTCCAGTTTTAATTGCCTTTGATATTTTTATTTGTTGATCAACGCCCTTAATAACGTTGGCCGTGGAGGACGATAGGTAAGACATCTCTCGTCGTCCCGTCCCCAGCGCCGCCACTTCTCCACTCCCGCAGAGACAAGCAGTTGCTCACATCACTACGCGTACCACCGGTTGGGAACAATTACTTTAGATCATGACTTGCTGTCTTATCTACTGATAGCGGTTTTGTCAACTGGACAAACAAAGCACTTTTCGCCGCGATGATCGGATCTCTGGGCTGATTCCATAAAAATAAATCTTGTATGTTGGTCTGCTTGGTGCGAACTCGTCCCGGATAAGTTTTATCGCTCGTTCCCAGGCCGTTACTAAGTTCATAACTCCTGTCCACCTTCTAACAGCATTCCCATTCCCTATATCGCATTTTTATCTGATTTTACTGGTTATAAAGAAGTCTACACTGTCCAAGACATCTTATGTTGCTTCCGGATATCTGGTTAATTGTCAATAATTAAGTTTTTATCTGTTATTGGGATATAGAATGGGTTCTGCTGTGTCGTTTCCTAACTTAAAGTCTTCCACTGATTTACTGATTTATAATTCATTTTCAACCATCAATATCACAGTTGTAGAAGTGGAAGCAGTAGCAATTTCTTGTTCTTTTCCATTTTCTTTTCGTCTTTTGCGGCAATGATAAACTTAACTATTAGCAATTATAATATTTGTCTTTTAGTATCAGTATTACTCTGATGCGATTGAAGTTGAGGCCTGTTCTTAGATGATTTCTCCGCTATAGCTACATTATTAATTTGATATATTATATGGAAAATTATTTTTAGGTTTTCTAATATACCTTTTTGTATACAAAAACAAAACCTGCATATTTTGATTGTTAATTTTGATTCCAAAGGATGACAATCGTTGAAAAATGAAAAGGAAATGTTGAAAATGTTTCTGTCCATTTTTACTAAAAACAAAATATCGTCTAGGCAAGAGAAGCAAAATGATAGACTGCGCAAAAACGAAACCATAAACCTCTGTAAGGTCTGGGTGGTGTCCCGCAAACCAAAACTCATACGCGTACTATATACTTATACAAAAGGTGTTGTGATTGCAGTTTTGGGAATGTCGTCAAGATTAATAAGAATTTGGTGATAAGCTTTGATCAAAACGATTTTTGATAAAAAATGGCAATCACAACAGTTATACGTGAAATTGTGTAAAATGGGTAAAGGGTATCTGTCCGTAATGGTGAGTTTGTTTAACGGTAGGCTATAGCTCGCTGGATTTCAAGAATGTCTGCTATAAACGCTAGTATCGTTGATAGTCTCTTTCATCTCCCGTCAATATCCAAGGAATAGTTCAGCGATTTATCACTGGGCACTGAAGCATAGAAGCAGATCTCTGATCCTTTTCTAGTTTATTGCGAGCAATAAAATATGAAATTAACGGAGGAGTACCTGCTAACTGACTCAGTTTTATCTATTTTGGTGGGTGATTGAAAAATAAATCGCGTCGTATTAGATAATTTTGCTTTAGCGGTATTATCTATTGCCGATCGAATTATCCGACACCTACCAAAGATTATTGGTAGTCTCCATTCCATTTCCCCATTTTTTTTTATTTTATGAAGAAAACATTAAAAAAACATAAAATGTAGTTTATAAATATAAAAGAAACAAAGTGTATAATAATGATTATAAAAATATGAACATAAACCATAATATAATCAAATTTATCAGATTCAACGTGGTTTCAAACTAAGTGTGTCAGCCAGGCCCGGAGTTAAATATTCAAAGCCCGGACTCGACCCGACCAAGTTTAAAATTTTTTAATTTCAATATACCATTTCGAACATGGTTAATAACCAAATCAAATAATATTCTTTCAATAATTATTATTTTTGTGAATTTGTAAATTGAAAAAAGACCCAATTTATTTTCAATTCATTTATTTGTTACTTTCCAGGGTATAATAAATTTCAATTTACTAGTGATGGGATCATTCGAATGATGGCAATGGATTCATTCGATTATGAAAATAATCGATTATCTCGAGAACTTATTTTTATAATTCGAATGATCGGTGCTCGATTATTCATTCGAATGATTCATTCGAATTAATTATTCGAAACCTACATAGCATTTGGATAATTTGAAGGATCATTCGAATGATTAGTAATAGCCGCAAGGTCTCCTTGAACCGTCAACCTTATATACTTAGTATCGTGTGAGCCACAAAATTTTGTTTAAGATTAGTTCAATTGAATTAGATTTTAAAAAAATAATTAATCTCAGACATAACTGCTATGCTTCTCTCTCTCAGACATGGCCAACTCTGAAACAAAATTCTGTGGCTCAGATCTTATAATGATGGGTCTCGTAGAACGCCTGATACATCCCAACTTGAGTAGGCTGTCGAGAACTCCTGTTTAGCAAGTTTTAGTTAGATAGACGAGGAAATGGGCAAGGCAGGCAAACTTTTTAACATGGTATACTCTGTTTACATTTTATTCTCGCCGCAGTACGCGTTGTTGGAGTGAGATTTTTGTGGGTAGTGAAAAGTTACTAACAATTTGGTTATGTCATTGAATTTTTTCGGTTATGTGTAGTAGGGTGGAACAATTTAAAAAAAATATTTAATTTAAATACTCTGGCATCCTAAAATGTTCATTTTGGGTTAAGAGATTTATACCTAAAAAAAATTGCGATTAGGAATGCTAAATATGGCTATGTCCATAAATCATGAATATTCATTCCGAGAAAATTGATAGTTCAGGGTGTAGGGAATCCCCAATAAAATCCCTTTGTGAACAAAATAGTAACCGTCTTTTTATCTATGTGCGACTAGGACGTTTCATCCACAGCGGCAGCAACAAAGGGTCCAACTTGCGGTTTGTTTACTACCAACCATTAGTGATCCTTTTCAAGACCAAACCGTGAAGAAATTGAAATTTATGACCGACACGTGCCACCCGACGACATTTGATACTTTACGGGCTACCCGGTGCAGGTAGTCCTGGCCTAGGGTGAGCCAAGAGCACAATACGATGAAAAAACAAACCATAAGATGTAATTGCTGTTACTCGGTAATTTAATTTAATAAGGTTATCAATTGTAAGAAATAATTTAAATTAAATTATTATATTATCTGACAAGTAATTATGCGTGAAAAATCAGTTTAAACAACATGCCTTTTGTTTAAATGTATGTATAAATAACGTTTTTTTCTAAATTTGCAATTAAAACATTACAATGGTAATGATAGCTAACAGGGGTTTTTATTTCAAAAATTCCAGGACACCACCTATTTTCATAATAGTTTAAATTTTCTCGATTTCCCCTTAGTATAGAAAGTAAAGAAAAGTAATGATATGGTTATATGCAAAACTATTTTCTCTAGGAAAAACATTTTCATAGAATGGGCGAGCCGCACCTCGTTGACCTCCGGCTAGCTTACGGAGCCGGTATCGTGATGAGATTACCACAGAATGCAAAGAAAGGGATAAGAGGCATAAAAAAGCAGATTGGCGCGATAACAATCGCTATTATTTACAAGACAGAAATATTTACACGGCACAAAAATTAAATGTTCAAAGAAAAAAAAAATATACACTATACACTAAAAGTAACAGGAAAAGTCACATAAGTCACAATAACATAAAATGTTCAAAGTTAATGTTCAATAATTCATCGTGTAATAGTGGTATAATTTCTTTTTAAAGGAGAATGTAAAAAAAAACCGTTTTATTACCTAACGCCGCAACGGGTAAGATACACAATTCAGGGTGGATTAAATCGATTTTCTCTAAAACTATCAATGATTAAGAAAAATGTTTTAGATAAAAAATAAACGGTTTGGAGGGGAACATACGGTAGTGACCTTGATTTGACCTTATGATATCTATGTAAGGTCAGGTGCAAATCAATATGTGAGTTGTATATCAAAAACTAATACAGGAAATAACATGAAACTTTGAACATAAGTCTTATTTGATAATCCCAAAAATAAAACAGCTTTTAGTAAAATTTCGTACACCGAAACTGGGTGTTTGCCTTAACTGTTTTTAGTTTCTTTTCCATAATTTTTTAAATATGAAAAATATTACAGAAACATTAAGACAAATTAGAATTAGAAATATATCTTCCCTTATTGAATCAAACCAATTTCTCATTCGCAAATTGCTTACTTGAAAAAGTGAAGCATAATCTTAAGTTTTCCATAATTAATGAGCAGTTCCACTTCGTTTTTTCTTCATTATCTAATTTGATATAATATAAATACTTGTTTCTCTATTTACTTCAAGTTTGAAAGTGATCAGTACATAGTTCAAAATATAATTACTATATGATAAATAAGTGTGATATTAACAAAGATAGTATTCTTTATTTCAATTTTTAAAATATTAATTTTAATAAGTATTGAGCGTTTCAATATGTCGATGAGTTTAATGAATCGAAAAAAAAAGTTTCTATAAACGATAAATGTTGTTAAATTAAAGTGAATAAATGTCCATTCAAAATGATTGTTTTCATCTATGACATATTTTACAAGTTACTATTTTTTCTAAATCGAACGAAATTGAAAATGCACTTTATTTTATTAAAAATAATTTCAAAATCTATTTTGGTTTGGTCTTGAAAAGGATCACTAATGGTTGGTAGTAAACAAACCGCAAGTTGGACCCTTTGTTGTTGCCGCTGTGGATGAAACGTCCTAGTCGCCGGCCGACGGTAGCAATACAAATAGGTAGGGTCGGTTGCAGAGACGGCAGGCGGCGTGACAGCACCTATCTGTATTGCCACCTCTGGTACCTCGGCCGTTCCATGAATCACCCCGCAAGCCGTTACTGTACAGAATGCATATAAATACATTTCAGAAGGTGATTTAGTTTAGTTTCGATTTGAATTTACTACATTTACGTCGTTTACGTCTGTGTACCATGCCGAAAATACGTGCGTCAGAAAGATTTTGGAAGTGACATTTTTTCGAGTGATGGTTCCGTGCTGTTTTGCAAAATGTGTGAAAAATCGGTGAATTTTGAGAAAAAAGTATTTTATTTTACAACACATCCAAGGAACTAACCATAAAAAAAGCACAGTTGAAAGTGGAAGCCCCGAAAACTCCCCTGTTGCCGACATTTTTAACAACATCGAATCGTGTATCTCAATTTTCATTCGACTTGTGCAATGCGTTTGTACGTGCTGGAATTCCATTATAGAAAATACAAGATCAATCTTTGCGAGCTTTTTTTTAACAGTATATTAAAGAAAACTTGCCATGTGCGATCGTTGCTCGATCGTGCTTATCGAGAGACATTGGAAGCAGTACGAACACACATGAAGGACAGGAAGATTTTGATATCAATAGATGAAAGTACAGATGCTCTAGGAAGGTAATTTCTCGATCGATTCAAATTTTAAATATGCATGAATTAAAATGTACCTATGATCTTCCAGACACATTGCCAATGTAATAATTGGATCACTCGAATAAGATCACACCTCCAGGATCTACCTACTAGATTCCGATTGCCTCGAAAGAACTAACCACTTTACAATTTCTCAATTATTTATAAATTCGCTATCGTTACTTTGGCCGGAGAAAATTCTACACGACAACGTGATAATGTTCATCAGCGATGCTGCTCCTTATATGAAAAAGGCAGGAAATGCTCTCAAAGTATTGTTTCCACGTATGATACATTTAACTTGCGTGGCTCATGGACTTCATCGTGTGGCGGAAGAAGTGCGCGAACAATTTTCAGACATAGATATGTTAATATCTTCGGTAAAAAAGATTTTTCTAAAAGCGCCATCAAGATAAGGTTTTTTAAAGAATTGGCTTTACCACCCTATCCAATAAAGAGACTCCCAAATCTACTACATCGGCTAGATGTAAGGCAATGCACTCCATGGCGGACAAACCACAACAGCCCATTGTCAATATTAGGGTCGGTATCGCGTGGCACGTGCTCAACCGACTTGTCGGGACATGGTACTCGGTCGCCCTTTTTTGAGGGATCTTAAGAAGCCAGACTTTTATGTGGCGAATTAAAATCCAACGCCGAAAGTAAATCTGAACATTTAATTGTCTCAAAATAGTAACGTTATGAAGCTTTTTACATCACGAGAGAAAAGTTTGGAAGCTCGAGCGACGCAAGAGTGAGTGCTTTTAAATTCTCGAGTAATGCAAAAACAAATAACGTTACGTGTGTCCAAACACGGTTTATTTGATCCTATTTCATTTTTTTTTCTAATTTGAAAAATGTTTAATGAAAACTGTCAAAAAGCGAAATCATGTTTGTTTGCCAATATCTTCATAGCAACGAGTTGCGTTAAGATACATGTAACAGAACTAGTGTTGTTAAGAATTTAAATTTTAAATTTTCTTAGTGTTGTTAAAGGTACCTTAATGTAATTCGTTACTAAGGAGTTATTGGCATGTTAACATTACAGGATAAAATAATAGTAATTTACGTAACAAGTTCCGACAGTGATATTTTACGGGATGAGTAGGAAGTTTCCATGACGAGCCGTAGGCGAGTCCTGGAATCTTGTGAGTCCCGTAAAATCACTTTTGGAACGAGTTACGTACAATATTTTTTCTGCCGCCGTTTTTTATGTTAAAAAAGCAAAAACACACACGAATGTTATATGACAAGCGCTGTCATATTTTAGTATATTACGACACAAGTTAACGAACCGAGTATTGTTTGCGCTACCGATTTAAATAGTTATAAAAAAGTAAAAAAAATAGTTCAAAACAACTTTTATAATTAAAAATCCCTGCTCTTTTAACTAGCCTATAACGGTACTAGGACTGTTACGATTCAGAACAGGCTTGTTATTTTGAGAATTTTAAATTGGTGTTGTTTATCAGTAAAGTCCGGATTTATATGTGCTAAACAAAGGCATTATAATTATTTTAAATGCGCTTCAAATTAGCCAATATATGATTCAAATACGGATTTTATATGCGGTTTAATTAAAAATAATGCTGAAAGATTAAAAAATACGAATAGTAATTGATAATTTATTTATTGTAACTACAATGTAAGACCAAAATTTGATTTAGAATTTCAATCGTAAAATTAAATGAGTCCATGGGGTTCATGTTAAAATTTATTAAGTCCTCCTCAGTCTCGCCGTTTAAAATTCCACACATAATTTCCAAATTCTTGATAGCAAAAATGAGCAATAAAAGCCTATTGTTGCGTAATATTTCTACGTGCAACATTTACATTTTTAAGTGCTGCCAATTCTTCATCATTAAAATTAAGAAAAACATTCTTTAATTTTATAAAATTATTGCCGTAGAATAAAGCAGCTTCCAGTCAAGCACAATTACCGTGTACGGCTGCATCGAGTATGACCTGCATAGGCGTACTACCTTAATTTGCTTACAGGGAAATCCCCTTATTCTATATAATCGATATAATATGTATATGGGTCATTGCGTATCATATTTGCAATTGAAAAATAAAATTGCCTTTTTTTCAGTACTAGATACAAAAATAATTGACACGTATTTTTTTAATTTGATGTGATATCTGAAATATCGGATTTATGATTTTTACTTTCTCCGTTACGAAGTACGAGAAAGTATTGTGATCGTGATTTTTTTTCCAAAAATTTTTTTTACGGAAATATCCGTTTTGGGGTCCCTAGATGCCATTTCAACAATTTCTGGAAAAAAATTTTTTGTGTCTGTGTGTGTGTGTGTGTGTGTGTGTGTGTGTGTGTGTGTGTCTATCTGTGTGCGCTGTATCTCAAAAACTAATAGAGCGATTGATACAAAACTTTGAACATACGTCTTATTTGATAATCTGAAGAACTGGAAAGCTTTTGGTAAAATTTCGTACACCGGAAGTGGGTGTTTACCTTAACTGTTTTTGGTTTTTTGCCAATATTTTCTTAAATATGAAAAATATCACAAAAACATTTAAACAAACTTTGAAGACGACAAAGAAATGAACATCTTTTGCTTGAAAATATTTTTCATAAAATCATTGCTATTCGAAAAAAAAATTTATTAATATTTTTTTATTTTTGGTTTATAATTATGAAACTATAATAGTTACAGCAAATTTATATGAATAATAATTGTAGAAAATGCCAAAATGAACAACTTCTAAAGAATAAGTTTTTTTCGAAATCTCGTTAGTTTTTGAGTAAACCTAGTTTTTTTAATTTGAAGTATAATTTTTCCATCTTTCATGATTTTGACGTTTTAAACGTCAGTTTCATCCGAGTTTACAAAACGCTCGATGTACATTTAAAATATGATTTCAATTGAAAATAAACCCATGAACACGTAAATATAAAGTCGGAGAAAGTAACATGATGCCCACATCACCATTTTTTTTTAATTGTTACAGTCGGAAAAATTAAAACTTTTATTGAATGCTACTAGTTTATAAACAGTTTCATAAATTTTCAGAGAAAATCCACAATTGCTGAAACTATGCATTAGGCAGTCATTCGAAATATTCCTTCTTTTATTTATGCAACAAATTATTTCAAACAAATAGTTGCAAAAAAATAGACCTATTGAAAATCGTTTCTTTCCGCATCAAAATATTAATTACAGAATCCTTCGAATTTCTTATAAACATTTTGGATTTGTAATCAAAGGATTAGTTAAAAAAGAAATCTCGTCATGTTTTTGACTTTAGTATACCGTGTGTTCGATAAAAAAAACGCCCAACGCCATAACTCTGTTATTTATTGACCGATTTGAATGAACTACAAAAAATGTCAATGGCTGTTTAAATACTATAAAATGACGGTAATTATATATTTTTTCAAAATCAACTTCATTGCCAAATGATAGTCAACTTTAAATTTTTAAATGGCTGCATATACTTTTCTAATTTTATAATATTAGACATTGTTTTTCTGAATCCAATTATGCCCGTTATGTTGGTTTTAAGTTAATATTTATGCCAGAAAAAGATAATATTAAATTTTGTTAACATGATTTTTTTGGTAATAAATGTAGTGTGTCTTGAAAAAAATTCAAATCGACAAATGTCATTTATTGTTTAAGTAATGTCAACCATTTGTTATTAGTGTGTTTCAGACATAATCATGAACAATAGCGAATTAACAGACATGTTGCAAATTTATTTTCTTTGAAATAGAAATCGAAGAGCTGCAGCACGGATTTATCATCTACGGTTTCCAGAGCGGCGATTACTAAATTTAGAAGGTTAGAAGGAAATTTAAGACGATATGGAGCCTTTAAAAAGCCGAAGAGAGTAGATCGACAAATTCGTGGACTTAATTTTTGAAAAATATAATTTTAAATTAAAGATTTATTTAAATTTTTTTCGACCAAAATATTAAACGAAAAACATCATATTGGGCATTATTGGATTTAGAAAAATAATGCCTAATGTAATAAAATTAAACCATTATAGGCAGCTATTTAAAAATTTTAAGTTGACTATTGAAAAAAAATCAATTTTAATGCCATTTGTTAGTATTTAAACAGCCATTGACTTCGGTTTTTAGTTCATTCATATCGGTCAATAAATAACAGTTATGGCGTTGGGCGTTTTTTATCGAACACCCGGTATATGATATGTATTATTTATTTATGCGGCAATCACCATTGTACAATATAAAATAAAGAGTTGTTTTTATTATCAAAGAAAAAACCATATGAATTACCCGAAATCCTAGTGCATTAATTCTGTTTCTTACCTACGTAAAGTTACCCATCTCGGAAGGGACACCCTCATAAATAAATCAGGGACAACCGTAAAATTTTGAATGAGCTGTTGTGGGTAACACACAGTGGGGTGCAATCTTTATCCGTGCCGAAGTGTGGTAGAGTTGGCATGCTCGCAACCAATACTAATTCGTTGGGGTACATGGATATCAGCTGCTTATTATTATGCAACTAATTTTGCACAAATTAAAGAAATTATTTTAAATTTAGACGAAGAAACGGTGGCTTCAATCAAAGCTGTGAAAAAACTTTTCGAAAAAAAAAATTTACAAAATGATTTAGCATTTATTTCATCTAATTATCCCATGCTTCCACACAAAATAACAAGTTTAGAAAGCGGAAATTTAACTTTGGTTGATTCCGTTCATATTGTAAATAATACCATTAAAAATATTTGTAGCATTTCTGGCAATAAGGGGCGCATCATACGGAAAAAATGTGAATCTGTGTTTAGTGCGAATAAAGACTTTGAAATTGTAAAAAGCTTAGCTAACATTCTTTCAGGCAATGCAAATGAAGCAAATGTTAATCACGAGATAACAGAAATTATATGTTTTAAATTTGCACCAGTTACATCAGTAGACGTAGAAAGATCGTTTTCGCAATTAAAATATATACTCTCAGATAGACGGCAAGCACTAACTACGGATAATTAAAAAAAAACATCTTTTTATTAGTTGTAATTCCCATATGTTTTAATAATTATTTTGTTTTATGATCTATTCTAATAAAATGTATGATTGTGCAATAAATCCCTTTAAATAATAATAATATTTATTTTGTTTTATGTCCATGACTTTGTCTATTTTCAAAATTTTTCAGATTTTTTAGTGCCTATTTTCATATTTTGAGTGCCTTTTTACCTGCCTATTTTAACATTTTTTAGTGCCTGTACATCCTGGCTCTAGTTATTATGAATGTATGCGCGTGTGTATGTGTTGCGCGTGCATTTGTGTGTGTATGTGTGTGTGGTAAGAATTGAGTTGGTAGCACTCACACACTATCTGCATCCCACTATTTCAACACAGGAAGCTCTCTCTCGCACACTCAAAGACTCTTACGGGGATTTCACTCGGTTTATTTGATTTGGGACACGCGCATAGCGAACAAAAGAAATGTTATATCTATCCTTGTCGCACAGATGTTGGACACAGTTTTGGTACACGTAAGTTATACGGTATTCCTGTTCCATGAGTATATGTTCTAAGTTAAACACACATATCTTCGACTGAGTTTTTTTGTTTTTGAATCTTCATCATAGCTTCAGAAATAAACCATTAAGAGCCCAGGTATCTTATTTCTTAATTTTTTTTTCTCAAAATTTTGGTCTTATTCTCAGTGGATATTTGTTAAAGTAACCGAAAACATATCGAAACCAAATCTGAAAATCGTATTAAATAATGTTTTGTATATCCGTTTGTAAACTTCTTTGCGAAGTAAGTACAGTCCGAGCATTACAGCATGGCGAGAAGCCGCGCAGCTCGAATAGTCCGGAGTGCGCTATTTAGCACCGATCGACACATTTAAAATGTTCGGTGCGGCGCTCAGTAGCGTAACGCAGATATTTCTTTAGCCCTTTTGTTGTATGGAAATCACTTATAATAAAAGTAATAAAAACAACATATATCTTACTATACATTTAATAAAATATTATAGGCATATAATTTTAAATTTTTAATAAAATACGAGATTAAAACAATATGAAAAAACGTAAATTAAATTAAATATAAACAAATATGTATATACACTCACTTATATTGTCCTCATCGTCACTCGAATCGTTGTCGTTATAGTTGTCATCGTCGTCGTCGCTCGAATCTGCATTTAATCTAATAACAAACTCCTCGGTGCGGACATCAACCATGATTTCATTTGCCAGGTAATCACTTTCAATTTTGATGACATGGTCACACCTCTTTTTCCAGTCTTCTGCGGTAATTGCCACAAATTCTTCTTCATCCAATTTCCACATATCTTGTATTTTGAACGTGGTGTTTCGTTTTGCTACATTTTGTTTCACTGTTTCCCAAATTAGTTCAATTGGATTCAGATCTGGATGGTAGGGTGTAAGTCTTAAAATAGTATGTCCATACTATTCAAACAACGTATCAAATTTGTATTGAATATGTTGATTCTTATGAGTCTTTATTATTGAATATAGTGCAGGTTTGAGCATGGTATGTGAAAATGGTATTTTTTTTGTGTCAACCACGATATCATATCAGCTTTTTGGTATTGCAGTTCGGTGCATGGTTAATTTGCACATTGTGATAAGGAGCATTATCTACAACTATAACTGACTGTGGCTCCAAATTTGGTATTAACTTTTCGCGAAGCCACTTCTAGTAATTTGTAGAATTCATTTCTGAATGATAATCCCCCGATGACGTACCGGATTTAAAAATTTGTAAACAGTTTGGAATAAATCCTTCGTCACCACCAGCATTAATAATGATTAGCCGTGAACCTTTTGAAATTGGGCAAAATATTCCATTTTTGGTGTTGTCACTCAAACTTTTTGAAAGGGTGTGCCCAATGTGGATGTAAGTTTCATCAAGAAAAACTATTGGGCGTTGTTGTTCTCGAAAATATTGTATATTATTTAAATACGACGCGCCGGAATATCACTTTTTTCAATCAACAATTGACGATTATTCTGTGTTTTCCGAAATGTAAATCCAAGATCCTTGATAATTCTTCTTAATGATGTTAACTTCCCCTGCCACCCAAAATCTTCTCGTAATTTTGCTTGTAATGATGTAAGATGAACTAGCCTTCAGTTTTATGAAAATTATATACAGGGTTGGGATAAAGTATGGAACCAAGTAAATATCTTTAAAACAAAAAGGGCTAAATTTATTAAACTTTTGCAGGAAAGAATAATGACATATAACGCATCTGATGCCTCATTTTTGTTACAACTGTACTTCCGGTTTCACCGGAAATACCGTCAACTTGTTAATTTAAATGAGACACCCTGTATATTTTTACATTTTCTAATAGATACTTTTCCAACAATTGCAATGATGTATGGTTCGGTGGGTGTGTGACTTGTAGTTTTTTAAATATTAAATAAAATAATTCTACATCGAGTTGGCTTTATACATCTTTTTACACTGTTTTCTGATAAAACAATTTCGTGTTTTTTACGTTTTCTGTAGCTGACAGTTAGTATCTATGTGAAATATTAACATTGCTGTTCAATTTTGGGTGAACTAACTGAACGTGAAAAAATTACTTTGTTAATGATGGTTAATTTTGGAGATTGATAGAGATCCCCACAAGATGCATGCAATATTTTTAATACAACATTCCTTGAGAGCAATTCTAATATTTATAAATCAAAATTTTCAAGGGTTGAACAAAATTGTTATGAAATTTACAAATTTCATTTTTTATTATTTTATTTATTATTTAAAAAAACACAAGTTCAAACCCTATATCATTGTAATTGTTAAAAAGGTGTCTATTTGAAAATGTAAAAATATACAGGGTGTCCCATTTAAATTAAAAAAGTTGAGGGTATTTCCGGCGAAACCGTAAGTACAGTAGTAACAAAAAATATGGCATCAGATGCGTTATGTGTCATTATACTTGCCTGCAAAGTTTAATAAATTTAGCCCTTTTTGTTTTAAAGATATTTACTTGGTTCCATACTTTATCCCAACCCTGTATAACACATTCCGAAAGTCCACTTTTTCGAACTGTTTTAACTCCCTCACTGAGCACTTGCGGACGCGTTTTTTATTCGGGCTCTTAAATATTAATCCATTTTCGGGTGCATTGTTTCCCTCACACACTATTCGTTCCAAACTTCTCACTGTAACACCCGTCGCCGTGGACACAATGTCTTTAATTTATTTTAAGGTACAATCCACTTTAATAGTTAAAATAATTAAACACATTAAAAATAACTTCGCGTGAATCACCTTATTGCGAGCTAATGTAATTGCCATTGTGTTATAAAATTTGTAACGTTTACAATGGTTGCTTACACTCAATTGACGCATTTCGGTAAAGAGGGTCTGTTGAGTGTAATTAGTAGGGAATTATCTCCCTTTTGGCGTTTACTTACCCACCTGACAGGTAGTTAATTTGTCCCAAATAACCTTACTAGATTACAATTACGTATTTACAATTGTAAATTGTATTAAAAATAGATCCCAATACCGCTGCTTTTCATCGCTACTTCTATCGCATATTATTCACCGCCGCTGGAATTTTTTTAATTTAGCGAGTGTAAAATACCACTACGCATTCAAGCCGCTCGCCATGCTATAAGGCGCGGACTGTACATGTTTTTCTTGAATTTTTGGTGATGTTCATGACGCCTGGAATAAAAATATTGGAGAATTACGTATAATTTTTTTTCACAAAAGAAGTTCATAGTTTTTAAGGCTTGGCGAGGAAAAATATTCATTTAGTTGTAAAATGTTTCTAAAAGATTTTATGCTTATATATTTAAATTGTTTTCATACTGTGCAAGATATTTCTGTAGCTATGACGTCATATAGCTTGCGCAACACGAAGGAATTTTTTATCCTTTATTTTCTTAGTGCCATAATTTTTTTCGCAGTGTTCACTCAAGCCCCAGGATGCCAAATTAAAAAATACTTAAATATTCCCATATCGTCCCCATACTAGGAAAACCCGATAAATGCAAAATTGTCTTTTTTTAGTTAATAATACAGTTATGTTTAGTTTTTTTTCTCTACCTACTGCGAGAATCCGATTTCTGCTACGTAACTTGGTTCATGTTTTAAATCATAGCTTAGAATTAGATAACTATCATTTTGTCACCTTTTACTACACACAAAACCAGTTATAGTTCATTATCTGATAAAGAGTACGCGTTCTCTACTTCGAAAATACGATTACTTGCTATAGATGTTTTTACTTGTACTATAAATATAAAAATCTCCAACGGAAAATCTTTAAAAACCTGTTATGTGCCAATAACTAGTTTTACCTGTTAAGAAACACATTTATAAAGTTATACCTAACAACAACAAAAATCAGTTAAAATATCAATTATCCAGTTTTATGACGCCTTGTCTCAACACATCTGCCGTACCATAAATTCATAGGGAATAGTATAAAGAGGCCGGCTTGGTACGGTCAGTCAGTCAGTCACGCTATTCGCCGGCAGTCATACGGTTCACGCTCAGCGATACTGTTCGCTTTGAGTTCTCTGTTTTTACCCGCGCTACAGTTCTTCGACTTAGTCAAATTCAGTTCTACCTTCGCTCCTGTCGTTCCTGCCAGAAACATCTCACACGAACTCCGTATTCGGTATATCTAGAAATATACCAATAGGACAGTTTGATCCAGCAATACTCAGTGCTCCGCAGTGCTTCCTTCAATACGACTCGGTTCTTTCGGAACCTCGCCTTGTACTTCGAATCATTATTACAACAATAAATATATATTATACGTTAATCTGTTAATGGTACAGATAAAGTAGCAGAAATTGAAGAAAATGAAAAAATGGACTCATCAGATCTTAACGAAGACCAGGAAAACATTGTACAAAAAATGCATGATATATTCGGTAGTGACGATTCTGATTTCGACCCCACATATGAGCTGCCTAAATCGAACAGGCCTCGTTGGTCAAGTCTCGACAGTACAACACGTCCATCTACATCACACATGAAAGCCCGATCCCCATTTCCACTTGCAAATGCAATTGCAAATGATGTGGATATTCTGCAAAATATAGAAGATGTTCTTGAAGAAGACATTACGAAGTGGACACGAAATTTGTTGGACAATGTTATAGATGAAGCATTAAAGTTAACGAATAACCACCACCTCGGTGGAGAAAAAGTGATCCTAATAGTTGGAAAGAAAATGTCGCTAAAAGAAGACGCAGAGAAGGTTTGCCTTACAAATCTCAAAAAGAAATGTCATCCTGCGAAGGTGCCGCAAATAGTTAATTGTACGAAATGCTCTTATAAATGCAACGATAAATTTACAAATGAATTACAGAAAGAACAGCAAGAGTTCCAAGAGCGTTTTCGAAGAAATGTTTCTTTAATCATAAAGACAAAATTCAAGTTTGTCAGAAATTCTTTACCAAGACTCTCTGCATTTCCAAGGATTTGATCATCGGCACTGTAAAGAATAGAGATTCTGTCGGATTTTTTTCGAAACTAGATAAAAGAGGAAAGAGAGAGCCTGCCAACAAAACCAAGCCAGAAATCATTCAAGATATTAGAGCTCATATTGAGTCATTTCCATCTATGAAATCTTATTACGTAAGACAAAAATCTCAAAAAAATTTACTTAGATAGTAGATTGAGTATTTCTAAAATGTACAAGCTGTATGAAAAACAATACAGTGCAATTAGTAGAAAGGCAGCTAGCGAAATTACCTACCGGAGGATTTTTGGTTCTGAATATAATTTGAGCTTCTATAAGCCAAAGAAGGACCAATGCGTGTGTAACTTGTTCCAATTATAACAAAGCCACTATTGAAAATAAGATAAAGTTGCAAAAAATTATAATGAACATCAAAAACGAAAGGCTGAATGCAACCTCGAAAAAGCAGAAGACAAAAAAAGAGCTAACTCTGACCCGAAATTAATGTCGGTTACATTTGACTTGCAAGCACTCTTGCAAATTCCTAGCAGTAGTGAGAGTCTACTCTGTTATTCCCGAAAAATAAACGTCTACAATCTCACATTTGCCATGAAGCGCCATTGCCAAATAGAGCCTTCTGCTACTCCTGGACGGGAATTAATGGGAAAAAGGGAAGCGCCGAAGTATCATCTATTCTACACTATTATTATCTTTCAAACTGCTTGCCATCAGAAGTCGAACAAATAAGTTTATTCTCAGATACATGCGGCGGGCAAAACCGCAACCGTATGTGGCTGCAATGTTACTTTGGTGTGCTTAGAATATTGAACATCTTAAAGTCATCGAGCAACATTCTTCAGTGTATTCAATGATAGACTGGATAAACATTTTTCGTCGTGCAAGGACAGGAAGGATTCAAAAAGATAAGATTACCAAACAATGCAGTAAAATAGAACCTTACGAGGTAAAACAATTTAAATACAATGAGTTCTTTAATTTAAAAGCCTTAGCTCAAGAATCAATAAAAAATAGAACACGTGACGATGATGGGGGTACCGTAAAATGGTTAAAGATCAAGTGGTTAAAGTTTGTAAAGGGTGAAATTGATCAAATATACTTCTAGTATAACATGGATGATATCCAATTTAAATGCATTACTGTAAGCATATAAGAGTCGACTAAAGCCTACAAAACCAGACGTGGCAGAAATCTAGCTCCACCCTCAGGTGTTGTAAGGGAACAGAACACTTTAAAGGCACTTTATAGCATGCGTTCGGCAATAAGCATCGCTAAAAAGAAGGATTTAATCTCCCTGCGCAAAAAAGGAATCATTCCAGAGGAATTGCACGGATGGTACCATGGATTAAGTTTGTCAAATGACGTAAAGGACCTAATTCCTGAAGGCGACTGTACCGACTCTGACGAAGGAGACTTGTAAATAGCAAATAGTTCTATTTTGATTGTTCTTTTAATTTTAAAATAAATATTATTCATAGCTTAAAACACCAATATTTTATTTTATTTTTTTACAATTTGACCTCATTTGATTTCCTATGTAACACGAGATAATAGCAGATTTTTTTACACGAAAAACCCGATAACTGCGTACAGTCAAAATTGTTATTACGTTTTTTTCTACATTTTTTGCTAGTATTATCATCATGGTAGAAATGAAATCTACATAAGATATTCTACTGTATATTAATTGACTATAACGAAATATCTCAATATTTTTTTATAGTACAGATGTGCAAACTTTCAAAATCGATTTACTTAAAACTAACCTTTTGTCATTTATCGGGTTTTCCTATTATGGTGACGAAATACAAATGTTCCACCCTAATGTGTAGTGCAACGTTGCATTTTATAATGTCCCTCATTCACATGTAAAAATATTGCGATAGTATAAATAGCTGGGGCAATGGGCTATTAAATATCAAACATCGATTGCCAAAATTTATGTTGAGATGTAAAACCCCCGCACTAATCTTATGGGATTTGATTCCCGGTAAAAACGACTCATTTTCAAATATGTTCTAGTTCATGATCTACCGAACAAAACATGTCATGGGCACAAGTCTTAATAATGGACAGTTTTTTAGTTACAGCCAGTCAAAGACGAAAAACTCTATTTTAGTAGCGTGTGTGAGTCGGACGAACATGTAAATATTTTGAGCCGGAACAAGATTCCCTTCCCGTTTTCGAAGATGCTGAACACGATGGCAGTGTTAGAATTTCTCTTTGGGGTTGCGCAATCCCTCAAATCGGCCAAAAACCACCCCCCAAAACGGGTAAAATGCGCTTGACTCGATTTCATTGCAGAAAAAAACACTTTCCCCCCGTTTTCGAGGATGCTGAGAACGGTGGTGGTGTTGGATATCGCGTCCGACCTCTACCAACCCCTCCACCGGCCAATACTCGCCCCTGAAAGGAGTGAATTTTTATTTTTTAAATATCACTGGCAAATATATATTCCCCCCGTTTTCGAGGATGTTGGGAATATAAAAAAAAATTTTGCTACTTTGGCGTAACTATCGACCTTTTGTTATATCAAAAATAGTTTAATAATGAGATTTTTTATTTTACAGTTTTGCTCATTAATAAACTATTTGTGGTAACATTTTAGTTGATGCAATTGGCAGTACTTAAACGTGACATATGTCGACATCAAAATGTAAAATTGTCGTTAATTCATAGGATAATTGGAACCGTCCAATGCGTTTTACACTGAATATATTCGAATGCATATTGGGGAGTTCGCCACCAGTACCACTAAGGTTAAAGAAAACGGAGGCGTCATATAGTTAGTTCACTTTTATCCGCGTGGAAAACGTAGGAACTCGGTGACAATGGCCGGACGCATGAATTCACTTATATAGCTCTCGGTGACGACGTTTAGGCAACACAACATACACAGAGGAAAGCTTGTAATTTATTATATGTATTATCACTTTGTTTGCAAAACGAATATCACGGAAGAAACAGCGAGAGTATAATGCTTGTTTCATTCGCGGCAAAAAAAGAGCCGCTTGAGTCGGTGTGTTAATTCGGTGTGGATTTTTAATTAGCGTCGATCGATGCCTGACACGAGGAACGAGAAACAAATGTAAACATAACCTTAAATTTCGATTATCATTTAGGCGTTGCATTATTTTATAAGCTTAAATTGGTTACAACTTACGTGGAAATAGTTTGTTTATCGCACCCTTGGCAACCTCCCTTATTTTTGGAGGCGTGTAAGTAATATTCTTGATTGAATATGTTTTAAAATTAACTATTGAAATCGCCGTAGAAATACGTATGTCAAATATTAAATTCGTTCGAAAGGATCAAATGTTTTTAGTGCTGCCAAATGTTAAAAGATAAAACTCACTAGGTTTAAGTATATATTTTGTTTTAGAAATAATTCCTTAACTAAAACCAAAGTAGAAAAAATAGTATATTGTACTTGTTTAATAAGAGGCATTGTGGGGCACTCGTTACATTGGAGCACTCCTCGTTGCGCGAGTCGTGCTCCAATCCCACTCGTGCCGCAATATACCCTCTTATTAAACTTGTATAATAATGTACTATTATATATTATATTATTATGAGCTCCTCCGTTCTGTATTATTATTGAAGGCTCAAACCGCGAAAATGTAATAATACACAAAAGGAACGGATAGATGCCAATCATGTCACCTGCCTTAAGGAGAAAAGAACAATAAAAATTAAAAATACTATTTAAGTACGAAAAAATTAAAAAGCAAAACTATTAGAATAAAAAGTAGGCCTTATGTGTAACATAGTGAATTATAATAGTGCGCTCTTACACTTGAGTTTTACTCGGAATTGCCTTATACTATATTTTATTTTGAGTTATAATGATTTTTCTACGAGATTTTTTGAGCCGCAAGTGTCCCTAAACGATACTCGCACAGACAGAGTTTGTCGTCTGTAACTAAAAAACTGTCCATTACTAAGGCTTGCGCCCATGACATGTTTTTTTCGGTAGATCATGGACTAGAACATATGTGAAAATGAGTCGATTTTACCGGGAAACAAATCCCACAAGATTAGTGCGGGGTCCTTTACGATAGTATTTATTAATGATGGCTTCTTTCAAGTAAAATTAGTTTTGGCATTTTGCCACAATGTAGTGAAATTATAGGTTAAGAACATATTACAATCAAAAATACAACATGCCAATTTAGGACACCCCGACTGTGGCGAGAATAAAATATGAGCAAAGCATGAAGAACACATTTTTTGGAAATAAAGATAACCCGAAAAAATGCATAGATTGTGAGAAAGGTAGTAAGATTAATAGTAACACTGAGCAACAAAATTTTTGTCGCAGTGATAAAATATCAATATATAATATTATTTTTTCTCCTTAAGCTACCGTTTTTATGCAATTCAACAATGAACATTTTGCGAAATTTGCATATTTTTTGTACATATTACATGCATACCAAGTCATAAA
The DNA here is from genome assembly GCA_910593695.2 of Ocypus olens. NCBI lineage: Eukaryota > Metazoa > Arthropoda > Insecta > Coleoptera > Staphylinidae > Ocypus > Ocypus olens. The sequence goes on from OU343060.1 coordinate 40,247,186, forward strand.
TTACATATGAGCGTAGAAATATAGTCATATTACGAGCCCAGAATGAAGATTAACACCTTACAGTTCCGGCAAAAAATAGCGCTTGTAGCTTTTTCGTTTGTGCACTTGCTCCCAGGACAATCTCGTTTTATACTCCAGTAGTAGTCCGCCATTATATTGCTGTCCCACCACCCTTGATAGAACTCTTCCATGATCATCAGGTCCTGATGGAGGCGTTCACCTTGTTCGTCACTTACAGCCCCAAAGTTTTCTGGGAATTTATCAAGGCGAGTGTTCAAGAAATGGACTTTGATACTCATCTTGCATCCCAGTTAGTGGAAAGACTCAACTTCCAGTAAACAGAAGCTTGTAGTTTACACAGAAGTCACACGTCTAATGATTTTGAGTTTTTTTTTCGGCGTGTTAGAGAAGAAATTTGCATTTTCGGGGCGAAGAAGATGAGTCATTTCGGGATATTTACGCGGCAACTTATGATACGCTTGAATATGCTAGCTCGACACTTATTTAAAATATCAGCAAAAGGAGAACACCAGGTTATTCGTGAGGTTCATTGCTTCAAAAGTATGGTGAACAAATAAAAAAAAAAATAGAAAAATGAAGCGAAATTTTCAAATGTCGAAATTGGTCAAACGCGCGCGAGTGGACAGCTATTCCCCGGCACCTGTGCAAAAAAAAAAACGGGAAACGGGAAGTTATTCGTGAGGTTTCTTGCTACAAAATTATTATTAATTATTAACTAAATGTTACGAAAACAGCAACATGAAGCGAAAATCTTAGATGTACAAATAGGCCGAACGCACGTGATTGGGCAGATATTCCTCGGCACCTGTTCAAAATATGAAAAAAAAAACGAAAAACCTGAGGTTATTTGTGATATACTTGGCTCAAAAAGTAGGCCAGCCCCATCACTCTGACGAACAATTAAATAAATTCAATACCCAACTACAGAAATAAATGTCAAAATGTCAAATTGCATTATAACCGTAACTTGCAGAAGAAAACTGATTTCTGATTTGAAATCAGCATTTCCAAAATACTCAGAATCAGTTGCAAAATCTCATGCAAAAATATATTTTTTTTTATTTTGTTGTCCAGAGTGGGTAACATTCGATGTTTCTATGAGCGATCTCGACAACTATAATAGATAGAGAAAAATGGATGGAGCATTCTCGATCTCTTTTCGGAAGAGAAACTCAATGGTGAAACCTAAATTTATTTATCAGCTTTTGTTTTCGAGTTATAGCCAAAAAGTCAATTTTTTCCATTTTTGATATATTGAAGTATCTCAGTTGTTTATCATTTGACAGTCATGAAAGTTATATGTTGTTGAACTTTTTTAAAAAGAATAAAATAAGCTTAGCAGAATTCCGATATCTTCATTAATATGAAAGTTATAACATAAAGTTGTGTGGCTTAGGCCTATTTTATTAGGTTATTTTATTCTCTTTTCAACGATATATAGCTTGTGGGGGTTTTATTTTCGAAACATCAAATATATTTTCTCACTTTCATCTTATTGTTAGTCGGCTCTTGTTATTTATGACACGTTAATTGTTTTTTATTAAACAAACCAAATTTTTTTCAAAATCAACACGATATGATAGTGAAAATGCAGAAAAATCATCTATAGGCGTAATTAGAGCTATATATTTCAACTCGTAGAATTGAGAAGAATCTGCGATTTCAATTTTGAAGAACATAAATTTAGGCCTTACCTTATTCGAAAACAACATTAACACAATTTTCAGTTCCAGTTCTTTTTACCGTTGTATTATTTAGACGCACGAAGCATACAATAGCTCTGCAGGAATATTTAACAGGCATAACACGTCGAATTTTGCCCACCCTGTATAGTAGCAAAACATGGACAATAACAAAGAAAAACCAAAGAACAATAGGAGCAATGCAAATTAGATTTATACGAAAAATAGAGAATAAGACAAATATAGACAAAATAAGAAACTAAACATACCAACAAAACCTACAGATAGAAGACATAAATTCAAAAATAATAGACGCTCAGCTAAGATGGTTTGGACATTTGTGTCGCATGAAGGACACAAAGACAACAAAAAGACGGGAAAACTATAAAGGAAGACCAACAAAACATGGAAAAAGAGAGTCAGAGAAGGAGCAGAAAGCAAAGGTATAAGATGGGATGGATAAAAAACTTTGCAGAAAACTATACACTAATAAAGAATAAATATGTAAGCCTTACACCAGTAATAATAAAGGGCAAATGATTAAAAAAAAATTTCAACAGAAAGAAAAATAAATTTTTAAAATGTAATTTTTAAACTTGGGATTGCATTTATGAATTATAATGTAAACGTTGCGTTAAACAATTTGAATTTCAGTTTATTATAGTCAAGGAGAATCGAACTTGTCTCTTTTTTTTTCATAAATTAATATCAGGGAAATATTCAATGTTTCCAATTACTAGGCAAACTGAATATTAATGTAAAGTGTAGAAGTAATATATTGTTCCATGTTCAAAGTTTTAGGCATGATTATTCATATTACAGTCCATTTAATAGAATAATCGAACAACTTTGATATTTTTGGGAGCGAGTAATTTTTTAAGCGTAAGTTAAAACATTAAGTTTGATTTAAATTTAATTTGAACACATTTTAGTTAATAAAATTCAAAGTTTAATGATATTGTTATTACATTGCGAGTTAATTTACGTATTGTTGTCATTAGGTCAAATATTATTTATATTTTATCGGTAAACAGGCGATTCCGTATAATAAATATGTTTATTATTATTTGTTTGCTTACGGGTCGAATATAATTTACCGAATTATTTATGTATGGTAATATGAATAATAAATAAATGCATGGCTGTATCGGTACTCACTTCCGCAGTTGTGCCGAGCGCAGCGTAGGTTGCACTGATGTTCTTTGGAATGACTCGGATCCAAGCTCTCGGAAACGCCAACATCACAGTCATCAGCATCGGAATCGTATTCCGGCCACTGGCAATCCCGCAGCCAGGCACTCGTGTGGGATATATCAATCTGATAAGGCAACATTCGTTTAGTTTGTGCCCCCCAGCTTTAATAGAATCGGAGGAAGCAATTGTCGTTTGCATGCTCAAGCAGATCGCGAATTAAAGAGGAAACGGCCACTTACGTCTAAATATCTCCTCTTTTTGGCCTTTCTTTGTGCTGGAGGAGTTTCGGGCGGTATAAGACCTTGAGCGACCGCCCGTATAAATTCATGTCTTTTTCTCCTAGTAAGCGCGGTGGTTTGAACTATAACAGCCTTTGGAGTCTTTAAGTACGGTCTGGCTATCATCTCGCTCAGTTTCTCGGTGACTTCTTCCAATTCGTTCTGTAACATTAGAAATTAGTATTATAGTGTACGGACACGGAGAAACAATAACCTACTTGCATAAACTCGAAAATGGTTTTATTATATCCGTCGTCCTCTAGGTAATAACCGTAAACGTAAGATCCGCATAAAACCCTGCGGGCCTTTAATAACTCCCTTACACCCTCTTCAATAAACTTCATACCTTTTTCAGCCGACTCTAAAATTCATTCATATTTACACCCACGCGATCGCTCGGCTATTATTCAAATCACCTTCAGAGCTCTTCAGGCCTAAACTATTAGCCAACAGCTCCATCTTCTGACGCACGCCGGTCAATAGAGGCTCCTCTAGCTTCTGGCTGTTTTCGTGGTTCCGGAAGCGCATGTAAAAGTGTAAAAAACGCGACATTTCCTGCATCTGATTATTCCTGTCCATCGCCTCTGAAATAAGGATGCCCTGTTTTTCGTCCGCTTTGTGCACAGCCTCGAATCGATTACACCGGAAATACCCTCCTGTCGCGGAACTGTGCTGTTTCCACGACTCCTGACAGACCCAGCAGAAATCGAATTTGCACTGGAAACATTAAAAAAAAACAGGGCGGTGATAGCGTGCTGAACCGATTTATCCGATTATACTTTCGAGCACTTCATGTGATTACAGCCTTCGTTTTTCTGGATTGGACTCTTGCAATTCGGACACGGTTTCGAGTTGGTGACGAGCCACAGGAAATTCGCGGCCTCTTCGCTTCCGGTACACGAGGCTTGCAGCTCCTCGGGTTTCACCTCGGCTATCTTCATCTGCCACTCCTGCCACTGCTTACAACCGCACGGAGCGTGAGCTTCACCTTCGAACATAGATGGTATTTGTTTGCAATTGTTTGTAAGCTGCATAAAAACCTAAACATTCCCAGCAGAAAAAGTGGGCATTCCCACAGTCCACGGCGTGCGAGGTGACGGGGACAGATTTGTTGATGTTCTCGGAATGTTCGGCCTCTGGAAGCCTCACAGCACGTCCACAGCCAGGTATTGGACACCATTTAATGGTTTTGTTGCTCTCTACAAAAGCCTGAAGGAAACAATTACATAAATTATTCACACATAATGATGCGATGCTAATATTAAATCAATTAGAGCTAATGCAAAAATCTAAAAGTTAACTTTCTTCATTACCGATCGTGGAAAAATACACGAAAATAAAATCCACCGAAAAAAATAGTTGTTTACTTTTACAAATTTGATCTAGTTCGACTACCAGAAAAGTTTATCATTCTAAAATTTTAAATTCAAATTTGTTTTTCTTTTTCGCATTTCGCAGCATTAATAAATTACAAGAAAATTTGGAAAGTTTCAATTCCATGGCAATTATTTCGAATCACAAAAATGATTACAATTTTTGACAAATTGCACTAATATTGATGTAAAAAAATACAGATTTAGCTCAATGGCAATTTGTATATATTGTTGCTAAAAGTGATTACATTTCTTTGAACTGTATGTGCTGTTAGCATGAAACTATCCTAAAATCCAGCAATGAGTGTTTGCAGCTTACTACTGAATACATTTTGAAAGTTTTAGGTCAATAGAAATTGTTTTAATATTTTTTATCTACTCCCACTTTGTAATTAATGAATTACCGAACTGTTTTTACCAATCGTAAGCGACCCATTAGGAATATATAGAGCATACACAAATGTAAAATGTTGCATTATGCAAATATGTAACATTTATTATTACAACTTATGTACATCGCTATATTATATACTTATTAGCCAATTACAATTAACGTCCGCCGAATCCCTCTGCATTCGTCTGTTCGTCTTTAAATATCAAAAGTGACACTGACATTTAAACGTCAGATTACAACACATTCAGTTTCAATATATTTTTAGTATAAGCGATTAAATGTAAGGTTGAAGGTAAAGTATAGTACAAAACTCGAGTTGTAACGCAAATTACGCTCGTGAAATTACGTTACTACAAGGCTCGTACGCAATATATACACTTGCGCGTAATTTGCTACTTACTACTCTAGTTATATAATATACTATTGAGGACTCAGTAAAATGATTACAATTTTACAACTTTACGTTCAGTGCACATTAAATTATTTGAAAATTTATAATAATAATAATAATAATAATAATAATGATTTATTGTCTGTGAATGATTACAAGTGTGTTAGTAAATACATTTTAGACGCGTCAGGTTAATTACGTAACAATGGAAATTAAAACTATTTATGACAGCATTTCACTTAAACTATAGTATACATTTTGTAAAAGGTACGTGCGTAGGGCTTTTTTAAAAGAATATAAATTTGTTTTTTCCTTTATACTGCTTGGCAGTTTATTAAATAATCTAGCGCCAAGTATTTCTGGAGAGTCACTTGTTAATTTTAATCGATAGTGCGGTATGTATATATTATCGTTTTGTCTTGTAGGATAACTATGTACATCATTAATACTAACATATTTGCTCCGGTTTTTATATGTATACAGACATAGATCAGATATAAGCAGGCATGGTAGAGGCAATATGTTAAAATTTTTGAAATAAGGTCTGCATGAAGTTTTTGGTGGAATGTTAGCCATGCATCTAATTATGCGTTTTTGAGCTATGAAAACCGATTGGGATGAACTGGAATTTCCCCAAAAACATAATCCGTATGATAAACGCGACTGTATCGTGGCAAAATAAAACATTCTAAGTTGACCAGTTGTCAAGACAGATCTTAAAATCCTTATTTGATAACACGACTTATGGAGTGATTTAACTAAACTATGGCAATGTGCATACCAGTCTAAATTTTTGTCTAATGTAATACCTAGAAAGTTAGTGGTTTCATTTGATGGAATTGAAGCAGTTTCTATTTTTAAGTTTATATTTAAATTTTGTCTACATTGTCTATTTTGGAATCGAATGAAGACAGTTTTATCTAGATTAATAATTAATCTATTTTGTGTAAACCAATCTACCATTTTTTTTATTACCGTGTTGCAGTTCATTTCAAGAGATGTGCTTGAAGAATGACTTATAATTGCAGATGTATCGTCGGCATACTTAAAAATATTATTTGGTATATAGTTTGTAAGGTCATTTATAAAAATAATGAATAGAATCGGACCAAGAATGGAACCTTGTGGGACACCTAAGTTGATCTATTCATCGGTTGAAGTAAATGTCTTTTTGTTTGAAGTTATTTTCACGCGTTGCCGTCGATTTGTTAAATAAGACTTGAACCAGTCGTGTGCGACCCCTCTTACTCCATAATAAGAGAGCTTTTCAAGCAGTAGATCATTGTCAAATGCACGACTCAAATCGATAAATAATGCGACCGGATATTCTCCGCTTTCTAGATATTTAATAAGGGTTTTGTAAAATGAGTGAAATGCCGATGTGGTTGAGTGATTCTTACGAAAGCCGTGTTGTGAAGGTGTCAAAATTTTAAATTTGTCTAGATATTTTTGCAGTCTTATTAACATACACAATTCAAATATTTTATAAAATACTGACAAAAGTGCGACTGGCCTATAGTTCTTAAAATCGAGAGGGCCATGTTTCTTGTGAATAGGCAAAATAGTGGATAGTTTCAATTTTTCAGGAAATATACCAAGTTCAAATGATTTATTTATTAAATATTGTAAGGGTTTGACTAAAGTATGACCAGCATTTTTGATTATAATGTCAGGAATTTCATCAAAACCACCTGATTTTTTGTTTTTTAATTTATTTATAACATGTAAAATTTCGGTTTCCGTAAATGGTTTCAGGAATATGGACTGCGATTCTATTTTACACGTTGTCGCCACGAGTCCAGTTTGAGGAAGTTTTTGAATTAAGTTGAGTGGCTCTTCAATGAAATAAGTGTTGAATGTATTACTAATAATTTGAGGATTATCTTGAATACCATTCGACTGTATTTGTATGTTTTTGGTATTGTCAGATTTTTTTGCAAGTTCGTTTATAATTTTCCAAGAGGTTTCTGCCTGGTTACTGGAGTTTATTATTAAATTCTGATAAAATACTTTCTTTGTATTTGAGACTAATTTTTGGTGATTTTTTTTTGTTGTTTGATAGGTTGATTTAAGTGCTGGGTGTTGTTTTGCCATAATGTAAAGGTCGTGCAGTGTCTTGCTGGAAGCTTTTATGTTCGGATTAATCCATGACTTATTTGGAACTAAGGATTTCTTTACAAAAGGAAAGCTAATATTAAAATAGTGTAAAACTGTATTATGAAAATAATCAAACTGGGCATTAAATTCGCAAATGTTGAACAAATCGATCCATGTTTCTGACTTTAGATGGTTTACAAAACTGTTTATATTAGTAGCGCTATAGATTCTACATGTATAAGTGACATTTTGTGATAATGAATTATTCGGTAATTGAAAGTTGAATAATATTGATTTGTGATCTGATATTGTGTTATTTAACGTGATAGTGTCAGTTGACTTTAAATTTGAATAGATATGATCCAAGCAAGTAGACGAAGTGAAAGTGATTCTTGTGTCTTCGGTATTTACTTGATATAAGTTATATGACAACAATAGATTTTGAAGTGTGGATAAATGATCAGAATGACAAGAAGAGTTAATATTGAAATCTCCTGTAAGCACTATGGGAATTTTAATATTATAAATATTATTTAAAGTGAGTTGTAGTTGCTGGATAAATAGTATCATGTTATGGGTGAAGGATTCAAGATTTTTACAGAATCGTAATGTAAAAATGTTGATGTGGCCATCATGTAACTTTCTCCTAATTTTTCTAATATTTCTCACATTTATATTTTTACTTTTTCCGTTACGAAGTACGAGAAAGTACTGTGATCGTGATTTTTTTTTTTTAAATTTTTTACGGAAATATTCGTTTTGAATATGTATCTGTGTGTGTGTGTGTGTCTGTGCGCGCTGTATCTCAAAAACTAATAGAGCAATTGATATGAAACTTTGAACATACGTCTTATTTGATAATCCGAAAAGAACTGAAAAGCTTTTGGTGTTTACCTTAACTGTTTTTTGTTTTTGCCAATATTTCCTTAAATATAAAAAATATCACAAAAACAAATATTGAAGACAATAAAGAAATGAACATCTTTGGTTTCAAAATATTTTTCATAAAATCATTGTTATTCGTGGAAAAAAAATTATTATTTTTTTTTTCAATTTTTGGATTATAATTATGAAACGATAATAGTTACAGCAAATTTGTGTAAACAATAATTGTAGAGAATACCAAAATGAACAACTTCTAAAGAATAAGTTTTTTTTTTTAATCTCGTTAGTTTTTGAGTAAACCGAGTCTTTGAATTTGAAGTATAATTTTTCCATGTTTCATAATTTTGACGTTTTAAACGTCAGTTTCATCCGAGTTTACGCAACGCTCGATATACATTTAAAATATGATTTCAATAAACCATGAAAACGTAAATATAAATGGCTATGATACCATCAAGTCGGAGAAAGTAACATGATGGCCACCACCATTTTTTCAATAAGCATTCCTATTAATATTTATGTGTGTCTGTCTGTGCGCGCTGTATTTAAAAAAACTACTACATGTATTTACACCAAACTTTGAACATAAGTCTTATTTGATAATCCGAAGAACTGAAGAGCTTTTGGTAAAATTTCGTATACAGAAAGTGGGTGTGTTTACCTCAACCGTATTTTTGTGTTTCTCCGATAATTTTTTAAATATGAAAAATACTACAAGAATATTTTAAAGGCAACAAAGAAAGTAACATTTTTTATTTGAAAATATTTTTGTTTGTTTAAAAAAATATATGAAATTTTTTCGAATATTTTTTGTTTATAACTGGGAAACGATCATTTTTACATAAAATTTATTTTAATAATAATTGCAGATAATTCCGAAATGAACAACTTATAAAGAATAAGTTTTTTTCGATATCTCTTTAGATTAAAATTTATCATTTGTCATTTTCATCTTTCATAATTTTGACGTTTCAAAAGTCAGTTTCATTCGATCCTTCATTACATTTGATGTATATTTAAAATATCATTTAAACTGAAAATACATCATAAAAGTATGAATATCAATAACTATTAAACCTTCAAATAGGAGAAAGTAACTGATGGCCATATCACCGTTTTTGAATTCTAGTATTATTATCAGAAAGGATAATTTCACCATCAATTTTTATTATCAAAAGTTGCATTTTTTAACTAACAAAGATAATATTTTGAACTGACAAAAATTATAATTTATATCTGTAAAGAATGTTTTTTTTTCTAGTGTTAAAACTTTCCCCAAAATAGTATTTGTTCAACGGGCGATGAAAGTATAGTATTGGACAAATGAGGAAGAACTGTCAAAAATTATATTTTTTCCTTACCAAAAATAATAGTATATCACTATCAAACATTGTGTCTTCTTGCTATCAAAAAATGGTATATTTTCACTGGAAAGAAAGGTATTTTACCACTGTCAAAATAAGTATTTCTCCTATATTTAAAGATTTTTTTTTGCTGTCAAAAACTATCATTCTTCATTGTCAAAAATTGCATTTTTCATTATCAAAATGTATAGCCAAAAATGGAATTTTGTTTATATCAAAAATTGTGTTTTTAACTGTGAATAATGGTTTTTATTCTCTGTCAAAAATTATGATTCTTAACTGTCAAACATGGATTTTATTCCCTGTTAAAAAATGTACGTTTCCACTATCAAACATAGTACTTCTGCACCGTCAAAATTGCAGGTGTTAATTGTCAAATCTTCAATTTACCAAAAACAGTATTCTTCCACTGCCAAAAATCATGTTTTTTAAACCACTATCAAAAATTGTCTTGTCTTTGTCAAAAATTCAATTTTATATCGCCAAAATGGTATACGATACTGTTAAAACTTGTATTTTTACACTGTCAAACATAATTTGCAGTATTCTGCTATTGGCAAAAATCGCGTTTTTTTAACTGTCAAAAATGGTATGTTTTCCACTGCTAAGAACGGTATTTTCCACCACAAAAATTATAATGTTACATCGCCAAAAATTGTATTTTGCCACTGTCGAAAATTAAGTTTTGTCACTGTCAACACTTGTGTTTTTTAACTGTCAAAAATATTTATTTTACTGCGAAGAACGGTATTTTTTCACCACAAACATTGTATTCTCCGTTGTCAAAACTTATATTTTTACATCGCGAAAAATTGTATTTTGTCCCTGTCAAAAATGATTTATTTTTAACTGTCAAAAATGTTTTTTTTTACTGGGAAGAACAGTGTTTTTCCACCACAAAAATTGTATTTTGTCACTGTTTAAAATTGTATTTTGGCACTGTGAAAATTTTTTTTTCTACTCCCACCTCTAAAATGCCATTTATCGCATATGTTTCCATGGCACTAAGTGATTCTTTAAATACACCTTGCCAAACTGTGACTTTGTGCATTTTAGTCACGGGCTGAAGTTAGCTCCAGATTTTTAAATCGCTTAAATCAATTGAAATTCAAAATCAAGTTAGTTGTCACTTATCAACAATCTGTCAAAATAAAACAAATACATGAAAGAAGGAATACTTTCAACTTAAATCAAATAAATAATACACAACAACATTCACGAAATTTAGGAGAATCAATGATTTCATTTAGCAATTGCCATAATGTCTCTAAATTAATTGTTAATGTATATTTACCCAAGTAGACCAATTTAATAATATTGTACTATTACCATGTTTATTTAAGATAATAAAATAATTTTAAAATTTTAATAATATAGTCGTAGAAAAAGTATAGTATGCAATTCGTGTTATTAACTTCTCTAGACACTCGTTATTAAACACTCGCTCCGCTACGCTCTGCTCGTGCCTAATTAACTCGTGACTAAAGTGCAGTTTATAACACTTGTTGCATAATATACTATTTTCTTTCACTGTAAAGAACGGTATTTTTTCCACCACAAAAATTGTATTCTTCGTTGTCAAAAATAAAATTTTTACGTTGCCAAAAATTGTATTTTGCCACCGTCAAAACTTTATATTATTAATAATTGCAAAAAAAATATTTTTTTTTCGAAATTATATCTGGGTTTAAAAATATTTAAAAACGTATATCTACAGTGTTACAAATTATTCTAGATTGTAATTTTAAATTCATTATAGGGAAAGCCACATGTATCAGATCACCAGACTTATAGAAAATTGTATCAGAGGATAGAATTGTATAAAATAATAATAATCTTGGTGATTCGGAAAACAAACTATTTATTTAATTATTTCTCAACGGGTGTTAAGCCTAATTACAGAGAAAAGTACCAACATAATTTAATATGTAACTAAAAGTAGCAATACAATAAAACTTAATAATAATATCAATAACCTAAGTAATTACTACCATTGCAGTTACATTACATTTTTAAAATGTACAAGATTTCAAGTCATATAATAATTAAAGCTTTCCAAAATTACTCAAGATTGATTCTGTGAGACAGTTAATTACATCTTGGCAGAAGATTTTGGATTATTTTACGTGGTCAATGAGTACAGCGAAATCATCAAAAGCCACTTATGTAGATTTTGGATAATAGTATCAGATTTTAATAAGTTTTTAATAACGAAAAAAAATATAAAAACAATTACCATCGACTTGAAATTTTACAAATAACAACTTCGTACTTCGTAACAGAGAAGGTAAAAAAGGTGATGTGGCCATCATGTTACTTTTTTCGATTTGATGGTATCATAGTTATTTATGATTTATTTTCAATTTAAATCATATTTTAAATGTACATCGAGAGCCTTTTTTAGGTTTGGATGAAACTCACGTTTAAAACGTCAAAATTATGGACAAATTATACTTCAAATTTTAATGGTCAGTTTACTCAAGAAGGTGGGCGGGTGAGTCCATCCACCACCCTCCATATGAACTTTATTTTAACCTACAAATCCTGTTGGGTTAAAGGAACTTCTTTCGCAAATAATTCGAAAAGTTAAAAGCTTACAAAACGCGATTTTGTAGTATAAATCAAAGTGGAACGAGGGGCGGGTAGATGGGCCCTGTCCCACCCTCCAATTTACGGATTATAAACAAGAGTTTACATGCCGAAATTAATGAATAACACAATAAGAGTAGGAAAGACATTTAAGACTTTATATTTTTGCGGATCACTTATTTATTGATGGAAAAATCGGCACGTTGGCAACAGATTTGATTGTAGGATAGGGCCCACCCACCAACAGCCGTATCAAATCTATTTAAACATACAAATCCTGTAGGGTTGAAGGAACTTATTTGACAAATAATTGGATTGGATTCCTATATCACCCTCCAATTTAAAGTTGATAAACAAGAGTTTACATGCCAAAATTAATTAAGAGCACAAGAGTAAGACAGACATTTAAGACTTTATGTTTTTGTGGTTTACTTATTTATTGGTGTAAATTAGGGTGACCGGATCTCATAGAGGGGGAAAAAATGTCGGAATCTTGTTCGTCTGGACCCCACAAAAAGGTTCCCCTTTCCAGATATTGAGATAGCCGAAATTTGAGCTCGATTAAACGACGTTAACCCGTACCGCTCGTCGCTCAAAGTTTCAAAAAATTCAAATTTTTGGCCAATAAGCTGACATATGGAGCCATAACTCCACAACGGTAAATAATAGAAACACGCTTAATATCTCAAAAGAAAGCTGATGTTGTTCTTCGACATTTATATTCTATACATAATTGTTGTTATTTTAAGCCAGAGTTAGAACAGCCTTTGACCCGAAAAACGTGACCTGGTACCAGTAGGAGCCAGTTTGGGAGTATTCTAAGAATTTTACGGGTTTTTACATAATGTGTCTTGGAATTAACATTTTTTTGTTAAAAAGTATTTTGGAACTCTATTTTCAAACATAAAGAGCCTTTTGTTCAAATTCAATATTTTATTATATGGGAATTACCTGACTACTTTACCAAAGAAAGACCGATTTGACAGGTAAAAAGGAAAAAGGAGGGTGCATCTAATTTCTATTTTAGGGATGGTGATTTTACTTCAGCTTACAACCGACCTTTTATTTATTCAGTTTAGTTTCTAAAGTGCCTTTGAGCTGGTCAGATCGAACAATTATCCAGTGAAGATATTTTAACATTTTTTATTTAATTTTCCAAGTGTGTGTGTTATTGTTTTTATAAGTATTATGATATTATTTTAAAAGACATTTTATTGAAATTAAAGTTTGTAATATATTTTGTTTCATTTTTCAAGTTAACTGTTATTTACCTATTGGACTCTGACATGGCATCCACATCAGGTGTACAAAGCCCGACCAAGGATAAAATATTTCTTGTGGGCTATCCCATTCACCAGATCACCGGTTGTAAACTACCCTCAAATCGTCAAGTTTTGTGTGCTTTATTTTATAATTTACGTATTGGAAAATTAACTGTAAGAGAATCAGCAAAACTTACCATACGAGAATGTTCATTTTTTGGGAGAAAGCTCGAATCCCGACTAAACATGAGCAGGATGCAATTACTAAGCTGGAAAAACTTCACGCCGAGTGGAGAACTCTTCAAAAAGACCGGAAGAAAACATCGGAAACGGCCAAGAACAAATTTGATCAGTTTGTTGAAAAGTTGGATAATCTCTTTGATATTGCTCAACAAGATGCCTTGGCTCTGATGAAATCTGAAGAAGAAAAGGCGTTTCTCGTGAAACAAAGGCAGAAGGACCGCCCAGGTTTCATGACTGGAGTGGATCTCAAGTTGTCTCCAGCTGAAGAAATCAAGGCGCAAAAGGAACTTGCAAAAATGAACCGACAAATCCAAGAAGAAACTTTTGATATTGGTGAGTTTTTTTATTATTATTATTCTAAAAAATAGATAAACAAATAAGTAAATAGTTTCATTATAAGATAATTAGAAGTAGGTAATTTAGTACCTATGTATTATTACTATTCTGCTAAAACTACAAGTTTCTATAGTCTTTTTTTCTCTTTCTTTTGTTGCTTCTTAGAGACGGATGATGAAGTTCGAAGAAGGAAAAGAAGGAACTTGAGAGCTTGGAGGAAATGGACATCCCTGAAGAAGCTGCAGAAGATCCAGGACCATCTGAGAGCAAGAGGATAAAAGTTTCATTTGCAAGGGGCGTCAAAGAGATTTTAAACATGAAATTGTCCATTTTGTTAGATCGATGTAAGGTATGACAGAAATGCCACGAGAATTTTAATAGCTACTCTAGAAGCAGTAAACCTTGACCCTCTTGTTGAGAGAACAATATACTAAAAATTTTTTAGATAAAGTAAACATTCCTTAAAAAGAGCCCGTAGTTGTCCATTGGGACGGTAAACTTTTACCGGGTGTTTTAAAAAATGAACAATGTGAGCGAATAGCTATTGCTATTTTATATGGCGAAAAGGAACAGCTGCTGGGAGTTCCTGTAACAGCAAACAGCTCTGGAGAGGAGCAAACCGTAGCCGTATATGAATGCTTACAGGAATGGGGTCTTCCCAACACCGTCAAGGCGATGTGTTTCGACACTACAGCATCCAACATGGGAAGACTCAAAGGAGCATGCGTCATATTAGAGCAAATGTTAGGAAGAGAATAGGTTTACCCAGCTTGCCGTCACCATATCTTGGAAATTCTGTTAAGAGGCGTATTCGACACAAAAATGGGATGAACCACTGGACCTTTTACAGGCATTTTCAAGAGATTCCTCACTGCGTGGCCCAAGATAGACAAAGAAGGAAAATACGACACAGGTACAGTGACAATCTAATACAAAAGCAGCTAACTGCAGAAGTAATTGCAAATGTTACTGCTGAATTTAAGACCAAATTAACTGAGAGCCACCTCAGAGATGACTACGAGGAGCTGTTGCAGTTGGTTCTCGTATTTGTTGGATCACTAGACGGCAATGTTGTGGGTTTTAGAACTCCAGGAGCCATTCATCACGCTAGGAGAATGGCAAAGGCTATTTACTGCTTAAAAATGTTAATTTTTCGTCGTCAATTTAAGATGTCTAAAGAAGAACAAAGTTCTGTGCGTGCCACTTCTGTTTTCCTAGTTAAAATTTATTGCAAAGCTTGGTTCAATGCTCCAAAAGCTCATCTTGCACCAAAGCAAGATTTAGGTATTTTGCATAGTCTGTTAGACTATAAAGAATGTGACAACGAAATAGCATAAATAGCCCTGACCAAATTTTCGAATCATTTGTGGTATTTGAATGCAGAGTTGGTGGGATTATCGTTTTTTTGATTCCACCATTACAGACGATGAAAAGTTCTTAATGGCTAATAAATTGCTCAGTAGCACAGATGAATCATCAGAGCACGCTAGGGTTGTAAATCGAAAAGTTAGGAAAGAAAAATTAAAAGAGGTACTTGATGGAGGATTGGTAAATTTACTTACCAAAGAAACGTTTGCATTCTTTGACCGATTTAATATAAAAACAGATTTCCTAAGACAACACACATACACCTGTCCTCAAAATAATGACTTCCAAGATGGATTGAAAATTGTCAAAACATTAAAAGTAGTTAATGATATGGCTGAGCGTGGTGTTAAATTAATTACCGACTTTGACGACCTTCTGACAAAATATGAAGACCAAAAGCAATACGTCCTGCAAGTTGTAACCAAATGCCGAGCATTATATCCTGACGTTTCAAAAACTACTTTAACAAAAGCTCTAGAATAGATTAGATAACTATGTAAAATTATCAACTCATGTAGGTACTACTGATTTTTATATTTTAAAATAAAAAATGTCATTAGACTTATCAGTATTACTTATTTTTTTTATTATATTTCTACTTTAAACTCAAAAATATACCAAAAAAAAAAACAAAATTTATCACTTAATAACAAAATATACGAAGTATGCTCCTTGTGGTACCAGGTCACGTTTTTGGGGCTAAAGGCTGTTGTAACTAGGTTTGACTTAAAATAACAACAATTATGTATAAAATATAAATTTTGATGAACAAAATTAGCTTTCTTTTGAGATATTAAGCGTGTTTTTATTTTTTACCGTTCTGGAGTTATGACTTCATATGTCAGCTTTTTGGCCAAAAATTTGGATTACTTCAAACTTTGAGCGACGAGCGGAACGGGTTAACGTCGTTTAATCGAGCTCAAATTTCGGCTCTCTCAATATCTGAAAAGGGGAATCGTTTTGTGGGGTCCAGACGACCAAAATTCCGACATCGATTTTTTGCGGCCACCCTAGTGTAAATATCGGCGCGTGGGCAACAGGTTGGGTTGTAGGATAGGGACCACCCACCACCCGTCGTATTAACTCTATTTTAACCTACAAATCCTGTTGGGTTAATTGAACTTATTTGGCAAATAATTGGAAAAGTTGAAAGTTTACAAAACACGAGTTTGTAGTTTAAACCTATGTGGAACGAGGGGCGGGCGGGTGGATCCTGTCCCACCCTCCTATTTACGGATGATAAAGAAGAGTTTAGCCGAAATTAATTAATAACACAAGAGTAAGAAAGACATTTAAGACTTTATGATTTTGCGATTCACTTATTTATTGGTGGAAATATCGGCGCGTGGGCAACAGGTTGGGTTGTGGGATAGGGTCCACCCACCACCCACCGTATCAACTCTATTTTAACCTACAAATCCTGTTGGAGCAAAGGAACTTATTTGGCAAATAATTGGGAAAGTTGAAAGTTTAGAAAACGCAATTTTGTAGTTTAAACCTAAGAGGAAGTTGCGGGTGGGTGGGTATTGTCTCACCCTCCAATTTACAGATAATAAACAAGAGTTTACATTGCCGAAATTAATTAAAACCACAAGAGTAAGAATTATGTTTTTGCGATTCACTTATTTATTGGTGGAAATATGAGCTCGCGGACAACAGGTTGAATTGTAAGATAGGGCCCACCCATCAGCCGCCGTACCAACTTTATTTTAACCTACAAATCCTGTTAGTTTGAAGAAACTTCTTCGGCAATTAATTGGAGAAGTTGAAATATGCAAATCACGATTTTGTAGTTTAAATTAAAGTGGATCAGGCACCTGTGGGTGTGCCCTATCCCACCGTCCTTTTTTTTTCAAAAAGAACTTATTTTTAATAGGGATCATTTTGGCATTCTCTACAATTATTATTAATGTACATTAATGTAGGCAACTATTATCGTTTCGCAATTATAAACCGGAAATGAAAAAAATAAATAATTTCTCGAATAGCAATGATTTCATGAAAGTGGCAGGGACTTATGGTGTTATTCTGAGCAAAAATGTAAGCGTTAACAGCGGTGTTATTTGCGACAGATGTTATGAATATGCGATTCTGTACACAATGTCTGTCAACTAACATCGATGTATATTAACAATTTCGATGTTAAACAACATTTGTCAAAACGGTCGACGTTACGAGATTATTAATGGTGATATACATGTGTAATTATTAGTTCCCTTATTCATTTTAGAGAAAAATCGTAAAGGAATGAATTAAAAATTGTAATTGCGTCATCCATTTAAATTACGTTTGTACCAGAATCCCCCTCAGAAATGATAAAAATATTAAAAAAAAGACAGTAGTTTTGCACAAGAAACTGGAAGCCGGAAGTGAGTTCGCAGCTAGTGAGGGCTGGATTGATCGCTGGAAAACCCGTCATAGTGTCTGGTTTCTATCAATTTCAGGTGAAAATCTGATAATACCAAAGCTGCTAAGGAGTTTTCTGCAAAGTTCCAAGAAATTATAAAAGAGAACGAACTGTTGCCTTGCCAAGTTTATAACACCGACGAGACAGGGCTAAACTTTAAAATGTTGCCATCCAAAACACTCGCAGCTTCAAATGAATCCGTGGCAGGAACGAAACTTATTAAAGATAGGATAACAGTCACTCCTTGTAGCAACGCAGATGGTACACACAAGCTTCCTCTGTTCATTATTGGCAAATCCAAGAAGCCTAGGGCATTCAAAAACATAAACCCATCTTCTTTGCCAGTTTATTACCGCAATAAAAAATCTGCTTGGATGGACTGAAACCTTTTTATATCGTGGTTTTTCGATGAGTTTGTCCCATCGGTCGAAAAATACTTGAAACTAAAGAAGCTGCCTATTCGTGCTCTACTGCTGTTGGATAACACACCATCACATCCATCTGAAGAAGATTTAGTGAAAGGAGACATAAAAGCTATCTTTCTGCCTCCAAATGTGACTTCACTGATCCAACCAATGGATCAGGGAGTGATCGAATAGTTAAAAAGGCGATATCGCAGAAAGTACATCAGCTCAATCTTAGAAAAATCTGAAGAAGGTTGTAACATATTTGAGGCTATGAAATGAAAATCAAAGATGCTATCTACACAATCGCTGCGTCATGAGATGAATTGAAACCTGACACACCTCGGAAATCAGGGCGTAAGCTTTGGCTAGAAGTTATGACTGAAATTGAGCAGACTGAAGATGGGAAAAACGACACACAGGAAATCGTTAAAGATCTACAAACTCTAGAGCCAAACGTTTTAGCCAATGAAGTTGAAAAGTGGATTATCGAATGTGACAAAGACTGTGAAACCTATGAAGAGCCCAATGACGACCATATTGTTGCCGCTGTTATGGAAAACGATGGTGAGGAAACTGTGAACGAGGATTCAGATGGCGAGGAATACGAGCCCCCTACCCGGATTTCACACACCGATGCCAAGAACGCTTTCGACGTCGCCCTTCAATACATCGAGCAAAACCCGACCTCAACTCCAATAGGCACTTTGTGGATCAAGAAATGGAGGGACACTGCAGCTAAGTCTAGAATTTCATCTGCTAAACAAAAATCTATAACTGACTTTTTCTCTAAGTAATTTTTTTAATTTGTAATTTTTTGTTCTAAGTATGTACTGTACATACTGTAATTTGTTTGTTGTTGTTACTACGTATGTACTGTTTTATTTGTTTGTTGTTGTAAAAACAATGCATATATACGTTTTTAATAAATATGTATTGCATTTTTTCGGATAATCCGACCTTTTTTGCGTTCCGACCATTCCCCCAGTCCCAAAGGTGACGGATTAGAGGGGTTCTACTGTACTGTTTTTGAAATCATATTTGTAGAAATTGGACTATTAAAATACCTTTTGAACCAGCTGCCACTACATTTGCTGTATTTTCAAACTTATTCACAAACTTGGTAATTGTTGATAGACGGAATTGGTAGATTGTTTAAATTAACCGAAAATGTTACGAACTCTGAGTAAACTGACGCCACTGCAAATTGTTTTGATAATGACTACGCTGTCTTTATTGGAATAATTAGATTATTGTTCATGGTAATTACAATGCGTAAATTGATATTTGACTAGTAACATTATTCACACCATAACGTGACATTTACCAAACTCATGGCAAGGGTTTTTATTGAATGGTATATTGTTCAACTTATTTTTATTATGTCTGAGGTGGATTCTGGTATAAACGTAAATTAAATGCATGATAATGAATAAGGGAGCTAGCTAATAATTACGCATATTTAATTTCACATGTTAAGTTCGCCCCTTATCCCAGACATTCGTATATATTTTGAGGTTATTACGTGGTTTGTGTTTTTTGTTAACAAAAAACTTAAATGGACAGTAATACTTCAATATTCATATACATGCTTTATAAAACACTCATTTTATTTCTAAAATATTCTCAAAAACGTATTATTAATCATCTATGACAACATATACGAAGTTGGTCGTGCTATAGACGTTGCACTGTTGACAATTTGTGCATCGAGCTGTTCAGAATACAGATTTTAACAGTGCTGTTCAATTTCACATAACATTCCAATGTTAATGACATCGATGTTAATAACATCGCTGTTAATAACAGCTGTTCAGAATAACACCATTAGGCTATAAGATGTCAAATTTACCTATACATTTGTATTATTTTATTTTATCGCGGTGGATAATTTATCGTACTATTTAATCCGATCCAGCATCCTTGGAAATCAATATACTGAGTAACTCGTCGAGAATTCTGAGGGGCTGCTCCATCCTGTTGCCACAAAATCATTGCTCTCTCGTTTAGAACTGGCCTTTTTGCTTTACAACCGGAAAATAACCTGTGCGTAATCTTTCTTGCTTCTAACTTGACGAAGGTACTATTGTTCGACGTTAGACGATTCTGATATTTAACTCGAGAGAGTCTTCTGTTTTTGCGGGGTTCTTCATAGATAAGGAGCATATAGACATACTTATTAGACATAAAAATTGGACGCATTACTTACACTTAATCAGAATACATTCTCAACTTGACATCGAACATTTGATACAAAGTAATACAGAATAAAGTAAGGTTAACACCATAACCATGGAAAATTCATCACTGAAAAGGCAAGTGGAACTTCTGAATGTACTGGTAGCGGAGATGAACGATAAAAATGAGGTCCCAAAAGACAATATCACTTTGCTCAAACATAAACTAAATTTAACTGTTGATCAAATCAATATAAACAACAAAGACGGAGATGCCATCTCGGGCGAAGATTATCAAATTCAAAATAAAACTCTAATCATCAACACTCCGAAAATTAGATCCCTATCGACAGACGGTGGTGCCATCTCGGTCGAAAATGATCAAATTGAAAATAAAACTCCAACCATCAACGTTCCAAAAGTTAGATCCCTATCGTCAGATATACATGTCGACAAAAAACAAGGTGGACCGAATGCAAAAAGTAGCATCACATCCAGCGAAATGGTGCGCGCGAAGAAATCAACCTCCACGAATGCACCTATACTCCCATTATCTTGGAGAAATCAACTGATGACATGTTAACCAAATCACCCTCATGGGCAGCGGTAGCCAAGAAAAGAAGAATACATTTCATGGAATTGTAGGCTGCCAAACAGCAACCCTCAACATTAAAGCAGTAGCCAGGACAT
Organism: Ocypus olens; assembly: GCA_910593695.2. Classification (NCBI taxonomy): domain Eukaryota; kingdom Metazoa; phylum Arthropoda; class Insecta; order Coleoptera; family Staphylinidae; genus Ocypus; species Ocypus olens. The sequence goes on from OU343060.1 coordinate 40,268,341, forward strand.
AATTTTTATATATCTCAAAATTAGACCCGACTACAAAAACGGAAGACCTTTGTACATATCTGTCCGAGTTTTCAGAAGCTGTGTGTGAGCGTCTCGATTCCAAATACCCCCAATACTACGCGGCATTCAAAGTGACGATCGACAGGCACAACTTTGAAAAGGCAATGAACTAGTGCATGGCCCTATGGTACTTATGTCACTCGTTTTTTCCACAAGCGACTGACTACTCAAGGAAGAATCTAAGAATTACAAGCAGAAATCAATCGGGGACCGGAACATTAATGCATCAAAACGTCCGGTCAGTTAAAAATAAAACGAAAGAACTTGAAATTATGTTGTATGAATTAAATATAGACTTTTTCTTAATTACTGAACACTGGGTAGGCCATAATGAAACATTTCCTAAAATCAAAAACTATCAGCTGTCTTCAATATATTCACGGACAACTTACGGGCATGGCGGAGCAGCTACTCTAATAAATATGTGACGAATAGCAGACCCGACATAAATATTTCCGCGGAAATGGTTATAGAATTAGCATGCGCTGAATGTCTTATTGGTGTAAATCGAAAAATACTATTTTTACGTGTGTACAGGCAACCAAATGGGCCATTGGCTAAATATTTACGTATCCTTGAAAATATACTTCATAAACTTATAATAATCGAAAAGTCTGAAATTATTATAATCGGCGGTGATTTCAATATAGATTGTTTTTCTGATTGAAACAATATTGAGTGATATTGGCTTAGTTACGATATGTCATAACACACTTATATTTCCCTAGGGAAAATATAGACATCAATCAATTGCCATTAGGAGCTTCTCGCAAGAATTGTTTTAATTGCTCTCGGGACAACACCGCCGATTTCTTAGGAAGGTATCCTTTATGGATATTACAGCTTTGGATTTTACGGGAATCAAACATTCACGGTCTTTCGTCGCTTGCGTTAACACATAGTTTGACATTTCACCAATTTATGAAACAACGCAAATACCAAAACAAGTCAACCATGATATTTAAAAACAAGGCCGTTAGCAACTTTACCAATCCGATAAATTCAAAAATTTACAATCCAATATTTTCCCATTTACAGAACATATTCTTTCAATCAGAAAAAAACTATTGATTACAACACGGGAAATATGAATACAATATACTATTCATATTTCCCTAGTTGTAATAATAGCTATATTACGTGCCGGAGACAATAAAACCTCTCACTTTATAAATTTAATCAACAGTTATAATCTAACAATTACAATAAAAACATCTACACGAGTTACTAGTGTGAGTAGCACGTGTATTGATAACCTAATTACAAACATTAACTTGATGCTCATGCGACTGACACAGGTATCTCAGATCACTACGGCCAATTAATAAAATTTGATTGCGCGACCGAAAAAAACCAAACTACGATCAGAAGCAGACAATTAAACCCAACAAATTTGAACAAGCTAAATGAGAAATTTCATTCATTAAATTGGGACGAAACTCAGATGGCAGACGTGGACTCCTCTTTTAATACATTTTACACAAAACTACTTGATACATTTAATGAGTGCTGTTCACTAAAAACCAAAAACAAAAGTGACTTTAAACCAAAATTACCTTGGTATACAAATCACTTAAAGCAACTAAAAAACAATCTCCAACTATATTACGACCTTTATAAATTTAACGGAAATGTACAAGCTCAAATAACGTACAAGAAACTAAAAAAAAATACACTATCGCACTTCAATCAGAAAAAAAAAACTGTAACACCGATCAAATTAAAAATTCACATTCTGCGTCAAAATAACTGTGGAATATACTGAAACAAAAAAAGGACTCAAATATGCCCAAAAATGACTTAAAAAAAATGATCCTTGATGAACACAACACACGGGTGAATGACCCACAAGAAATTGTAAACACAATGAACAATTACTTCAGCTTCATCGGCACTAGGACAACTGAGTCAAGTGTCAACGTAGTTACTAAAAAACAAAATACATAAGGTACAATCTTTCTTTATCCCGTGACGGAACAGGGAATAGTATCTATAATAAATGAAATGAAATGCACTACCACGCAGGACAACGATGGCATTTCAATGTTTGTCATCAAGTACATAATACATGCCATTGTAAAACAGCTGGTAAAACTGATAAACCAGTCACTATCCGGAGGCGTTTTTCCGTCTCCACTTAAAATGGGAAAAATAGTACCCTTCCCAAAAAAAAAATGGCTTCGCATTTACTATCTGACTTTAGACCAATATCTATTCTGCCAATAATTTCAAAAATATACGAACGCTGCATTTACAACCGAATAATCAAGTATTTAGAACATCATAATACCTAATGTCCGCAACAATTAGGATTTAGAAGGGGATTTACGAAGATGCATGCAATATATAACTTCATCCAGTACATTCTAAATAAACTAGAAGACAACAAACATGCTTACTCAATTTTTATCGACTTGGCTAAAGCATTTGACAGTGTACCACAAGATATACTGCTGAACAAATTAACGGATTATGGAATCAGAGGAAACTGTCATCGTCTTTTGGTGTCATACCTACACAGCAGAAAATACATTACGACACTATATTTTGAAAATATTCCGTATGAATCCACCATCGCCTCTCCTCAGGCCGGGGTGCCGCAGGGTAGCATATTAGGTCCTTTGCTATTCTTCTTATTCGTTAACGACATACCGCTTAATATTAATGGACACATTACAATGTTTGCCGATACAACGATTAACACGCATAACAACTCCCTAGAAGACCTCAATGTAGCATCGGACGATATACTCGCAGAACTCAACACTTGGCTTGCTACCAACAACTTAAAAGCTAATGTATCAAAAACACACATTATCCATTATAGAGCACCCCCAGGGCTAACACACGTACATATGAATTGAGAGAAAATTCAGGAAGCCAACCAAGCGAAATTTCTTGGAATCACTATTTAAAACGACTTAAGGTGGGATACCCACATACAACACGTCTGTACAAAAATAGCCAAATATTCATATGTTATATACGCAACGCGCAAGGATATACATGAAGTAGCGGCAAGAATTGTTTTCATGTCGTACTGTCAATCTCAACTGTCCTACGGCTTACTCTTTTGGGTCTGTACAACATTGAATAATTTGCAAAAATTATTTATTGTCCAAAAAAGGTTAATACGGGCGATAGGGAATACTAAGCCTAATACCAGTTGCAGGGAACTATTTAAAAGATTACAAATAATGCCGTTAGCCAGTCTTTTCATATTTAAAACATTGAAATTTGTTAAAACCAACCTTAACCTTTTTGAAACAAATCAAGTGCACCATGATCATGACACTCGAACTAGTACCTTACGACTCCTGAAACACAGTTATAGCTTCTATCACAATCCGTTAAATTGTACAATGTCCTACCGGCTGAATTAAAACAATTACCAAGGAAACAGTTCTTAAAAAAAACAAGAATTTGTTACTACTGCAAAGCTTCTATTCAGTCGATGAATATATCAAACTGTGCGAGTCCTTATGAAATTACTTATTTAAACCTAGGCGCCCACACCTATGTATGGCCATCGATTTTACTTATTTCACTTATTTAACTTATTAAATTTTTATGTAATATATAAGTTTTAGATATTTTATAATTTAGACCTATATTTTAATTTGTTTGTAATTGTAAGTTTCAATTTCTAAGTTTTAGGACATTGAATTATTAATATATGAATCTTTGAAACGCATTAAATTCATAAAATATTTATTGACTCATCCATAAATGCTATTCTTTACTGGAAATAAAGAAATTATTAAATTATACAGGGTGTCTCATTTGAAACTCTGAAGTTGATGTCATTTTTTCCGGAAATGGAGAAACGTAAATGAAATCTATGTATTCAGAAAGGGGCATCATTTCAAACCATTAAAAGTTACCAAATTCCATTTTCGTACTACTAACCGTTTTCGAGATATCGGCTGTCTACTACCTCGTGGGGCACCCTGTATATCATATTAAAAAAAAATAGTTTATTTTAATAATAAAACTATAATAGCACTGCTGTTTTCTGATTTAATGTTCATTAAATGCTTTTTCTGTAAATTTAGTGCTTTTCTTAATTGTTTTTTTCACAATTTTTAAGCTTTTTTATCCGCTCTCTAGTTATGAGAGGTATTATTTATGTTTGAAATATTATATTATTGTACTGTGTAAATTTTAGAACTTAAGGTGTGTTCATGATGATTAGTGGTGTTCGATTATGGAAATGAATAATCGATTTTTGATTATTTTTAATTATCGATTATATCGATTAATCGAATTGATCGATTAATCGATAATCGAAATTATCGATTAATCGATTAATCAAAATAAAATTATCGATTAATGAAAAATTAAATTATCGATTAATCGATTAATTGAATATTTCTCGAGTAATAATCAAAACATCAAAGTTTTGCACAGCCTCGTGAATACTGTTTTTCATTCTAATTAATGTAAATTGGAAGCTGTAATCAATTCGACTGAATTAGGACATTATCACGAATAACATCCGTAGTGCTTCAAATATTACGGATCATTTTTTGCGAGTGCTTTGCGTTCATAATCACGAGACACGAGACGAAGACAAGAACCGATTACAATGGTAAAAATGCACGAGCAAAAAATTATCCAGCACGCGGGATATTCGGAAGACTATCGCACAATTTTAAATTAATGTAACAGACGTAATATAATAATGTCGCAATGCTTTTTGATTATTGATTTGGAATCAGTTTAAAATAGTCCTGGCTTTGACAGAAGTTAAAATTAGCACTTGTGCGTATACTCAGCAATGTATATTGTGTTCATCAGCAACTTATGATACTGTTGAAAGCGAATTTAAGGGATACAAAATTCAAGCATTTCCCAAGCATTGAAAAATATACAGACAAACAAACAATGATTTGCTTTAACCCAAGCAAAATTCTTGAAATTAAAGTTGCTGAGAAGAGAAAAATTCAATAGAAAATTTGAAGATTTTGGTAAGATTGAAAATATTGCACTATCTTTTTCAAATGTGTTTCAATAACATATCAACATAGAAGGAATTGTAAGTCAAATCTCTACAATAGTTGATGCAAATCAGAATTGATAGAAATGGAAATAATCAAACTTCAAATTTATTTGTATTTGAAATACAAAAATTGTTTTAGGAAATACACTTAAGAAAAATACCCAATCTTGACAAATGTCTTGCTTTGGCTGGATTTATTTGGCGGAATCCTCATTTTCTGACGAGTATTCCAGAATTAAAAATAAGAAATTCTTTAACTAATAACTATTTAACTATCCGATCAGTGTCTATAAATATCTCTTTTATCGGATGATCCCGCCTTTGAAAATATTGCCAAAATGAAAGGCCAACGATCTCATTGGTATTAGTCCTATGTAAATATTTATAATGTTCCCAATTTTCTTTGTTTTTCTTATTATAAGTTCGTTTAGTCCGATAATTCAAATACATCTATTATTCAAAGGATCTAAAAAATAAATAATCTATTGATAGATTATTAAAATAATCATTAACAATAATGAATCAATTTATTATTCTCTGGACACTGGCGTCAAAATTCTGTAATTTTGATAATAATAATCTTTATTCCAATAAAAATAGACAATATTTAGAAACACGCACTTAATATGGAGATATTAATTCATATTAATAAATTATTATGAATAATTGTTACAGTATGTTAATATAAGCTCGGCATCATAAAAATGATATTTAACCGATAGACTACAATTGTTTTTCATTGATATGCATTGCTGGTGCAGACTTTTCTTCGCAGAAAGTATAAACACCGGTGTATTTATTTATATTCACATGATTTATAACTCTATTGACATACCAAAGTGTACATTTCACACATGGTTCTTATTACTTTTTTGTCGATTAAGCAACATTAAAGTCTACGGCGGCGGCGGCCGAATCATGGGTTTCTTTATAAACGGACGTTTTTTTCTCGGATGAAACTCGAAAACTTGTAATACACTTCCATTAGTATTTATACCCACATATTTACAGCTTACCAATTTAATAAATGTAATGAATAAAGTGGACATGATGGCTTAATGTTAATATAACAAATTGGGCGGTTATTAAAATAATCAAATAATCAAATGATCGAATAATTAAATAATCGATTAATCGATTAATCAATTTATCGATTAACCAATTTATCGATTAATCGATTAAACAAATTATCGATTAATCGATCAATCAAATTATCGATTAATCAAATGATCGATTAATCGATTATTTTTTAGAATTAATCGGACTGTCGATTAATCGATTATTTATCGATTAATCGATTAGTTTGCACAGCCCTAATGATGATGTAGAAATACATCAATATTTGTTTTTTTAATGAATCAAACATTTTTATAAATTCAATAAAATGACATATAGTCTGAATATTTGAATATTCAACCTGTTCGTAACTCTGCAAAGCAACATTAAGTATTACTAAGACTATAAACAAATAACTTATTGAAACAACTACTTCCCTGGCTAGTGTCACGCCGGATATTGAATGATACAAAAGAAATTTATATGTTATTACTAGTACTAGTTTCAATAAGTTATTTTTTTATAGTCTTAGTAAGACTTAATTTTGCTTGCAAAGTTACGAACAGGTTGAATATTCATATTTTCACGTTTTATTGAATTTATTTAATGCTTTCTGCAACAAGTAAGGTTGTTTCTAATTTAGCTGTAAGAAATGTTCAAACGATCACTACTCTAGTTGACTCTTTAAATCTCAGTTAACTTAATCATTGTGCGCCTGTCCGGAGTCCAAACAATACATATCAGTACTTTGGACAATGTTCAGTAAACATTCTTAAGTATTTATATAATTTTAAGTCACACATAAAAAAAATAACAAGCAGGAACGCTGAGAATGTTGCTGCTGAAGATCTTTGGGTGGTGTTGTTCAAACACTTTCGTGCTTACCACTTTAACAGTACGAACTTTCGTATAATTATTAACTACATTTTATGTCTGGAAGTAACACACCTGCCGAAAGAGTTTTTTCGATAATGAATAAAATATAAACGAGTGAAAAAACACAGTTTAGTGTCGTAGTTTTGAAAACAATTTGAATTACCAAGACCAACATCAACATATCATGTAATAAGCTGCATTCTTAAAAATTTGAAAACTAGACTCCATATTTCGAAATAGATTTGCTCCGCTGATAAATATGAAGACAATTGATTAGACGTTACATTAATTCTACCTACCTACTTATTATTACTTTAGTATAAAGTGTTGCGTCCTCATTTTTTAATAAAAAATAGTGCAATACTAATAGGTATTTTTTTACAAAATTCTTTAGGCGTCTCGCTTTGATGAAAAAATAAACGGCTGCCCAGTTGTACACTAAATAACTGTTATTTTTCTACAACAATTTTTACATTTCTTTTCATATATCAATCAATAAAAATAATTTTAAACATTACTCGTAATCAGTGATTTATTATGAGATCGTGTATAGCTTCCATTAACACAAATAATGAATGCATTTTTGCGTGGTTACCTACTGAATAAATGCACATTTGCATAAACTTCTAGTCGTAATAAAAAAATGTTGGTTGCAAGTAACACTTACCTTAATATCAAATTGTAGATATCTCTTGGCAATCTCGGGCCGGACGAGCTTCTCTATTAGTTCAACAGGAACCAGAATGTGGCACTGATAAGCGGGGCAGAGTATGTGATGAACATTCCCGTCCTGTATCTTGGTCGTCAAGTAGATCTCCCAGCACGTCTTGCAAAAGGCGTGCCTGCACGACATTTGCAAAGATTGCTCCCATTTAGATATGCTCAAGCAGCATATTTCGCACTAGAAGCAATCATCAGTTAAGTACACAACGATCACAGATAGCCGACAAGGTGTTGAGATTACAATAATTTCTGGGTAAAGTATCGACGTCTCCTTATTCGAATCCGGGGAAATGCTGGAGTCGAAGGATCCCTGATTGAGGACAGAAGACGGGGGTTTCACTCCTGCGGACTGACAGCACTCGATCGGATCCTTCATCCACTTCTCCAGCAACAATTCCCTCGACCACTCTGCAAGACAACGTCGATTATAAATGGGCCGATAATGAAGAGAACCGTTACCGTTATTCCGTAATAAAGCTTCGGCAGTGAATAGCGGTATTTTTAACATGTCGGAGGTATCTACAAGTAGTTGGTCTTTAGCTTCTTGTAAATCCTGACTTCTAAGGCCACTGTATACTTCTTGTTCGCTTATTATCTCGTCTTCGTTTACCGTGTCTGCATTGTCTGCCTGCAGCAAAGAGAAACGTGCATTATTTAGTGCAGTTTAATTGGGGAAATTCTTCGTGCATCAAATCAATTCACTTTATAATGTAAGAATTTATTATTAGCTTTTAAATCAATACGGGACTGAACATTCTAAGAATACGTATTTATTTTTATTAGCGAAAGCTCGGGCATTCAGAGGAGTTATTAATCCTCAAGAGCGCGACGACAAAACGGGGTGCAAAACGTGTCTTTCATTTGTTTTTGATTTGATTTCCTCTGCTTGTCTATAAGATCGAGTATCGAAAAGGGTGGCATTCGATTTAGAATATAGAAACTTGACACCGAATACGATATGATTAGAGAAATCGGTGGCGCAGACACCGTATGCAAAGTATGCGGCGTATACAGATGCCAGGGTAGTGAAGGCGGCAAACAAGACGATAATAAGGATAATTATATTTAATTTGTACTCATTGATACGTTTTCATAAAGTATTTTTTTATTGTTGAGGGATTATAAAAGCGCTGATTAAACACTACTGGCGTATTGTTTAATTATTCGCTAATGTTCCGTGTAAGTTCTAATTTTTCCCGACTTTTTGCGCATAGATAAAGTAAAATAGATCGGCAACTGTATAAAACATTTACCGCGTTTCTAATTCGTCGTTAGCTACACGGGGCGGCGGCGGCGCTGGTATTGCAAAAGCGGGTGCGGGTAGAACGAGTTGCAGAGCTAGCGGGCTTCTAAATTTCATAGTACTTGATTAAAATTAAATAAAGGAGCAAAAAATAGTAATTTACGTAATTAGTTATGAAAAGTGCGATATTGTTTGACGAGTGCAATATTTCGTTTCGCTCGTTTTGGCAAATGCACGAGTCAAACAATATAGCATATTTCATAACGTATTGCGTATAAAACTTATTTAATTCCGTCAGAATATAATATAATAATACCACAAGAGGTTTAATTTGGCCGGATAAATTTTATTTGTTTGCACAAGCCATTGAATCGATACAAATTTCGAGAATGAATTGAGATGGAAAACACGCTTGCGAGTGGCACAAACACTGGGATCCAGCCGTTAAAATGATATTTATAATTATTGTTTTGTATAAATATATATTATTACTTACATTTAGTATACATTCCATACATTTCTGACGTTTCTTGTATTATATTATAGGTTAGAACCTCTCAGACAACACACACACGCGCACATACTACAAGCGGTATGAAGTTAGGAAACCAATAACAGCTGATCGTTTAATGGCCGCTGAACTTATTTCCAACGCACATAAAAGAGAAAACGCCAAATATACTAATATATCAATGTTTATTTGATACTATTAAAACACGATAGAACAAGATAGATATTAAATGCAATCCAATTCTTTCAGGCAGAGCTACCGTACGCTTGTGACATCTCGCGGCCGAAGTACGAAATGCCGTCGCCGGCTATAATTGCAAATGCACGTAACTAAAAGGTGAAATACTTACTTAATTGATAACTGATACATGGTTCGGAATGAAAACCGTAACAAACATTTCACGTGGAAGCGTGTCTGGAACGGATTTCAATTATATTTCACCGTATAAACTGGTTTGAATGATTGAATGATTTGAATTGAAATGCAACACCAAGAAAAACAGCCAGAATTTATTTAATTTTTCTACAATTGATGGCTTTCGGTATAAAAAGTAACTCATTAATATTTCAATAAAAAACTCCTTCGTCAAACCTCTTTTTAGGATGATTTTATATACGAATATCAAATGGTGTTTTTATAAACATGGAACAATTTGGATTAGCTTTCTCGTGATAATAGTGCGAAGAACATCATTCAAAATGCCCAGAGTTCGTAACCGTCGAAATTTTGTACAACTAAGTGATTTCGAGCGAGGTCGTATTTTTGGCATGAGAGAGGGTGGTCTTTCATTTAGAGAAATTGCCAATAGAATGGAACGTGACGCAACCACAGTAATGAGGTGCTGGTGAAGATGGTCTGAGGAAGGTTCACGTTCATGTGGTAGGTCCCCTCTAGTTTTTATTCCTGGCACCCTAAATGCATGGCGCTTCGTACAGGCTATTCTAGAGCCCGTTGCACTGCCGTACTTACAAGGGTTGCAAAACCCTATCTTTCAGCAAGATAATGCTCGCCCACATACAGCAAGGGTAACAATAGAATGTTTAGAAGAAGCTAACGTTGTAGTGCTTCCATGGCCTTCTCGTTCATCAGACCTTTCGCCCATCGAACATGTTTGGAATATGATACGCGTCGGACTAGGAAATTTACCCCGTGCCCCAGACACTTTGGACGAACTTCGTTTGCGCATTCAGGAAGCTTGGGATGAGCTACCCCAAGAAGATATTGATCACCTCATTCAAAGCATGTCGAACCGCGTGAATGAGTGCATTAGAAACAACGGAGGACCGACTCATTATTTAAAAAAAATGCTTGTGTAAGTAAGTTTTTCAACTGAAATTTTGATCGTTTACTTGAGACATTCAAACACAACTTCTGTGAAATTTTCATTAAAATCTGACCATAACTTCTTGGTGTTGCATTTTTCATTCAAACCAGTATATGTATTCAGAACTGACACGAACTATCCCTGTTCAACTGAAGTTGGCTGTTTACTAAAATTATTAATATAGAGGTCGTTGTCATGGTGAAGGTAAATAAATTTTTAACCATTTGCAAATTTTTTTGTCCGGCGGTTTTAAATGCACCTTTTTATACATTAGTTGAATTATCCAAATAAATAAACGTCAGTCGAAAATAATTCAGGTAGGGTAAACCCGACAGTTATTGGACACCGACAGTTATTAGACAATGTGACTTTTTATTTTAAAAATAAGGTTTTTGTATGCATTAGGCCAGTGGTTCCCAAATTTGTCAAAGTCGTGGCAATGGTTTTTATTAAATGGTAAATGATTTAAACTTATTTTTATTATTTCTGAGGTGGATTCTAGTACAAACGTAAATTAAATGGATGATACATTTACAATTTTTAATTTTCTAAAAAATATTCCTTTACGATTTTTCTCTCAAATGAATAGGGGAGCAAATAATTACACATATTTAATTTTACATGTTAAATCCCTATGTTCACCCCTTATCCCAGACACTCGGTATAATATGTATTTAATGGAACAAAATGCTTAGGTAATTAAGTACCAAAATAAAAGAATTTAAATATACAACTGAGTGTCCAATAACTGTCAAATTCCTGTCAAATAACTGAAAAAAACTGTCCAATAACTGTCTATTTGTGCATTATTTGTTTAAAAAAATTATAATTTTTAACTTCACCAAATCCAACAAAAATGAAGCAAACCACTCTTTCACATACTTAGAAGTTAACACTTGATTAATTTCATTCTTTTATATGATATGGAACTTTAAAGATAGATAATTCCCTAACTGTCCAATAACTATCGGGTTTACCCTACCTGTTTACATATTATAATTACAATTACTTATTATAATGTCTTCATACCCTCCGATATCGAAGAGTCTGCAAATTCTGTCATGTCTACTTTAATACCTCAAAACTCAAAAGCGAGGTATGATACAGCATACAAAAATTTAAAGGATGGTGCAACCTTAAGCAAGTAAAAAAAAGACAATAAATGAAAAGGTAATGCTTGCTTATTTTGAAAATTTGAAAGCATCAAAGTCGTCAACTCTTTGGACGACCTATTCAATGCTGAGAGCGGAACTTTCTCTTCGCAAAAATATTAATTTGAAAGAATATACCATGCTAATAGCACTATTGACGAGGCGATCCCTTGGATATCATGCTAAGAAATCGAAAGTTTTCACAAAAGAAAATGTAGAATCTTTTAAAAGAAGCTGAAGACAAATAATTTCTATTTACAAAGGTATGCTTTAATTTATGCGTATACCTTCTTTATGCAATTTATAATATTCTCTTAGGTCGCAAAGTTAATTGGAATCGCTGGTGCTTGTAGAAAAGCAGAATTGACGTTTCTACGAAACAAAAACTCGTGTATTCGAGAATTTATTGTTTCCGCGGGAAATATTTCTGGTGTCAATATGGTCGAACTTGTCAGAAAATATATAAATATGAGGCCCCTTACAACAAAGCACGATAGATTTTTTGTAAGACCTGTACAGTCCAATCTGTTAGTATAAATACCTTCGCGAAACTACCAACATTGATCGCACAGTATCTTGGCCTACTATGCCCAGGAGAATTCACAGGACACTGCTTTAGGCGTTCCTCAGCTTCACTCCTACCTGACTCAGAGGCAGATATATTAAGAATTAAACAACAAGGTGGTTGGAAATCCACCAGTGTTACAGAGGGATATGTGGAAAATTTACTCATGAATAAAAAAAGAACAGCTGACAAGATTCTGGGTAAGTGTTCAGAAAAAATTTAACCAATGGTGTATGTAATAATTTCGTTTTTAATATTTATAAATCTTAAAACTGCTCGAAGTTACTTGTTAATTGCTTATTGTTAGTAATGTTTGTTACAAATAAAGTTTCCTATTAAGCTTTTGAATGTGAGCAGATTACAAACATAACTAGTTACGTAAAGACTTTACATAACTACTTTACTACTTTACGTAACTCTATAATGACAGTTATGAAAAATTTGACGTTTCATAGCGTCAGATATTGAAGTAAAGTTTGACTTTTCAAAACGGACTTAAACAAAAGTAATTGATTAAAATAGTATTTTTTTTACGACCGTTCCCGAAAACAGACATATCGTCGCAATACCTTTGCATTGAAAGTTGTCAGTTGTATACTTATCACTTTAGACAAGTTATATCATGCTTGAAAATTAAATTTTCAAAACAGCGGTTTGAAAAATGAAATCCTCAAACTGCAAAAATGTGTCAAAATCATTAAAATAAAATGGGTAGTGACGAAGAACAATTAATTATTTATTAATCGATTTTAAAATAGCAATAAGCAAATTTAGATTAAAAGTTAAGAATGTTTTGACACTGATAATACACATATCTAATCGAGATAGATGCCGGTAAATTCGAGAAAAATTATGATTGAAATATACTTAAGAAAATGTTTGGTAGTAGGAAAACACATTTTGAAAGCTACATTGCATGCTCGTACCTTGCATGTAAAATTGGTACTCACATGCAAAACGAAGCTTTCAAACAATCTATTATTAAAAAAATCGTCCCGGAAGTAAAGAAATCGTTCTGAAAGTGAAGAAAAATCATCCCGAAAATAATTACTTTCGGTACGATTCTGTAAAGTGGTACTTTCGATTAAATAAATCACACCGAAAGTGTGCAGAAAATACTGTATTTATTACAGAAAGCACAAATGGTTAGTGATTCAATACGAGGTAGATTGAAAAGTTTCCGGAATGGGCAAGAAAACGCAGTAATTGAACAGGTTTTTGTTTTTATTTTTCAACATAGTACCCTTGCAGGGCGATACACTTTTCCCAGCGGTGTCCAACTTTTTTAAGCCTTCAGAAAAATATAATTTCGGGAACTCTGCAAAATAAGCTTTAGTGGCGGCGATGACCTCCTCATTTAACGTAAAGCGCTTGCCTCCGAGCCAAGTCTTCATGTTTGTGAACAAAAAGAAGTCACACGGGGCCAGGTCTGGAGAGTACGGGGGATGCGGCACCACCTTGTAGCCCATGATACTATAACTATAAGATATGCTCACGCGCATGTCGTTTTCCGTCTCTGTCTTGCATGTGACGTCAGCCGGTGACAAACCAAACGCAGGGGTTGATAATAAAACTTATGTCGCATTACTTTCTCTGTTTCGTACAGATTGATTTCGATTAAAAATGGTGTGTTGTGCAGTTTTCGGCTGTTTTAGTAATAATAATAAAAACAGCAAGAGTTATACACCAGACAACCGTTATTTTTCATTCCCAAAAGAAAAATCAATTTGTGAAATTTGGGTGCATAGGTGCTATCAAAAGCATAAATTTAACATTAAAACGGCAAGAATATGCTCAAAGCATTTTACAGATGATGATTATTGCCTGAAAGATCAGCTTTTGAATACAGCACGTCATAAATGGAGACTTAAATCTGACGCCATACCCACGGTCAATCTAAAAATAATTGCAGGCTCTCCACAAAAACGCAACGAAAGAAAAAAAAGGCGAACACTATTAAAAAGTATAATTGAGTAAGTAATTTAAAGTGTATATATTTATATTAAATGTGTGCATTGTGAAAAATGCCCCTTAAATGAAAAAAATTAAACAAAATATTAAATGCATGATAATCTACTTTGAGATGTATTGTTTCAAATTATATATATATATAGGCATCAACAAGAAAATTCCACCACAGAAGCTATAGAAATAGATGAAAATGTCAACGTTTCAGAATCATATTCAACGGAAAATAGGACAAAAAACATTAATATTGCTACTCAAACTGAAAAGTAAGTAATTTCAATTTATCTACAATCATATAATAGTTGCATTTTAGCTTACAAGACGATTCACTAAAAATTGAAATGCTTGAAAAAAAATGTAAACAACTTGAATATATTATTGAGAAGCAAAATAAGGATTTAAATTCTATAGAAAAACATTTTACTCAAGGGCAACTAAAAAAATTAAAATCTGGCAAACAAGTCAAATGGACAGAAGAAGATATTGCCGCAGCGATATCATTATATGCTTCAGGTCCACGTTCCTATCGCTTGCTAAGGAAAAAAAATACCCTCTACCAGGAATATCAACGTTGAGAAGATGGGCAGGAAAGATTGATATGCGTCCAGGTAATATAATAAAAAAATCTAATTGTATTATATTTGAAATTAAATAACAATATTACGGGTCGTTGAATAACAATATAATTAATGACACACAAAAAAGCAGTTATTTAAAAAATAATCATATTAATAGTTATATAATAATAAATTATAAAATAATAAAATCATTCCTTTAACAAAATCATCTGTTTTAGGTATTTTACATACAGTATTTAAACTTATGAAGAATAAGTTGCCGAGTAAAATGGAAGCAGCGTGTGTACTTCTTTTTGATGAGATGAAAATACAAAGTGCATTTGATTATGATAAAAAAAAAGACACAACTCTGGGTCCATCAAAATATGTTCAAGTCGTGATGGCTCGTGGTTTGTGTGGTAATTGGAAACAACCTATATTTTATAATTATGATTGTAAGATCATGTGATTTGGGTGGGAGCAATAGAGGACTTTGGTCAGAACTAGATATATCTGAAAACAAAACATGGTTTGAAAACCCTGTAAGTAAAAAGAAAGTTTACGTTTTTGCAGATGCGCCCCATATGATTAAACTTTTGAGAAATCATTTTCTAGATACAGGTTTTGTAATTAACGATAAAATAATATCGTCAAAACCAATTGTAGATCTTTTACAAAATACAAATAATTTGGATTTGAATATTTCTCATAAAATTAATGAAAGTTTTTTAACCGTCAAAGGTATCCAACGACAAAAAGTAAAATATGCCACAAAGCTATTTTCACATTCGGTATCAAAAGCTGTTTCAAGACTGGGGTCTTTAGGTTTATATGATAATGATAATAATTGGTGCGAATGTTCAGAACTTCTTAAAGTTACAAATGACTGGTTTGATGTTTTTAATTCAAAAATTGCCAATAGTGACTCAAGAGCACACATAAAAGCTTATGGTCTAGATTTAGATGAGCAAAATACAATTTTAGACAAGATGTTGAACACAATACTTTGCTTAAGAAAAGTGGGTTCAAACCAATTATTGCCATTTCAGAAAGGTATTATAATTAGCATAAAATCATTAAAATCAATGTTCAGTGATTTAGTATCTGATTTTAACATTACATATTTACTCACACATCATATTAACCAAGATCCTTTAGAGGGGCTTTTTTCAATTATTAGGGCTATTGGGGGTCTGAATGATCATCCAACTGCCTTACAATTTAAGTATAGACTTCGAAATTATCTTATGGGAAGAAATTGTGAAATAATTTCCGAATCATCAAATAATGATTCCAACAATATACCTATAGAAGACATCAACTATCCCAAAAGTAGTTCAGAAGATGAAAGTATAAAAGCCGTAGAAACGGTGACCGGACAAATGTTTGGATCTTTAAAAGTTTGTTTAGATAATATTAATGACGAAAAAGAAGCTCTTGATATTACGGAATTGGAGTGGGATGGATTAGAGAATTTGGCTGGGTTTATCGCCTTTAAATTAAGGACAAAGGAAGAGCTAGGATACATTGCAGACAATAATGATGTATCATTTACATGGATTAATCATGTATCTGAAGGTGGTATGATGAAACCTACAAATGATTTTCTTAAGAAGTGTTTGGAATTAGAACATATTTTCAAGCAATTTAATGGAGACTCAATTAAAATTTGTTCCAATTTTATAAAACAGTTGTTGAAATGTTCAGAAAATGTCGACTTAAGCCAAGATGCTAAAACACTATTTTTCAAGTGCAAAATGTATTTTAAAATTAGATTTTTAAATAGAGAGCTTAAAGAGAAGTCTAATATTAGAAAAAGAAAGTTTACTAAAATCGCAAAGTAATTTCATAAAGAAAGAATTTATCTTTGCAAATAGGGTGTAATATAATCATAGATTTTTAGAAATATCCGTTTTGATATTTTAAATCAAACTACGGTATTTATATATTTAGAGTTAGTATTAGATATAAGAATTTCTTGTTTTTATTTAAATAAGGAGCTATGTTCATAATTTTAAATAAAATATTACAGACGTTAGGCGTTTTATTTCGATTACTTTGCCTAGGAAGCTTTTATTTTATTTATTTGAATTTAAAATGTATTAGGACTGCTAAAATTAAGTGTTTAATTTATTTTTACACAGATAATAAATGCCTAAAATTGAATCACATGGATTAATTTTTATTGTTGATATGGTAAGATATTTAACTAACAACGAAACAATATCTAAGTTGGTGTTAAGAAGGCCCTGTGCACCTATTTTTGCAACGTTGAAGTAAAATAAAACAGACAATATATGAAATTATTGTAATAACCGTTTCGCTTTTACATCGGCTTGTCACGGTGTGACGTCATGCGCGAACTGATCCTAAACGCGTACACGAAGTGAGCGTATCTTATTAGTTTTAGTATCATGCTTGTAGCCCAATTCAACCAATTTAGCATTGGCGATTCGGGATGAATGGGCCGGCGCGTTGTCGTGGTGGAAGAGCACTTTTTTCCGCTGCAAATGAGGCCGTTTCTCCTTCAATATGCCGTTGAATTGATCCAATAAATCGCTGTAGTATTGTCCCGTGATAGTTCTTCCCTTCTGCAAAAAGTCGATGTGTATCACACCTTGCGAATCCCAAAAAACGGTGGCCCTGACCTTACCAGCCGATGGGACAGTCTTTGCCTTCTTCGGAGCAGATTCGCCGGGAGAAATTCACTGTTTCGACTGCTGCTTGGTTTCTGGTGTGTAGTGGTGGATCCATGTTTCGTCCACGGTCACGAATCGGCGAAAAAAATCCGTTGGATTACGATTTAACAAGGCCAAACACTCTTTTGAAGTGGTCACGCGATTTCGCTTGTTGTCCATAGTCAGCAAACGCGGCACCCATCGCGCCGACAGCTTCCTCATGCCCAAATGTTCGTGCACGATATTTTGCACACGTTCATATGAGATGCCCATGGTCTCTACTATTTCGCGCAACTTCACTCGTCGATCGACTAACACGAGATCATGGACTTTGTCGACCATTTCTTCATTTGTGGCCGTTTTTGGACGTCCACTGCGTGGTTCATCCTTGGTGCTCGTACGGTCACGTTTGAACTCGCTCACCCAGAAACTAATAGTCGAAAATGAAGGTGTGGATGTGCCATGAACTTTCTGCAAAATATCTCGTATCTCCGTCGCCGTTTTCCCATCCATCCAGAAATGTTTGATGACTGCACGAAATTCGTTTTTATCAATTTTTGCAAAAGTGCCTGACTTGCTTCACAAGATATCCTAGTAAACATAAACGGAACGACGCATGTGTCTGAAAATTTGACAGCTTTCCTAAAATAAGTTAGCCTTGACAACCATCATAACAATTTCACGATACGCGCGCCATCTCTTGCCCATTCCGGACACTTTTTAATCTACCCTCGTATAATAATAATCGTTTATTGATGTTATTCATGAAAATTTTTGATAAATAGTTACAAATAAATATTAATAATTTATGTTAGGTTAGAGAATTCAGACTTTATGATAATTTAAAATATCTATATTCTCTTTCAGAGAAATACTCGGCTTTAGCATCGAATAATGCATCGATCAAGTAAAGGTTTTCTTTTCGAGCCCGTATTCTTGAAAGTACGCCAAGGGTATGTTTTCAATATGTTCATATTCTTACCATTGCACCATTCTTTAAAAGGTGCCTTCAAATATAAATTCTTCGCTGTTCTATGATCTGCTCCGCTACTTCCCTATTCTCTTCTATATTCATGTTGACAATACCTGATTAATTTTATTAAATGTCAGTGTCACTATATAACTTAATTTGAATTGAAATTGAATAAGTAGTGAAAAATAGTATATTATTAAACGAGTGAGAAAGTTGGCCATTGCCACGAGGGTGAAGTTTGCAATTCACCCGAATGTCAATGGCCAACTTGTCCACGAATTTAATACTATACTTTTATCTACACCTACACTAAAATTGACCCATTAAAATAAAAGTTATCGTATGTAAAGTGCCGCATTAAATAAATCGTGCGCAAATAAATACAAATCGTGTGCAAAAATCCAATGCAATTTAAATGGGACTTTCATTACTAAACGATTTGTGGTAGGCAACGGAATCAATAGCAACTGTCATGTCATACGTCAAATCGGTCATACAGGTAATATTTTCTTTAATTAATTTTTTCCGCTACCGACAACGTAAATACGCATTGCATGCATGGTTACAGGTACCGTAAGTGGCTGATAACATTCGTGGTGTTTGTTGTCCTTGACGACGGAACTTAATTTTTACTTACGGACCTAGGAAAATAATAAACAGAAACGTAACGCTCCAACATATAGGCGAGCAACACATTTTCGTCTATACCTACAGAATCGGCATCCTTTTTACATAACCACTGCTTAAAAAGAGTCGTAACAGGACACATACCTTTTTTGATTTTGTCGGTAACACATTCTAACACGCAATATTCGCAGCTTCGTTTGCATCCGTGCCCGCAAAAACTGTCACTGGATTGACACAAACAAACAAAATTCGACATTGTTTTTTCCGTTGCTGGGTTGCCATAGGACGCATAGAACGCATAGGTGACTATAAAAATTTGAATCCCAAAAGTTACAAGCCGTATTTTAGAATCATTTTTGATCATTTTTAAGTATTATATTTCCGGTAGCGGAAAAAAATTAATAAGCAACACGGAACGTAATGACAATTAACATTTTCGGCAGGCGACGAGCCTCGGCTCCGCCTCGGTTCGTATTCGCCTACCTCAAATGTTAATACGTCCTTACGTTCCTTGTTACTTAAATAACTATTATATAACTGTATTTTTGTAGGTACTATTTGTATAGTTTGTATAATTGTGTTTATATAATACCTACGACGGAAATGGAGAGTGACGAAGAAATGTGTACACCTCCCGAAGTGGCCAAGGCGGTCGATAAGGTAACATCAAACTTATTACCTGCCAAATCTAGGAAATTATATACGAACACTTATAACGTTTTCTTGGATTGGTGTAGTAAGAAGAAAGTAACAAAATATACAGAAAATGTGTTCGTGGCATATTTTTCTGAAATATTCAAAAACTTCAAAGCATCAACCCTATGGTCACACTATTCGATGCTTAAAGCCACTTTTAATATAAATAAGAACATTGATATAAGCAAATTCAATAAACTGATTACATTTTTAAAACGTACATCAGAAAATTATACACCCAAAAAATCTAAAATATTCACTTTTCAAGAAGTGGAGAAATTTATTAATGAAGCTCCTGATGATATATTTCTGATGATGAAGGTTACAAAAAAAAATGTATTCATTATATTTACAAACATATTTGTTTAGGTTGTAGTAATATTTGGAATATCGGGTGCATGCCGTCGGCAAGAATTGTACGATATTTTACTGGATGATATTCAAGATGTAGGAACTGCTATAATTATAACCATTAAAGAATGCAAAAATAAAATTCCCAGGACTTTTACAGTTATTGATAGCAAGGATAATACTCCAAGTTTTATACAAATTTGCCGAAAATATGCTTTGCTACGACCACCCGTAACAGACCATAAAAGATTTTTTGTCTTCTATAGAAATAATAAATCAATTCGGCAAAATACAATATCTGATAGCCACATTTTTAAATCTACAACATCCTAATACTTATACAGGACACTGCTTCAGACGATCATCTGCTTCCCTATTAGCAGACTCAGGTGCCGATATTTCTGCAATTAAACGCCACGGAGGATGGAAATCCACTACCGTTGCAGAATCATACGTGGAAAATTCATTAGAAAATAAAAAAGAAACAACGAAGAAAATTTTTGAAACTAATAAAGAAGCTCAACCGTCTACGTCTCATAATTCCTCTGTATATACTCAAAAGAAGTACTAATTCATGGAGAAGAAAAAAATCATCCTAATATTATAATTAGTAATATTAATAATTGTAATAATTTAACAATCAATATTAATGTGTCAAATACTAAAATATCAAATAAAATATCTACTTGTTTAAATTTTAGTATAGGTGTAGATAAAATATTGTATGAAACACGTGTGTGAAGTACTTTTGCGCACTCGTTGCGATTACGACACTCGCCTACGGCTCGTGTCTTAAACTTCGCAACTTATGCGCAAAAGTATGCACGGTGATACACCTCGGAAAACATTAGCAAATAAATGAACAAATAATTATATTATAACAAAAAAGAGTGGAAGGAATGCGGCAGCGTGGGTGAAAGAGAAGGAGAAGGAAGTGGAAATTCAGGAGAGGCAGGGATGTATCAGGGAGAGTGAGTATAATGATATGTATGAAAGGTGGCAGGTGCATGGGAGGTTGCCGAGATACCTGGGTGAGAAGGGGCTGGGCAGGGAGGAAATGGCGACGCTGGCAAGAGCCAGGTGTGGATCAGGAGAGAGAGGGAGGAAAGTATGGATGGGTACAGAGTATGGGAGATGTGTATTGTGTGAATGGGGGAGGGATACTTGGAGGCATTTGGCAAAGGAGTGCGAGGGTGTGTGTGAGGAATGGGTGGGAGGGGGGAAAAGAGTGAACGAATGGATGAGAGAGGACGGAACCGGGGTGAAGACACTGGCGAGGTTGGGGTGGGAAAAGGAGAGGAGAAGGAAAGGAAGTTAATGTAATTTGTATTTTATTTGTATGCCAATAAAGGTCTTTTTTTTTTTTTTTTATTATAACAAAACCGTTCTACAGAATGTGTTCAAATAATATGACGAACGAGATAAACAATAAACTAACCACTAATTTGACTTCAGTATTATGAAAAAAATATATCGGCTGTGAGCGTACGTAGTGAACTTCATATATTTTGTTTATTGACATAAAAACAAATGTCGGAAGACAATAAAAGGTGTTTAGCAGTTCCAGTGCAAAATTCTTAAACATACCTTTATCTATCGGCCACGGTGTTTAGCAGTTACACTGCAAATTTATACAAGTAAGTACTAAATATAGTCGCCGGACATAAAATAAGGGCGCTATTGCACAAAGGTAGATCCACTTTTTGAATGTTCCGCCTTTAGGTTAGGTTCGGTTAGGTGGCGGCAAAGCCGTCACGAATGTATAAAAAAGGGGCTCAAAACGTAATGAAAATTAAATAACGAAATTAAGCGAAATAGTTACAAGAACGAAAACGGAAGTGACATTTTTTAAACGAGATCCGAAACGAAATAAATAATTTTCTAATACCGGATTTTACCGTTCTTATCAAATTTTAAAAGTATCGGAAACTGAAGGTAAAAAATCTCTTATTAGGAGTTGTTTTCCGAAAACGAAAACTATAAATTTGTGTGAGAACATAAAGAACGAATCAGGAATGAACGAAATATATTTCGGTTTTAGTCTCTAAAAAGTAGGAAGTAGTTTTGCGGGCTTGCCTTAAATATGACAGGTTAAGAGCGTTGGGAGTATCAGAACAGTATATGTAAATGCATGTAATTTGTTAACATGAATTGAAGCTAAATGGTTAAATTTATTCTATTTCGGTTTTCACCGAGTAGAAGATGTTATTGTTTAGTAATGGATCTTCTAACTGTTTTTGTCCAATTTCACCTCAGAGTATTTTTTATAATAAGATTAATATTGAGAAAAGTGCCCGATAATAGGCTTATTTTTTTCAACAAAGTTAACGCAGTAAATAAAGTTACAATATTAAAATAAATGAGTCGATGCAAGAGCCCAATATGTACTCTTGAATCTCACATAAAAATGATTTATTTTGATTGGAAAACCAATTTTATTTTTATGTTAACGTGCGACAGTGTTTCAGTGATTAATGTGGGTCTAGGATTATTTTCTCTTTTCGTCGCACACTATGCCCCGCTATCTCGTTGCTCCGCCCATACCAGTGGTGTTCGTCTCTGACACAAGATATTGAATTACGATCCGACGACAGAAATACTATTTTGAAACACGTTTCTTACGAGCATTTATGAGCGTACGTATTCAAGTTTGGTATGAATGAGTGTGCTAATGTATGCTTTATGAAAAGTGTGATTTACACATATACACGTTAATAAAATGCTATGGATTAATTTTAAATGGATATGTTTGCAAAATAGAAAAATTATATAATCGAATTCGAATTTATAGAGTGTAACTGTTTCGAATCGTTCTGCCAGTTTGGGCGACGGACTCGTCATAAAGAAATAAATCGTACGAGTGAACAATGCGGAAGGAAAGAATGAGGCCTGTTGGTCTCAATTTCTTTTTGGTATCTGGAGGCCCTTAATTTATGCAGGATCCGCCACGCAGAGGGTCCCCCAGTCGCCAGCTGCAGCGCTTGATTACCCTGGCGCACTCACTTTTGACCATTACAATTAAAACTAAATTGAATTATAGTACTCTTATAAGACTAGAGATCAAGGTAAAGTTACCATAGGCTAATTGCGATTGAAATCACATTACTTAAAAAAAAGTTTTTGATTCAAGCAGATTAACAGATAAAAAAAAAAACATTATTTTAAATTGATTTAAATTGATTTCATGAGCATTGATATGAAAACTAGCCTAAATTGTAATACCGGCTAGGCGTTTTTTTAACTGCTACAATTTCCGAGAAAATTGAGGCGGTCATTCAACTTGTATACCATATATGTCGCTATACAATTGTTCTCGGCCAAGAGTGGGATTAAATGTTAAATGCTCTTAACCATAAGATAATATTCTTTTGAAAGTAATCGAACATATTATCTTAAAAATATAATTTTCAATTTTTATATTTAACAATATTAAAATTTGAATTTTTAAAGAACGAGTTTTAAAAATCATTAGGTTTCATTTTAGATTTAGAGGCTGAAAGCGTTTGAATTTTTAATCAAATTAATAACAGTTAATTCCACACTCAAAAATGTATTTTTGCAGTTATTAAATGTCGTGTGTCCAATAAGGACAATAAGGAATATAATTTCGATGCGAAGATAACATTTCATTCATTTTCATTTTTGGGTTATTGGGACTTTGTTCTGAAAATCAAGTATGGACAAAAAATTAAGAATTTCGGGTTTTACAAGTGAACTAATTTTAAGTGGGATTTTGAAAGCAAACGTATTCTCTATAATATGCTAAATTATTATAAATTTTATATAACTCTAATATATTCATATGACACAGAAAACATTACAAAATTATAATGATTTTCTTTGTTTCTTTGTTTTTTTCCCAAAATTAAGGCATTGGTGAAAAACATTTGCTAATACAAAATATTCAGTTTTTTCGTTATTTGTAACATTTATTTGAACTTTTGTAAAAAAAAATTATTTAAAAAATAACGAAGCGAAAATAAATTTTGTATTCATTAATCTGTGGTTAAGCCGAGTTAATGGAATTTATCTGACAATAAATTTATAAATAATTTACTCAAGTTGTAATAAGTACAATATATTCACTAAAAATGTAATAATATCGCCATTCATAATTTATTTCATATTTCCAATTTGATTGCTTGCCGATCGACTTTCTACCCGAAACAGATGGTCGTGCGGTGTTTATTTATTTTTCTCGCTGTTTGTTTACATAACAGTCCTGTGAGCGAAGAGCGATTGCTCGAAATCGGGGCACGCGGTTGTATTGCCCGACCAAGTCTACACCACTGAATCACGAGCGAGACAGACAATAATACTTCCCGTAAGTAAGAGCAGTAGCATGGGTTCCGACTCTAAGACACTCGTTTGCGGTTAATATATACCACGCCGTGAAATGAATTTTATGCGGGATGGATATTAGACCTCTCACAATTATATTCTTTCGACTACTCCCAACGCTCTTAATAAATCGAGATTTCGAAGTTAATTAATTTCTATCCAATATTGGTGAACTCTACTTTACTGAAAAAATAAATTATGCTCATTTTCGTATCAATTAATAGCCTTGAAAAAACATTTACCGCACATTTCTTGAACAAAAATTTCAAAATATAGTGGGTGCGTTTTTGTGCAATAGCTTCAAAGTAAGAAACACTTATAAATACAGTATAAATACACTTAATTCTAGCAGTTTAAAATAATAGTACTAAAGAATGGATGAAGATCCAATCGAGCGTCAACGCAGATTAGCAAGAGAAAGACAGAGACGTTGGAAAAACTCAACAAAGTCAAGAGACGCTTGACAGGCTACAAAAAACAAATGCTGCATCTCAAAGACAGCGAATTGCAAACGAAACTGAGGAACAGTCTCAACTCAGGCGAGCAGCAAATGCTGCATCTCAACGGCAGCGAATTGGAAATGAAACTCCGCAGCAATCACAGACCAGAAGAGCAGCTAATGCTGCATCTAAACAGCAGCGAATTAGTAACGAAACTCCACAGCAATCGCAGACCAGACGAGCAGCAAATTTGGCATCTCAACGGCAGCAAATTGTAAATCATAGAGCTGAGCAAAGTCAAATAATTCGAAATGAAGCAATTAATTTCATTGAAGATAGTGTTGATACCCATGACTGGAGCCTTAAATATTATTTGCCAGTTCTGTAAATCAAAGAATTTTTCCAAGGAGCGTCCAACAGATGGAAAGTTTACAAATTGCTGTTCCAAAGGCAAAATTAAGTTGCCACACCCTATCGATGAGACTGGTGCTGTACTTGAATATCCTGTTTGTCCGCATTTACCCTCGGAATCTTACAGATTCAACGAGCCAGTTTATTACCATCCATATCTTGAGTGCAAACTTGGATCCGTTCACATATGCCATCTTTTTTCCCTAGGGTGAGCCCGGATGGCAGCCGCACTGGACATGCGAATCATATGAGGGAGCACAGCAAAAAAGAGTTCGCATCAAAGTCAGCATGCTTTAGTATAAAGCGGCACAGACCGCAATTCGGGACGAATTCAGTCTCATTATGAGAGCAGGAAAACTTTCGCAGCAGTGGGTGGTCGATTCTTACCTGCAAGTAGAAGCCAACAATCTGAATTACATACGCAACCACCAACAATCACTTCGAGCTGAAAATTACCAAGGGATTGCTGATCATATAACCAACTTAGCAGAAAATGCAAACATATCTGCAGGAATTCCAGTGATTTTACCATCAAGTTTTGAAGGATCTCGCTCGGAACATGCGAGAACGCTGCATTGATGCCATGTCTATTTTTAACAAGTCGGGTGGTCCAGATATTTTTATAACGTTTACTGCAAATTCTAATTGGCCCGAAATAAAAGACAATTTGCGAGCAGGCCTGGTTTCAACTAAACATTGAGGATTTCAACGCACAGCAATTTCTCTACACAGAAATTCCAAACCATTATGTGTACGTTCGTGGAAAATGGCAGCCGCGCTAACGAGGTGGAGAAAAGATTGTTCCAAGAATGTACACAGTTAGTCTAAAAAACGAGGAGAGGTTCTTTTTAGGTATGCTTTTGCTGCATGTGGTGCAACCAGTTTTGAGTTTATTCGAACGTTTAATGGAGAAGTTCACTCATCGTTTAAAGAAGCAGCAGCAGCACGTGGTCTTTTGGAAAGCAACGACGAATGGGATCGATGTATTGCTGAAGTAATCGCTTTTAATATGCCGCCACAACTTCGAGAGACTTTTGCCTATATTTGTTGCTTCTGTCATCCATTAAAACCACTTGATCTATGGATCAAATATGCAGACCATATGACTTTAGACTACAGCCGAAAAAATACGGAAGATGCAGCAAAAAATTTGACTCTTCACGACATCAATGAAATTCTAATTCAACATGGACTTGATTGCCTACGCTGTGGTTTGCCAAATCCGACTGGAAATCCTACAGAAGTTCAAGCATTTGACCCCGATCAAAAAACGGCTGAATGCAGAACAACAAATTGAGATGCTAAATGAGCAACAGCATGAAGATTTTGAGAAAATAGTTGCTGCTGTTTATAATAATGACTTAGAGCCTAGATGCTTCTATATGGCCCCGGTGGTTCTGGTAAAACTTTTTTGTACAACACTTTGATGGCATTTATTCGTGGAAATGGAAATATTGTGCTTCCGTATGCAACAGCAGGTATTACAAGCACGTTGCTTAAAGGATGACGAACAGTATATAGTGGGTTTAAACTGCCAATTCCACTTTTCGAATCTTCAGTTTCACAAATGCGTTTGACATCACCCCAAGCAAGAATTTTACACGAAGCTTCTCTAATTATCATCGCTGAAATAACAATGCTTACAAAGCATGGAATAAGATGTATCGACAAACTACTGCGAGATATAATGAGTAACGAGAGGCCCTTTGGAGGTAAAGTGTTTGTAGTAAGTGGAGATTTTAGACAAACACTGCCAGTTTTTCCCATAGGAAATCGAACCGACATTGTCGAATGCTGCATCAAATCGTGTAATTTGTGGATTTTTTGTCAACGCCCCCTTACCACAAATATGCGTAGTGTAGGTCAAGAAGAGTACAACAATTGGAAGATGAAAAACTGTACATATAAAAATCGAAAACACAACGTCTGACACTGAAGCATACATAATATTAAACAAAATCCAGTTTGTGCCAAAACCATAGAAATATATCTAAAACAACAGATAGTCAACTGAATTTATAAATCGTCCTTTATTGCCATTACCGGGCAATTTTGCCGTGATTTTCACGGGCAATTGCTAGTATTAAATAATTACCTAAAGATTTTTCTGTTTGTATTAAATTATAATGAATAATTTTTCTTTTTGGAAATTACGGCAGTTCGCTGACAAAAAACGAATCGTAACCATAGTAACAACTAAACTGTTGGGCAATGAAACTGCTATCATTTGATTGGACGTCACCTGTGGAGAAAATGATTCGGTGGAATAATGGACAACTTTCTCAATCAAAAACGATTTAACAACATTTATATTATTTAATAAGATGCGAAAAATAGTATATACACCACGGTTGAGAAGTCCATTATTACCCTCGCTCTTTAGATCCTTCAGCCTTTCTTTTAATTTTAAGAGGTGAAAAACTGAAAGGAAACGAATATTCACATACTTTCGATTTTGTTTGGTAACATAAAGTCGCCCTCATTAATTATGGTCTACTGTTGAATGATTTACGGACGAGATTTACAAATTGTATTAGCAGGTTGGACTATCTAGCGTCATTTGCTGTAGCAAATTCTAGCGATACTTGCGCCATCCGATGTATCCAATGTGAAGCTCTAACACGAACAAGTTAATTCGAATGGAGTGCGTAGGGCATGTTTTCGCGCATTTGTTGGTTGCTAAGATACGATATTATTTGCAAGTATACAGTGCGTTTTTTTTATAAATGCACCATAGGGATTTACATGTTAAAATTTGTATGTCTGTTAATGGTTTTCTTATTGCGAATTTCAGTATAAATTTTAATATACTGGAAGTTTGCAATGTGTTTAAAAACTTCTAATAGTTTTTATAATAAAAAAATCGTAAATTTTAAAGAAATTAAAGAAAATATGTGACTAATTTTTTAAATATTATTTTAGTTTTATCAGTAGGCGTGTCTGTTGTCGATAGAGAACAAACATCTGCCACAGTTAGAATTGGTTAGACATTTCGCACATATGTACGTATAATTTAAGTGTACATAGAAAAAATTGATACAATGTCTATTTACACCACCGAAGAAAAAGTGTTTATTATCACAGCGTATAGATATTAGAGGTAGCTCCAGTAGAGTGGTATGTGATCATTTTGCGGTGAATTATCCCGACCGGCCGATCCCAAATAAAACAACTGTTTTGAGGTTATAGTTAGGCAATTGTAAAACGTGAAAGGACATTACTGTTCAGCTTATTACGGCAAACAATTTGAATATTTATTATGAAGTGAATAGATTTAAATATTTTCCAGAGCAATTTTTATTACGTTGTATTTCATATTCTAATTCGTATTTACAACTTTTGTAAGTTATTTATTGTTGATTGTCAACAAACGCGCCTACTAATAAAACAAATAATAATTAAGCACCGAAAAATATTTTCTTTAATTTCTTTAAAATTTACGATTTTTTTATTATAAAAACTATTAGAAATTATTAAAGACAATGCAAACTTAGAGGGTACCAAAATTGATACTGAAATTCGCAATAGGAAATCCTTTAACAGGCATACAAAATTTAACATGTAAATCCCTATGGTGCTTCTATAAAAAAACGCACTGTATAAAATTTGATAAATAGCTCTCGCATAATTATTAACGTGCAGTACTTAGATACAAGCGGTTTTCTTTTCATATGTCTTTCTCTCCTCCAAAGCATTCACCATGTAGTCCCCATATATTAAAAGATTGTTGGCTATTGATGAACCGTGTCTGAATTCATGCTACCGCTCTGACTGCAATACGTTAATTTGCAAGGAAAAAAAGTAGATATTAATTTTTGAAAAATTTTTAGGAATGCGGGATAAAATGGAAATTGGCCTGTAATTTACAACGAGATTTTTAGCACCATTTTCATGAACTGATGTAATAAATGCGTCCTTCCGGTAAGTTGGAAATTCACGACATTTTAAGGAATTATCAAAAATAATCCAAAGAGGACGGCATAAAGAGAGTGGACATTAGTTAAGTAGTACTGCGGGTAAACCATTAGGTTCCATTGAGTTTGTTGGTTTAAGATGTATAAGTTTCTCTAAAACCGATGAAATGCTGACATCAGGAACAGAATGCAGGTTCACGTGAGAATCACTAACCTTAACATTCCAAAATGTTTTATCTTCTAAAGGTAGAAACGCCAAAGTGGCGGAATCTATTGCCTGAATGCTGTACAGAACCAAATCCTTTAACGGTGTTTGGAATATTTATATTCCAATAGTAATCTCCGTTTCCCCATCAGCAACTAACTACACTGATGAGACCTGAAAGGTCGAAACCGGTTTTATCTTCTGTTATAATAATAATACCTATTTATTTCCCAACAGAAATTACAGGGAAACGTAACATTATTTAAGACTAGATTAACATAAGTAATATTTTTTAAAGTTTTAAAGCACAAAAATATCATGTCAGAGCGTATACACATATTTCAAATTTGAAATATGATTGGTCTGAATTAAAAGAAGAAACGACTTAAGAATCTCCAAGTAATCCGGGACTGCCAGATGTATTTTTGCATTGTACAATTCTGAGTACATTTTTTTTAATCCAGTTGGATGCGTTGGGCAGAAAGTGAACGGTGGATTGCTTAATCAAGCAACTATGCCCGTATAAAAGGGCCTTACGGACCAAGGGAGCTGAATCCACCAAGCAGGAAGCTCTCACCTGCAATCATCGAAGAAGTTATCACAGCAACGAAGTACAGTCGATGCAAAGAAAAAGAAAACAAACATCTGATATGCAAGTACTGCAGGAAGCCCAATCACATGGTTAAAGTGTGTAGGAAATGAATTTCTGACGGCCGAGCTACAACGCCTAGTAAACCGGAGTCCGACACAAATATACTACTCGTCACTGTTATCTCAACTAAAACACATACTGAGTCGTCGAGATGCTGGGATGACATGGCGCGACAAGCCACATTTTAAGTGATCAGATTTGCTTTAGAACGTTCAAGTCTTTTTCAAATTGAACACACAGTGACCACTGCAAATACTGAAAACATCGCCATCGGAATACGTGTAGAAGTTGGGGCAGAAATGGTACAAAATTACCTTGGCTGAAGTTTGGTGTGTGCCCCGAATCAAGAGGAATCTGTTCTCCGTGCTTCGAGTCCAGGGTAAGTACAGCCAATTCATCTCATCAGCTGAAGTCTGCAACTTCTTAGACAACAATTAGAGGGAGCTCATCATAGAAGACTGTGTAAGGAGACCGTGAGAAGTTTAAACCCTATCAAATGAGGTCAATGCAGTGAGTAAGGGAAACCTGTTGCAGTTGTGCCATAAACGATTCATTAGCTGAAGTCTGCAACTTCCTAGCGAACAATTAGAGGGAGCTCGTCATGGAGGACTGTTCAAGTTGGTCGTGAGAAATTTGAACCCTATCAAATGAGGTCAATGCAGTGGGTAAGGGTTGTGCCATGAACGATTCGGACATCAGAACAAGCGCTATGTGCAATCGCTTCTGAGCAGGAATCTTGACATGAACGTAGAAATGCATAGTGAACTATGTGAAAGTTACATTTAGAGCGAATTCACACGGATGTCTGCAGTCCATTTCAAGAATCGAGGTCTGGATATCGTTATTTTGTACTTTTCAAGGACGATTACACAAAATTCGGGACAGGACAAAAATCCAAAATTTCTTAAAAACAGAGCCAGTTCTTAGTTAAGGCAGAAACAGTCGGGAGCTGCCGAGTGATAATGGCAAGGAGTTCGACAAGACAAAAAACAGATGACGACCAGTCTACACAAGAAAGGTATTGTTTAACGTTTTATAATGCCCTACACTCCAGAACAAAACGAGTCCAGTGAGAATGAAAATCGTACGGTAGTGTAAACTCCTAGAGCAAGGATGCATGCGCATGGAAACATTTCTCAGGTACTTTGGGCTGAGATAATACAAACAGGTACCTTAACTTTACAGGACAGGTCAAAGGAACATCACCTTTCGAGTTATGATATGGTTTGAAACATTGGTTCAAATTGCTGAACTCATGTCTATTAATATCAAAGGAGCAAAGGTCGAACATGGATCCGAAGGCCATTAAGGGTAGACTAGGGTCTACTTTGTTAGATTTAAAAATATCTTTTTTTTTATTTTGCATTTTTTGGAAGCTGTAGGTGTATAGAATATTGTGTTCAAACGGCAAGTTGATATTTCAAATAGAAATGCTTATAAACGGCGGGCCTAAGCGCGCCACGTACAAAGCAGCACCGCGTGGCGGGGATGTTCGAACGCGTTTTTCTCAGAACAGTGTTTTTTTTTTAATTGGTGGAAGTGACTGCGCGCAGACGGATGCAGCAATCGATCTGAAATTTTTCTCAAATACTTTAAAGGACATACCCTCAACGTTATGTAGCATGAATTAAAAAATATATTTATTGATTTTATATTGCAAAAAAACGAGCCGCAAAAAAAGTTAAAAAACTTTTTTTCCATTTTGATGTTCTTCCCAATTTTAAAATTTTATGCTACATAACACTGGTAAATGTGTAACTTTAATACGTTATGTCGTTTTTGATTTCACGCTATTTTTGTGGACCGAGGAATTTCCACCAGTGAGGCATGCCCATGTGGCATCCCAAATTCGACGATGTGACAAAATATTTAATTTTTATATAGGACGTATGATTGATTAATTTCTCACTTAACCCGTGGTGAAACATAATTATATATTTGATTAATTAAAACACTTAGTTTTGTTTCACTGATTTTATTTTTCTCTCCGACTAGTTTCGACCTTAGGTCATTCTCAAGGAGATATGTACAAAATTAACATCGACTGGTATTTATACAGGAATTTAAAAAAATCAGGTAATAAGGGCAGTCGAAATGGGGGAGTTCCAGATATCTTCGACGTTATTAAGCGTGGTTTTTCCAAGTTTTATTGCTTTGTTAATTTCGAGGCCCTCTCGCAAATTCAAATCCCGTCCCTTATTACCTGAATACAAAATTCGGAAATTATTGTCACTAAAAAAATGGTTACATTCAATACAATGTTGTGACAGACCTGTAGAAATTTTATTATTTAATATTGACTTCTTGTGTTCATTTATTCTGATTTTGAAATTTCTACCCGTCTGTCCTATATACACACACTCACAATCCCCGCACTTGATCTCATATATACCGCACTTTTCTAGTTTATTTACTTCTGATTTGTTGTTCACTAGAAGTTTGTGTAAATTGATTGGATTGGGCATTATAATATTAAACTCATACCCCTTAAGATTATTCTTAATATTTTGTGATAGGTTGTTAACAAATTCCAACTTGTACCATTTTTTTTGTTTCTATTTTAATTTGTGCATAAAAATATTTTTGTAGCTGTTTAAGTTTTTTCTTTTTTACGAATTTATCTATTATTTTTGTACTGTAACCATTATTAAATGCTATTGTTTTTATTGTTTTTAGTTCTTCGTTAAAATTATTTTCGGTGAGAGGAATATGTATTAGTCTATGGATTAGAGAGTGGAAAGTGCTGTATTTAATTTGGTAATGGGTGTTCGAAGAATTTGGAATAATGGTATCTGTGAAGCTGTCTTTTCTATAAATTTTAAATTCTAATTTATTGTTTATTTTCGTTATAGTTAGATCAAGAAAGTTTAAACCGTTGTTGATTTCTATTTCTGTGGTAAATTGAATATTTTTATTGATTGTATTAATAAATTGTGAAAATGAATTTAGTTGTCGTGTTGTTCCAGTCCAGATGCAAAAAATATCATCAACGTATCTTGCCTAATAAAATATATTTGAAGTTACAGGCTGTTTAAATAAATATTGTTCGAAATTGGCCATAAAAATTTCTGTTAGAAGGGGGACAAGGGCGAACCCATTGGTAAACCGTCAGTTTGACTATAAATTTTATTATTAAATTCGAAATAGTTTTGGTCTATGCATATGTTAACTATTTTTTTAATTTCTATTTTATGTGTGTCAGGATGGTCAGTGTTATTTATTAAGTTATCTATAATTGTTTTTAATTGGTTTGTTGGGATTGACGTGAAAAGGCTTTTAACGTCGAACGATATTAATTTTGCATTCACAGGAATTTTTGATAATTTCAATATGTTTACTAATTCTATTGAATTTTTAATTGAGTATTTTGAATGGAAGTTAATGAATTCTGGTAATTTTTTTATTTAAATATTTACATAAATTGTATGATGGGGCATATAAGTACGAAACTACAGGTCTCATAGGTATATTATCTTTATGTAGTTTCGGTAAACCATATAAAACCGGGGCTCTAGGATTCATTTTTGTTAATTTGAAAATATCTGTTCTTGGGATTAAGTTTTCGCATTGTTTTAATGTTGTTTTAATCTCTTGCTGGAATTTATTAGTAGGATTATTTTTTATGCATAAAAAGTTGTTAGAATTTAATAGTTCCTCCACTTTTTCAATATATTCTTTTTTATTTAATAAGGTTACAGTATTCCCTTTATCGGCTTTAGTGATTATTAATTTTTTGTCGGCTAATTTCTTTTTTAAATTGGATATTATTTTGGCTTCTGGATTATACGATTTTTTTATAATTTTATGATTACTTATTATTTTTGCAATTTTGTTTTTTGTTAACAATCTATCATTATCAGATTTTATGTTGTTACAAAGTATTTCGGCACTAATGCCATATCTCCTTGAGAATGACCTAAGGTCGAAACTAGTCGGAGAGAAAAATAAAATCTGTGAAACAAAATTTAATTAAAGTGTTTTAATTAATCAAATTTATATAGGACTATCAAAAAAATCACAATTTGTACTTAAAGGCTTATTAAATATCTGGGAAAAATATTTAAGTCAAAAAAAAATACCGAAAATCACCTTTTTACTTTCTCCGTCACGAAGTACGAGAAAGTATTGTGATCGTGATTTTTTTTTCAAAAATTTTTTTTACGGAAATATCCGTTTTGGGGTCCCTAGATGCCATTTCAACAATTTCTGGAATTTTTTTTTTGTGTCTCTCTCTGTGTGTGTGTGTGTTTGTGTGTGTGTGTGTGTGTGTGTGTGTGTGTGTGTGTGTGTGTGTGTGTGTGTGTGTGTGTGTGTGTGTCTGTGCGCGCTGTATCTCAAAAACTAATAGACCAATTGATATGAAACTTTGAACATAAGTTTTATTTGATAATCCAAAGAACTGAAAAGCTTTTGGTAAAATTTCGTACACCGGAAGTGGGTGTTTACCTTAACTGTTTTTTGTTTTTTGCTAATATTTTCTTAAATATGAAAAATATCACAAAAACATTTAAACAAATATTGAAGACAATAAAGAAAAATTTATTAATTTTTTTTTCATTTTTGGTATACAATTATGAAACGCTAATAGTTACAGCAAATTTATGTTAATAATAATTGTAGAGAATGCCAAAATGAACAATTTATGAAGAATAAGTTTTTTTCGAAATCTCTTTAGTTTTTGAGTAAACTGAGTTTTTGAATTTGAAGTACATTTTTACGTCTTTCATAATTTTGACGTTTTAAACGTCAGTTTTATCCGAGTCTACGAAACGTTCGATGCACACTTAAAATATGATTTAAATTGAAAATAAACCATGGAAGCGTAAATATAAATGATACCATCAAGTCGGAGAAAGTAACATGATGGCCACATCACCATTTTTTTAGATGCAATGTAGACTGTACCCTTAAAGGAATCCTAATCGGCTAAAATAACGACGACGGATACAGGATCTATAGTGAAGAGGACAACAAGCTCTACAGATTCAAGGACGTCGTCTTCGAAGAAAAATTAAAGTTATTATACCCCTAGGAAGCAACGAAGTTGAAGAGGCGAAGCCTCCTACTGACCTGAATGATTAAAAAAAGACGAAGAAATAGAATTCTGGAAACTCGATGACCGTGATAGTGATTGGACAATTTTAGAAATGCCGGAAGTCAATAAAGAAGATAATGCTGGTGAGACTACGCGAAAACTAGGCAACCGAGTGGATCTTACAGCTCCACAGTATTTCCAGCATTATGTGATGCTCATCCCGACTACCTTCGAGAAACCAGACGCCTGCAACGACGCCACAAAGTAAAAACAAACGCCAATGGATTGATCGGCAAATTCAAGGCCATATTATTGGCGATCAAAAGTTTTTCACAAAGAAGAGTAGATTATGATCAAACCTTCAGTTCAGTGGCAAGAGGATCGACTATTCGAACGCTATTCAGAGTCAATCTAAATTCTAAAACAATACTTTTCGCAATTTTTTTGTTGCAAATTCATCAATTACAATTGTAATATCTGTTTCACCGATCTGATTTTCAATAGAAATTATTATAACTAAATTAGCAAATCACTGTTTTGATATAGTTGACCGTAAATAATTTGTAATTAATTTAAATTTAGAAAAACTCCTTTCGCCGGATGCCACAGCTATCGGTATTGTTAAAAATATTCTTAGACTAATACTGAAATTTGGAAAACAAGGAACTAACAAGGGAACTAACCCAAGTATTCCTCTCCGATTTTAATAAAATTTGGTGGATTTGTAGAGGGGGCCGAAATATGCGATACGTATTTTTACTTTCTCCGTTAAGAACTACGAGAAAGTATTGTGATCGTGATTTTTTTTTCAAAAATTTTTTTTACGGAAATATCCGTTTTGGGGTCCCTAGATGCCATTTCAACAATTTTTGGAATTTTTTTTTGTGTCTGTGTGTGTGTGTGTGTGTCTGTGTGTGTGTCTGTGTGTGTGTCTGTGTGTGTGTGTGTGTGTGTCTGGCTGTGTGCGCTGTATCTCAAGAACTAATAGAGCAATTGATATGAAACTTTGAACATCTATCTTATTTGATAATCTGAAGAATTGAAAAGCTTTTGGTAAAATTTCGTACACCGGAAGTGGGCGTTTACCTTAACTGTTTTTTGTTTTTTGGCAATATTTTCTTAAATATGAAAAATATCACAAAAACATTCAAACAAACTTTGAAGACAATAAAGAAATGAACAGCTTTTGCTTGAAAACATTTTTCATAAAATCATTTTTATTCGAGAAAAAAATTTATTATTTTTTTTTAATTTTTGGTTTATAATTATAAAACGATAATAGTTACAGAAAAATTATGTGAATAATAATTGTACAGAATGCCAAAGTGAACAACTTCTAAAGAATAAGTTTTTTTCGAAATCTCGTTAGTTCTTGAGTAAACCGAGTTTTTGAATTTGAAGTATAATTTTTACATCTTTCATGATTTTGACGTTTTAAACGTCAGTTTCATCCGAGATTACGCAACGCTCGATGAACGTTTAAAATATGATTTCAATTGAAAATAAACCCATGAAAACGTAAATATAAAGTCGGAGAAAGTAACATGATGGCCACATCACCATTTTTTTTATTCGGTTTAGGGGGTGAACTCGCGCCTCGAAAATCAGCCATATTTTTGTTTTTTTTGGTTATAACTTCTGAACAAATTTTGTAAATGTACAACATTTCAAATTCAATCCACTCGTGTAAAAAAAAAGTGTATGGCTTGTAATTGCTGCAATAATGATATTCGTTAAAAAAATCATATACAGATTGGTGTCCGTTAATGTGAACATAGAGAGACAAATGCTTACGCGCTTTGCATGTACCGACACCTTGATTATGCATTATTTTTAAAATTGTGTTCTGTCAGTTGCTGTCATTGGTGTATAATATTTGCATTTGAAAGAAACAGTTTTGGTTAGATGGATAAATACAAGGTAACTGAAAAAGTACAAATCGTAAAATGGTTTTATGGGGGCATGTCAATACGTACAATTCGGGATATGTTTAATGTAGCATTCGAAAATCGCCCCATTCCCTTTGTTGGCATTATACATCGAATTATTAAAAATTAGAAAAACGTGGATGTTTGGGTCGGATATGCCATAAAAGAAGACTTCTTCCTAATAATGAGCAAGAATTGATTGAATTAAGAATTTGCGCTGCTGTTGAAGAAAATCCTCATATTTCATCTAGAAATATTGCTCGCAATATTAATCTGCACCATTCTACAGTGTTAAAATTTTTGAAAAAACATGGGTATAGATCTTATAAATTACAAAAAAAATCAAACAATTTATCCGTATGACCAAATTAAACGCATGGAATTTTGTGAAGAGATGATTGAAAGGTCGAATCATGATGAAAACTTTTAAAATAACATATTATTTACTGATGAATCCACGTTCTCTATCAATGGTGAAAACAATCCCTGAGTCGTTCGTTGTTGGTCAAGAAATAATCCTTGCCTACATTACAACTGTCGCACGCAATATCTACAAAAATTGAACACAAGTAGTGGCATATTAGGCAATCACGTTATTGGCCCGTATATTTGAATCTCCTTTGTAATTAAATAATACCTAGTTTACGCCAAATACCGGGAATTAGACTAGACATGATTTGGTATCAACAAGATGGTTGTCCGGCTCTTAATACTTTAGTAGTACGAGAACATTTACAAGGTACTTTTCCAAATAAAATTATGGCTACAAATGGCACAATCAAATGGCCTCCACGTTCGCCAGATTTGACACCCCTAGATTTTTGTATATGGCGTTACATTAAATCAAAAATTTACGGTTTTGAGGAAAATAGAATAGTTAGAAAATTGTATGTATTAGTTGGGATAAAACCCAAGAAGGCGTCTAGTTTAAAACCATAGCGGCCTCCTTAATTGTTAAATGACAGAACAAAATTTTAAAAATAATGCATAATCAAGGTGTCGGTACCAGCAAAGCGCGTAAGCATTTGTCTCTCTATGTTCACATTAACGGACACCAATCTGTATAAAGACATAAACGACGATGACCAAAACTAGTTTAATAATATTTTTGAAACGTGGAATCCAAATATTTATTCATATATTTCCTCTAAATAAAACCTTTCCACTAAAAAAGGTTTTATGTTCACTAGCGGCAAATACGAAACTACTTATATTTGTTTTATTTTTTTATTACACCAGAGGACAGGCTTTGAAATTTTCTACATTTACAAAATTTCGCTATCATGATTTGTTTAGAAGTTATAGCTAAAAACAAAAATTTGGTTGATTTTCGAGGGGCGAGTTCACCCCCTAAACATGTCTTTTAGCCGAAACAAAAAAAAAAACTCGTATCGAATATTTTGGCCCCCTCTACAAATATACCAAATTTCATTCAAATCGGAGGGGTATACTTGGGTTAGTTTCCTTGTAAGGCTAATTAAATGATAAAATAAAATGTCTTATGGTTTTAATTGGGAATGATTAGAAAATAGTTCTCTAAGAGGTAACAATTCTTTTAAGAGTTCCATTCCATCTAAATCTTTTATCAATTTTCCGTTTTCGGTTACCGGTAATTTTATATCTAAATCTATACAACATTTTCTTAGATATTCGAATGATATACCAGCAAAAATTTAAACAAAGAGCAGCAATTTTCTAACAGTTCAGAAGGTTCGGATATCAAATTAATAGCGATGCCCAAAATTTCAAAATAAAAGTCAATTCTAAATTTTTCCCTAGGATCTAAAACACTTTCATCGCATGATGTTTATCTTACACAAACTTCAGATGCTTTGCGACACTTCTTCTGCATCTATGGCAAAATCATTACTCGGTTAGAAATTGGATGCACTTCAGGCACGGGTCCAGGCGACCGGCTGTTATTTCGGCTACTAAATTTTACAGATTTCTGACACCGCGAACCCTCTAATGGTGGTCCGCGGGCTTCGCTGGTTTCACCGCCTCCCTAACCGCCGCCCGCGTGCCATGCATGCTCTAGCCCCCCGGTAGGATCGGCCCTGCACTGGAGAAAATGGGCGGTTTCACCAAAACTCGTATTTTTACGAAACTGTATCCTCAGTGGGGTATGCAGTAAAAATATGAAAATTGTATTACAAATGCTTCTATTTAATGATCAGTTTAACTATTGAAAATGAACACATCGTGTTCGAAACGTGAATTTAGTGTTATAAATAAACGAGTGAAGTAAGGAATATAACTGTGTTTAAATATTTAATGTTTTTTTTATTTTAACCTATATATTGTTGTACATTATTGGAAAGGTATTGGAAAATGCTGTAAAGCGGAACCTATCCTAGGTCTCTAGCTCAATTAGGTAAGTTTCTGCAGCAATTAAAAAATGGTGTTTTCTGTTTTTGGTCCCTCTATGAGAATTTGAAAGCTCTATAATTTAAAAACGAGTTGACTCTTCTCAATAAAATTTCACATTTTTCCAAGTCTATATCAATAGTATGACTATACCAAATTTCAAAAAATCTGAGGTGATGGGAATGAAAATGGTCGTTTTCCGTGTTGAATTGACGTGGAATGTCAACGTGACATTTCGATATAATGATTACCAACCATATTGAATTATTATGTGCAAGTGTTTATTTTGCTTAGCAACGTCATAATGGCGGCGATAAGTTCACATAAGGTAATTTTAGTGTAAGATTATGTTGATTGCTTATTTTTGCACACGTGATTGAGAATTTAATCGGATGCTTATTTCAGTAAGTAATGTTTTGGGGGTAATACCACAAGAGGTTAGAATTTGGCCGGATAAATTTTATTCGTTTGCACGAGCCATTGAATCGATAGAAATTTCGAGAATGAATTAAAATGGAAAAAGTTTTATGTCGTTGAAAAGAGAAAAAAAACTCTATCAAATGAGTATAACAAAGCTGTCTCTTGTCATTAAAAAAAATAAGTGTTATTCGTTGCGCTTTTGTTTATAGCAAAAAATAAAATTGATATATCCAATATGGTGGATAACTAAGTGTTAAATAACGTCTATTTAAAACTTTTCTCTCTGAAGTGAGAGCTATACGGGATATTCCATACTTTTCGGACGCCCTGTATATTATTACTTACATTTAGTATACATTCCATATATTTCTGGCGTTTCTTATAATATATTATAGGTTATAACTCTCGCACACAGACCACAGACCACAGACCACAGACCACAGACCACAGACCACAGACCACAGACCACAGACCACAGACCACAGACCACAGACCACAGACCACAGACCACAGACCACAGACCACAGACCACAGACCACAGACCACAGACCACAGACCACAGACCACAGACCACAGACCACAGACCACAGACCACAGACCACAGACCACAGACCACAGACCACAGACCACAGACCACAGACCACAGACCACAGACCACAGACCACAGACCACAGACCACAGACCACAGACCACAGACCACAGACCACAGACCACAGACCACAGACCACAGACCACAGACCACAGACCACAGACCACAGACCACAGACCACAGACCACAGACCACAGACCACAGACCACAGACCACAGACCACAGACCACAGACCACAGACCACAGACCACAGACCACAGACCACAGACCACAGACCACAGACCACAGACCACAGACCACAGACCACAGACCACAGACCACAGACCACAGACCACAGACCACAGACCACAGACCACAGACCACAGACCACAGACCACAGACCACAGACCACAGACCACAGACCACAGACCACAGACCACAGACCACAGACCACAGACCACAGACCACAGACCACAGACCACAGACCACAGACCACAGACCACAGACCACAGACCACAGACCACAGACCACAGACCACAGACCACAGACCACAGACCACAGACCACAGACCACAGACCACAGACCACAGACCACAGACCACAGACCACAGACCACAGACCACAGACCACAGACCACAGACCACAGACCACAGACCACAGACCACAGACCACAGACCACAGACCACAGACCACAGACCACAGACCACAGACCACAGACCACAGACCACAGACCACAGACCACAGACCACAGACCACAGACCACAGACCACAGACCACAGACCACAGACCACAGACCACAGACCACAGACCACAGACCACAGACCACAGACCACAGACCACAGACCACAGACCACAGACCACAGACCACAGACCACAGACCACAGACCACAGACCACAGACCACAGACCACAGACCACAGACCACAGACCACAGACCACAGACCACAGACCACAGACCACAGACCACAGACACTTCTAGCGGCATGAAGTTTGGAGACCAATAACGGCTGATCGTTTCATCACCGGTGCACCTATTTCCGCCACACATAAAAGAGAAGACGCCAAGTGCACTAATATAAAAAATGTTTTTCCGCTACCGACAACGTAAAAAAGCATTGCATACATGGTTACAGGTAGTGATGGGCCGATTCGGATAAAAATAATCGGTGACTCCGATTATTGAAATAATCGGTGACTCCGATTATTAAAATAATCGTCGAGTGACGATTATTTTTAATCCGATTCGAAATCTTATTCCGACTCGGACTCGTATTCCGATTCTGAATCGTATTTCGATTCGGATTCGTATTCCGATTCGGATTCGTATGCCGATTCGCATTCGTTTGCCGATTAGTATTCGTATTCCGATTCGGATTCGGATACAGATTCGTATTCGTATTTCGATTCGGATTCGTATTTCGATTCGGATTCGTATTTCGATTCGGATTCGTATTTCGATTCGGATTCGTATTCGGATTCCGAATATTATTCCGATTCGGATTAATATTCGGATTCGGATTTGCGTGGCACTTCATGGACAGTAGACGCAGTGTTTTTGCGGTACTAGGGCGCATCATGGTCCTTCGGATTTCGTTTTATTGCGTCTTGTCGGGTCGATAATAAACGTAGAGAAAAAAGCGGCGCGTTTCTGTTATTTCTGAAGATTTAAGTAATTACATTTCGAAAAAATATATCTCTACTGTTAGAAATAGGATTAGGATTCTCCGTCACGAAGTACGAGATTTAAATATCGAATATGACCGGTAGGGGTACAATTTTCAAGGGAAGGTCTTTTTTTGTTTTCTTCGACTCTCCGGTTATTTTTTTCCGATTTCGTTTATTTTTCCAATTCCGATGATTTTTTTTATTTTTCCGATTATCAAGAGATACTCCGATTACGATTATCATCCGATTATTTCCGTCATCCGAATCCAAATATTCCGATTATTAAAATCATCCGATTATCCCATCACTAGTTACAGGTACTGTAAGTGCTTGATAACATTCGTGGTGTTTGTTGTCCTTTACGACGGAACTTAATTTTTTACTTACGGACTTAGGAAAATAATAAACAGAAACGTAACGCTCCAACATATAGACGAGCAACATATTTTCGTCTATACCTATAACATCGGCATCCTTTTTACATAACCTCTGCTTAAAAGCGTCGTAACACGACAAATACCTTTTTTCAATTTTGTTGGTAACAGGTTCTAACACGCAATATTCGCAGCTTCGTTTGCATCCATGCCCGCAAAAAGTTTCACTGGATTGACACAAACAAACAAAATTCGACATTGTTTTGCGTCCTATGACAATTCTCTATTGCCATAGAGATAGGTGACTATATTCACCGCAGAGGTATTCAGAACTGACATGAACGGCCACTGTTCAACTGAAGTTAGCTGTTGACTAAAATTGATAATACAAAGATCGTTATCATGGTGAAGCTAAATACATTTTTATCCACTTGCAAATTTATTTGTCTGCCGTTTTAAAGGCACTTTTTTATACATGAGTTAAATTATCACTGTAAATGTTCGATTCAAATGATTTTTTTTGTAAAAGTACGGTAAATTTAGTTTCAACTTTGTACGCTTACTAAGACATACTGCAGATCAAGAAATATGTCTTATTTTTACTTTTACCATATTTCCATAATTTATTTAGAAATTGATTTCAAGGAAAATATCCATTTTGATATCTTCCGAGACGATTCTGATTATGTTTGAAAAATGCCTGTGTATCTATCTGCCCGATTGTGGACGCTGTATCTCAAATAGAGATTTTAAAACAACTTGACAATCTGAAGAACTACTGTAAGAAATAGTGCAGCAACCTATTGAATTGAGCCTAATTCTTGTCCTGATCGTGAACTTGGCAATCGAAGTAGAATTTAAAAGAAGGAGGGCTGAAAATGGTGGGTGATGGCGGAAAACGGATTTATTAGGTTATTTTACATACGAATCAGCAGGAATGGCGTCACGGCAGATTTTCATGCAGACCAATGTTATCCACGGAATTACGTGGCGCGGTAACCGCAGATAAGCGAATTCCGCGGATAAACGGCAAAATGACCGAAAAAACCCAAATTAACACGAATATGTTTTTTAACAATTTTTATTTATATTAGAGGGGCCGCAAATACAATCACTTTGTGTAGCGGAAGGTGACGCACAGTGCCAATGACCTTGGCTGATTGACGTCCATTCACCCTTGAAGATTGTCGCTTTAAAAAGAAGAAGAAAAGGGACAGAAGACCTTGGATAATCCGCCCGCGGATAATCGAAAGTTCATTGTAATTGTAGTGATTAATTTCATGCTATCTTGATATTCTCCTCTCACCTATAAGTGCTCATACATTCTATTTTATGTTTTTTTGTAAGCGTTTTTCTCCAACTCTCTTATTGCATGCACCCATAAATTTGAACAAACGTAACATTCCCACCGAAACAATCTGAGCAGCTTATGCCAGCTAATTATGTTAACAGGAAGTGTTACACAAAAATGGCCAATGTGGGGCCTAAGATTTCAAATTGGCT
The DNA here is from genome assembly GCA_910593695.2 of Ocypus olens. Lineage (NCBI taxonomy): Eukaryota > Metazoa > Arthropoda > Insecta > Coleoptera > Staphylinidae > Ocypus > Ocypus olens. The sequence goes on from OU343060.1 coordinate 40,312,523, forward strand.
GTGCTGTATGTGCATTTAACTATTTGATTTTCTCGTATTTTAATTTTTTATTAATATCGGCCAGTATTTTTTTAACAATACCACACCAGCACGTGTGTTTTCTGGCAAATTAACGTTACATTTGTCATAAATTATTTTATGTTTAATTTTGTTAATATCATTAATTCATTTTGAAATGCGTTTGTAACGTAATTATCTGAAATCACATGAACTTGCTTACGAATTAGCTTTACGTGGAATTGATTTTTCAAAGGCTTCGGCTAATGAAAGACATAAATTGTTACGAGGCACTACAGCGCGAGAAGGTAAAGACCGTGGTGGAATGGTGGACATGCACGAACACTGTTGCATTTCAGTTTGATTGTGAGGAAATTTAAGCAACTAATGGGTTGAAAGCAGTGGCGGTTTCAAAGGGGGGGTAATCGGGTAATTACCCCCCCTAAGAATTTTTCGCTTAACAGCAGCAGTTCTATTCCGCAGGGGATTTACTCACATTGGAGAATCCCAAACCCGGTTTTACCGAAATCTGTCACGAGTTCACAGCATCGATGAACTGGTACTATAACACTCTTTAGATGGCGGTTGAAATAATGAAGTCTAAGCATAATAGTGATTAGTTTAATTCCCATAAATCTTTTTAATAAATGGATGGAGTTAAAATTAAAATTGAAAACTGCCCACTTGTTGCAGTAGCTTTAAATAAATTCAATAAAGACGAAAAGTAGCTTGAGCATTCATATATTCAGGCTACGTTTTGTCTTTATTGGATGGAGTAAATGTTTTTAAGGCTAGATTTACTGCTAAAGAATGTAAGTTCCTGCGTGAAAAAGCCTGTGTTGAGGGTCATAAACTAGTAAACAAGCTAGCGATAACCCATTCACAAGAGTAACCATTAGTACAGATGAAGAATGGATGTGAAGCACACGTTGGGGCCAATTACAATTTCATGTGGGTGCATTTAACAGGATAGGCATACATTTTATAATGAACTAGATGAAGACATACGTGCCATAATAATTCCTTAATTATAGAAAGAAATAATTATAGAATACGTGCAGCTAAATATGGTTGCATATTTTAATCTTGGTGCAATTTTATTAAATTCTTAAAGGAACGGATCTCTATCAGATATAGTTACATTTAATTTTCATATTTGATATGGAATAAAAAATCATGTTCCTGCGAAAAGTAAATGTTTACTTTTTCCGTTACGAAGTACGGTAAAGTGCTGTGATGGTGAATTTTTTTAACTGAAATTTCGTTTTGAGTTTCCTAACGGCGATTTCAACGATTTCTGGAATAAAGTTTTGTCTGTGTATCTGGATCTATGTGTGTGTATCTGGCTGTGCGAGCTGTATCTCAACAACTAATATAGGAATTAACATGAAACTTTGAAGATAAGCTTTATTTGATAATCAAAAGAACTAAAGAGCTTCTTCTTAAAATTTCGTACACCGGAAGTGTGTGGCTACGATTCTTTCCCGAAATTTTTAAATATGAAAACTATTACAAAAACATTGAAAGAAGCTTATTCTGTTTAAAAATATTTTTCATGAAATGATTGTTTTCCGAAGGAAGATTTAATTGAATTTTTTTGTCATTTTTAGTCTATAATTAAGATTTGTTAATAATTACATCAAAGGTCAATGTTAGAGAACTCCGTTTTCTACCTAACTCCGCAACGGGAAAAACTAATTAATATGTATCCGTAACATAATAATAATCTTTATTGTGTGAATAGCTTGGCAGCCAATATAATAATTAATTTAAGTACAGTTAATTATATTAAATGGCAATTACTGAAAAAGAACAATCTTACAAAATCGCGTGTATGCATAAAAGACATAAATAACAAACAGATACAATTTAAATATATAAATAAAATAAAAACTTATAATCCAAATAGATAAAAACTTAGAATCTAGGTCATGTAATAAAAGCCGTTATACAAATAGAATTTAAACTAGTTTTTCAAGCAAAAGCTTCTTTTGGTAAAATTGTCTTCTTTAATTTAAATAATAAAAAAAAATATATTTTTAATTTAAATTTTTTTTTTTTTTTTTTAATATTTTTGACGATTCGCGTCGGAACAGTCGTGTTGGATACATCGAAATCGAGTTGCTCTCGGAATTCTTGAATCTAGTGCGGTTAATCGACCAAAGTTTTTAAAGTGACTTTACCAGTGAAACCCCTGACATGTCAGGGGGTGCTTATGGCGAAGGGGGATCTTCGGGATCTCCCCTGGACCTTATTAATCAGAAAACAATAGAGTTAAGTGACAGTGGTACGGGCGCAGGCATGGATACGAGCGAGGCGCGTGGAGATACACGCGACGAGCAGAGGACATCGGAGTATGATAAGGGAGTAAAAAATATTAATTTCGACAATCGGTATAAAAATACAGATCACGGACCATTCACAATTCATATTGAATATTTAAACACAAATAATGAAAATACTAGCAAATTGCACCCAATGAAGGTAGGAAAAGTCTTACATAAAGAACTTAATATAAAAAACGAAATTAGCGTAATTAAGTCTATAGGTAGCCAAAAAATAAAAATTGAACTTATTAATTGTTCTGTGGCCAATAATTTAATTAATAATAAAATATTAGCGCAACATAACTTATCAGCATACATACCTAGGCATTTAGTTGAACGAATGGGAGTAGTAAAGGGTATTGATACTTCTTTGACTGAAGAAGATATTAAAAACGATATCATTTGTCAAAAACCTGTACTGCAAGTTAAGCGGATAATGAGGCGAATTAATTATCTTCAAAATAACGTAAATTGCGATAAATTAGTGCCGCGCGAAGTAGTAATTCTAACTTTCGCTGGTACTGATCTCCCCGCTTATATTAAAATATATAGTTGTAACTTCCAAGTTAGTCCTTATGTACAACCGGTGCTGCAGTGTCATAAATGCCTGCGCTACGGACATACGATGAAAAACTGTAGAGGCGAACAGCGTTGCAAAAGATGTGGAGACAAACATTCGGATGATTGTCTATCAGCAACCGAATTCTGCGTACACTGCAAAAACTCAAATCATTCATCAATGAACAGAAATTGTCCTGAATATCGCAAACACAAATTAATCAAACAAAAAATGGCGGAAACGAACCTTTCATTTAAAGAAGCGGAAGTCTTAAACGAAATTGAATATTCTAATATTGCATCTAGTAAAAATTTATTTACCTTCGCCAAACAGTCCCGGCCTCAACCCAATCTCATGTGTCAAGTAGAATTTCCTATGCTCAAAAAAGTTACACCCGAAAATACAGTCATAACAAAACCGCTTTTTAATAAAAATTCAATAAAATCGCAGACAATTGGTAATAAGAAGCGCAAACCATCCTCGCCGATTTCCCTCGTATTACCAAATATAAGTAACAATTCTTCTCAAGGACAATCGGTCCTACCCAACCCATATAGGGATGATTTTAATATACATAAACAGAAAATAGTGGAGACAATCGAATTCTTTTTATTAGGGTTAATAACAACAATTGCACCAAAAGATTATGATCTTGTCGGACTTAATGTTAAACAAAGTATTGAAACAATAATAGCGGAGGTATTAACAACAGCAAACAAAAATGGCTAATAAGGCAAATAACATCAACAACAATCGGCAGGATAACCAAAATGTAACAAATCTCAACATATTTCAGTGGAATGCCCGGTCAATCATCTCTAATAAAATATTCTTAATAGAGGCCTTAAATAAAGGAAATTTTGATGTCTGCCTTATCTCTGAGACTTGGCTTAAACCTGACTTTGATTTCAATATCACTGGGTATAATATAATTAGAAAAGACCGCCGCAAAGGAAAAGGAGGAGTTGCAATAATTATAAAAAATCAAATATCATTTTCTGAAAAAAAATTAATTAATAATTTTAATCCACACATTGAAATTTGTGGAATCACCATCAGATTCAGAGGGGAACTCCTTGATTTATTATCAGTATACAAACCCCCAAAAATTGAGAATACAGAAACAGATTGGGACAATATTATCAGTCAACTTCACAATTGCAAATTTCTTGGAGGAGATTTCAATGCACATAGCATGACTTGGGGATCCACGAAATGCAATCCCCAAGGGATAATACTAAGTGAAATAATAAGCAAATATAATTTAATTGTTATAAATGAAGGGGTTCCGACCCACTTAAATAGGAACGCAGAACATGTATCGGTACTGGATCTATCAATCTCAACACTCACACTAGCACAAAACTCCGCATGGCGACGACATGAGGACACCATGGGGTCTGATCACTTCCCTATCATCATTACACTTTATCCAAAAATAACAGATAACCAAAATGATAAGCACGTGCAAATTAATCCATGGATTAAATGGAAATTTAAATCAGATGACTGGATAAAATACAAAAACAATTTTAAGGAAATTGAGAACTGTGATAATAATCAAACAAATAATAAAAATTATAAGAAACTTGTAAATAATATTAAAGAAGCGGCTAATAGAACATTTGAGATAATTACTCCAAAAAAACTCAAAAATAAACGGAAAATGGCTTGGTGGTGGGATCAAGAGTGTAGTGACCTTAGCTCAGAGTATTCTGCAGCCCTTAAGATCTACACAGGAAATCCAAAAATTGACAATTTCATACAGCTCAATAAAGTTGCCGCTCGCAGAAAAAGAATATTTAAGCAAAAGAAGAAAAAATCATGGGAAAAGTTTTGCGAAAATGTCAATCTAACAACGCCGGAACATAACATTTGGAAAAAAATTGGAAAAATAAATGGAAAATTGATACATTCTAACAACATAACTAATAAGATAAGATAAGATAAGATAATTTTATTGATGCATTACAGGAAGTTTACACAGGTCAAGAGTTTGCATAATAGTAAAAATATTTAGATAAAACATATAGGCGTAAGTAAACAAGCAAACTAGATGTAGATATAATTCTAGTGTAAAGACTTACGTTGTATAATAAAGGACCTCTTATTTATATAATATGAAATAGATATTATAGATAAAATATTTACATTTATGTACGATACGACATATTAAAATCAGCACAAACATATTAATAAGTTGTTTTAAAATTAAGCTAAATTAACACATATGTTATAATATAGATAATTACATGATAGCCTAAAAAAATATACAAATTAAAAGATAGTCCAAAAATGAGACCAAAGATTGCATGGAATATTGTGTAGAGTGTAAGAAGCCAGGTAGCTGTTCAAACCCTAATTTGGTATAGCATAATCCGCGCTTAGGTGTTCTTCAATATTGTAAAATACCTTTCCTAGAAGATATGCTTTTAGTCTCATTTTAAACTGTTTAGTGTCAAGCAGCTTTATGGCCTCTGGAAGTTTATTATAAATTTTCGGTCCGTAGTAACTTGTACCATTTTGTGATTTCGACAGACGATAACGATGCAGGTAGATATTAGAATTAGTCCGTGTGTTATGACCATGAAATTCATTATGTACACGATATAGTTTAAAGTTTTTGTGGACATATATTAGACATTCTAGTATGAAGAGTGAGGGTAGCGTTAATATTCCCAAACGAGCAAATGCAGCCTTACAATCTTGCCTATACCCTAGTCCAGATATCACCCTGACCGCTCTCCTCTGAAGCCCAAATAATCTATTTATTATGGTCGAATGACCCCATGTTATTATGCTATATGTTAAATACGATTCTATTAGTGAAAAATAAATAGTTCTTAGAGCTTGCAGAGGTACACAGTTGGTGAGTTGTCTTAGAAGGTATATGTGTCGGCATACTTTGCCTGCAATTTTATTACCATGAGTGTGCCACGATAACTTATTATCTAAATGGATGCCCAGAAATTTGACATTAATTTGATTAACAGGAGGAATACTTAGTGAAAATGTGATGTTAACCGTTTTTTCTTTATTTATTGTTAATTTATTAGTAGCAAACCAATTTGATGAATTTGATTCGCTCATTTTGTTTTGCTCTAAAGCTGATTTTAAATCGGACGATTTATTTATAATGGTGGTATCATCCGCATAAAGAAAAAATTTACCTTCTATATCTGAGTACATTAAGTCATTAATGTAGATTAAAAAAAGGAGGGGCCCCAGGATAGACCCTTGTGGTACCCCGTGTGTTAAGTCTACTTCATCTGATGATTGTTGATTTATTATTATTGTTTGTTTTCTTCCTGTTAGGTACGAGTTTATAAGTCGACAACTTCTGGGATGAAAATTGTAAAAATACAGTTTCCGCACAAGCGTCTCACAACAGACACAGTCAAACGCCTTGCTGAGGTCGAGAAAGGAAGCAGTTGTGTGCAGTCCTGTCTCAAATCCGTTTAGAATCTCCTCAACAAGTGCGCTGACCGCATCCACCGTAGATCGCCCCTTGCGGAAGCCATATTGTTGATTAGATAGTAAATTCTCAGTTTCCACAAATTCTATTATTTGGTCAAATAGTACCTTTTCATAAACCTTCGACAGTATTGGCAAGATGGAAATGGGTCTATAGTTACTTAGATCAGATGTATCACCTTTTTTATAAATCGGCGTAACCCGCGCTTTTTTTAATGATTTGGGAAATATGTTCATTTTTATGCATAAGTTAATTAACTTCGTTATGGGAATTACTATGACATCAGTTATCTTTTTTAGTAAAGTTGAGGAAATTCCATAAACATCGCGGCTTTTTGAGCTTTTTAATTTTTTTAGTATATCTCTGACTTTGACGTATGTAGTTTCTTTAAATTTGAAGTATCGTGAGCTTTTGTTAGGAAATGACTTTGCCATTAGAATGATGGGGTCCTCGTTCGATTCGGGTAAATCTTCGGCAAGTGAATTAGCTACGTTAGCAAAAAAATTGTTAAAATTATTAGGATCAATATCACATGGTTTTTGACATTTTGTACTGTTGCGGTAATTATCAACTACAGTCCATAGAGCTTGTGGACTATTAGATGCGTCATTAATAAATGACGCATTACCAGTTATTTTTGCATTTTTTAGAGCTATTTTATATGTTTGTAAATATGCATAATAATTGCCTTTCAGATTTGGATTTCTTGAATATGCTTCTTTTAGCAAGTGTAATGTTTCGCGCATTTCGCGGAGATTGTTATTAAACCATTTAACTTGTTTTTTAGTACCACATTTAATATTTTTTTCAGGAAAACTAATGTTAAAATATTTATGCATAATATCAGAGAATAGGTCGAATTTGGTTTCAGCGGAATAGGATTCATTTTCAATAAAACTCCAATTCGTCGATTCCAGTAGGCCATAAAACTGATTTACACCATATTCGGTAATCGGCCGCATTATAATTTGTTTTACATTTGAGACGGTTGGTTTAATTTTAATGTTTACGTGAATACCAATGTGATCTGAAAGGTCATAATCACAAGCTTGAACAGATATATATTTAGACTCTATGTTCGTAAAAACATTATCTAGGCAGTTTTCTTTCCTGGTTTTAAAGTTTACCAAACCAAATAAACCATGGGTAATCATAGGTAATCCTGATATAGTCGAAGCGTTTCATCATAACCTTACCCCAGACTACGTTTCAACGCCAATCTACAATAAGTGTAATACTACCAGGAATATGGACTTTTTCTTCTCGTTCACTCTGGCGGAATTGGATTTACAGTTAAAAAAATGCAACAACTCAGCCCCTGGACCGGATGCAATTACATATTCTTTACTATACAATCTACCTTACTCGGGAAAAAAACGATTGCTGGATATTTACAACCGATGGTGGATAAACGGAGAAATTGTGGATGCCATGAAAGAAACTGCCATACTCCCAATAAAAAAAACCGAATAAACCAATAAATGAGATTGACTCTTATCGTGCCATCGCTTTAATTCCCGTTATTACAAAGATATTGGAAAAACTAATAAAATATAGATTAATGAAATTTATTGCTAAATCAGAACTACAGCCAAATAGACAGTATGGATTTAGGTCACATGTAGGTACTTCGGAGGCACTGACAGACTTGGTTTACGGAATTTACCAAGGATTTGGCAATAATCAATATATTCCGACCGTTTTTATGGACATCAATAAAGCATATGACTCCGTTAACTTACAAATACTAAATAATGCTCTACAAGAACTTGGATGTCCTTCAGGAATCACATCACATCTAATATAATTAACCTCTATACTGATCGCATGATATATATATATATATATATATATATATATATATATATATATATATATATATATATATATATATATAACGAAGGGGCATAACAGCCGTTATAGTTAGAAAACCGAATTTAAGTCACGGGTGTGCGGCTTGGGTCTGGTAGGAAAACTCTTGTTATTTACTGCCAATATTTCGCCGTTTATTTACAGCTTCATCAGGGCTCTAAGTGAAACGATCAACACGTGGTATTAGTTAACATAACCTACAATATTTATGTTATACTTACTAAATAGTGAGTTTTTAGTAAAACTAGCAACCGTGAATATTGGAAACATCTTTAAAAAGTTACATAGAAGCACAAGGGACAATGATGGATGATGAAAACATTACGCGTGAACAGATTAAAAAACTTGATTAATTAACATGGTAATTGAACCAAGATGGACGCCATATCAGAGATGGAATGTCGGTTTCGGAGAGCCGAAGGAGTTGAATATAGCAACGGAAAAATCGACGTGTCAACGTGCAGCCAACGTCGATGCAGCTCCTCCAAAACCGGTACTCCACTCAACAGGGCAGCCAACTAGGGAATTTAACAGTAAATTAATTGGTGATACGGAAGCGACATTTCGCAACCGGTGGAGCGAGTTAAAACTAATTAATTGTATATTGAATCTACATATTGAATTTCAATCTATGGAAAAGTGTTGAGAAAAAGAACTCTGTAATGGCTGAGAATAACAAAGAGTAACCTTATTTCTTTTTTAAAGAGCCGAACATGCTGACTATTAATTATTGGATAATAATATGATATTAAATCAACAGAAAATAATCTGTAAAATTATATGTAAGAGAATTATTTAGGAAAATCATTTAAGAAAATTATTTAAGAAAATTAAATTGAGTGCAGAGCAAGGGTTAAAAAATTAATTGTAATATGATAATATTATATAAAATGAATTTTGAGAGGTTGGGCCGAAATTGAATTTTGGGAGAATTTGTGAAAATGAGAAACGGTAACAATGGAAACTAGTCAGAATCATCCAAGCGTAGCGGCAAATGCTTTTTGCAACTAAGGAGGTACGAGTAAATGGTGCTCAGCCCATCAGTGTCTGTTTTGAAATTCATGACACTTTCGGTGTTAACTATCTCAGACATTTCAAGGAAAAGTCTGCTTTTGTAATTGGGTTCTGAGCACAACACACTCGCACCACCAAAGTTGACAGAATGGCCTTCTGTGTTGGCGTGTACAGAGAGTGCGCAAGATGCCTTTTTTAATTTTATGTCGCTTTTGTGTTGGGTGAGTCTGGATCGCAACCACTGTCCCGTCTGGCCAATATAAGACTTACTACAGTCTCCGCAAGGAACAGAGTAAACCACATTGCAACGTTGACCTACTGGTGTCATGTCCTTCATTTTTGAGAAAAGTAATTTAAGGGGTTTGGGATTGTATCTGGCAATGCGAATTTTGTCATTTTTTAAAGTTTGAATTAATTTGGAAGTTAACTGGGGGACGTCGATGATTTTTCTGTATTGACCACCACTTCAGTTCACAATGGAAGAGGAAACCAACAGCAGTGTTCCTTTTTTGGATACCTTGTTAGTAAGGAGGGATGACAATGTTATCATTTTAGATTGGTACCAAAAACCCACTGCCTCGGGCAGATATATCAATTATTACTCCAATCACCCTTTCAACCAAAAAAAGAACATCTTGGTTGCCATGAAGAACCGTGTAAAAAACATTTGTCATCCTTCCTTACTAAACAAAAACTTAAAAAAACTAACTTCCATATTCATCAACAACGGTTACCCCCCGTTGCTAGTCAAAAAACTGATCTACAGTGGCATCACAGATCCGGTCGTCCGTATTACTCCTGATCCTAATGATCAAATTGAACAACCTACACCCCGTCAATACAGAAAAATCATCGACGTCCCCCAGTTAACTTCCAAATTAATTCAAACTTTAAAAAATGACAAAATTCGCATTGCCAGATACAATCCCAAACCCCTTAAATTACTTTTCTCAAAAATGAAGGACATGACACCAGTAGGTCAACGTTGCAATGTGGTTTACTCTGTTCCTTGCGGAGACTGTAGTAAGTCTTATATTGGCCAGACGGGACAGTGGTTGCGATCCAGACTCACCCAACACAAAAGCGACATAAAATTAAAAAAAGGCATCTTGCGCACTCTCTGTACACGCCAACACAGAAGGCCATTCTGTCAACTTTGGTGGTGCGAGTGTGTTGTGCTCAGAACCCAATTACAAAAGCAGACTTTTCCTTGAAATGTCTGAGATAGTTAACACCGAAAGTGTCATGAATTTCAAAACAGACACTGATGGGCTGAGCACCATTTACTCGTACCTCCTTAGTTGCAAAAAGCATTTGCCGCTACGCTTGGATGATTCTGACTAGTTTCCATTGTTACCGTTTCTCATTTTCACAAATTCTCCCAAAATTCAATTTCGGCCCAACCTCTCAAAATTCATTTTATATAATATTATCATATTACAATTAATTTTTTAACCCTTGCTCTGCACTCAATTTAATTTTCTTAAATAATTTTCTTAAATAATTTTCTTAAATGATTTTCCTAAATAATTCTCTTACATATAATTTTACAGATTATTTTCTGTTGATTTAATATCATATTATTATCCAATAATTGATAGTCAGCATGTTCGGCTCTTTAAAAAAGAAATAAGGTTACTCTTTGTTATTCTCAGCCATTACAGAGTTCTTTTTCTCAACACTTTTCCATAGATTGAAATTCAATATGTAGATTCAATATACAATTAATTAGTTTTAACTCGCTCCACCGGTTGCGAAATGTCGCTTCCGTATCACCAATTAATTTACTGTTAAATTCCCTAGTTGGCTGCCCTGTTGAGTGGAGTACCGGTTTTGGAGGAGCTGCATCGACGTTGGCTGCACGTTGACACGTCGATTTTTCCGTTGCTATATTCAACTCCTTCGGCTCTCCGAAACCGACATTCCATCTCTGATATGGCGTCCATCTTGGTTCAATTACCATGTTAATTAATCAAGTTTTTTAATCTGTTCACGCGTAATGTTTTCATCATCCATCATTGTCCCTTGTGCTTCTATGTAACTTTTTAAAGATGTTTCCAATATTCACGGTTGCTAGTTTTACTAAAAACTCACTATTTAGTAAGTATAACATAAATATTGTAGGTTATGTTAACTAATACCACGTGTTGATCGTTTCACTTAGAGCCCTGATGAAGCTGTAAATAAACGGCGAAATATTGGCAGTAAATAACAAGAGTTTTCCTACCAGACCCAAGCCGCACACCCGTGACTTAAATTCGGTTTTATATATAAATATATATATATATATATATATATATATATATATATATATATATATATATATATATATATACGGATAAATGATAACACTCTCACCAATGGCAGAACTACATCGATAGAACTACCGCAGGGATCTCCCTTGAGCCCCTTGCTTTTTAACATTTACACCTTTCAACACAGCTAAATGCTACAACGTTTCTTTTACCAGAAAACTTGTATCGCTGAAAATTGAATTTACTATTAATAACGTACCCCTTCAGACTAGAACTGAAATAAGAGATCTAGGAGTGATGTTTGATAGTAAATTTACTTTTCACAATCACGCTATGACAGTGGCAAGTGATGCACTAAAAATATTAGGATTTATACATAGATTTTCCAGTCAGTTCTCAATCGACACATTCAGAATATTATATTTAAGTCTAGTTCGCTCGAAACTAGAGTATGCATCTATAGTGTGGTCACCTCATTATGAGAATTGGTCTTATCACATCGAAAAAGTGCAAAATAAATTCTTACGTATCGTGGCATTTAAAATGGGCATACCGCGTGCTGCCATAAAATATGATCAAATATTGTACCTACTTCATTTACCCACACTAAAATCCCGTAGATCATTTAACGATATGTTGTTTTTGTACAAACTGATAAATGGAAAAATAGTGTGCCCTGAACTTCTATCAGAACTAAATTTTTATTTTAAACCAGGCGGTTGTAACACCCGTACAAATTGTTTGTTCAGGCTTAAAATTGTAACAAAAACGTATTGCTTCAATAATCCTATGTATCGGATTCAAAAAACTGCAAATACATTAATTAATAATATTAGATTTTGTTTATTTCATCCATCTTTAGATGTATTTAAAAGACGCTTAAGGTCAATCATTACAGATTCATCCACCAGCTGAACTACATTAGCACTGTTATGACCATGTGCATGCGTATATGTATATGTATATGTATGTATATGTATATGTATGTGTCATATGTGTATGTTTATGCATCTATATATGTAGGCATACAACTGTATTTGTGTGTGAGAATATGTTGCGTATGTGTACGTACATGTGTACATATGTTTATTAACTAATCATATTATTTATAAGGCCATACTTCATTAAGCGATAAATTATGTCGTAAACTGTATCGTATTATTATAGTATTTTTTTTTTGTATTCTAAAGGGAGTAATCCCGTAAATGTGTAAATAAATAAATAAATAAACTACATAGGTATTTATCAAGTAAAATTCATTGCATACAATATGCAGATCATTTTTATATGTACACATATGAACAATCATATGATAATAGCATAAAGGCTATAAAAAACATAATTAAAGAAACTAATAATTGGATGACTGCAAAAAATCTGTCTTTATCAGAAAATAAAACAAAAGCCATCATATTCTCCCGACACCGAAATCCCCCAATAGAAAATATAACAGCAAGTAACTTTTGTTTACAAGTTACAGACAAAATGAAATATTTGGGAATCGTATTAGATAAAAAACTTTTATGGAAATCACATATAGAATATATATGCAACAGACTAAAAAAATCTCAATATCTATTTAACATTATGTGTAGAGTTTGGGGAGGAATAAATATAAAATCGGCACTTCGACTATATCAAACAATGATTCGCCCAATAATTAATTACGGTTGCATTCTGTACGGCAACGCGGCTAATAGTCAATTACAGAAATTGGAAATAATACAACATCAGATTTTAAGGAAATCATTAGGAGTCATGAAAACGTCCCCTGTATTTACCATTTATGCGGAAGCACAGGAAACACCAATGGAATTAAGAATAAAATACCTCAGTAAAAAATTCATGACTAAAGTGTTAGTGTACAATCCTACTCATTCTGCAATCATTCATAAAACAACAATGACTACACTTACTAATCAATTCTGGAAACTTGTGCCAAGCATATCTAGAATTAATTGAAATAAAAGCAAATATGGTATCATTAAGTTCCGCAATTTGTGAAGTGGCGAAGGATATTTCACATATAAAATGCTTGGATTTTATTTTTCCAAAATATACCATTGATAAAATAAAAAATGAAGAACTTTTACAAACCTACTGCAACAAATTATCATATGCAGAACAAATATATTGTGATGGTTCCAAAACTGAGGATACGACAGGATGTGCTATTTATGTTAAACACAACGGATATTCAAATATATTTAAACTAAACAATCAGTACTATCTACACGGCCGAACTAACTGCGATACTTAAAGCGACAGAATATATTAAAACTAATGATGATCATAATATATATGTTATATGTTCAGATTCGATGTCAGGGCTCAAAGCTTTACAAAATTATCACAAAAATCAAGATCGTAATCCACTAATTGACCACATATATAACAATATAAATGAATTGATTAATAAAAACGTAAATATCTATTTTATATGGACAAAAGCTCATAGTGGAATAGAGGGGAATGAGAAGGTAGATATATTAGCCAAAAATAGTCGGGATTATGGTGCCTCAATAGATGGAGACATTTGCCCAATTGATATTATCAGGAATGAAAAAGTAAAACTCAGAGAAGATTGGTCGAACGAATATCTAATAGAATCTCAGATGAAATCAACCCACTACAAATACATTCATCCAACACTACCGAATAAAATAATACATATTGATATGCAGCAATATCCTCGATGGCTGGAAACTACTATCACTAGAATAAAAATCAATCATGGATCATATCCAGCACATCTATATAAAATTAAGAGGAATCCAACGAAGGAATGTGATTGTGGAGCGGAGAATGGCGATATCAACCATATTATATTTGAGTGTCAAAAATATGACAGAGTAGACTTTATAAAAGAATTACTCAAAAATAAAATACCTTTACCTCAATCTGTAACTACACTACTTTATCAAGCAGATAAGACCCGATTAGACATCCTTGCATCCTTCTTACAAATTAATTGTATCAAAATATAATCATTATGTGTACCCCACCGTGGTCTGCCTCCGTTGTTGTCATACACCTGCCGTAACGGACCCCTCGGCAAAATCCCCATCCGTATTGTGTCCAATGTTACATTTAATTTATTATATTGGTATATTAAAAATATATTAGTTCCATATAACTTAATACTGCATAGGCTGTAGACAAGATTCTTATGCCAGGCTCAAATGGGCAAAAAAAATATATATTTTTTTGAAATATTTTTTATTTTTTTTTAAATTATTTTAATTGGTGACGACCGGCGGCTCCGCTGCGCTGTGCCGTCGTCCGTTCGTAGCCTATTAAAATTGACCAAAGTAACCGTTGACGAACGACGGCTCCGCTGCGCTGCGCCGCCGTCTGAGTTAAGTTATTGCCGCTAAATGTAAACAATATGCATTATTGAATGCATGAGTTTTAGGTTTTATTATGTCGCCTAATTTAGCAATTGGTTCATAACAATTTAATTCTCTATTCGAAACGCATTAGCCGTATTCCTTTCTAACTTGTTTTGTTATTTTATACAGTGCGAGTCTCTAACTTGGAATAAATTCAGTAAATCAAACAAAGTTTATTTTTCGGAAATATGCTCGGACACGTCGATTAGTATTTTAAATTGCGCTCTTTTTGTTGTAATAAAATTTTATACAGCGTGTCCCAAATTTGAGATATGACGTCATCGACTATTTTTTTTAATAGCAACCCTAATTTTTTTATCACTATTTTTAAAGAGTATATCAAGTTGTACATGTGTGCCAAATTTCAAATTTTTATTTCCTGTCATTTAGAAGATATTTAACAAACAGTATCAAATTTGAAAAATGAATTCAACTTAATAGTCTTTCTTCAATAAATGCTCAAAATGTTGTTCATTTTCTAACTGACAATACCCTAAACGGAACTGAAACTCGTTTTGAACATTTCTAATTACTTCGGGGGAAATTAGTCTACACTCCTGTCTTATTCGTTCTTTCAACTCCTCAAGATTTGGCGGTTTGGTCGTAAAAACTTTGCTGTTCAAGTACCCCCATAAGAAAAAGTCCATAGGTGTTAAATCCGGAGACCTGGGTGGCCATTCAACTGGTCCTCTTCTGCCAATCCATCTTCGTGGAAATACATTATCCAGGTACTCACGGACACGCCTTGCAAAATGAGGAGGCGCACCGTCCTGTTGAAACCAGATGTTTCTATTCGGGACGTCAGCTTCTACAGGGCAAGGAAACAAAATAGCCAAACTCGGAATTAGCTCTTCCTCCAAGAATTGTAAATATCCCGCTCCATTGAGATTATTTGGAAAGAAAATTGGTCCTAAAATTCGATCACCAACAATCCCTGCCCAAACATTAACTTTTTCTGGATATTGAGTGTGGCCTTCCCTCATCCAGTGTGGGTTCTTGTCTGCCCAATAACGGCAATTTTGACGATTTACCTCACCATTTAACATAAACCAAATTTCAAATATCAACAATATATTTTCTATTTTTAGAACATTTCTATCTAGTAGATCCATCATTTTTTCGCAAAACTGAAGTCTTCTATCCGGATCATCTTCGGTGAGTTCCTGGAGGATTGTCATTTTATAAGGATGAAATGTTTGCTCTCTAAGGATTCTTGACACTGAAGACTGGCTAATTTTGAGTTCCCTAGCCATCTGCCTAGAGGAGACATGATGATTTTCCTGAACAGAGAGAAGTACATCAATTTTGACCTCTTCACTCAGCGCATTCTGACGATGATTATTCGTTTTTCTTAAATGCCCATTTTCCCGAAACTGACTTTCAATCTTGCTTACGGTACTTTGAGATATGGCTGGTAAGTCAGGATACTTCTCTCTAAATAAATAAACAACTTCATTTTATGTTCTTGTCCTATCTCCATAGCCAATCATCATTAAAATTTCGATTTTGTGGGTTTCAGTTAAGTACGGCATGTTAGTATAATTTTTCGACCAACGATGAACAACAGTCAACACAACAATGGAACGACTAATACTCTCCTCACTCGAATATGCGTGGAATGCGATGCTACACTTCTTACTTGTTTTTATAACTAAACATCAAAATGATAAACGTCAGTTTGAAAGAAAATGACAAACCAGCACGTTTTTGCATTCCACTTTTAAAATGCATAAAAATTCGATTAAGGTGACTTGATTTCTTCATTCTACAAATTTGATAATGTTTGTTAAATATCTTCTATATGACAGGCAAAAAATTTTTGAAATTTGGCACACATGTGTAACTTGATATACTCTTTAAGAATAGTGATAAAAAAATTAGGGTTGCTATTAAAAAAAATAGTCAATGACGTCATATCACAAATTTGGGACACGCTGTATAAAATTTTATTACATCATAAAGAGCGCAATTTAAAATACTAATCGATGTGTGTGAGCATATTTCCGAAGAATAAACATTCTTTGATTTACTGAATTTATTCCAAGTTGGAGACTCGCACTGTATATTTGGGGAAGTAATGTTGTTCATTACCCACTAGTGAGGGAATAACTCGGGCACACGGAATGATTAGATCTTTCGTTAGATTTTTTTAAATAATTCAAATAATTCGAGACAACTTTGGATAAAATGTTATATTATACTCATCTGGAATTACTCATTAGTCCTTTAAGAAAATTAAACTTTTTTCTTGAGGGACAAATTACACACATTCCACATGCGTATAATAAATAACTATTACTGGGTAATTCCTCGTCAAGTGAGCAGTCCATTTCACGCCACCCTCTCCGATTTAGCTCAAATTTTGTACACTTTTTTGGGTACCCAAAATATGACTTCATGCCAAATTTCAGACCTCTAGGTTACATAGTTCACCTCGTAGAGCCAATTGAATTTTTACGGCAATTTTTTGGGTTCGACTTTATTTTTTTTTTAATTTCATTTATCTTAATTGCATTTCAGCGTGAGAAAATTTTGTAACAGTCATAATCGATGGGAAATTTTCCAAGGAATTGAATGCAGCGGTCTGATTTTTGATATATTGCCGCGCATGCGTAGAAAACGCAAAAAACTGTTTTTTTCTAAAATTCATTTCTCAGAAGTTGCCGCCAATTAAGACTTCAAATTTTAGACAAAGACAGCCAAAAGTATGTGCTTTAAGATGCTTGAATTAAATTTTCCCACACTATTGGCAGTTTTCGCTCTAGAGACTCTTGAACGCACAAAACTATTTTTCAATTAAAATTTTCGCACATATTGATTAATATATACCGTATGATTGATTTACCACGCAACATAGGGAGTTAACATCGGAAACGGTATTTTTCAATTGCTGGTTCCCTGTTTAACCTGAAAGTAATCTTGTACCACCGTTGGATAGATTCATTTATTGCGCTTCCTATGGTACCATACAATTATTATTTAACGCTATTTTACCATCTGTATAAAGCTTTAACGGGGTTACTATAGCCGCCGTTTTACATTGACAATAATGCATTTTCATGTTCCTTTTTCTCTGAAACTATTCATCCGATTGACTTGCAATTTTGTAGAATTATTTAGATAGCTAATCTGAAAGACTAGTGATTATTTTATTATTACTTTTTTTAAACTGACTTTATAGCAGTTTGAAAAATCGGGCCTGTCCTGACGTGCTTTATAAAACCAAAACTTGATTTATGTTATAGTTTGAAATTCTCGCTTATCACCGGATGATCTTAAGGTCGCCACGCACAAATAAAAACTTGATATCTCTCATAGGACCAGAGAAAAAGGAACATCAATGAAAGTACTTTTCCGGAGTTTGAAAGAGTTCTTTCCATAAGTCTTGGAAACATTATTTGCGAATAAGATTAAAATCTGATACCGGATCTCTTTAGAAGATGAACCAAATTTTTGTTTTAATCCTTCTGCATAATTTCAAAATTTTCTGCATTATCCATTTTCTCTCTCGAAAAGGATCTAGTTTAAATTTTTCTTTCAGATTCTCTTCAGCCGCAGAAGTATTTTTTCATATTTGCCCTTTGCCAACTGTTTTTTGTGTTTTTTGGAAGAAACGTGACGTTCCAATTTTTTTAGTGGAGATATGTTGTAAATTTTTGCCACACTGTTTCATTTTGGGTTCAAGTGAATTCTTCTGAAGATAGTTGCTGTGACAGTGATTCTAGCGACAATTTTTTTCTGCTCTTCAAGAATACTTTTAACCTTAAAAAAACAACTTTCGCAGATTTTTTTCTCTGATATCGCTTTATTATTATTCAACTTCTCTGAGATATCTATAGCAAAATGTGGAGGTGTGTAAAGAATGTATAGTAAAAGGATCACAACAATACTTTTGAGTATTGGCATACTGAGTTAAAAATACTTTATCATGATAGTCACATACATATTGAATTTCACTCTTTGCAGAAAGCCTCCATTTGATTTTTTTTTTTCGAGTCTTCCGATATATTTTTAAATTACTTGAAGTACTACATTTTGATTTGAAGGTTTCATTAATTTTGCCTACATCGCACTGAACATTCTCCATATTTGCAAAGTCTGCCTTCCTTGTAAGAAATTGATCATATAGGTATATACATACCGGGTGACCCGGCGATCTGTAAAAGCCTCATAACTTATTTGCTATTTGAGATATCGACTTCTAGTTTTCTTGAACTGGTACCCACACTTATTCTACATATTTCAAAAATATGTACGTTTTTGTACAGGGTGTCCCAATATACATAACAGAACAAAGTTATGTTTTTTTAAATGGAACACCCTATATTTTATACTTTATTTTCAACCCTCTTGAGAAGCTGATAAAAATAGTATGAGATACCATGGGTCTATAATGGACGGTTGGTTAGTTATGGGCAAATTTGTGGCAAAAACATGTACACATTGAAAACATTGCAGAAGCGTTCCTAGCAAAGATAGCATCATTATTTATACACTAGAAAATTTTCCACATCATAAAGAATAATACACATCAGCTTTGGTTCTCTTTTAATCATAGTGCTATACAGGGTGTCAACATACGCAAAACAATGGATAACTATTTTTTTTCAAATGGAACACCCTATGTAAGTTGCCACGAATCTATGGCATTTTTAATAAGCTTTCCAATAATATACAGTTTGTATAACAAAATATTAAAAATTCTTGAGATGTATCAATAAAAACTTATTTGTTTTGTCACCTTCTGCTGATTTTTGGATTTTCAGCCAAAATTGTCTATTTTCAGGAAAAATTATAAGAGACCAAAGTTGCAGAGCGGAAAATTTTCGATCGATATAGATCTTTCGACTTTTCCAATAATGCGTGCGTTGCCCGCCAGAGCGCGCAAAATCGTGACCGTATATGCATTTTAGCGTTTTCTTTTCAATTTTTTTTATTAGTAAATTGCACTATACTTTATTTTCCGCACCCTCTAGCGGAAAAACGGGAAATTATAGGAAAATTAAAATGGCCCATATCGATTGAAAATGTTCCTCTTACAACTCTTAATAGAAGCAATTTTTGCCAAAAATGCATAGTTTTCCCTAAAAATGCAAATTGAAAATGTATATATTAACTTTTGCGTTTTCAATGGTTTTTTCCATTTTTAGCGAAAACTATGCATTTTGGGCAAAAATTGCTCCTTTTAAGAGTTGTAGAGCGGAATATTTTCAATCGATGTAGGTCATTTAAATAAATCTATAATTACCCGTTTTTCTGCATATACGGTCACAATTTTGCGCACTCTGGCGGGCAATCACGCATTATTGGAAAAGTCGAAAGATCTATATCGATCGAAAATTTTCCGCTCCACAACTTTGGTCTCTTATTATTTTTTCAGAAAATGCATAGTTTTGGCTGAAAATCCAAAAATGACCAGGAGGTGACAAAAGAAAAATGTTTTTATGGATAAATCTTAAGAATCCTTAATATGTCATTATACAAATTGTATATCATTGGAAAGCTTATTAAAAATTCCATGCATTGGTGGCAAGATATATAGGGTGTTCCATTTGAAAAAAAATAGTTATCCATTATTTTGCGTATGTTGACACCCTGTATAGCAGTATGAACAAAGAAGAACCAAAGCTGATTTGTATTATTCTTCATGATGTGGAAAATTCTTTAGTGTATAAAAAAACGACGCTAGCATTGCTAGGAGCGCTCCTGCAACTTTTCAATGTGTCCTTGTTTTTGCCACAAATTTGCCCATAACTAACCAACCGTCCATTATAGACCCATGGTATCTTATACTATTTTGATCAGCTTTTCAAGAGGGTTGAAAATAAAGTATAAAATATAGGGTGTTCCATTTAAAAAAACATAACTTTGGTCTGTTATGTATATTGGGACACCCTGTACAAAAACATACATATTTTTAAAATATGTAGAATAAGTGTCGGTACCAGTTCAGGAAAACCATAAGTCGATATCTCAAATAGTAAATAAGTTATGGGGCTTTTACAGATCCCTGGGTCACCCGGTATATACAGTCTGTCGGTTTGACCCTCAATTGGGTCGATGATTTACTACCATATTCTCTTAAAATATATGACGATGTACTTAAGTTTGTTATACTGATATGGCTATACCGGAGTGTATAGCAATTGTTTCCACAAAATGGCTACCCCAGGAGTTACCAGCACCAAAACGAAACGGATGTGAAATTACTTTTGAGCCTTCAGCTGGGAGGCAGGGTTATGCACACAATTTCCTCTGAGCCTAAAGAACTTCAAAAGAAAGATAACTTGATTTATTGAAGACTTCAACTGGAATTAGGAGATATTCTCTCACTTTCTTTCCGATCTTCAAAATTGACCATTATTTTTGAGAAAATCAAAAATTTTCGATGATATATATCCACGTAACAAGAAATTTTACTCGTGAGAATCAAATGTATAATAAAGGTACACCTAGTGGTAAAAATATGAACCAAGTTTTGAAGTAATGTAATTTAAAAACTATATACAGGGTCTTCATTTCAAAAGGAGCCACCCTGAATAACTTTCGATCTGAAGTAGTTACGGTTTTAAGAAAAAATATGTCAATTTTGTTTTCGAGGGGGAACTTAAAAAACACTGTTTTTACAATTTTATCTTTCACCCCCTCACCCCCAGCCATCCCATCTTTATAATTTCAAATAGCATCCCCTATTGTGCAATTTTTAAAGGGCATAAAAAATACTATCCAGCAAAACAAAAATAATTGAAATCGGTTCATTTGTTTTAGAGAGAGAGGTTATTCATTTCAAAATAAGGCACCCTGAATAACCCTAGTTCTGAAGTAGTCACGGTTACAGGAAAAAATATGTCAATTTTGTTTTTGATTGAAAAATGGTTTTGTGCGTTCAAGAGGCTCTAGAGCGAAAACTACCACTAGTATGAGAAAATTTTATTCAAGCATCGTAAAGCTCATACTTTTTGCTGTCTTGGTCCAAAATTTGGAGTCTTAATCGGTGGCAACTTCTGAGAAATGAATTTAAAAAAAAACCGTCTTTTTTCAGTTTTTTGCGCATGTGCGGCAAGATCCAAAATCTGACCCGCGCATTCGATTCCTTGGGAAATTTCCCATCGATTATTATATTATTTATATTATTTCAACATCATTATTATAACTTTTTTTTGTTCAAATCTCAATTTTTAGTTTCTTTATATGCTGAAGGTTTGGATGGAAGAACAGCTGGGTTGTTACCCAAAGCTGAATCCCACCTTACGATTCTCTGTAATTTATTATGTAATTTTTTCATTGTATATATGTGTGTAACACCATGTGAGAATAAAGTCTATTATTATTATTACAATTATTATTATAATGACTGTTCTAAAATTTTCCCTGGCTTAAATGCAATTAAGATAAATGAAATTAAAAAAAAAATTAAGTTGAACTTTAAAAATGCCGTAAAATTCAATTGGCTCTACGAGGCGAACTATGTAACCTGAAATTTGGCGTGAAGTCATATTTTGGGTACCCAAACAAGTGTACAAAATTTGAGCGAAATCGGAGAGGGTCGCGTGAAATGGACTGCTCACTTTACGTGAAATTGCCCTACTATACCTCATTTAATAACCAGGCGGACTAAATCAAATTATTGCCGCCAAAATACGTTGTTGTGATTGGCCAAAGGGCCGCCGTTTTTACACAGGCCAAAATTGCTGAAAATAGTAATGGCGGATGTTATGATCAGCTGATCCATCACTGTTACTTGCGTCTTACCGGTTCCGTGTGTTTCGTTCAGTTTTTGTGTTTTCTACCAGTTATTTCTCCCGTTGGTAGTGTAAAAAATCAGTTCTTTTAAGAGCTTATCCCGTGATTGTATTGGAAAGTTATTTTGCTTATAACTATGGATGCTGTACCCGGCACCAGTTCGGCGTCGATTTCGCCCCCCAAGAAACGGAAGAGTTTGGATTTGGGAGCTTTAACCCTAGTGGAAAAGCAGTCCATATTGAACTTATATAAAGTCTTGATACAAGAGGGTTTAAAACCTACTGCCGTTGTACAAAAAATTGTCGATTCAATAGGTAAGTGTAGAGAAAGTTATTGCAATTGGAATCAAATCGTAAACAAGCATTATTTTTAGGATTGGCTAGAAGTACGGTGTATCGCCCAATTAGGGAGTATAAGGAGATTGGAGCTTTAACAAGTCCTAAACGTCTCGGAGGACGTCCGGTGACCGAAGACGTTAGTAGATAAGCTAGGACAGTTCTCCCTCAAAATCCCATGTAAATTCAAAGGGGCCTATAAATTTACTTTACTTCCGGTCGAGCTTGCAGGAGAAGCGTTCTAGCAGTGGATGTTATCGCTAACCGCAGGAGCTGATAAGCCTCGCGCGCACCTGTAAATTGATGTGTGGACCAATGGGCCTAATAAAAAAATGAAATATCTTGGAAACGGGTGGAGATACGTAAAAAATAAAATTTGTAAACGCCCGGTGTCGCCCCCGTACGATTTAGGGTGGCAGGAACATAACCTGAAAATTTCAAAACTATTTGAGTCCTATTGCGGGAGTTGTCTCTTTGAAAATTCCTTATCTCTGACGTCACAGTTGCGTTGAATTACCCGGCAGCAGCAGCAGCAGGCTTATCTTATCAATTTCCGGTGGTGCCGAAAGACGTTCGATTTACTCAGGATTTTCGAAAATTCAACTTCAAATTCATGATCTAGACGTTAAGACCTTTAAAATGATACCTCATAAGCCTAAAAAAAATTCGAATTTTAATCGTTGTTGAAGATGACCTTGTGTTTCGATTTACATGTATTTCCCATTTAAAATGTGTGCAAAATCAGCAAAAAACGCGTATTTACAACTATTTCTCGTAAGATTACATGTAAATGAAAACACAAACTCGATCACCAAAAGGTGTTCCGAAAATTAATCGAATTATCTGGACGCTGATTGGTTGATAAAAAATTAAGAAACAGTATAAAACCAGGACATCTCTGAGAAATTGTCAGTCGCATTAGATCTCTGAAGTGTGAACGTGCTACTGCTACTACCGAAAATTAAATTGTGAATTTCATCACCCAAAATAAAAAATTCAGGTAAGTTTTATCATTTTTACTTCGGATGAACGCATACCATCCGCAGAGACCATTCTTTGATCAATCATAAAATCAGCAATAACCATAAGCAACTCTTCGATTAGGATTAACAACAACAATGACCAGCCGTTTTTAATATTTCATGATTGCGAGTATCGTATAAGCGGTAAGATGTGAATCATCGCGATAAGAGGTCCTAGTCCGAGCGTTATCTTGGAAACGGTACAAAATTCGGCAATTTGGGCTTCAGATTCTTTTACCTGGTTGCATACAGCATCCCTTACCGGAGTTCTAATTACTTCGAAAATTTCCAAAATAATGAAATTAACATAAACAGTATTTTACATAATATTTGATGCAGTGAGCTCAACGGAAGTTGCGGTCTGATTAGGCATCATAAATATCATATCGTTGTAATATTAACAATAAAAATAATCACTTCGGATGGTATGTTTTCGACACAGAAATGCACAGATGTCACTAGATTCTATTCAACAATTCGAATTTTGTTATAGAAAATGGCTTCAAGGAGCATACAAAACCAGTCTTTTTCAAGACTTGTCGAGACAACTCGTCAACAACTGATAGACATCAGAGACAAGCCCACTGCCATCGAGCCAGCTATCAAGGAATGCGGACGTCATATTCGCATGATGAACGCAGCTCTCAAGACTGTAAAATTAGTTAGTGAGAAACAACACATCACTAACTGTGTTGCGTTGATGAATGGCTTTAGGGCAATGATGAAAGCTTTACGTGGAGTCACCGGAGCCGGTTTCAAGTTACCACATCCAAATCGTGAAAATTACGCCAGTCTTCGAGTCAAATGGGAAGATCAAGAGTCTGCGTTTGCAAGCCGCATTCGTACTGGAGTTGTAATAAATCTACAACATAAAGATCCAGTTGAATTTCTCAATGATGCTCAAAATTTATTTAGACGTCGAACCAAGAACGTTCTGAAAAAAGAGCAGGCCATAAAGGTTAACGCGGCATTCTGCGGAGAGTTCATTGTGATAAAGGGGGACGAAGAAATTTATGAATTTAAATACTTAACCACGAAGAATGCCCCTATTTATCAGAACACGAATTTAGATGAGTGGTTTCAAGAGAACATTCACAATCCGATTACTACCCAACTGGAGGAATTTCAAGA
Source organism: Ocypus olens (assembly GCA_910593695.2). Lineage (NCBI taxonomy): Eukaryota > Metazoa > Arthropoda > Insecta > Coleoptera > Staphylinidae > Ocypus > Ocypus olens. Next base: position 40,337,645 of record OU343060.1, read on the forward strand.
GAAGGATAGTGGTTGGGCCCTTGTTACAATTGTAAATTTAGTTGTAAAGATAAACAAATTCGTCCCACAGTTGGGCTCATCATACATCGAGCTACCCCGATCCATTCGATTAAAACATGCGTGTGTCAACATCAAAAACAACGATGACGCATGCTTCGCCTGGGCGGTGACGTCAGCCCTTTACTCCGACGTCCACAACAACGACCGTCCCGCATCATACCCGCACTACTCTACCGTGTTGGGCTTGAAAAATATTGTTATGCCGATGACGATAAAGCAGATTCCCCGGTTCGAGACCCAGAACGATATTTCAATAAATGTATACATCTTAGAGAAGCAAAGCAGGAAAAAATTCAACGTTGTCCCAACGTACCTGTCAAAAAATAAGCAGGTCAAGCACATTAACCTGCTTCTAATTCAAGATGTTTACGCCGATGACGAAGAAGAAGATGATGAAGACGGATGCAAGCCGCAATACCACTATGTTTGGATAAAAAATTTGTCACGACTGGTATCATCTCAATTGAGCAGGCGTGATGGACGAAAATACTTCTGCGACCGATGTCTGCACTACTTCCGGACACAAATTAAATTAGATACACATGTGGACGATTGTGCTAACATGAACAAGTGTAGGGTTAGACTACCAGAACCTGAGCATGCTAAATTAAAATTTAAAAACTTTATGAACAAGGAGCCGGCACCATTCATCGTATATGCGGATCTAGAATGTATGTTAATGGCATCTACAGATAAAAAAAATGAAAAAAACCACATAGAAAAGATTCAAGATCATAAGCTATATAGCGCAGGTTATTATGTTAAATGCTCCTATGATGATTCGCTTTCAATTTACAAATCATATCGAGGTGAGGACTGCCAGCGGTGGTTTGCTAATGAAATGCGTCAGTTTACTGAAGATGTTGAAACGGTGTTTCTTTGCCCCCTTCCGATGGAACCTCTTACGCCCGCACAACAACAGGAATTTCAATCCATCTCGCACTGTCATATCTGCGAACAAAACTTTGACATCCGCGACGTCAGAGTCAGGGACCACTGCCACCTTACTGGCAAATATCGTGGGGCTGCCCATGAGGACTGTAACATTAACTACAAGGATAGTCACGTGATACCTGTCGTCTTTCATAATTTATCCGGTTACGATTCCCACTTCATAATTAAAAATCTAGCCAAAGATTTTGAGGGTCGTGTCGATTTACTTCCTATAAACAAGGAACGGTATATTTCATTCACAAAGAATGTTGATGACAATTTAATTAAATTTCGTTTCATTGACTCTTACCGTTTTTTGGCGGATAGTTTAGAAAAATTAGCTTCATATCTATGAGAGTATCCAAATTTAAAATCATAATTTCTAGAGCTGGACGAGTCGAAATTTAATTTGTTAACGCGAAAAGGAATATTCCCTTACGATTTTGTTGATTCTTGGGATAAATTAAATGTTTGCAGTTTACCCGACAAATCCAATTTTTTCAATTCAATGACTGACACTCACATTACTGACGCCGATTATACGCATGCAAACAACGTGTGGAAATCTTTCAACATAAGAAATTTAGGTGAATATTCAGATTTGTATCTAAAAACAGACGTCTTGTTGTTGGCTGACGTGTTCGAGCGATTCCGTGCAAGCTGCTTGATAACCTATGGACTGGACCCAGGCCATTATTTTACGTTGCCCGGATACACATGGGACTGTATGCAGAAGCATACCCAAGTTGAACTTGAGTTGCTCACAGATATCGACATGATTCTCTTCATAGAGCGCGGTATCCGGGGTGGGTTGAGTCAGTGCTCTAAACGGTATGCGGCAGCTAACAACAAGTACATGTCTGAATATGATTCGAGCAGACCGTCGAAATTTTTAATGTATAACGATATAAATAATCAATACGGGTGGGCAATGTCACAATGCTTACCGTATGGAGGATTTGAATGGATTGAGGGTGATTTAAATCACTTCAATTTGAATGTGCCTGCAGATCATCCTGAAGGCTACATTTTAGAAGTTGATTTAGAGTACCCGAATGCTATTCACGATTCTCATAGCGACCTCCCATTTTGTCCAGAACATTTAGCCCCACCAAATTCTCGAGAAAAAAAATTATTGGCCACAGTTTCTAATAAAACGCGATATATTATTCACTATAGGAATTTGCAGCAAGCATTAGAAAACGGATTAAAATTATTCAAAATTCATCGTATCCTTAAATTTAAACAGTCTGATTGGCTTAAAAAATATATTGACTTGAACACTAAATTACGAACGGCCGCCTCCAACGATTTCGAGAAAAATCTGTTTAAATTGATGAATAATGCCGTTTTCGGTAAGACGATGGAGAATATTCGAAAACACTCCATCGTAAAACTAATAACTAAATGGGAGGGACGATACGGTGCTGAGGCATTGATTTCTAAACCTAATTTCAAATCATCAACTATTTTTGATGAAAATTTGGTTGCAATTGAACTGAATAAGATGGAAATATATTTCAATAAACCCATATATGTCGGCATGTGCATTTTAGATATTTCTAAATTAAAATTATACGACTTCCACTACTCATATATGAGGAGTCGGTTCGGTGATATGGCCCGCATCTGTTATACAGATACCGACTCACTCATATACGAGGTGGAATGTCCTGATTTATATGATGTACTACGACGTGACGCCCCTGAATTTTTCGATACAAGTGACTATCCTGATAATAATGTATATAACATGCCTCGAGTGAACAAAAAAATTATTGGCATGATGAAAGATGAGAATGCCGGTAAGGTGATGACAGAGTTTGTTGGACTTCGCTCCAAAATGTATGCAGTGCGGGTGGAGGGAAGAGATAATCAGAAAAAAGCTAAGGGCGTTAAGAAACACATCGTAAAAAACCGTATAACATTCGAAGATTATTTAAATTGTTTAAAAGAGGATAAAGAAACAACGGTTCGTCAAATGATTTTCAAATCTAGTAAGCACGAAGTCTCATCTGTTAAACAAACTAAAACTGCTCTCAGTCCTCACGATAATAAACGACACATTTTACCCGATAAAGTTTCTACTTTACCGTGGGGGCATTGGAGGATAATGTCATAGGAACATTTTTTTTAAATAGAAATTATGTAACTTGTAAAATTATGTATATTGTAAAAACTACTTTAAAAGCATTATTTTGTTTCATATTTATTTATTTATTACAATGTAAAACGTTTAAATAAACTAATTTAATTACGCTTAATGCCTGTTATTTCCCTTTTAATAACTGGTTATTGGTTAAATAAACTAAAAACATTACTGATCAAGCCACAACCTTTAGGATACATGTATTCAACCGTATAATATTTATTATAAATAATAACTCGAGTCCACGCTTCTCTTTATAGGTAAGTATGGTAGGTATGTAAATAGAATAGTTAATATGTAATATATTTTCGACTTACTTTTTTGTTTTAAGTAAACCTAATTAATTACATTATCATATTTGATTGACAAAGTGTTTGCACATAATTTGATCAACTCTTTTATTAATATTGTCAAGGATTTGATTCAGATGAGTGGGTGCCTTTAAGAAATACTCATCAGCTGAATTGCTAATTTTAAACATATCTGCAGAGGTAATCATCATAAGCTGTTCTAGAGTTGCAATCCTTTGTTTGTTTCCATAAAATTTATATTTATCCATTTGAATTCCAATGTTCCAATGCTGTGTAATTTTTCTTGTGGGATCGTATATTTTTCATATTGCAGCATACTAACTGTCATTGGTTTCACGTTAATTTTTCACCCTCGATAAATTCTTGCTCTATTACATTCCAAATTATCTGCAGCACCACTGTACTTTTTATTTGCAGACATGTTGATACTTTGAGGATAGATATAGTACTGAATTAATTTTTAATACAAATATGTGTGTGTGTGTAACAGTGTACTTTAAAGGAACAGTTATTATAACAATCATATGCTTCTAATCTATTTATACAAAAGGGTTAAGTTAATAGCAATTAGGTTAAATAAAACAACACAAATTTTTCGTGAACAAAATGTATTATTAGTTGATACATTTTACACATTTTGAGCTTATTTACAGAAATGTATTCGACGTATTAATTTAAATATATCTTTTAATCAAACTTGTCACACGTTTATGTACATTCGATCGAATATTTTTAAGATACATTGGAGCGTCATGGTAGTATTTCCTGGTGGAATTAGACGCCTTGAATTCTTCATAGTACAATATCATTTTTCTTTCATCTTCTTCAGTTACAAATGTTACTGTAGGACTATAAATCCATTTACTGATGTCTGCATTAAGTATCTTCTGTGCAATCACAACGGAGGTATCATACCTGTCACCATCCTTATCAGTGCACCAAAAATGTACCGGCACGAGTAATGTTGAATCGTACTTCATGGAACCAATAATTACACTAACATCACCCTTAATCCTCCGACTTTGTTCGTAGAATAACAGAGAACTCGCAAGACATGCATTGCTTATATTAGCTCTCATGAACTCCTGAGCAATAATTTTATTTATTGCATGTAGATGTTGCTTGGTTAACGACATGATGAAGACTGATGCTGAGCAGTGGAGTTTAGAGAATAATATCTCGGCTTCGTAGTTCAGCCTCAATGGTGTTTATTTCGTCAATATTAGCAACTGATTTAGGTTCGTGATGTAATGACCATACACGTTCAATTACATCATTTATATCAATATAGGAAATGAGGCGGACACCGAAAGGATTATAGTTATACGAAGAAAAACTTTTTGGAATAATCCTGCAATTTCTGAGGGTATCTCCATCATCCAGTGTCATAGTCTCAGGAATGTTTTTAGTAGATTTGTCCCTCTCAGAGTTTTGTTTTTTAATTTCGTTTATCTCTGAATGGACATTTTTCAACCATTTTTATATTTTATTAATAATTTACACGTTTATGAATTATACTTCGTGTTCGAGGCCATTTTTATTTCAAATATGTATGATGTATTTTAAAGAAACATCTGTTGCAGTAAAATTTGTTACATCTATTACAGCGAAATTTTATTGCTGTTGCTCTACTAGCAGCGATCGTACGGCCATTTTTCAATTTTAGGTCTTTATAACATTCAACACACCGTCTTCTTTCGCACGTTTTTTCTAATAAATGAGGCATCTCGGGGGCTTCCCGACCCTGATCTTCACCACAAATATTTTCAGCTTCTCCGATTTGTTTCATTTCAGATACTTGTGCTGGAACATCCTCAACGGGATTATGCCGATGTTCATCGTTACACCGCTCAAATATTAGCGACTGCTGCCGCTTTTTCTGAATGTTGAATTTACTTCCTGCTTCACGCTTGCTGCTCGTCCTCGATACATATTCGGAATTGCCACTTGCCATTGGGATAAATTGATTTATAGTTTTATTAACTAGCTCCGTTTCTTGTTGTTGATTTATATCTTTACGATCATCGTTGTTAGTAGAATCACCATAATTTAGTCCAAACAAACGCACTGAATCATAACTCGACGTTGTATTAAAATTAATACCCATATTGATCAAAGTAATATGTTACTGCTATGACAGTCAGCTTGATACTAAAGAGAGGTGCATGTACCTAACATTTATACTGTGAGACATATGAAATGCACACCCATCAAAATACGAGACAGTTGATGTATCGACTATCTCATACATTCGCGAAGCCCGCCGACCTATCAACTGTCTCACGTGATACAGATTTTAAATAACTGCTACCAGTAACATGTGATACAGCATCTGTGTCACGTGATACAGCATCTGTATCACGTGAGACAGTTGATAGGTCGGCGGGCTTCGCGAATGTATGAGATAGTCGATACATCAACTGTCTCGTATTTTGATGGGTGTGCATTTCATATGTCTCACAGTATAAATGTTAGGTACATGCACCTCTCTTTAGTATCAAGCTGACTGTCATAGCAGTAACATATTACTTTGATCAATATGGGTATTAATTAACTGATTGAGGTTGGCGGCACTTACTTCGTGATACATTTTTAATTAAATAAAACACACTTTTACTTAGTTAATATCACACTGTTTATTTTATTAGTGACTGCAGTTTCGATCAAACAATGATCATTATCAAACTATAAGTAACGTAATTACAAAGAAACATCTTAATTTATACCGCGTTAAACAGAGGCGAGAACATTAGGTTCGTTTGTTCGTTAATTATGGGGCTGTCCGGATTATCCTTGAGTTTATGAATTTCGAGGGATTCGAGCACGTCCATTTTAATCCCCTTGTCTTCGAAATGTAGAATTTGTAGTACATCTTCGTCAAAAGTATGATGGTTTTCAATGAGATGGTTAGCGAAAGTGGAGTCATCTTTATTTAAACGGAACGATGTTAGATGTTCCTTTAACCTAACTTTAAAACTACGACCTGTTTGCCCTATGTACACTGAGGAGCAATCTTTACAATTTAACTTATAAATACCTGATTTATTAAATTTGTCTAGGGGAGTTTTTGAATTAAAAATAGTGTTACATATTTTATTGTATGGCTTTAAAGCTATATTAATGCCTAGTTTGTTTAGGATATTGCGAATTTTAAGACTAACATCTCCAAAATATGTTAATGATTTGAAAAATATTGTTTCAGGAATGTGAGCTGCATACAAAATGTTTTTAATATTTTTGTTTTGGTGAATTTTTATTAAGGTGTCAATTGTGACCCACATGCCGTTAAAAATTCTGTAGATCTCACTAATAAATTAAACAAAATAAAGTTAGATAAAAATATAAAAATGGTCTCCTTTGACGTATCCAACATGTTTACAAAAATTCCCTATGAAGATTGCATCGAATTAATTATAACAATTTTCCATAAAAATAATGTCAATCCAGTTATCCAGTCAGAATTCATAGATTTACTCAGCATTTTACTAAAATTTAATTATTTCTCATTTAATAATAAAATATATAATCAAAATAAAATAAACAGTGTGATATTAACTAAGTAAAAGTGTGTTTTATTTAATGGGTATTAATTTTAATACAACGTCGAGTTATGATTCAGTGCGTTTGTTTGGACTAAATTATGGTGATTCTACTAACAACGATGATCGTAAAGATATAAATCAACAACAAGAAACGGAGCTAGTTAATAAAACTATAAATCAATTTATCCCAATGGCAAGTGGCAATTCCGAATATGTATCGAGGACGAGCAGCAAGCGTGAAGCAGGAAGTAAATTCAACATTCAGAAAAAGCGGCAGCAGTCGCTAATATTTGAGCGGTGTAACGATGAACATCGGCATAATCCCGTTGAGGATGTTCCAGCACAAGTATCTGAAATGAAACAAATCGGAGAAGCTGAAAATATTTGTGGTGAAGATCAGGGTCGGGAAGCCCCCGAGATGCCTCATTTATTAGAAAAAACGTGCGAAAGAAGACGGTGTGTTGAATGTTATAAAGACCTAAAATTGAAAAATGGCCGTACGATCGCTGCTAGTAGAGCAACAGCAATAAAATTTCGCTGTAATAGATGTAACAAATTTTACTGCAACAGATGTTTCTTTAAAATACATCATACATATTTGAAATAAAAATGGCCTCGAACACGAAGTATAATTCATAAACGTGTAAATTATTAATAAAATATAAAAATGGTTGAAAAATGTCCATTCAGAGATAAACGAAATTAAAAAACAAAACTCTGAGAGGGACAAATCTACTAAAAACATTCCTGAGACTATGACACTGGATGATGGAGATACCCTCAGAAATTGCAGGATTATTCCAAAAAGTTTTTCTTCGTATAACTATAATCCTTTCGGTGTCCGCCTCATTTCCTATATTGATATAAATGATGTAATTGAACGTGTATGGTCATTACATCACGAACCTAAATCAGTTGCTAATATTGACGAAATAAACACCATTGAGGCTGAACTACGAAGCCGAGATATTATTCTCTAAACTCCACTGCTCAGCATCAGTCTTCATCATGTCGTTAACCAAGCAACATCTACATGCAATAAATAAAATTATTGCTCAGGAGTTCATGAGAGCTAATATAAGCAATGCATGTCTTGCGAGTTCTCTGTTATTCTACGAACAAAGTCGGAGGATTAAGGGTGATGTTAGTGTAATTATTGGTTCCATGAAGTACGATTCAACATTACTCGTGCCGGTACATTTTTGGTGCACTGATAAGGATGGTGACAGGTATGATACCTCCGTTGTGATTGCACAGAAGATACTTAATGCAGACATCAGTAAATGGATTTATAGTCCTACAGTAACATTTGTAACTGAAGAAGATGAAAGAAAAATGATATTGTACTATGAAGAATTCAAGGCGTCTAATTCCACCAGGAAATACTACCATGACGCTCCAATGTATCTTAAAAATATTCGATCGAATGTACATAAACGTGTGACAAGTTTGATTAAAAGATATATTTAAATTAATACGTCGAATACATTTCTGTAAATAAGCTCAAAATGTGTAAAATGTATCAACTAATAATACATTTTGTTCACGAAAAATTTGTGTTGTTTTATTTAACCTAATTGCTATTAACTTAACCCTTTTGTATAAATAGATTAGAAGCATATGATTGTTATAATAACTGTTCCTTTAAAGTACACTGTTACACACACACACATATTTGTATTAAAAATTAATTCAGTACTATATCTATCCTCAAAGTATCAACATGTCTGCAAATAAAAAGTACAGTGGTGCTGCAGATAATTTGGAATGTAATAGAGCAAGAATTTATCGAGGGTGAAAAATTAACGTGAAACCAATGACAGTTAGTATGCTGCAATATGAAAAATATACGATCCCACAAGAAAAATTACACAGCATTGGAACATTGGAATTCAAATGGATAAATATAAATTTTATGGAAACAAACAAAGGATTGCAACTCTAGAACAGCTTATGATGATTACCTCTGCAGATATGTTTAAAATTAGCAATTCAGCTGATGAGTATTTCTTAAAGGCACCCACTCATCTGAATCAAATCCTTGACAATATTAATAAAAGAGTTGATCAAATTATGTGCAAACACTTTGTCAATCAAATATGATAATGTAATTAATTAGGTTTACTTAAAACAAAAAAGTAAGTCGAAAATATATTACATATTAACTATTCTATTTACATACCTACCATACTTACCTATAAAGAGAAGCGTGGACTCGAGTTATTATTTATAATAAATATTATACGGTTGAATACATGTATCCTAAAGGTTGTGGCTTGATCAGTAATGTTTTTAGTTTATTTAACCAATAACCAGTTATTAAAAGGGAAATAACAGGCATTAAGCGTAATTAAATTAGTTTATTTAAACGTTTTACATTGTAATAAATAAATAAATATGAAACAAAATAATGCTTTTAAAGTAGTTTTTACAATATACATAATTTTACAAGTTACATAATTTCTATTTAAAAAAAATGTTCCTATGACATTATCCTCCAATGCCCCCACGGTAAAGTAGAAACTTTATCGGGTAAAATGTGTCGTTTATTATCGTGAGGACTGAGAGCAGTTTTAGTTTGTTTAACAGATGAGACTTCGTGCTTACTAGATTTGAAAATCATTTGACGAACCGTTGTTTCTTTATCCTCTTTTAAACAATTTAAATAATCTTCGAATGTTATACGGTTTTTTACGATGTGTTTCTTAACGCCCTTAGCTTTTTTCTGATTATCTCTTCCCTCCACCCGCACTGCATACATTTTGGAGCGAAGTCCAACAAACTCTGTCATCACCTTACCGGCATTCTCATCTTTCATCATGCCAATAATTTTTTTGTTCACTCGAGGCATGTTATATACATTATTATCAGGATAGTCACTTGTATCGAAAAATTCAGGGGCGTCACGTCGTAGTACATCATATAAATCAGGACATTCCACCTCGTATATGAGTGAGTCGGTATCTGTATAACAGATGCGGGCCATATCACCGAACCGACTCCTCATATATGAGTAGTGGAAGTCGTATAATTTTAATTTAGAAATATCTAAAATGCACATGCCGACATATATGGGTTTATTGAAATATATTTCCATCTTATTCAGTTCAATTGCAACCAAATTTTCATCAAAAATAGTTGATGATTTGAAATTAGGTTTAGAAATCAATGCCTCAGCACCGTATCGTCCCTCCCATTTAGTTATTAGTTTTACGATGGAGTGTTTTCGAATATTCTCCATCGTCTTACCGAAAACGGCATTATTCATCAATTTAAACAGATTTTTCTCGAAATCGTTGGAGGCGGCCGTTCGTAATTTAGTGTTCAAGTCAATATATTTTTTAAGCCAATCAGACTGTTTAAATTTAAGGATACGATGAATTTTGAATAATTTTAATCCGTTTTCTAATGCTTGCTGCAAATTCCTATAGTGAATAATATATCGCGTTTTATTAGAAACTGTGGCCAATAATTTTTTTTCTCGAGAATTTGGTGGGGCTAAATGTTCTGGACAAAATGGGAGGTCGCTATGAGAATCGTGAATAGCATTCGGGTACTCTAAATCAACTTCTAAAATGTAGCCTTCAGGATGATCTGCAGGCACATTCAAATTGAAGTGATTTAAATCACCCTCAATCCATTCAAATCCTCCATACGGTAAGCATTGTGACATTGCCCACCCGTATTGATTATTTATATCGTTATACATTAAAAATTTCGACGGTCTGCTCGAATCATATTCAGACATGTACTTGTTGTTAGCTGCCGCATACCGTTTAGAGCACTGACTCAACCCACCCCGGATACCGCGCTCTATGAAGAGAATCATGTCGATATCTGTGAGCAACTCAAGTTCAACTTGGGTATGCTTCTGCATACAGTCCCATGTGTATCCGGGCAACGTAAAATAATGGCCTGGGTCCAGTCCATAGGTTATCAAGCAGCTTGCACGGAATCGCTCGAACACGTCAGCCAACAACAAGACGTCTGTTTTTAGATACAAATCTGAATATTCACCTAAATTTCTTATGTTGAAAGATTTCCACACGTTGTTTGCATGCGTATAATCGGCGTCAGTAATGTGAGTGTCAGTCATTGAATTGAAAAAATTGGATTTGTCGGGTAAACTGCAAACATTTAATTTATCCCAAGAATCAACAAAATCGTAAGGGAATATTCCTTTTCGCGTTAACAAATTAAATTTCGACTCGTCCAGCTCTAGAAATTATGATTTTAAATTTGGATACTCTCATAGATATGAAGCTAATTTTTCTAAACTATCCGCCAAAAAACGGTAAGAGTCAATGAAACGAAATTTAATTAAATTGTCATCAACATTCTTTGTGAATGAAATATACCGTTCCTTGTTTATAGGAAGTAAATCGACACGACCCTCAAAATCTTTGGCTAGATTTTTAATTATGAAGTGGGAATCGTAACCGGATAAATTATGAAAGACGACAGGTATCACGTGACTATCCTTGTAGTTAATGTTACAGTCCTCATGGGCAGCCCCACGATATTTGCCAGTAAGGTGGCAGTGGTCCCTGACTCTGACGTCGCGGATGTCAAAGTTTTGTTCGCAGATATGACAGTGCGAGATGGATTGAAATTCCTGTTGTTGTGCGGGCGTAAGAGGTTCCATCGGAAGGGGGCAAAGAAACACCGTTTCAACATCTTCAGTAAACTGACGCATTTCATTAGCAAACCACCGCTGGCAGTCCTCACCTCGATATGATTTGTAAATTGAAAGCGAATCATCATAGGAGCATTTAACATAATAACCTGCGCTATATAGCTTATGATCTTGAATCTTTTCTATGTGGTTTTTTTCATTTTTTTTATCTGTAGATGCCATTAACATACATTCTAGATCCGCATATACGATGAATGGTGCCGGCTCCTTGTTCATAAAGTTTTTAAATTTTAATTTAGCATGCTCAGGTTCTGGTAGTCTAACCCTACACTTGTTCATGTTAGCACAATCGTCCACATGTGTATCTAATTTAATTTGTGTCCGGAAGTAGTGCAGACATCGGTCGCAGAAGTATTTTCGTCCATCACGCCTGCTCAATTGAGATGATACCAGTCGTGACAAATTTTTTATCCAAACATAGTGGTATTGCGGCTTGCATCCGTCTTCATCATCTTCTTCTTCGTCATCGGCGTAAACATCTTGAATTAGAAGCAGGTTAATGTGCTTGACCTGCTTATTTTTTGACAGGTACGTTGGGACAACGTTGAATTTTTTCCTGCTTTGCTTCTCTAAGATGTATACATTTATTGAAATATCGTTCTGGGTCTCGAACCGGGGAATCTGCTTTATCGTCATCGGCATAACAATATTTTTCAAGCCCAACACGGTAGAGTAGTGCGGGTATGATGCGGGACGGTCGTTGTTGTGGACGTCGGAGTAAAGGGCTGACGTCACCGCCCAGGCGAAGCATGCGTCATCGTTGTTTTTGATGTTGACACACGCATGTTTTAATCGAATGGATCGGGGTAGCTCGATGTATGATGAGCCCAACTGTGGGACGAATTTGTTTATCTTTACAACTAAATTTACAATTGTAACAAGGGCCCAACCACTATCCTTCTCTTGAAATTCCTCCAGTTGGGTAGTAATCGGATTGTGAATGTTCTCTTGAAACCACTCATCTAAATTCGTGTTCTGATAAATAGGGGCATTCTTCGTGGTTAAGTATTTAAATTCATAAATTTCTTCGTCCCCCTTTATCACAATGAACTCTCCGCAGAATGCCGCGTTAACCTTTATGGCCTGCTCTTTTTTCAGAACGTTCTTGGTTCGACGTCTAAATAAATTTTGAGCATCATTGAGAAATTCAACTGGATCTTTATGTTGTAGATTTATTACAACTCCAGTACGAATGCGGCTTGCAAACGCAGACTCTTGATCTTCCCATTTGACTCGAAGACTGGCGTAATTTTCACGATTTGGATGTGGTAACTTGAAACCGGCTCCGGTGACTCCACGTAAAGCTTTCATCATTGCCCTAAAGCCATTCATCAACGCAACACAGTTAGTGATGTGTTGTTTCTCACTAACTAATTTTACAGTCTTGAGAGCTGCGTTCATCATGCGAATATGACGTCCGCATTCCTTGATAGCTGGCTCGATGGCAGTGGGCTTGTCTCTGATGTCTATCAGTTGTTGACGAGTTGTCTCGACAAGTCTTGAAAAAGACTGGTTTTGTATGCTCCTTGAAGCCATTTTCTATAACAAAATTCGAATTGTTGAATAGAATCTAGTGACATCTGTGCATTTCTGTGTCGAAAACATACCATCCGAAGTGATTATTTTTATTGTTAATATTACAACGATATGATATTTATGATGCCTAATCAGACCGCAACTTCCGTTGAGCTCACTGCATCAAATATTATGTAAAATACTGTTTATGTTAATTTCATTATTTTGGAAATTTTCGAAGTAATTAGAACTCCGGTAAGGGATGCTGTATGCAACCAGGTAAAAGAATCTGAAGCCCAAATTGCCGAATTTTGTACCGTTTCCAAGATAACGCTCGGACTAGGACCTCTTATCGCGATGATTCACATCTTACCGCTTATACGATACTCGCAATCATGAAATATTAAAAACGGCTGGTCATTGTTGTTGTTAATCCTAATCGAAGAGTTGCTTATGGTTATTGCTGATTTTATGATTGATCAAAGAATGGTCTCTGCGGATGGTATGCGTTCATCCGAAGTAAAAATGATAAAACTTACCTGAATTTTTTATTTTGGGTGATGAAATTCACAATTTAATTTTCGGTAGTAGCAGTAGCACGTTCACACTTCAGAGATCTAATGCGACTGACAATTTCTCAGAGATGTCCTGGTTTTATACTGTTTCTTAATTTTTTATCAACCAATCAGCGTCCAGATAATTCGATTAATTTTCGGAACACCTTTTGGTGATCGAGTTTGTGTTTTCATTTACATGTAATCTTACGAGAAATAGTTGTAAATACGCGTTTTTTGCTGATTTTGCACACATTTTAAATGGGAAATACATGTAAATCGAAACACAAGGTCATCTTCAACAACGATTAAAATTCGAATTTTTTTTAGGCTTATGAGGTATCATTTTAAAGGTCTTAACGTCTAGATCATGAATTTGAAGTTGAATTTTCGAAAATCCTGAGTAAATCGAACGTCTTTCGGCACCACCGGAAATTGATAAGATAAGCCTGCTGCTGCTGCTGCCGGGTAATTCAACGCAACTGTGACGTCAGAGATAAGGAATTTTCAAAGAGACAACTCCCGCAATAGGACTCAAATAGTTTTGAAATTTTCAGGTTATGTTCCTGCCACCCTAAATCGTACGGGGGCGACACCGGGCGTTTACAAATTTTATTTTTTACGTATCTCCACCCGTTTCCAAGATATTTCATTTTTTTATTAGGCCCATTGGTCCACACATCAATTTACAGGTGCGCGCGAGGCTTATCAGCTCCTGCGGTTAGCGATAACATCCACTGCTAGAACGCTTCTCCTGCAAGCTCGACCGGAAGTAAAGTAAATTTATAGGCCCCTTTGAATTTACATGGGATTTTGAGGGAGAACTGTCCTAGCTTATCTACTGACGTTCACAATGAAATTACGAAATATGGTGTGCGGAGAATTATACATAGTTTTTTCTTTAAAAATGAAATCTCTACATTGGATAAAATTTTAATTGAATTGAAGGATAGAGATGACCTGCCAAATATGTCCCGTTCAACATTATATTCATTAATGAAAGAAATTAATTTTAAGTAAGTTACAAATAGTAATATACTTATAAACAGAATTATTTTAAGGCTATTTGTTACTATAGTCTATCAAATGTAACAATACATAAACCTCTTCTAGTCGTTTTGTTTGCAACCAATAAAAAAATAATGTTCATAACTCGGGCAAAACTGCGACATCATATTGCTCGTGTGTTTTCCTCAAACTTTACACGTGCTAGCTATTTACCAGTTTCGGCCCTTGTTATGAAATATACTATTTGATGCGGCTCGTGCTGCACTACTTGCTCATATACAGGAACGAAATATTCCGTTGCTTTTTCGGCCAAATTTTCTACCGTTGCCTCACCGCCGCACATCCACGAGCCGCCGCTGCCTTATTCGTTTCATTGGTAACTAACGGTAGGCCGGCCAAATATATTCTTACATTTAATAGACTATGAATTAACTTATATTTGCAGATTTCTGAAAAGAAACAGTAAAAGCATTTTAATAGAACGGGAAGATGTGATCATTTGGAGACGAAAGTACTTAAAATCAAATTAGAAACAACTTTACTTGTTGCAGAAAGCATTAGATAAATACAAGAAAACGAATTGTATGTACTTAAAATCGATGAAAGAACATAGAAAGGCAGGTAAATTAATATATTACCTTGATGAAACGTGTCTGAACGAAGGTCACACGAAAGACAAAGTGTGGACAGACACAACTATAAAAAGTAAAAGAGATACCTTCATTGAAGGTTTAAGTACAGGCCTTAAAAGTCCATCGGGGAAAGGAAGGCGACTAATAATATTACATGTTGGTTCAGAATTGGGGTTCGTTGATGGACACCTGTCAGTTTTTGAAGGTAAGAAGTCTGGAGACTACCATGAAGAGATTAATGCAGCTGTCTTTGAAAAATGGTTTATTCACAATCACTATAATAATATGCATATTTTTAACCTCGAAAAAGTTGGGATATTAGCGATTCCCTCTTCGAGATGGGTAATATTCTATTACTAACGTCTATTTCGAGGTACAGAAACATTTTGCGAACCTCTATTTCGAAATACAGAAACAGTCAATTGTCAGTTTATATAAACGTCAAATTGACATCAATCATGCGCTCGGTTCTCCAACGAATCTACTCTGAAGTGAATTTTACAATTCTGTTTAATTATGGATTACCACGTCATAACGGTCGCAACCATCCTCTTCATTAAGTACTTCTTATTTATAAGTGGATATTAATGATTTGTGCTCTTACACGAAACGGATTTATGCATATCTCAGGTTGGCAACATCCCAACAACCCATCAAGTGTCAAAACCGTAACCTCATAATAAATGCGCCTTCACAACAACCCGCGGACAGTAACGAGGACGGGAACGGAGGCGAAAATATAGCAAGCTTCTCGTTCCCGTTACCCGAAATTAGTTATTAGTTATGTCAACATGCGAATCATTTAACTTTTGGTTCCCGGAAGTTGTTGCGTTTACTTTTGTCCGTTACGTGAAATGCACGTTTACCCCATTTTATGTCAATTGCCGTAAGTCGTATTGAATTACATCATTATCTGCTGGTGGCTCGGGTTCTCCACGTAATCTAGCTGTATTATGTAATACACTACTTACCACAATTATAAAAAGTGTGGTACTGAGGTTTAAGTGACACCCATACGTCAATTTTTTTACGAATTAAATATGTCCGACATTGAAATAAATATGTGTACCAAAATCAAACAAAATCAAACAATTCAATGATTGTGAATAAAATAGTATACATGCCTCGCGGGAACACAATTCCAGCCTCGCGCAATTGCAAACCTTGGCGCTTCGCGCCTCGGTTTGCAATCTATGCCCTCGGCTGTAATGATGTTTATCCCGACTCGGTACGTAATATACTATTGAAGGTTTACTAAAAACTTTACCCGATAACGCAGTGATTGTCATGGACAATGCATCCTACCACAGTAGAAAGCTTGAAAAAATTCCAACCACCTGCACAAGGAAGAGGGATATGCAAGATTGGTTAAGATCCAAAAATATTCAATTTGAAGAAGAAATGGTGAAAATGGAGTTACTGCAAATTATTAGAACGCACAGAAACAACTACGACAGATATGTTGTTGACGAAATGGCTGCAAAATATAACAAAACCGTGTTACGATTACCGCCGTACCACTGTGAACATAATCCAATAGAATTGATTTGGGCTCAAATTAAAAATGAAGTAGCTTCACAGAATAAAACATTTAAATTAGTACATCTAAAAAAATTAATGCTTGAAGTAGTAGCAAATGTCACAGTTGTTGACTGGAAAAAGTGTATTGGACATATTGTCAAGGAGGAAGAAAAAATGTATACACTTGATGGAATTATTGATGAAATATTAGAGCCGTTAGTAATATCTTTAGGAGAATCTGACAGCGATGAAGATTATCTTGTGGTTGTATTTTTTTAATATTTATTATTAGGTGTGAGCCACTAAATTTTGTTGCTGAGATGGCCATATCTAAGAGAGAGAAACAGCAGTCATGTCTGAAGTGATTTCTTTTTAATTCAACTGAACAAATCTAGTCTTTCATGACATGAATTGTTGCTTAAAAAAAAAACTCGAGACAAATTGTGTCACTCCTCTTAAATAATGGCTTTCATGAATATGGTGGGCATATAACCCATCTTACAATTTTTTATTTTCTCCAAATAACCCCTTTTTTGTAGATTTTAGTTCCAACAGCCTGTAGGCTAAATGTCCTAATTTTTAATATGCGACAATCGTATTTATCTCACAGCCAATCCTGAATCAAAATCTTGTGGCTCGCACGATATAATGTATGTAGTGTATATAGGGAGTTTCTTAGTTAATTTATAGCCCAGCAAATCTCTGGTGAACGTGAAGGTCGAGTACGCATTAGCAAAGTGGAGATATCATTTGACGATACAGTCTGTTGTAAAATTTTCTAAATACACTGTATTAAATGTATCTCAATTACAAAGACGTTCGGCTCTTTATATAAATTATGTCACCGAATGTATGAGGCTGTAAACGAGATATTTGTCGAGAAAAGTACATTACTGTTATTGTTATTATATGTTTTTACATAGCAAATTTACTTAATTTAATAAAATTCTAATTTCCGACAATCTAGTATTTATTTCAAACCTTTTGCAGAATTATATGTATTTTTACTTTCTCTATTACGAAGTATGGGAAAATATTTGTTTGTGTGTGTATGTGTCTGTCTGTGTGCGCTGTATAAAACGAATACAGCAATTTCAATGAAGCTTTGTACGTTTTATTTGATAATCCGAAGAGCTGAAAAGGTAAAATTTCTTATAACCCGAGGTGGGTGTTTACCCTTGCTGTTTTTGTTTTTTCAGATAATTTTTTTAATAAGAAAAATATTGCTAAAACATTTAAATAAATATTGAAGATAACAAATTAACATCTTGTTTTCTTTTTCATAAAATCAATTTTTGAAAAAATAATTTGGTCTATAATTATAAAATCATAATGTTACATTAAATTTATTGATAATAATTGTAGAAAATGCCAAAATAAACAACTTATAGGGAATACTTTTTTTAAATTCATTAATTTTTGCATAAACTCATGATAAAGATTATTAGAATTTAAAGTATACATATTTTAAATAATATTTTAATATTATATACTAAATTATTGACTATATAATCAAGAAAGTTTCACTAGAATAAACATATGGGTTGGTATAATTTTTGAATAAATGTTGTGGGTAAAATAATTTTAAATAAATGTATTTCTACCGCCAAAATATTTCTGGTTACTTTTCTAGTGATTTTTTCTAGTGTAAATGTGGCTTTCGCGTTTAGTCTGCCTGGTCATTAAATGAGGTATAGTAATTATACATTTTATAAATGACAATAATGTTGTTTTATTTTAGAAATAGTTAACATTTTCACGGAATTCAGAGAACACCACTGAGTCGATCGGTCAAATACTACAGCCCCTACCAGGTAGGAGTGCCCGCCTATCTGACCGTAAATTTATCACGGTGTAACAAACAGACTGTACATTACCATTGTAAAGCTAGAAGCGTTTCAAACGTCGTGTCTTAGAAGCTATCCATGATAGAAATCCCCTTTGGCCACAGATTAAAGCTTAATTTCTTTACTAAAGTTAGTCGCCGCGAATTTGTTGAAAAACCATTGTTTCATAGTGAAAATTCGCAAATACTAGCTGAAAAGTATACAATTTTTGAAAATTCTCCCGAAATTTGAGTGACTGTAACTTAAAAAAGTATTATTCTTAGGAAGATATTTTTTATGGTTTTGGAAAATTTACTGTACTTTAAAAAAGTGCTGAATGACTTTTTTTGTCAAACTACTATTCGTGCTAAAAAATTGAGAAAACTATAACAAGGTAAACATTATTTTCGGGCGCACTGACGAGATCGAAAATTCGGAATTTTTAATAGTGGTCCTATAGTTACAATATGCCAAAAAAATCGGAACTACCCGACCTTTTGCATTTACGACCCCCATTTGGGTCACGGATTTACTGGACTAATATAGTACGTGGGTGATATAATACTGTAAGAGGTCACTTTTAAGCGTGCATTCAAAACCCCATATCGCACTGGTACGATATTATTGATCGTAAGACGTTGTATTCATCAAGCGTGCATGCGAACTATCAAATTTTGATAGTTTTGAAATAATGTGCGTCAGATTCGTTTGTTGTTGTGTTGTTGCGTTTGTAATTTTCTTGTGTCCTAGGAAAAATAATGTTCATAACTCGGCGACATCATATTGTTCATGTGCTTGTTTCACACCATTGATTATAATATTCACATTAACTCACATTAATATTATAATCATTGCTCACACTGGCTAGCCATTTGCCACTTTCGGCCCTTATTTTGAAAGATACTATACTCTAAATTTGTAGAAGCTCACTTTCCACTATTTATGCCCTTTATCTGGCGAATCTGCGGTTTGACAACATGAACGCCCAAGCACTAGTATAACACTACGCCCACCTAACGATTCCAAATAAGGATGATAAGTTTCAAGGGGTAAACATTTCATGTATCGATTTGCATCCTATAAAATGTAATAACATTTAAGATGGTAAAACAATGCGGTAATTTAGAAAAAAAAAGAAAACACTTACAAAGACCATCCTGCTTTCCAAAAGTCTGGCAATATCGTGGAACGAACCCTTCATCGCCAAATCGCACGGCGTTAATCTGTCATTATTCTCGATAAACAAAGGCGTTCCGTGGGCCAGCAATAATTCCACGCACCGTTTCAAACCGTCGTTGGAGGCACAATGCAACGGGGTGTTTCCTTCCTGAAAAAAAAAACAAAACATCCTTCAGTACACATCCTCTCTTTAATATACATCTTCTCATAATGTTTATCGAAGAATTGAAGTGGATTGACTCTTTTACTTATGAATATTTTAATGATTCGTGCTTAAAATTAACAAAAGATTATATATTATTGTTTTCACAAACGGGATATTTTAAGTGTCAAATTTTCGTTTTTAAAACGTAACCCGCAGTCAGTTAAAATAAATAACGGAACCTTGTTCTTCTCTTCCTAGGGAGAAAAGTAATCATTTTTCTCCCTTGGGCGACAAATTTTATATCTCTCACGATTTCGACAGCGCAGAACTCGAATTTAATAGTGCAAATAAATTAAATAAATAAAAATCATAGACAAAGAGCAACAACAATTTGAATTCGAGAAAAAACGATGGAGCGCTATTGTAGAAAGAATGATTGCTATTGTTTTTAACAAGTCAATGTCTTGCTTTTAGACGAAGTAGTTCCAATCTCTATAGGAGAAATAACGATTTTTTTTAAGGCAGTAGAAATGCTAGCTAAATTTGACCCCTTATTGTCAGATCATTTAAATAAAATTGAAAAATCGAAAAAAGTCGAAGAAGAAATCCTGCACTCTATGCAGGGGAGGCTCGTTATATAGAGCCAAGGAGCCATGGCACTACCTGCATATAAATATTTCTTTATATATTTTTTAAATACACCAATAATCAATTTAAAATACACCAAATTTTCTGAATTTTGGCCCCTTATAAACCAATCAAGTAACCGTCAGGATAGAAAAACAATTAGGGCGACATTTATCGCCGATATATTATAATTTCAGAACGTTGTAACATTTTCGGCGATAGATGTCGCTCTAATTGTTTTTCTATTTTAACAGTACTTGGTTGGTTTATAAGGGCATAGTCGAATTCTGTGTCTCCATCAACGGCGATCGTAGTGTGCTGATGTGAGACTAATGTAGGTCCAAATCGTTCCTCAGTTATTGTTGACGGTGAAATATAATCGAAATTACACAAATGATTATGTATAGAAATAAATTAATACAAGATAACACTTTCAAATATAATTAGAGATAGGCAAAACTGCTACTTTTGAATCACGTTGCTACCTGTGATTGCTACTTTTTAATATCAGTGATTTTAAACCATGATCACGGTTAGTAAATATCGTAACACCTTTTGAAATGGTAATTATTTCAAAATTAGTGAAGAAGCATTTCTAGACTGTTGCGGAAACATACAGTGGAATGTATTTTGAGTAAAGTATGTTGCAAATGTTTTTCTATGTCAATGAAAAAGCTCATCTTCAAAATAACGATTTGTTCTGTTCTCGGGGAGTTGTTTTAAAATCTAGACTTAAAGATTTTTGCAGAATCGTAAAATGGAATGAATTTTTAGTAATTTTGTAAAGTTTCAATTCTAATACTTGATAATCGTTTTTTTTTTAATTTGTGTTTTGCTTCTGAGAAAGCGCATATTAAGAATGATGATTTGCTCTGTTCTTGAGGGATTATTTTTAAATGAAATAATTAAAGTCGAATCGTCCAGTATATTTTGAAATTTGAGAGAATCTTTATATTTTTTTTTAGTTAGTGAAATTTGTATTTTGAAAATTGTTATAGTACTGGTTCCGTGGTATGACTTCAAAAATTATAATAAAGGCATGTTTAGTTGTTCGCACCGAATATTAAAGTTAAATGAATTTTGAGTACGTTTGGGAAGTTCAGCATTTGTTTTTATTTTTATTTTTTCAGTTCATGAAAATAGTAATTTGAACATGAGAGCAGAGAAAAATGGAGTATAAAGTAATTAATAAAGCGTTTTAGATTAACAAAATACGTTTCGCAATATTTTCATTTCTTCACATTTCTTTAACCATACAGAATTTTAGGTTAGAATAAATTTGGTAGAGGGAATGGTGGATGGGTGCTACTTTACGTGGTGAGTGGGCCATATCTTGTTGCCCACGCACCTAGTTTTTCACCAATGAATAAATCAATCAAAACATAATAAAATGTTGATTTGATCATTCGATTTCAAGTCGAAATAAAAAAAAATGGGAAAAGGTTAATACAATACCTATAAAATCTTTATTATGATCATTCATATGAATAGTGTCAAATTTAGGATTTTCAAAAAATTTCTCTACAAAGAAAAGATCAGAAAATCAAGATTTTCAAGTCTAGTCGTTATACGTTTTAAAAATCGAATCCTCAATGTTTGGTTCTTTAAAACGTATAGTGACCAAACGTGTTAAATACTGCAAATCTTGTTTTTTTAACCCTTTTTTCTCGTTTTGGAGAATTTTTTTGATCATTGAAACGTCAAAATCGAGACATTTGTGTGTTAAATTTTTGCAAAAGGTGTTTGTCGATTTTTGAAAATAACACTTCCGAATATGTTAGACAATTTTAATAATGCAAGCTTTAAAATGTGAAAAAAACCATTCAAGAAAAATATAAATGATTTTTATATTATTATTTTTTGTTATTAGGTACTTTTGCCGGTGATTTTTCGAAGTTTATAACTTGCAATCGCGTTGGATGATCTCCATTGATTAAAAACTAAAATATCTACAAAATATTGTTAAGAAACTTGTTTGTAAAATGTCTAAAAAAATGTCCAAAAACAAGATTTCTGAGTCCAGAAGTTTAGAAACGTATATTAAGTAATTTTTTTAAAAGATTTATAATACCCAAACGTGTCAGGTGATCTCGATTACTTGAAAACCAAAATGTGCTAAAATTTACGGACTTTGAAAAATGGTGAAAAATGTCAAAAAATTAGGATTTTCGCTAACAATCACAGTTTGGGTATCAATTATTATTTTACGTAGCAATCACGTTTGAAGTAGTAATCACTGTTTAATTAGCAGTCACAGTTTGGCTAACAGACGCAATCGCAATCACAGTTACGGTGAAATTCAGTAACGACCTGTGATATTTTACTATCAGGTACGTGAAATATCCTTAAATATAATGAATTTATCAATAATTATCAGCCACAAAACTATTCAATTATCAATAAGTTTAGTGCTGAAGACAGGGGCGGCTCGTTATATAGAGCCAAGAAGAACCTACAATTTCAAGCTTAGCAAGAAAGATTAATTAATTAACTCTTAAAACACTTTTTCGCCAGTTATTTTGGTCGAGGAAGATAAATCGTTCTTTCTTTCTTTCTTAAAAAAATGATGGGGGAGGGTATATTGTATAAGTGGTCCTACCATCAACATGTTCCGGTGGCACTGTGTCAACTTGAATGTAAATAATTAAAATTTCAAACCGTAATAGCTAGATACACCACCAGGGCAACATCTATTATCTTAACATTCGACAATTTCCTTGACTGAGTGGAGAAATCCACAGACAATAAGAAACCATAAACTAGCGACAATTATAACAATATCACTGATAAACGTTGAAATATTGTTTCCCCGTGTGACAACCGAGCACCAGTTTCAATGTTATTAGATCTCATCAGGTCAATACAGACGCTGACAGAGAAACGGTTTTTTACTATGGAGTTGTAATCCCAAGTATTCGTAATAGATAGATACACCATTAGGGCGACTTCTATTGTCGTAATGTTGAACAAATTATTTAATTGAAACAATATTTAAAAAAATCGTAAATGCAAAAAATCGCGAATATTTCGTTTTGTAGCAAAAAGTTACGTATTATATGTAATTGAAATTATACATATTCTTGATAATAAGTTACTTTTTGGTGTCTTATTACTAAAATAGTCGACACGCAACCCCCAAGATATGCACTTGAGGGGGCGGCCAACTCATCATTTGCACGCGGGCGACCAATTGATGAGAAAACTATCAAAGATCTTGGTTGTGATCGTGCCTCAATAAATGCTGGAGTCTGTAAAGGATCAATTTTGTTGTTCGAAAATGCTATAAAACACCCAGTACAAGAAGTGGTTTGCTTGCTTCATTTAAACAGATTGCGTCTTGGGAAAGTTATGGTTGCCCTCGATGGTCCAACTTCTGGACCTACTTCTTTTGATAGTCCAATTTGAAAACGTTTAACAAGTTGTTAAGATACCAGAAGCTCGACAAACAGACAAAAACAAAAAGCAAAGAGGGCGTTCAAACCACCACAATTTAATTTTGAGGCAAAGGACTACATAGAACTTATTGATCGACAGTCTAAAACAGTAACAACAGTAACGAACAAGAGCTAAAGTTGACCATTCTAATATGAATTAGTGATAGAGAGAAGTTTAACATTTTTATGAGTACACAAGCAACACAATACATCAAATTTTCTATAACGATAAAATAATTAACTTCATCTAATATTTTTTCCGCCTATCTGTTCTGAATGCTCATTTTTCGACCATAAAATGAGGGAAGATCACGGGGTCTATGAGCCCAAGGGAGTTCAAAATGGTTCGAAAACTTTCCAATGGAGAACGGCATATTTGTTAAAATAAATATGTATCATTAAACTCATAATACTCAGGCCATTGAGTGTGTATAAATTGATGGATAATCTACACGTGGAGACTTTCTAAATAAAATTTTGAATAGAAAATGTCGTTGCAAAAATGTTTTTCGCGGATTGATATTAAATGTAAGATTTTTCGGACTGCTTTCAGGCCGAGAAATATCACATTTGCGGACTAGGCTTTAAAAAATGCTTATTTATGCCTAGGCTGTAAAAGTAATGAGCCAATCAGGTGAGACTACGTCATGCTATTTCGCCAATCAGATGAGACACCGGCTAACAGTTGTCGAAACCAATCTTGCCACTTTAAGATCAGCGGATTGACCTGAAGAACTACCCGTCTGTTGCATTGACATAACACTTCGAGATCTAATCAACTCACACAAATTGCAAAGGCATTTTTGTCCACAATCTTTGACCTTGTGTTTCTTCGATTATGGAAAGAAGAGTAGTCTGGTAAATTATTTTTTTTGTCAATATCGTTAATAGCACAATTACGGTACAATTTTGTCTTGTAGGCCCAGCACAGAACACTCGGTAAAGACTCCGTTAAATCGAATTTCAATAATCGGTGAACCCTCACTTGCAAAACCCCTTTGATTTTTATAAGCCGTTCACTCTTTTTTAAACAAAATAAACAAATTCGTTCTCGATTTTCCTCGTGAGAGGCACCACGATTTAATTTCTTTATCCGAAACATTTTCTAAACTAAGAATTTTTTTTATGGATTATCAACTCCAGAAAGAGTTCTATACTCGTTGGCAGAATGCAAAAGACTGGCGCATGTTATAAAAAAGGCCTTTGTTTACGAAATATCTTCACCGTCCCATTTCCAGTAAATAAACAAATCTCCTCATTGGGGCTCCGAGTTCAATAATTCGTTCGAAAACTCTTTATTTTTACGTCGCGTTCATTGAATTCTCGAAAAAAAGCTCGCAGAGCAAGGAAAAGGCAAAACCGCACAGAATATAAGGTCTGGTGTAATATGGAACCGAAAATGTTACAAAAATTACCCAAAAACCTGTTTTGGGCCTTTTTTCAAAAAAGTGCCATGGTCCCGATTTCAGAAACTTTTGGATAGACTTCCCAACAACCCCAGAAATGCCCCCGAACAATAAAAAATGAGGTACAACGCCCTTGTAATTATTTAAAGTGCTTTCCTGACCACCGTGCTCAACAAGTGAGGCAATAGTATATTACATCACTAGAGTTGTAAGTAACAAATTACGCGCAAGTGATAGAAATTGCGTACGATCCGCGTACAACTCGCTTTATGTACTATACTTTACCTTCGATGTATTAAATTTTACCTACTTCCACTTTGTCATTGATAAAATACCGAATTGTTTTCACCAATCGTGAGCGACCCATTACGAATATGTAGATCATATACCTGTAAAGGTACAACGGAATTTGAAGTACCTGTGTGTACCTGGTAAAGAAAGGGATTTTATATCTAAACTTGAACCTTCATGACTGATTGGGTGTATTGACCTGGACCAACGTTAATGATAGTTTTTTTATTCAGATCTTTCGAATGATGTACAACTTGACATACCTTTTCATTTGAAATCTTTGACTTGACCCCCTCCTAGAACCCCCAAGGCGTCACACAACAAAAACAAATTGCTCAAAAAGTGTGCCCCTAAAAATAATGGGATACGCGTTCGCCAATTTTTCCATCTACCCAACCGTTTTCGAAAAACTGACCCGGGATCAGACTTTGTGGATGCCTTGTATAAAATTTAAAATATTACGTAGGTCTGGGGTAAAACAAAGATAGTTTGTAATTGTAAAATATTTTTTCAGGAAGGCATTGCAAAAATAATTGTTATGCCCTTTTTGACTGATGCGTCAGCCACGGATTTCTGTTCAATGTTAAAAAAAAAATAAGTAATCCCGTGCACGGTTTTGTGATAGTTTGTAATTGTTAAATATACTTGCAGGAAGGCATTGCAAGATTTTTTTTGTTATGCTTTTTTTGGCTTTTGCCAAGAATTTCTATTCAATGTTAAAAAAATAAGTAATTTGCTGCTTACGCCCTTTTTGACTTATGCGCCAGTCACGGATTTCTGTTTAATGTTATAAAAAATATAAGTAATTCCGTGCACGGTTTTTTAACAGTTTGTAATTGTTAAATATACTTGCAGGAAGGCATTGCAAGAATACAATTAATTTGTTTGTTGTGCCCTTTTCGACTTATGCGCCAGCCACGGATTTCTGTTCAATGTTAAAAAAATATAAGTAATACCCTGTTTGTTTTTTGACAGTTCGTAATTATTAAATATACTTGCAGGAAGGCTTTGCAAAAATGAAATTAATTTTTCTGTCATGCAGTTTTTAGCCACAGAATTCTGTTCAATGTTAAAAGAAAATATAAGTAATACCGTGCACGGTTTTTTGACTGTTTGTACTCGCAAGATATTGCAAAAATAAATTTAATTTCTCTGATGTGCCCTTTTTGACTTATGCAACAGCCACAGATTTCTGTTCAATGTTTAAAAAAATAAAAGTAACACATTAAAAACACCGTGCGCTGTTTGTAATGAGTAATATAATTTTGACATTTCAAACGTCAGGATCATCCGATCCTGAAAAACGTTCATGTTCATTTAAAATATGATTTAAATTGAAAATAAACCATGAAAGTGTTAGATTTATATTATTAAAATTGTTCATCCTAACGCCATCTATTGCTTTGTTCATGGCAGCGCCATCTATTTTCACTTGTATTAAACATGTATTAAAATAAACGAGTTAGTCTTGTGTTGAACGTCACTGCGTGAGCATTATTTTCTAACAGGTTATGGGCCCAGACTTGAAAAATCGCAGCCGTTAATTATTTGTGGAGTGCACCGAAGCTGAAAGGAAGAGAGAATTACGCAGAATGGGTGTTTGCAATGGAAAATCTTTTAGGGTTAGACGGATTATCCAAGAGCATACTTGGAACTGAAGAAGACGCGGAGAAGGTTGGAAAAGCAAAGGCCAAGCTAGTTCTATCCATCGAGGCTTCGTTGTATGTGCACATTAAGGAGGCAAAGACTGCAAAAGACGTTTGGGATAAGTTGAAAAAACTATTTGATGACTCGGGTTTTACGCGGAAAATTGGATTATTGCGAGCTCTTATTTCTATAAGGCTAGAAAATTGTGGTTCCATGGAGTCGTACGTGAATCAAATGGTTGACACAGCGCAGAAATTAAAAGGGACAGGATTTCAAATAGATGATGAGTGGATCGGTTCATTATTATTAGCCGGATTGCCTGAAAGGTATTCGCCGATGATAATGGCGATCGAACACTCGGGAATTCTAATAATCGCCGACAGCATTAAAACAAAATTGCTGGACTTGGAGCCGGAAGTCGGTAAGACAGGGAGTGCATTTGCTAGCGCCAGAAATGCAGGAACCAAATAGCAACACAAATACGGGCGCAGCACGGCAGATGGCGGTAACCGTGAGTCAAGTATCAGAATGAAAGATGTTAAATGTTATCGGTGTAAACAGATAGGTCATTTTAAAAATAAATGTCCTAATGAAAAGGTGGAAAATAATAGAAACAGTAATAATAAAAACAAACACGCGTTCAGTGCGGTATTTTTAAACGGTGCATTCAACAAAAACGACTGGTATGTGGACTCGGGCGCGAGTGTGCATCTAACGGTTAATAAACATTGGCTGCGAAATGTGTCAAAGAACGTGAATTTAAATAAAATCATGGTGGCAAATAAAAGTACAATACCAGTGGAGTGTACGGGACAAGTTAATATTATAACAGTTGTTGGAAAAGACAGACATAATGTAACAATTGAACGGGCAATGTGCGTGCCAGAACTGACAACAAATTTATTGTCGGTCAGTCAACTAATCAAGAATGGTAACAGTGTTCAGTTTGAAGAAGATGGGTGCAAGATTTTTAACCGAAATAAAGTTTTGATTGCAACAGCAGATTTAGTTGAAAATGTTTACAAGTTAAATGTTGAAAATCCAGATGAATGTGAAAGCAGCCTGATGAGTACATCAGTAGTCACAAGCAAAGTGTGGCATCGAAGATATGGTCACATCAATTATGCCGACCTAAAAAGATTGCAAGGCGGAATTGTAAATGGAATTAAATATAAAGGAAGTCAGGAAGAACAGTGTGTGGTTTGCTGTTAAGGCAAACAGGCGAGACTGCCGTTTAAACACAAAGGGACAAGGGCAGACAATATTTTGGAGGTCATTCACACTGACGTGTGTGGTCCAATGCAAGTAACGTCCTTGGGAGGTTTTAGGTATTTTGTGTTGTTTGAAGATGATTACAGTCGTATGACATTTGTATATTTCCTGAAAACGAAGGATGAAGTTATCAACCGATTCAAAGAATTTCAAACAATGGTGGAAAATCAAAAAGACTCCAGGATAAAGAAAATAAGATCTGACAATGGAGGTGAGTTTTGTAGCAATGAAATGGAAAATTTTCTAAAAAGAAATGGTATCATACACCAGACAACGAATCCCTATACGCCGGAACAAAATGGTCTACCGGGACGAATGAATAGAACAATTGTAGGCTGGTGTTTACTTTAGGGTAAATCGACCCGGGGGCTGAAATTTGTTTTGAAGACATAGTTTTTTGAGCCGAGTTCAGAAATGTACGTTTTAACCCGCGGAAACGTAAGGGGGAAAAGTTATGCCCCCTTAAAGTTTCCATTTTCGACGGACAACTCGCACAAACTACGAGTTTCTGTGTAAAATAACTTGTAAACTAACAACTACAATCGACTAATAATGATTTTAACTTATGATTTAAGTGGTGAAAGTGCGATTTTTATATCCTATTCTTCATGAAAATTCACATTTTAAGGTCATGTTAAAAATGCGTATTTTCATTAGTTCATCGTCCCACCGCAACTGAAGGAGTGGCGTGTCGAAATAAACACTCTATAAAGTTATCTGTGAACTATCATTGCGTTAACCCTAGATTACTTATGTGCGTTAACAATTGACACGAATTTTGAATTGTTCTGTTGTAAATCTATTTACAATTTCTTTATTTGTGCCCCAGTTTTGTGGGTGTTTCTATTTTTTTTTTGGGAAAAGGTGCCCCTACCAAACATGAACACACGCATGTATCTTTAACCTGGATCCTAAAGACACAAATTCATCTGGTAAAAATTAGGGACTTTAGTCAATGATTAAATGGCAATGTAATAGATATTTATGCATTAAGGGAGATATGGAGGTCCTCTGGCCCGAGGTTTGTAAGTCAACCCAGGGTGAAGAACAAGAATATCTCCCATAGTGCATACAATATTTGATTTTATAGTTATATATTAGTAATTAGTAAAAATATGCAGTATAGCTATCCGTAATATGTATTTGCATGGTTGCTATAAGTTGGTTTTAAAACAAACAGCTCGCATTTCATGAACTAACGTTTATTTAATTTGATTTGACTTTAATGCTTTAACAAAAAACGTACGGTTGTGAATAAAATAGTGAACAAACCTGGGCGATAAGTTTAATTCATCATTACCTACCAGTTAATGGTTGCAAATGGTAGGTGCTTATGCTTAGGTTAGGGTGAGGTTAAAGTTGCCCAGTTAGTTTAGACCAGATAGTAGTTTTACCCGCAGTAGATTAGGTGACGGTGAAGCCGTCATTAATACATAGGAAGTAGTTATACGGGCTCGATGTGGTCAATGGCGGAGGTTAAGCCCCCCCGCTTTAGACCGACTAGTAGTTTTACCCGCAGCGGATTAGGTGAAGGCGAAGCTGTCATGAATGCATAGGAAGCAGTTACGCTGGCTTGCTGTGGTCGATGGCGGAGCAAAGCGAAGCCATCGACCACAGCCGGCTTGCTTGCTTATGCTTAGATTAGGGTGACGTTAAGGTCCCCCCTTAGACCGGCCAGTAGTTTTATCTGCAATGGATTAGGTGAAGGCGAAGCCGTCATGAATGCATAGGAAGCAGTTACGGTGGCTTGCTGTGGTCGATGGCGGAGCAAAGCGAGTAGTGTATATTAGCCGGTACGGGGCCAGGAAGTCTTCCCGGAAGTATTCCCGGAAGTCTTGCCGGAAAACCGGAAGTAAAAATGGCAACAATGTACGCGCAAAATGGCTGCCAACCTTGAAAATCTAGGGGAATTTAATGGCGGGAAATTCAAATCTGGGGGAATCTGGTGGGGATTAATTCAAATCTAGGGGAATTTGGTGGCGGGAAATTTAAATTTAAGGAGTTTTCAACTCAAAATGACCAGCAACTGGCTAAATCTGGGGAAATTCAGTGGCGGGAAATTTAAATCTGGGGAATTAAAATGGCAACAGCGGAGCTTCAAGTTCTACAGTGTTGCCGAAAAGGTATCCGATATCCGGGAATTCCATCCGGTTTCACCACAAAACGACAACAGCGCATAGCTTTAAGTTCAATTAAGTGGCGGGAAATTCAAACTCCAAGTTTTATCGGTGTACCAACTAACATCCAAAGTTCTACAGTGCTGCCAAAGCCCCATGTGATTTCCGGGGGTTTTGTCCGGTTTTAGCCTAAAATGACAACGCTGCTGTGCTTTAAGTTCAATGAAGTGGCGGTAAATTTGAAATATTGTGATGTAAAGATGAACTTGACATGTAAATTATTGGGAAGATTAAACGGCAAAAGTGTTGTTTTCTTTTGGCCAGGCCGAGACTAGTTTTCTGATGACTAATGCAATTCTTTGAATCCGCATGTTGCATGGTTGTGCAATAATTAAACAGGTGTACCACCTGATTTCTAAAATTCACGACCTATCTAAATTATCTATATATAAAGATTATTTACTGCTAAGAATTCATTAACGAGATGTATGACCTTAGACGCGTGATCGATAATCGTAAGTTTGCGCTTAAACGTCGTGCGGATGTGGCTCAAAGAATGGAAAGGTTAAGTGTGGCTATCAAGGAATTAAAAAGACAACTGGATCTGCGGGAGCAAATAAATAAAGTGGTGAAGCGAATGGAAACATTGAAATTATGTGAATAATATTATTTATGCTAAATTGTGTTTGTGTGTCCGCGTAATAGTCATCAAAGTTAAGAGAATTTGATTACGTTAACTAACATTATGGAAATTTACATTTCAAGTGCGAAGGTGAGCGCGACCGCAGAAATGTAATCGACCATTAATATCTAATGCATAATGTACCATTCGCGATGGTTTTACCAAATGAATTTTATTATAAATACAAGCCCCGCAATAAAAATTAATCAGTTTATTCAGAGTCAAAACGATGTTCCCCTGTGAGATTTGCGGTTCACATTTCACACTGCGCTATAACAGAACGAAGCACACAAAAAAGTATCACCCTCAAGCTGTGCGTGACCGAGCATTAAACGAAGTTTCAGCTAGTTCTGGTGTTCCTCCGGCGAAGAAGGCGAGATCAGACCCACAAACTTCTTCAAGGAAGCGAGCGCTTCCTTCAGATGAAAGGACCCCGGCGAAGAAGGTTAGGATGAACCCACCTACACTCAAGTGTAACGTTTGCAAAGTGGAGTTTACATCCCCACAACTACTCGCCGGTCACTTGAGGTCCCAACGACACGCAGAAGCAGTGTCAACGTATGAAGATGGGGACATCATTAAGATCGCATCGGCCTTCAGAAATCGAATTGCGAGTTACCGTATTCAATCGCCGGAGGATCAAACGGATATTCCGACATTCTTGCAGTATTGTGAGGAAAAAAATGTCCGTTTGGTGCGACGTCACGAACACATCACATCTAAAGTCAGCATCGAATTGTTCGGGTTATACACCAAGCCTGGAGATGAGGAGACACAGCCCGAATTAAAATCGTTTAATGCTCGGTTCCAAGTTGTGACTCCTGCTACCAACCTGTGGGAACTGTACCGAAAACTGTGCAATACCGTTAAAACAAAGAGCGAGTAGTTTCAAGTAAGTAACTAAGACTAGCACAAATTCATGAATAATAAATTTTGCTTTCGTTACAGGAACGAGATAGCGGATGGGCCCTGTTACGAGTATCTCACCTAGAGCTAAACATCAATAAGTATGTCCCTATCCGAGGCTCTTCTTTTATTGAGTTACCCCCATCAATCAAGAAGAAGCAGGCCTGCATCAATGTGCAAAATAAAGACGAGGCCTGCTTTGCCTGGGCAGTAACATCAGCGCTACGCCCTGTAGACCACGGAAATCACCCTCAACGAGTGTCATCATACCCCCATTATAAAGAGGTGTTGAACTTAACAGGTATGGAGCTACCTTTTAAAATTAAGGATATACCAAAATTTGAGGCCCTCAATAATATTTCAATAAATATTTACGGGCTAGAGTTTAACAGTCAAAATGAAATTCATGAGGTGGTAGGGCCAATTTATTTTTCAAAATTAAAACAAGATAAACACATTAATCTTCTTTACATAGAGGATGCAGGGAAAGGCCACTATGTTTGGGTTAAAGATTTATCGCGTCTGATTTCATCGCAAGTGTCCACCCATGAGCATAAAAAATATTTATGCGATGGTTGTTTAACCCTTTTCTCCACCCAAGATAACCTGATAAACCACCAGAGACAGGATTGCAATAAAATTTATACTGTCATGCCAACGACGGAATTATTAAAAAATAAACATGGTGATATGGTGCCCGGAAATTTATTACAATTTAATAATTTTAATTCTAAAATGCGGGTACCATTTTCCGTTTACGCTGACTTTGAATCATTGTTAAGACCCATCGAAACATGCGAGCCGAATCCAAATTTATCATATACTTATTCGACACATGTTCATACCCCTTATAGTTTTGCGTATTATATTAAATGCTCTTTTGATAAAAATTTAGATAAATTTGTCACGTACACGGGTTTGGACTGCCCTAAAATTTTTATGGAAAAATTAGCCGCGGACGCGAAATCAATTTATGAAAATTATTTAAAACCGATTATTCCAATGTCAAAATTAAGTCCAGGTGAGCAACATTTATTTGATTGCGCGAAAGAGTGTCATATTTGTCAAAAATATTTAAACTCTTTTGACAAAGTAGCCGACCATTGCCACCTTTCTGGAAAATTTGTGGGAGCCGCTCACTCCAAATGTAATTTAAACTACAAAATTCCAAAATTTTTACCAATTTTTTTCCATAATTTATCTAGCTATGACGCTCACTTATTTATAAAAGAATTCTGTGCCGATAATGAGAAAATTGATGTTATTCCTCAAAATAAGGAAAAGTACATCTCTTTCTCAAAGTCGATTAAAGTGGATCAATATACTGATAAGCAAGGAACCGATCGCGATATTTATATGAAATTACGATTTTTAGATTCAATTCGATTCATGTCATCTTCGCTTGAAAAATTAGCAAAAAATTTAAAATCACATCAATTGCTTAATGTTAGAAAACATTTTCCGATTAGTGAACAATTTGATTTGGTAACGAAAAAAGGCGTCTTTCCTTATCAGTATATGGATTCGATGTCGAAATTAGATGAGGCAAAATTACCACCGAAAGAATTATTTTTTAATTCCCTCACGAACACCGATGTCACTGATAAGGACTATGAATATGCTGAAAATGTTTGGACTAAATTCAATTGCAAAAATTTACTTGAATACTCTAATTTATATTTGAAAACCGATGTGTTACTTTTGGCCGATATTTTTGAAAATTTTCGCAACGTTTGTTTGAAAGCTTATAATTTGGATCCGGCTCACTATTACACTGCTCCTGGTTTGTCGTGGGATGCTATGCTGAAATTGACCGACATTAAGTTGGAACTACTGACTGACATCGACATGCATCATTTTGTTCGCAAGGGCATTCGTGGCGGTATAAGCCAGTGCTCTTTACGCCACTCCCGAGCGAACAATAAATATATGCAGGACTATGACAGGACAAAACCATCGACTTATATGACGTACTGGGATGCTAATAATTTGTATGGTTGGGCTATGTCTGAATGTTTACCATACGGAGGTTTTAGGTGGTTAAGCTCCCCTGAAATTCAAAATTTTAATGTAGTAAATGTGCCCCATGATTCGCCAACCGGATACTTTTTAGAGGTAGATGTTGAGTATCCTCAAAACCTTCACGATTTGCACAATGATCTACCTTTTCTAGTTGAAAATATTTCGCCTCCCGGCTCAAAATTTAACAACACCAAATTAATTCCAAATTTAAATAACAAGTCCAGGTATATTGTTCATTATCGTAATTTAAAGCAAGTTTTGGCAAACGGTTTGAAATTACTAAAAATTCACCGCGTTTTGGAGTTCAAGCAATCAGCTTGGCTTAAAAATATATTGATTTGAATACCTCTATGAGGAAATTGGCAGCTAACGATTTCGAGAAAGATTTTTTTAAGTTAATGAATAACTCTGTTTTCGGAAAAACGATGGAAAACGTAGATAAGCGTGTAGATGTTCGGCTGGTGAATCATTGGGAAGATATCGGTAAACGTCGCGGCGCCGAAAGTTTAATTGCAAAAATAAATTTTAATTGTTGTTCAACATTTACTGAGAATTTAGTTGTAATTCAATTAGATAGATTAAAAGTTGTTTACAATAAACCTATTTATATTGGCTTCTCAGTTCTGGACTTATCAAAATTGTTAATGTATGATTTTTATTACGATCATTTAAAGCCTAAGTATGGGGATGGTGTGAATTTATGTTATATGGACATGGACAGTTTTATTTTAAATTTGAGGACAGATGACGTTTTTAATGACATGAAACAGGACTTGGACAAATTCGACACTAGTAATTTCGATCTCGAAAATCAGTATGGTATGCCACTGCAAAACAAAGCAGTGTTAGGTTTGTTTAAAGATGAACTCGGGGGAAAAATTATTTCTGAATTTGTAGGGTTGCGTACAAAAATGTATGCAGTGGAAACCCCCGAGCTTAACATCAAAAAGGCCAAGGGTGTAAAGAAGTGTGTTGTCGCCCAAAATTTAGATTTAGTAGATTTTAGAAATTGTTTATTGAATTCAACTAACGTTACCCGAAAACAAAATTTATTTAGATCCATTAAACACACAATATTTCGGTCACACAAAATAAATTGGCTTTATCATCGCATGACGATAAGCGACATATCTGCGAAGACGGTATTAATACTCTAGCTTGGGGACATAGAGATATTATTCAATAATTAAAATTTGGGGAAATATTTTTAATTTACAGCTCTAGAACTGTTAAGTTTGTAACTCCATATATTTTTTCATTCATTGTCATTCATTTATTTTATAAGATAATTTACTGAGTGTAACTTTAATTTTAACTTACGATAAGATATTATTCAACACTTAATTTTATGTTAATTTTATATAATCGCTTAGTTTTAGAATAATAAATAATAGTTTATTTTATGATAATTAGATTCATAAATGATTTATATCAATACTTGAATTAAATCTTATTTATTTCCATTTTATGAATTATTAACTTTACGTATAAATTCCAAATTATTATTATTTGGGTCAGTACAAGTTTATCATCCATTAAAGCAACATGGAAAGAATAATTGTATTACTAGTTATAATCATTATTATCTGTATTTCAATATAACGGTAAACATATGATTATATATATTTAATTATTTCTCCAATGATAAAAATTTTTACAGATGAATTTCACCTGTTTTATTTTATCTTCAGCGTTTATACTGTTTATATTATGGGTAATATGTATTATCACTGGAGTGTTAAATTTTTTGCACATAAAGTTTAAATAAAAAACATAAGTCAAAATTGAAAAAAGCATTTATTATTTCCTTAACCAATATTTTCCTTTACATGTTTAAATAATGTTTGTACGTTAACAATACTGCAAACACTTAGCCTATTCCTATGTGATTTTCAGCAATACCTAGATTTTTTTAAATTAGGACAATTATCGTCATATTCTAAATTAATAACTACATCATAAAACTGTTCCAGGTAAGTACATTTTTGGCTACCTTTCACGTACACAACATCCGCGGATAATTTTTTGAACAGTTTCGGTAATTCACTTAAATCACTTTCACCACTGCTGTAGGGGATTGCGTGGTAATTGTTTTCCAACCACCTAACTTGTTTCTTGAGTTCTTCATTTAGGCGGTAAAACGGTATTGGTGGCTTGAATACATACGCAAGTAATTTTTCTCCATCATACGTAGCAGCAAGTTCCTTCGGTGTAAAGTCGGGTGTGTTGAATCCCTGGATGTCAATAAATAATATTTTCGGTGGAGGAGGTGACGTAATACGTTTCAAGAGAACAGGAGCCAATACTTTTTCCATATCTCGCACCCTCTTCTTGAATCGAAGTCTGTCTATTGCCATCTGCATCCAGTTTATGATATTATCATGTTCTTCCTCCACCACATATGTGAAGGTGATGGGAACCAAATCAAGACACACTTTTTTAAACATCTTAAATTATTTTTCTAACTATTCCCGATAACGGTGTGTATTCAACAATGGAATCACTTAGAATAAGACAATAAGCACGAGTGTTGTCTTTAAATGGTACAGCAGCTTCCATCTCAATGCGCAAGTCCACCGTTGATGATTTTACGCTCTCGCATCAGCACTTGCCACGCCCTTTTTATTTTCTTTGAAAGCAACAATTATGTATCGGGGTTTCTCCAAACTACTTGAGGTTTTTACGGCCCATATATCATCTCTAGATTTTTTCATGGTAGGCAGCTCATGCAATTCCCATTTTCGGAATGGAATTAATATATTTGGATCGTTTTTAATTTGTTCAAACATTTGCAATTTTAATTCATCATTCAGTTGAATGTGTGGTACTCGCCATTCGATTTTATTAAGTTTAAATTTAATTTGGGTAACAACCGCATCATCATCACATTTAAAACAATTGACGTCGTTGGATGAACAAAATCAATTCCTGTTTGACATTGATTATTATCTTTTGGTAATCCTCAGCAAATCCCATTAAACACTTTAACGGTATTAGCGCATAAAATTTCTTGTTTGGAAAATATGTTTTTATTTGACCAGTCTTAGCCCATCCAGAAATACCAAGTACTTTCATATCTTCAGAATCATCGTACGAAAGATATCCTTTTAAAGTACTAGTAATTCCCAAATCCCTGGTTCGATCGACTTCAATGCCACTTAGTTCATATCTAATTTCCTCGAACAGGAAAGCGAATGCGTTTGTAACTAATTCAAATTTTTTTCCCGCCGTTAAATTGTGTTCAACCTCTCCGCTCAAATAAATGTAGCTGTTGGCTGGACTGGTATAAATATCTTGATTTTGAATTGTTATTCTGATCTCATCGCTGTTTCCAAAGTTTGTAGCTCTAGGTTGGTACGTGTGATATTGCTTTTGACAATACGCTCGTCGTATTGAACTTTATCGAATACGTTTTGCATTATATTTAATTTTATAACCAAGAGAAGTTAATTTAGCAAGACTGATACGTGTCACTTCTTTGGATGATGAACTCAAAGTGATGGACTTTAGGTATGAACCCCCCTTTTTCATCAAAAACAATACCCATCACAACGTCTTTAATTCGAGTCTAATCAAAATATGTTCTCCTCTAAAATTTATAAACTCACCTTCCTGATCAACAATTCTCAACGTTATATTATCAATTCTATCTCGAGTGTTTACGGGTAAATATAAAATATTTTTCGGCTCTATATTTATAGCAAAACCCGGATCAACAGATGGACTAAACTCGAACAAGGTATGAGACAAGTTACTGTCGTAATAAGCGCCGCTAGTAATATTGCACTCGATTCTTATACTATTAACTTTAATTATTTGCACTGGTAAATCAGATGTATGCAGTGTTCCTGCCTCTAGAATTTTATTTCCAGAAAATCCTAATAATTTTCCAATAGTACCTTTCTGTGATGAAAAATCAATATCGTATTTACTTTTAATTTCACTTTTTAGTGTATTATTATTAGGTTTAAGTGACACTTCTTCATCAGCTTCCGTTTGTGCCGATTCGCTTATCAACAGCTGACGTTGTAAATATGATTCAATGTCATTAATTTCGTACGATCCCGTAGGAATGGAGATTATCCGTTTATCCCCGTAAAAGAATTTATTGTTTACTCCCTCTTCAATATTTGGAATTGAATTATATGTATGAAATCCTATCAATCCTATGCAATACTGACGACTCGAATCAAGTTTAATAGGAGGGTAATAGTTGACAGAGAGCACACTACTTGCACCTTGTAGGGTGAAAGTCTGAGACATGACTAACACATCTTTGCTATATTATTTTTATTTATACAAAAATTCTAAACATAAGTGTCCGCAGTTGTAGGAATTATAGTTCTGATATTGATCATGATTATATTTTATTTGACAATTATTAAAATATTTAATCACTTCCAGAGGCGGTGATAGATTTCCGAAACTATCAAAGTAACGAACAATGTCTCCTGCTTTTTTATAAGCCACCCAATGCGTTCCTGATCCGTCCTTGGAATCCAAATTAATAATACCTGCTTCTCTATAATGAGGTTTTGATGGTAACGTATCACGCATAAACACTCCTCTAAAATGTTTAACGTTTCTGCCCCCCTTAAGCAAGTCAACATCGGTTAGGGCGCGGTTGGGTAGCGATTTTATTAGTTTTTTGACTGTTGTTTGAGAAAGAGGCCCATTCCTTTACGATACGGTTTCAAAAATAATCCTTTCCCTGGTTTGCCGAGAGCAATAGCTTCCATTGTTTTATTATGTCTTTCAGCTTCCGCAAGTTTTGATCGCGCATCTTTAGCACTATTCACTGCTTTAGCAATACCAGCAGCACCTCCGGCCAAGGTTCCGAGGGCGCTTAGTCCGGCAAAAATAGGAATAAGTGGTAGAATGCCGCCCTGTTTTGGAATAGGTATAATTCTCGGAGCTCTAATTTTTTTTCTACCGCCAACCTCTCGTATAGCAACCTTTGCCGCAGATAATGCAATCTTACTACTTTCTTTGACACCTCCTGGTTTATCAATTTTTTGTTTAAATCGCTTAATAGCTTTTGGAGCCTTCATAACTACTCCACTCCCCAAAGGAACTTTCTTAATGCCCATTCCCGTTTTTATCTTGATCTTCATCGCGTTAGTAACAGCCCACGCTGCCGCTTTCTCGCTCAAGTTAGAGTCCTTAGCCTTGACTCTAGCCCAAGCGGCCTTCTCTAATTCTTTATCTGCTTTATGTCTCTCGTTTAGGTCCTTGTTCTGTGAGTAGGCAATATCGTGTTGTTTACAGGCCGAGTCCAGTGTATTAATACCGGGGTCACCTCTTTTTAAACGTTTTTCTAACTTGATTCCTGGTCCGCAGTACTGATAGCCGGGTATGTGTGCTTCAAATGGGATCTTATTGATTAATGAATTGATGATACCTCTACCACTGTAAGTTATCATTTAAGAGACAATTACTACTGTATTGCTATATATACCCCATTCAGATATAATTGCTATTAGTATGATGAAGGTTATCAAACAGAAACAATCTCTCCATTTTAAATTTAGATAAGTGGGTGGGCGAGGGGTTTAAAAATAAAATGCAAAGGCATGGTGATCTACTCCCTAATTCAATTAGAGCGGTGATATGTGGCCCATCTAATTGCGGTAAATCGAATGTAATGCTATCACTCCTGTTCAATGAAAATGGTTTGAGGTTTGAAAACCTTTACGTTTACTCTAAGTCACTTTATCAGCCAAAATATACATTTTTGCAAAAGACGATAGATGCTATTCCCGAAATTGAGTATTTCCCATATAAAGAGAATGCTGAAATCATAAGTCCCGAGGAAGCGAAAGAAAATTCCGTTTTTATATTCGACGATGTAGCGTGTGATAAACAGGATAAGATTCGAGAATATTTCAGTATGGGTAGACATAATAATGTAGACTCGTTTTACCTTTGTCAGACTTATACAAGAATCCCCAAACATTTAATACGTGATAATGCTAATTTTATTATATTATTCAAACAAGATGATCTTAACTTGAAGCATGTATATACTGATCACGTGAGTAGTGATATGACATTCGAGAAATTTAAGTCCCTATGCGTAGAGTGCTGGAGAGAAAAATTTGGCTTCATTACAATTGATAAAGATTCAGATGAAGGTAGATATCGGAAAGGTCTTGATCAATATATAGTTATATAGTAGTAAGTGTTTACTGCAGTATCAAAACAGGTGTGAAACGTAACAGAGCTATTTCCAAATAATTGCTACCTGTTTTGGAATAACAGCTACCTGTTTTCTGAAAACAGCTACCTGATTCTAAATAACAGCTACCTGATTTGAAATAACAGCTACCTGTCTTTTCTGAATAACAGCTACCTGTTTCTGTGAAATGACTGATGTCAAAAGAAAAATAATAGCAGTTCAAAAGGCTATTAGGAATAAGGCATTAGCTCTTAAATTAAATCGTAATGAAAATGATGAGCGGTTAGAAAAATTGTACAAACCAATCACGGAGCCTTTAAAATCAATCATAAAAACTCAAGAAGAGGTGAATTTATCATTGATAAAGCCGGAATTAATAGCCGCCTCAACGCCTCATACGTCGCCCGCTAGGGGGAATTTTAGGGCGGCACAAATTCCGAGACGGTTGGAATTTTTAGGAGATGAAGAAGTTTTTGAGCGAGACCTAAATGAGTCTTCATCACTCAGAGATATTACCCCCGCAGCGGAACCTCCTTCTGAAGAAATAGATAGGTTTTTAGATTCATTTGCACCTATACCCAGACAATATATTGAAGAATTAATACACGCTGGTGGTGATGATTTTGATAATGTCTTTGGTGTAACTTTCAATCCTGCAAATGCAAAGTTTAGAATCGGCAAAACAGACATTGATCTAGATGGAAATGATTTAATTATTGATGATGTACGTTACACCGGTACAGTGGGTTTATACGAATTACTCTTTAGAAAGGATCCTACAGCTTACCGGCCTGAAGATGAGAGAAATTACATCGATATTCTGAAGAGAACGAATACTTTACACCGCGATTGTGATCCCACAAAACAGATAAGGGGCAATCCATCTCATAAATATAGAGCAATCATAAAACCCTTGCTAGATAAATATCTCTCATCGATTCCTCGCCCTTCATCAATTCCCCGTCCTGCTATTCGCAAGAAGTCCACGCAGGGTCAAGGATTTGATTCCAAGATGCACGTTGATGAAAAGTCTAATCGTTACACATATTGGGATGACCCTAATGCATGCTTCGCGACGTGCAGGAAATACTTCTCACGATAATGAAATTGCTTCAATCGAAGAGGAGTTACGTGAAGCCAATATAATCTATTAGCACATACCTACCATCTTATATTTACAATGAGTGTTGACAAGTTCGGACGTCATTCTAGTAAGTCTTTGGCAGGTGCTCATGGCCCTCCCGGACCCGGATTTGTGATAACACATGATGGACGCTTTGATTTGGAAAGAAAACGTTTAAAACGTGCATTAGATCCTCAAGATCCGGACGACCTGGCCACAAAATTATACGTGGATAATAATTACCAGGATATTAAAAAAAGTGTTTTAGATGGTTTTGATAAAAAAATTGCGCCTGCGAAAACTTCTTTAGAAAAAGCTATAAATGGAAAAGTGAATCCCATACAAAAATTATTACAAGCCACCTCGAGTGACATTAAAGGTTTGAAGGGGACTTTATCTAATATTAAAAGTGAAGTAAAAAGCCTAAGCGAGGGCCACGATAAGAAAATCGATACCGCTACATTTCATTTGGAGGAAGTCATAAAATTGCACATTAATGGTGTTTTAAAAGAAGTTGAAGAATTAAAAATTAGTAATAACGCTATCAGCGCGAATGCTGTTGCAAAATTACAAATTTATGAAAAAGCCTTAAAAGATGTGATCGATAACTTAAGTATCATTGCAAGAAAAGTTTCAATGCAAAAAGGAAGTTCACAATAAAATGAGTAAAATTAAAGCTGATATTGTTAAAGAACTTCATAGACCTGCTAGAGTAAAATTTCCACGTCGCCGTACAATTATTAAAGGATTGGATGATTTGTGGCAAGCCGATTTAGCCGAATTTAGTCTTTACGCAAGAGAAAATAAAGGTTATAAATTCATATTAGTGGTGATTGATTGTTTTTCAAAGTATCTGTGGATGGTGCCATTGAAAGATAAATCTGGAATAAATGTAACTAATGCGTTTAAAAGCATTGTTGTGAAAGATGGCCGTTCGCCAAAAAATTTACAAACTGATCAAGGAAAAGAATTTTACAACGCCCATTTCCAAAATTTAATGAAAGAACACGAAATTAATCATTATTCCACTTATACGATAATGAAAGCCTC
Source organism: Ocypus olens (assembly GCA_910593695.2). Lineage (NCBI taxonomy): Eukaryota > Metazoa > Arthropoda > Insecta > Coleoptera > Staphylinidae > Ocypus > Ocypus olens. The sequence continues at coordinate 40,380,471 of OU343060.1, forward strand.
GATGGCTGAACGTGTAATTCGAACTATAAAGGAAAAACTTTACCGGGCCTTCAGTCTGAATGGAAAATACAACTGGTTAAGTATTCTGAATCAGGTCGTGGATGAATACAATAATCGTAAGCATGGCACAACAGGAATGCGTCCTTCCGACGTCTCCAAAGATAAGGAGAAGCAGTTATTAAATTCGGTTTATTCGCATATTAAAATCGCTGGACTTGTAAAATTTCATGTGGGTGATGTCGTTCGTATTAGTAAACCAAAAGCACTCTTTGATAAAGGGTATACTCCAAACTGGTCTACAGAATTGTTTAAAATTATGAAAATTAGAATATCAAACCCTACAACTTACCTATTACAGGATATGCAAAATGCACCAATTACTGGGGCATTTTACGCCGAAGAGCTGCAGAAGGCTAAACATTCTGACGTTTACTTGGTGGAAAAAGTTTTAAGAAGAAAAGGAAACAAGGTCTACGTCAAGTGGTTGGGGTTGGACAAGTCGCATAATAGCTGGATAAATAAATCTAATATTGTATAATGCATACATTTAAATAAAAAAATCATTTATATTAATACATGTTTTTATTTGTATAACCTCTACATATAAAACATATCGTACTTATTATAATAAATAATATTACTGCTGCTATCGCATAAAATGATAACCACATACTAAGCGTAATTTGTTCGATACCATCCTGTGTACTTGGATGAGTGAAATTGTTTCCATACTCTAAGCCGAGTCGAATCGGTGGTATCATTTTGACTGATTACAAGTTGCAAGATTTGTCTTATATATGCACTCCAAACAGCGGATCTTTGGTGGCGGTGGTCCATCCACCTGATGTTCACCTGTACTAAAATGCTCGTAGCAGGGGAGTCTATCCTTTGCATGTTGTTTGTATTCAGTTGGCAGTGCTTTCCAAATTCTTAGCAGTTGAATTCCTTCGACTCGATTTAAATAGTGAATTGGTAAATATTTTACTTGATTTGCTGTTAACAGTTTATCATAAAATGCTTTAATAGCCCCATTCACTTTATTTTCAATTTTAACACTCTCGTGGTATATATGGTACTGACTATAATTTTATAGAATTTATTAACTAAAAGGTGGGATAATTAGACAAATCAGATAAGATATAAAATTATATTTTATTGAAATATTTTCATCACTTCGAAATCATAACACATTTTATTATAATATATATGTAAACATTCCAACATCAAGTAAGCGTTTTGGGTATGAGCATGTGAAGAAATTATGGTTAATACATTCATATCCATCTAATTTTAAACATGAAGATAAAATTAAATCGTAGTATGAATTAAAATCTAATGTTTTTAAATCACGCAACTTATGATTAATCACATTTTTCAAATCGAATAAATTTCCAACTGTTTCTTCTGATACTATAATACTCAAGTCGCGCTGTTGAATCCGCACGATCATAATATTGCGGTACTCGTTCTTGGTGATCTTGTGATCGCCGATGATGACGGGCTGCTGCATCTCTGAAATGTTGATTGAGGAAAATTGCTTCCATTCATCCTCGGTGAAAAAGATGCAGCTGTGTGCTCCCCATATTTTCACGATTGGAATAAATCCTACTATGGGGTTGATTCCAATGCTCACGTTCTTTGTTGCGGACCTGTTCAGTGGGTATGTTGATTGACCTAGAAGGACCCTCTCACTCTTGACTATTGCATCCAAGTTTTGGATTTCTTTTTCCATAGGATCAGGGAAGGGGGCACTTTCAACTGAGGGGGAAGACATCTTGGTTAGTCTACTGTTACTCGAATGAGACCTCTCTCGAATAATATCGAATTTATAGTGACTTCCTCCCACTACTTAAGGATAATTGGCCTCACTTTAATTGTACATTCTGTCTATAATATCTTGCGTAGAAAAAATTGACTCATCCGAATCTTCGTCAATAAAACCTGAATCTCTGTTTTGTAATGAAGCCTCAAGTGCGGGGGTTTCTTCTGGTTCCGGCGCTATTACAGGTGATAAAAGTGTATCTTCCCATGAATCTTCCTCAGTTGGGGATAGTTGTCGTGGTCGATAGCGAACAGGTGTAAGTGTTGTGTAAACTTGGTCTAATTTTCTTTTCTTATGCGAATTGGCAATCTGTTCTTCATGTCTCTCATATGTTGGTAAAAAAACTCTATATATTATACATTTTTCCTTTCGACATGTAGCACAAGCAATTAATTTCCTAACGCATGCTGTACAATATAAGTGCCCACAATTCATCGAATACTTTATTTCATTCGTTAGGCAGACTGGACATCTTCCCCCATCGCAACCCTCTTTATATTCTAGAAACATAAAATTAGACTTAAAATTTAATTATAATCCAGTAAAATGTTTACCTTCATCTTCGGCTAGATCTGACTTATCTTTTGTTATAAACTCTGCTAGCACTTCTGAAGCAAACGGCATACTTGATATTCACTTGCTTCCAACAGACTGATCACGTATTTAATTTTCCCGAACTTGGCTGGCGACAAGTTTCAATTTTGTTTTTTCTGAGAATACAAAATCATTATTCACGAGTACTACCATAAAACCACATCCGCATTCTTTCTAGTTGACATAATCAAATTCTCTAAACCTTGATGATTTCTACACACACATTCGGCCTGTTTGATTATTGCACAACCATGCATCATGCGGATTCAAAGAATTGCATTAGTCATCAGAAAACTAGTCTCGGCCTGGCCAAAAGAAAACAACACTTTTGCCGTTTAATCTTCCCAATAATTTACATGTCAAGTTCATCTTTACATCACAATATTTCAAATTTACCGCCACTTCATTGAACTTAAAGCACAGCAGCGTTGTCATTTTAGGCTAAAACCGGACAAAACCCCCGGAAATCACATAGGGCTTTGGCAGCACTGTAGAACTTTGGATGTTAGTTGGTACACCGATAAAACTTGGAGTTTGAATTTCCCGCCACTTAATTGAACTTAAAGCTATGCGCTGTTGTCGTTTTGTGGTGAAACCGGATGGAATTCCCGGATATCGGATGCCTTTTCGGCAACACTGTAGAACTTAAAGCTCCGCTGTTGCCATTTTAATTCCCCAGATTTAAATTTCCCGCCACTGAATTTCCCCAGATTTAGCCAGTTGCTGGTCATTTTGAGTTGAAAACTCCTTAAATTTAAATTTCCCGCCACCAAATTCCCCTAGATTTGAATTAATCCCCACCAGATTCCCCCAGATTTGAATTTCCCGCCATTAAATTCCCCTAGATTTTCAAGGTTGGCAGCCATTTTGCGCGTACATTGTTGCCATTTTTACTCCCGGTTTTCCGGGAAGACTTCCGGGAATACTTCCGGGAAGACTTCCTGGCCCCGTACCGGCTAATATACACTACTCACAGCCGGCTTGCTTGCTTATGCTTAGATTAGGGTAACGTTAAGGTCCCGCCTTAGACCGGCCAGTAGTTTTATCTGCAATGGATTAGGTGAAGGCGAAGCCGTCATGAATGCATAGGAAGCAGTTACGGTGGCTTGCTGTGGTCGATGGCGGAGCAAAGCGAAGCCATCGACCACAGCCGGCTCGCTCGTTTATGCTTAGATTAGGGTGAGGTTAAGCTCCCCCTCTTAGACCGGCCAGTAGTTTTACCTGCAACGGATTAAGTGAAGGCGAAGCCGTCATGAACGTATAGGAAGCAGTTACGCTCGGCTGTGGTCGATGGCTTCGCTTCGCTCCGCCATCCACCACAGCCGGCTTGCTTGCTTATGCTTAGATTAGGGTGAGGTTAAGGTTCCCCTCTTAGACCGGCCAGTAGTTTTACCTGCAACGGATAAGGTGAAGGCGAAGCCATCATGAATGCATAGGAAGCAGTTACGGTGGCTTGCTGTGGTCGATGGCGGAGCGAAGCGAAGTCATTGACCACAGCCGGATCGCTTGCTTATGCTTAGATTAGGGTGAGATTAAGGTCCCCCTCTTAGACCGGCCAGTAGTTTTACCTGCAACGGATAAGGTGATGGCGAAGCTGTCATGAATGCATAGGAAGCGGGATTCTTTGTCATGTTAGCACATACTTTCACTTTAAACACACTAATAGCACTATAGCACACAAATGGAAATGACAGTAGCAATTACTAGAACGTAAATACAAGAGGTTTCAAAAAAATCAGTGAACTTATTGGGACGGTGAAAATCAACTAGAAATTAAGGACATGGTAATTTAAATGTAAATGTTAACTGTTTAACCTCTTAACATACACATTTGTTTTATTGTTAATATAGCTAATTTCAGAAATATAATAATTTTTATTTATATCGTACTTTATGTATTCACATATTTTCCGTGAGAATTAGATTGGTTTTCAGATTATGATGTGACCAGTTGGCAATCCTAATAATCACAGATAACTAAATAGAGTGTTCAGTTTGCATGTCCATCAGTTTCGGCGGAACAATGAACTGGACATAACCTTAAAATGAAATATTAATGTAAAGAAAAAGATATAAAATTCGCATTTTTACTACTCAAATCGTAAGTTTACATTATTATAAATTGATTGTGGTTGTTGGTTTACCAAAATCTACCCAGAAAAGTAGGTTTTGAGCGAGTTGTACGTCCGATATGAGAGAAACTTTAAGGGGGCACAACTTCTTCCCCTTATGTTTCTCAAAGTTAAGATATACATTTTTGGACTCGGCTCAAAAACTACGTCTACAAAGAATTAAAAAGAAATAAATAAACAGCCCACTTCCCGATTTTTCCCGATTTACCCTAAAGTAAACCCTTACCAGAAATGGTATCATACACCAGACAACAAATCCCTATACGCCGGAACAAAATGGTCTATCGGGACGAATGAATAGAACAATTGTAGAAAAGGCAAGGTGCTTGTTATTTGATGCGAACCTTGAAACCAAGTTTTGGGCTGAAGCTGTACATACAGCGGTCTACCTGCGAAATAGGTCAATTGTGTCATGTTTTGAAGGAAAAATTCCTTATGAAGTTTGGCATGGTCACAAACCAGATGTGAGTAATTTCAGAATTTTTGAGAGCCCTGTAATGGTTCACGTTCCAAAAGAGAAACGCACCAAATGGGACAAGAAGGCAGTACACATGATACTAGTAGGATATAGCGAAACTACAAAAGGGTACAGATTGTACGACGCTAACAGAAATATTGTAACCACAAGTAGAGATGTAGTAATTATGGAGGACATTGTAGAAAACAAAGTGCAGGTGATAGTGAGCACGGAAGTTGAGAAAGAAGAAACAGCAGAATCAGTGGGGGATATAAGTTCTTAAAGAAGATCAACACGACAACCGAAACCCAAAGTGTTTGAAGACTATGTCACTTATATGTGTGCTGAGGGAATTGAATTAAAAGAAGATCCAGTTACCATAACAGATGCTTTATCAGGACCCGAAAAAGAAGAATGGAAGAAAGCTATAGAAGAGGAATTACAATCGTTTGAGGAAAATGAAGCATGGGTACTAACCGATTATCCGAAGGATGGAACTATAGTAGACTGCAAGTGGGTGTTCAAAAAGAAATTTGATAGCGAAGGTATGACAAAATTTAGAGCTAGGTTAGTGGCAAGAGGTTTTTCACAAAGAGCCGGAGTTGATTATGATGAAACGTATTCGCCTGTTGTGAGACATTCAACCTTGAGAAGGTTAATGGCCTTAGCTGTCAAATTGGATTTGAATATAACACATCTTGATGTAACTACAGCGTTCCTGAATGGTGATCTAAACTAAACAGTGTATATGCAACAGCCGGAGGGTTTTGTAATGGATAAAAACAAAGTATGTAAGTTGAGAAAGGCTATATACGGTTTGAAACAGTCTTCCCGGTCTTGGAATAAGAAAGTAGAAAGCGTACTAAATAAGATAGGTTACGAAAGGTCAAAGTTGGAACCGTGTATTTACTAAAGTGTAAAGGAGACAAATTAACAATTATAGCTCTATATGTGGATGATTTCTTCATTTTTTCGAGAGATTTATTAGAAGTAGAATTCTTAAAACAAGAGTTAGGTTTTAAGTTTAAACTAAAAGACTTGGGAGAAGCCAAACAATGTTTAGGAATGAGAATAGAGAGAAATTGGAAGGAGGGAATAATAACTCTAGATCAAGAAAACTATGTGAATCAATTGTTGAAAAGGTTTGGAATGACTAATTGTAAACCAATTAATACTCCGATGGAAAACAAATTTCAATTGGAACCCAGCAACGGAAAATGTAGTGAAAACATTCCTTACCAACAATTAATAGGTAGCTTAATGTATTTAAGTGTACTCACACGTCCACATATTTCATATAGCGTAAGCTACCTAAGTCAATTTAATGCTTGTTATAATGAATCGCATTGGAAATGTGCCAAAAGAATTTTAAGGTATTTGCAGGGAACAAAAAGTCATTGTTTAAGATTCGAACGGTCAGGATCAGAGGTGCAAGGCTTTACAGATGCGGATTGGGCAAATGACAAGCAAGATAGAAGATCATATACAGGTTATGTCTTCAATTTAGCAAATGCAGCTATATCATGGCAAAGTAGAAAACAGAAAACCATAGCACTTTCAAGCACAGAAGCGGAATATATGGCTCTAACTGAAGCAGCGAGGGAAGGAATATATTTAAAGAATTTAATGTGTGAGTTAATCGAAGTGAATAGACCCATAGTGTTGTATAATGATAACCAAAGTGCGCAGAAGCTTTCTTTAAACCCTGTTTTTCATGGTAGATCTAAGCATATAGACGTTAAAAATCATTTTATTAGGGATACTGTTAATGATGGTAGTATTGAAGTTGTTTACATGCCTACATCAGACATGCCTGCAGATTTATTAACCAAAGGCCTATGTGAGGCAAAGCACTCAAAATTCATGCATGCTATAGGATTATGTAGAAAATGAAAATGTTTGTAATATAGTGGGGGTGTTAGATTTATATTATTAAAATTGTTCATCCTAACGCCATCTATTGCTTTGTTCATGGCAGCGCCATCTATTTTCACTTGTATTAAACATGTTGTATTAAAATAAACGAGTTAGTCTTGTGTTGAACGTCACTGCGTGAGCATTATTTTCTAACAGAAAGTTTAAATATAAAAAGCTATTATACCATCAAATCAGAGAAAGTAGACATTTCTTTTAGTTAAATAAGACACACTTTTACTTAGTTAATATCACACTGTTTAATTAAAAATGTATCACGAAATAAGTGCCGCCAACCTCAATCAGTTAATTTCTTTTACTGTTAATTGACATAAACTTTATATTTTTGTAGAAAGAAAATTTGAAAATCTACGTTTTTTGAAAAAAAAAAAACACATTTTAGGTCCATTCCCAGAGACCTAAATATTTTTCAATCTGTCTTAATTTTTTTTTGTTAAAAATGTGGTCATCGTGACATATGGACTTGAAATTTTAAAATAAAAAGATTGCAATTATGCAAAATGTATGATATTTTAAAATTTTGTTACGTTCCATATGCATTTTGTAAGTTGAATTTGTAAAGTTAAATCAAATAATAAATAAATACCTTGTCCTGTGCTCCCAGATCCACTTTCTCCCTCCCGCCGGTGTTAAGCGGTGCGCCCTTCCAGTAGAGCAAAAGTTGAACGCAGGCCGCTCGTCGCTCCTGGGCGCTGAAACTTTTGCTCTGGTTCAATTGGCAGGCACAGTGCAGAACGGTCTCGTTTGACCCGTTCTTTTTGTTCGGGTTCCCTCCTAGGTCGTTCAGGAATGTCCGCAATAAATGCTTCATACCTGCAAAATCAAAACCGCCCATTATATTGATTGTGATTGGACGCTATTCAGTTTAATTAACACTTTGTTTTCCGATGAATTCATTTCATCTACATGAAAGGTTTAAATGAAAAATATTTCCAAAAAGAAATATTGTGTCGTATTGCGAATAAATACATTTCCACTGACAGATATTTACCAAAAAAATATAAAACAATTCGACAGGAAATGGAACAGAGTAAATAGCATAATTATGTATTTATTTTATTTCCTTATTTATGTGCGATACACTCTTTTTATAAAATAATAATATTGACACAAATTAAAAAAAAACAGAGTAGTCTAAAAATAAGAGAAAAGCAATAATAAATATGATTATGAAAACAAAACACCCGTAACCCAACTCATTTCGGTAAATGAGCCCTATTTGGCGCTATAAGTCGCACAAGGAAATGCTATTGACAAATAGTACCTAATATGAATAGATTAAATACAAATAAATACAAATCAACAGAACACAATAACTTTTTAAACGCTGGAAAAGAGAAAAGACATTAACCACGGTAACATTGCAATGAGTACATGGGTCCCGTAATAAAAACAATGAATTTAATATTTTTTTCAGCAAAATAATTCGTAATTTTAATAATCTGATAAATGTAATTCACACAATAATCATAACAGCGCATGATAAATATTAATCGTAAAATATAATGTGAGCAAGAAGTTGAGAAAATAAACATAACGCGTACACGCGCGGACTCGCGGTCGGAATAACATCGATAACATAAACAAAACCACAATCGCACCGAAAAATAAGCCTCGGACAAAGAACTCTTTAACTTGTATCATCTAAAACCGTGTCGAAAACATATTCAAGTAATGAAATCGACGATGTAAAATCAACAACACGTAAAGTCGAACACTCCACTTAGTACCGGGAAGAAAACGTGAACATCCTCTTGACCTTAGATTAATAAAGAAGCAATTCATAAAAATCAACGTCGAATAAGAAAAATACATGTATGTGAAGTTGGAAATATTTCTAGCAATATCCCGCATCCACCATGTATAAAAATAAATAATTTTCCTTGGTATCACCTACAAATAGTACAGTAGTTTATAGCCATGGTTGGTATTGTTATAAAAATATAAAATTTATTTATTTGTGGTATGTACCTTTTGCCGTTTTGGACCTTTATTTATATTTTTCGATGCCGGTGTGATAGAAAAGTTAATTGCTGGGTGGTTTCCAGATGGAAATCCCAGATTTTGTCGACAGGAGATAATAGCCCTGGTTGCTATTGTTATTAAAAAATAAAAATTATTCATTTGGGATATGTACCTTTGTCGACAGGAGATAATAGCCCTGGTTGCTATTGCTATTAAAGAATAAAAATTATTAATTTGGGATACCTTTGGCCGATTTGGCCCTAAATTTATATTTTTCGATGCCTTTGTGATATAAAAGTTTATTGCTGGGTAGTTTCCAGATGGAAATCCCAGATTTTCTCGACAGTAGTTTATAGCTATAGTTGCCATTGTTATAAATAAATATAAATTATTCATTTGGGATATGTACCTTTTGCCGTTTTGGCTCTAAATGAAAAAAAAAATATTTAATGACTTACGGAATAAGCTGTAATTGTTCAAGAATAGATCGAAATTCGGTGAAGGTAAGAGTTAATTAGCAGTATTTAATAGCCTAGACCAGGGGTCGCCAAACTTTTTTGATCATCGACCCCTATATAATTTTTCGAAATATCCATCGATCCCCACAATAGTATTTTTTTGTGAACTCGCCCCTCGAAAATCAGCCATATTTTTGTCTTTTGGCTATAACTACTGAACAAATCTTGATAGCCTATCCACTGGTGTAAAAAAATGTGTATTGACTACTTTGGGACTGTAAAAAGAATTATTGATATTTATGGCTTGTATTTCCTGTAATAAAGATATTCGTTAAAAAAATTATACATAAAGACATAAATGACGATGACCTAAAATAGTTTAATAATTTTTTCCAAACGCGGAATCCAAATATACATGGTGTCTCATTTTAAATTGCCACCCCAAATATCTCGAAACCTGAGCAACATGACAAAAAATGTTTTAGATGAAAGTTATAGGATTCGGAGGGGGACATATGCTGGTGAACTTGAAAATGACCTTGGAGTTAATTTTCAAGGTCAAAATAAGGTCAACTTTGATTTTTCAAACGAAACACCCTATTTTTTATTACGGGATCGTATTTTACGGGAAAAAATACACATTTTTTGTGGGAAAGGTTTTTTTTAAGAATTTATTTTTTTAACGAATTTTGTCCGTCATGTGTTTTGATGAATGCAGGCTGTGATTAATGCACTAACCTCGGCATTAGCGTCACCCGATGTGCACCACGTGGAGGTTGTCGATGGGATTTTGCACGTCATTGGCCCTGAAAAGGACCGATGTTTTCAATGGCTGGAGGTTCGATCTCGTTCTTAGATCAAATGCTCGATCAAGTGTACATTCTCGTTAATGCACTTCTGTACCCGCTGGCGAAAGTTTACTTTAACATTACGAAGGGTTTGTATGAAAATTGCTCGAAATGCAGCCGTAATCCTCGGAGCTTCAGCAAATACTTTCGGAAAAAGTTAAGGGGAGTAAGATCTGAGGATCTTGTACCCGCACCTTTGATGCCAATGCCGAGGATAATGCATGAATCACAGCCTGGATTAATCTGAGATTTCAAACAACATGACGTGAAAAAACTTAAAAAAAAAGCATTTTGAAAAAAAAACGTTTCCTAGATAAAGTTTGTATTTTTTCCCGTAGAATACGATCCCGCAATTAAAAATAGGAGGTTCTATTTGAAAAATCAAAGTTGACCTTCGTTTGACCTTGAAAATTACCGCCAAGGTTATTTTCAAGATCACCATCATATTTCCCCCTTCGAACTCTACAACTTTTATCTGAAACATTTTTTGCCATATTGCTCAGGTTTGAAGATATTTTTAGTGGCAATTTAAAATGGGACATCCTGTATATTCATACATTTCCTCTAAATAAAACCTTTCCACTGAAACAGGTTTCATGTTCACTAGCGGAAAATATGTAAATTGAGGTTTATATCTCCTTACATTTTTACTTTCTCCGTTACGAAGTACGAGAAAGTATTGTGATCGTGATTTTTTTTACGGAAATATCCGTTTTGGGGTCCCTAGATGCCACTTCAACAATTTCTGGAATTTTTTTTTGTGTCTGTGTGTGTGTGTGTGTGTGTGTCTGTGTGTGTGTGTGTGTGTGTGTGTGTGTGTGTGTGTGTGTGTGTGTGTGTGTGTGTGTGTGTGTGTGTGTGTGTATGTGTCTGTCTGTGCGCGCTGTATCTCAAAAACTAATAGAGCAATTGATATGAAACTTCAAACATCCATCTCATTTGATAATCTGAAGAACTGAAAAGCTTTTGGTAAAATTTCGCACACCGGAAGTGGGTGTTTACCTTAACTGTTTTTTGTTTTTTGCCAATATTTTCTTAAATATGAAAAATATCACAAAAACATTTAATCAAACTTTGAAGACAACAAAGAAATGAACATCTTTTGCTTGAAAGTATTTTTCATAAAATCATTTTTATTCGAGAAAAAAATTTATTATTATTTTTTAAATTTTTGGTTCATAATTATAGAACGATAATAGTTACAGCAAATTTATGTTAATAATAATTGCAGAGAATGTTAAAATGAACAACTTATAAAGAATAAGTTTTTTTCGAAATCCCTTTAGTTTTTGAGTAAATTGAGTTTTTAAATTTGAAGTATAATTTTTCCATCTTTCATAATTTTGACGTTTTAAACGTCAGTTTCATGCGAGTCTACAGAACGCTCGATGTACATTTAAAATGTGATTTAAATTTAGAATAAACCATGAAAGCGTAAATATAAATGATACCATCAAGTCGGAGAAAGTAACATGATGGCCACATCACCATTTTTTACACTTGTTTTTCCTTCGACCCTCCGATTGCGATCGACCCCCATTAGACCCCCTGGCTTAGTTCGACCCCTACTTTTGTTAAATAGACCCCTGGGGGTCTATATAGACCACTTTGGCGACCTCTGGCCTAGACAGAGGTTTATTAAGACCATAATTAACTCCCTCTGACAAGTTTTTTCAATCGTGTTGAGGATCCTCCAGACTGATGCCAAAAATCTTATCAAAGAGGGACAAATAATATTACCATTTAAAAGTTTATAAAGAAAGCACATGTCAAACAATTTCCTGCGAAAAAGTAATGTCAACGTGTCTAAGTTTACTAACATAAGACTATAATTGACAGTAGCAATCCTAATATTTAATTTATACGCAATAATTCGCAGGAATTTATTCTGAACCTTCTCCAATGCATTAATTAAATAAAGCTGATGGGGGAACCAAACATGGTCTAAAAAAGTTAAGATTTCGATAAGAAGAAGAAAGGGAAATGCCTTCAGTCGGATATTTTACCATCAAAACCAAGTAAAAAAACTATTCCTCTTTATTTTGAAGTACTGAATAAAATTCCAAAATTCCCACAATTGAAATCCGACTACATTGTCAGCAAATTTAAATCAAGTTGTATTTTAGTAATTTTTATACATTAAATAAACGAGAATGGCTCGACAATATAATAATTAATTATGTCTTACACATTTTTAGTTATGAAAAGCCATTCTTATGTGTTCCAATTTATGAAGTGAATAATATATTTAATAATGAACATACCTTCTACTTTCAAAATAACTTTGACAATATTTTACTCCCTATTTTGGATAGCAATCATTTTATGCATTTTTTATATGATCCTCGGTAAAACGCTGACTAAAATTTACTTTCCACCAAATTAATAATATTTTTAACGATATCTTCAGAAAAAAATACAACTCACAATTGCACCTAACGTTCATCAACAACTTGCCATACTGATCATTGGAATTGTGGTATTTATATATTGTATTATGTAAATTATATAATAAATAAATATAATTGTAAACAACTTAATCCGATGGATTAGAGAAATTAATTATCCACATTTCAGAACATATTCAAATGGCCTGTTTGTATTGCGGTGTAGCTAACAGTAACGAGCCGGTAATACAATGTAATAATAATAACCGATTCAATATCTTTCGATATTATTAATTTTTAACTAAATCTCAAGAGATAGCAAAAAAATGCTAAGAGTAAACAGCTACTTCCGGTTTCTGAATTTTTACAAAAAAACTTTTCAGCACCTTAATATACACGGTAAAAAAGCCAAGGAGTTCTACGCTATAATTACTCAGCAATAAACATTTTTAATCTCGAGTTCGGCATTTTCGAAAATATCTATATTTAAAGACAAAACGGCAAAAGTTACATATCCCAAGCGAATGATTCTTATTGTATTATAACAATATTGCTAAAATCTGCATTCGAGAAAATCTGGCATTTCCACCTGCAAACTACCCAGCAATAAACTTTTTTGTCACACCGGCATCGAAAAATATACATTTACGAACAAAACGGCTGAAGGTACATATCCCAAATGAATGATTTATATATTTTTTATAACAATAGCAACCAGGGCTATTATCTCCTGTCGACAAAATCTGGGATTTCCATCTGAAAACCGCCCAGCAATAAACTTTTATATCACATCGGCATCGAAAAATATAAATAAAGGGCCAAATCGGCCAAAGGTACATACCCCAAAGGAATTATTTTTATTTTTAATAGCAATAGCAACCAGGGCCAGTGGCGGCTCGTGAACTTTTTGAGTGGTAGAGCCACTTATTAAACATACCGGGTGACCCAAGGATCTGTAAAAGCTCCATAACTTATTTGCTATTTGAGATATCGACTTCTAGTTTTCTTGGACTGGTACCCACACTTATTCTACATATTTAAAAAATATGTATGTTTTTATACAGGGTGTCCCAGTATAAATAACAGAACAAAGTTATGTTTTTTGAATGGAACACCCTATATTTTATACTTTATTTTCAACCCTCTTCAGAAGGTGATAAAAATAGTATAAGATAGTATGGGTCTATTGTGGACGATTGGTTAGTTATGGGCAAATTTGTAGCAAACACATTGAAAAAAATGCAGAAGCGCTCCTGGCAAAGCCAGCGTAATTTTTTGTACACTAAAGAATTTTTCACATCATGAAGAGTAATACAAACCGGCTTTGGTTCCTTTTTGTTCATACTGCTATACAGGGTGTCAACATACGCAAAATATTGGATAACTATTTTTTTTCAAATGTAACACCCTATATATCTTGCCACCAATGCATAGAATTTTTAATAAGCTTTCCAATGATGTACAATTTGTATAATGAAATATTAAGTTCTTGAGATATAGCCATAAAAACTTTTCTCTTTTGTCACCTCCTGCTCATTTTTGGATTTTCAGCCAAAACTATGCATTTTCTGAAAAAATAATAAGAAATCAAAGTTGTAGCGCGCAAAATTTTCGATCGATATAGGTCTTTCGCCTTTTCCAATAATGAGTACATTGCCCGCCAGAGTGCGCAAAATCGTGACCGTATATGCATTTTAGCGTTTTTCTCAAATTTTTTATTAATTACTTGGAATCGGTTTGACGTTCAACGAGAAGAAGACGTGGCGATTGAGCGTTAATCCAACATATATTTTGGTCCTTCGAAACGGATCCAGTGACGAGAAGCCGATACCAACACAAATCCGCATCTCACAAGACCGCCATCCACAGCGTGCCCGAGTCCAGAAGGTCAGACGAGAAATTTGTATACGGTGAGTTTCCGATAAATCCCTATAATTATCTTAGCATCCTATCCCTGGGTCTCTATTTGTGTTAGTGTGCTTTGTATTGCAATTTTTCACCTTTGTTTAACTAATTATCATGGCTAATGATGAATTACATAATCTTGTAAAGGAACGTATAGCAATTAAATCAAAATTGACGCGTTTCCAAAATTACTTAAATAAATTGGGCAATGAATTCGATTTCGTTGAACTGGCCGAAAGGCGCAAAGCTATAGAAAATTTAAATGTTGATTTTGAAAAAGTTCAAAACAGAATTTGTATCATTAATGATAATTTTGATAGTGATGAATTTGATGCATTTGATACGCAATATTTTGCCGCTAAAAGATTAGAAATAGACGCTCCCCAAATTAACATAAATCGCCCTCAGTCTGCGAATAATCCGACGGGCGGTTATAAACTACCTGAGTTAAAACTACCGGAATTTAGCGGTAGATTTGACGAATGGTTCTCTTTTAAAAATACGTTCATGTCAATTGTGCATAATAATAATGTTGTAACTTAACGTTACACATAGAAAATAAGTAATTCCGGAGAAAAGGAATTGCACGGGTTGATAATAATTTAATAGGCACTGTTGCTTCTCGTACGGTTTACTCAAGACTGATTTATTCTACGGAAAATATATCTCTACAATAAAAACTTGACCTCTACAATATTAATCATAAACCGCGAAAACGTTCCTATTTAAATTAATAAAAATATACATTATCACACCCTCACCCTTAGATAATACATGATTTTAACACCCCTTACGACTACAAATTTAAATTAGTTAACATCCAAAAAGAATACATTTTATTTAAATAACCAAAATTATTAATTACGCTAAATCTGTATTATTTACATTTCGACCTTAAAAAATACGGTGCAACATGAGTTTCCTCAACTTCATCTTCCACAACAGTCTTATCCGTATCATTTTCACCCAGTGCTACTTTATCAGAATCTTGGTTGACAGATTCCGGATTGATTAGATTTTTATCACTCTCAGTCGTCACTGGTTGAAAAAGATGCGAATGTCTAATCTGATTAGAATGTCTTTTCACTGAGTGAGTTCCGATTTTCACTTCATACATAGTTTTTCCAATCTTGTCCATCACTTCACCTTCTCGCCAAGTTGATTCTGTCGGATTTTTATAATCACGCACCAACACCTTTTGTCCGCATTCTATATTTATTTCTGTATTTGTCAGACCTCCATCATTGTGCGCATTATTTTCAATG
Source organism: Ocypus olens (assembly GCA_910593695.2). Classification (NCBI taxonomy): domain Eukaryota; kingdom Metazoa; phylum Arthropoda; class Insecta; order Coleoptera; family Staphylinidae; genus Ocypus; species Ocypus olens. Next base: position 40,396,239 of record OU343060.1, read on the forward strand.
ATTGTTTTTGTATTAGGATGCAATAAATCAAATCGTGTTCTAAGCTCGCGTCCAAACATTAATTCCGATGGACTTTCGTTTGTCATACTATGTTTCGCAATCCTATAATCAAATAAAAATCTCAATAGAGCTGCATCTAAATTTTTCTTTTCTCAAAATGCTTTTTTCAAAGCTAATTTTACCGTTTTTACGTTAATTTCCGCTGCCCCATTGCTCGCGGGGTGGTATGGTGGTGAAAATTTGTGTTTTACCCCATTTTTTCCAAAAATGTTTCAAACTCAGTGGACGTAAATGATGGACCGTTATCTGAGACTACTGTATCGACTAATCCGAAACGTGAAAAGCAATCTTAAGCAAGTAATCACTTTATCAGCAGTTGTTGTATTCAGTTTACATACTTCCAGCCACTTCGAATAAGCGTCTGTTATAATTAAATATTTATTACCATATAATGGACCCAAAAAATCAACATGAATACGCGACCACGGTACCGGCCACGGTGAAAATTGTTTTGACGGACTCGGCCTAAAAGTATGGCATATTTTGCAATTTGCACAAATTCGTTCAATGTCTTTATCCATTTTGGGCCACCAGAAATATGACCTGGCAATGGATTTCATTTTGTTTCCGCCTAAGTGCGAGGAATGTAGATCATCTAAAATAATCTTACGTAATTTTGTAGGAATTACAATTCGGTATCCCCAAAATAGACAACCTTGTTCGATATGTAATTGATCTTTTCTAGTAAAATATGCTTTTTCGTCCACACTCCTAACTTCCCTCGGCCAGCCGTGTAAACACCAACCGTAAATTTTATTTAAATTTACATCTCTTTTAATTTCACGACCTACTGTTTTATAATCTAATTTTAATACCTCGTTTAAATATAATAAGTGACCAAAATCCCCTTTATCTGCTGTATTAATTTCTAACGGCATTCTCGATAATGCATCTGCACAATTATTACTGGAGCTTACGTATTTAATTTCATATTGATAAGCAGATAATATTACGGACCATCTTTGTAATCGACTCGCGGCAATTGTCGGAATTTCCTTTTTACTACCAAAAATCGACAACAAAGGTTTGTGATCTGTATTTAATGTAAAAAATCTTCCATATAAATATTGATGAAAACGCCGTACCCCAAAAATAATAGATAAAGCCTCTTTATCAATTTGAGAGTAATTTTCCTCATTTTTTGTAAGCGACCTTGATGCATATGCAATTACCTTACTTGAACCATCGGGGTAAGTATGTGCTAATACTGCCCCTAATCCGTATGAACTCGCGTCACACGAAAGACTTAATGGTAATTCAGCATTATAATGAGCTAAAAAATTAGGTGATACCATTTCCTTTTTTATCTCGTTAAATGACTGTTCACATTTTTGTGACCAATCCCATTTATGATTTTTTTTTAATAATTGATGCAAATGATATAATTTGGAGCTAAGCTTCGGAATAAATTTTGCATAATAATTAACTAAACCTAAAAATGATTTCAATTCAGTTATATTACACGGATTTCTAGCATTTAAAACTGCTTCTACCTTCTCTTGCGATTTATGTAAACCATCAGAATTAATCCGATATCCTAAATAAGAAACTTCCGTTTGAAAGAATTTACATTTGTCGCGGCGCACCCGTAATCCAAATTGTTTTAATTTATTTAGTACAAATTTCAAGCGATTTAAATGTTCATCTACATCCTTTCCAGTTATAAAAATATCATCGAGGAATACCGCGACTCCTGGTATATTTGCAAATAATGGATCTATAATTTTTTGAAAAATACTTGGTGCTGAGGCTATACCGTACGATAATCTGTTATAAACGAATAACCCCTTATGAGTGTTAATTGTTACCACCTTTCGAGATTCCTTATTTAATTCAATCTGCGCATACGCTTGCGATAAGTCTATCTTACTAAATAATCTACCACCGCTAAGATTTGCAAAAATATTCTCAACCTTCGGTAAGGGATATTTGTTTATGTGTAACTTCGGATTTACGGATTGCACTATACTTTATTTTCCACGTCCTCTAGCAAAAAAACGGGTAATTATAGAATTATTCAAATGAACTACATCGATTGAACATATTCTGCTCTACAACTCTTAAAGGAAGCAGTTTTTGCCATTGAAAAATGCAACGATTGATACATACATTTTCAATTTGCATTTTTAGGGAAAATTATGCATTTTTGGCAAAAATTGCTTCCATTAAGAGTTGTAGAGCGGAATATTTTCAATCGATATGGGCCATTTTAATTTCCCGTTTTTCCGCTAGATATATATTTTTCCTGAAAATGCATAGTTTTGGCTAAAAATCCAAAAATCAGCAGAAGGTGGCAAAAGAAATATGTTTTTATTGATAAATCTCAAAAATCCTTAATATTTTGTTATACAAACTGTATATCATTGGAAAGCTTATTAAAAATGCAACTTATATAGGGTGTTCCATTTGAAAAAAAAATAGTTATCCATTGTTTTACGTATGTTGACACCCTGTATAGCACTATGAATCAAAGAGAACCAAAGCCCATGTGTATTATTCTTTATGATGTGGGAAATTTTCTAGTGTATAAATAATGATGCTATCTTTGCTAGGAACGCTTCTGCAATGTTTTCAATGTGTACATGTTTTTGACACAAATTTGCCCATAACTAACCAACCATCTATAATAGACCCATACTATCTTATGCCATTTTTATCAGCTTCTCAAGAGGGTTAAAAATAAAGTATAAAATATAGGGTGTTCTATTTAAAAAAAAACATAACTTTGTTCTGTTATGTATATTGGGACACCCTGTACAAAAACATACATATTTTAAATATGTAGAATAAGTGTGGGTACCAGTTCAAGAAAACTAGAAGTCGATATCTCAAATAGTAAATAAGTTATGGGGCTTTTACAGATCCCTGGGTCACCTGGTATACATGTTAATATTTTTTAATGTAAAATGTAGTTTTTGACGTCAAAATAAATAAATAAATAAATAAATAAAAAGGAGGGGGATCACAAAATTCAGGGAGATTTCCGTGATGGAAATAGAGCAGTTAGAATCAGTGAGTGATTCGACAACATAGAGGGTGAGTAATTTCTTTAATACGTGAAGTGAACTTGTCTCAATGAATGACTGCATCCGAGTAATTACTCTGCTACGAAATGTGAAATAACTCTCATCCGAGTAATTACTATGTTACGAAATGCAAAGCACGGATTCCATGACCGACCGCATCTGAGTAATCACTCGTACTACGTAATGTGAATTCACGACTCACATCCGAGTGATTATTCTGCTACGAAATGCAGCACCGGTTTATTTATGAACGATCGTATTTGAGTAATCGCTCTGTCAATAAATGTGAGTAAGCAGTGCCGGCTCCACACGGTAAGCAAAAGATGCGTCGCATCGGGGCGCCACGCGCGAAGGGCGCCGAAATTACTTTGCGGAAAACATTAAATTATTATGTAAAAATTTGGTGCCACACCTAGAATCTAATGTTATAGTAATTTATTTTTATTTTTTTATTTATTTAGAAACGGGAAACCCCTATTACAATAAAGATTTATACAATTTATATAACAACTTAAGTACTAAACATATATGTAAAACAAATAATGATTATATTTAACAAACAAGTAAAATATATATACACACACATACAATTGCAGCAAGCAATACAAGCGCAGAGATCAACAATCTATTTGTCTATTTGAAGTGTCTCTTAAAAGAAAACTTAAATGAGGCGTATGAGGAGTTAAAAATGTCGAACCAGTCATGTATATTGTATAAATTTGCGTAACGTATAATTCGACTAATAGAATTATTGCCGCTGTAATTAGTCAAGAAAGTTTTCTCGCGGAATAAAGGTTTGCATCTCAGCAGGCGATTGTTGTCAGAGAAATGAAAGTCCAGTTGCTCTACAAGATAAGTGCAATCAATCATACCGTTCACCAATTTATGCAATACACATAAATCTGAAAGACATCTACGGTCCTCCAAATCATGTATCCGTAACCGACTCATAATATTCGAATAAGCTCCCTGAATATGGACGGAGCCAGTTTTATATTCTATAGACCTAAGAAATTTTTTTTGTACAGTTTCTAATGCTGTTTTGTTTGCTAATGTATGAGGCGACCAAATGACAGAAGCATATTCTAGGTGACAGCGAACCAAGGCGCAATATAAAGTTTTTATACAATTTACGTTAAGATGTTTACTAATATGCCACACAAAACCCCACATTCTTACTGCCTTACCACAAACGTTTGAAATATGTGAATTAAATGTCAGTTTATGATCGAACAGTACCCCTAAGTCGTTTACCTCATTTTTTTTTGCTAGAGGCAGCGAATCGATCGAATAAGTAAAGTCGATGCAACTAGCACGTCTACAGAATGAAATGGAGTTACACTTTTTCTTATTTAAAAATAATTTATTTAGAATACACCATTGATTAATACTATTAATGTCTTCTTGGATTAATTTTAACAAGTCTACTCATCGTCACTTACGCATAAACTTAGTGCGTATTCCTATCACTTAAGTGACGTAAATAAAAGGGAAAACGGTGCTCGTGGACATCACACGGCACAGGGCATTACAGACCGCAGCAAAACTTATATCGTATGTTCATTAAAAAAAAAACCTCAAGTGTGCCATGACTTCACTGGCCGCCCCGTTCATGCGATTTAACACCATGCGATTTTTTCCTGTGGCCATACCTGAAAAATTGTGTTTATGCACAACCAGTACACAATCTAGAAGACATGCGGCAACGAATTCGAGATAAATTTATAGAAATTAACAATAATTCAGTGTTGTTGCGGAGTGTAATCGAGGGTGTGCGACGAAGAGTTCAGGCTTGTGTTCAAGAAGAAGGAAGGCACATACAACATTTAATATAATTTTATAGTGAAAAATTTAACGTAAATATCTATAAATTGACTACTGTTTGTTTAATTTTGAGAAGTAACATAACCTCAATATGTGTAACCAACTTAAATTTTTAAAATTAAAAAATCATGGCACACTTTTTTTTTATGAACATACTTTATAATAGATGGGAAACTTGAAAAGTGCTATGAAATGGAAAAAAGACATTGGCGTGCCGTACTTATTAGAATAGTAGAAGTAATAAAGTACCTTGCGGGACAATGTTTAGCATTACGCGGCTCGTCGGATGCGATGTTTAAAAACGACAATCACTTTTTTTTTTAAACTGATCGAAATGTTTTCAAAATTTGATTTAAAATGAGACTTTTTCTTTATTATCGAAAGAAATTTTCAAACACATTGTTCAGATGGTTAAAAATGCTAAATATTTTTCCATAATATTAGATTGCATACCTGATATAAGACATAAGGAGGATAACGGAAAGAAATTAGTTGCAGAACATTTCTTAGGATTTGTTGAAGTGTCAGATACTACCGGTAAAGGTTTATCGCAATATCTTTTAGATCCGTTAAAACATTTGCGAGGACAGGACTACGACAATGGAGCGAATATGCGAGGCAAGAAGAACGGTGTTCGGAGGCATATTTTAAATGTAAACCCCCGCGCATTTTTCTTCCCCTGCGCAGTTCATACTCTAAATTTGGTCATTTACGATGCCGCTAATGTAAATGTAAGCACTGCACATTTTTCAGTATTATTTACGAACTCTATAAGTTTCTTATGGCCGTTTTCACCAACCATTCCTAAAATATAAGCATTTCCTAAATAAAGATAAGAACTTCTTAGTGCCAATTTGGTTTTCACCAATCCCAAACTATTTCCTAAAAGGTCTAGGCATTACTTATCGCTAGGTACCCGATAAACGGCTTCCCAAGGATTAAGTATTTGTTTCTAACCTAAAATTTCTAGTCGGTTTATTTACGTTGATAGCTGTCAGGCTTCTAGACCATGTCCAAAGGAATGCCCATTTGAGCGTCACTGGAGTTATGAGAACAACACCAATAACTGCAATAAAAGCCCTGCTAGGTCTGCCCCCGCTAGACATACACAGGAGAGAGCGAGCAGCAGTGGACTCCAGGCTACGAGCAACAAATATGTAACTCGTAAACAATGGAACAGGCGAGCACTGAAAAGTTTTAGAGATAACCTTTAAATGGAAGATTACAATTGAGATGCCGGTGGACACAATCCTTCGAAAATACATATTTAACGGGAAAACAGGGGCCGGGATTGGTATATACTGTAAAAACCTATCCCTGAAAAAGAATGCTGCACTTGGTATGTCAATGAGTACCCCCACTAATGCCGCGTTTACACGATGCCAATTGGGGAGACAATTGTCAGAGGATAATTTACTGGCATAAAATTATTGGCTACGTGTAAACACCTCTTGCCAATTGGCGTGCCAACTGCCCGCCAGTTGTCCTGAAATTCGATTGTCTCCAGGAGTAGACAGAGGACAATTGGCTGGGCGCAGTGACGCCCCCACCACTCTATCAAGACAGTTGTCTAGACAATTGGCGCCGTGTGAACGTTGTAGGGCAGTAGATCTCTCGTTTTGGGCCAGTTTGCCTTAGTCAGTCGAGACTGCTACACAACAGACAATGAGCACTCCACCATTTTTCGTCACCAACTGCCGTGGCATTAGTTTCACCGTGTGAACACGTTCTCATTCAATTGGACTGGCCTCAGACATTCACGCAACTGGCCCAAGACAACTGGCCCAAGACAACTGGCCCCGACAATTGTCTCTTCGATTGGCATCGTGAAAACGCGGCATAAGGTAGAACTCTTATACTACATGCAGCCAGAGAAATCGCTGATAGAAATATCTAAGGTAAAATTGTGCGTATCATCACCGACTTTAGAGCAGCAATATTAGCAATTACAAGCTGAAAAATCACCTCAGCACTAATATTGGAATGTTGGGTGGCTCTGGAGAGAGTGGAAAACGATAACTATTGTCTATTTTTCGTAAGATTACAGTCAAGGAAAGATAGGACCAATTTGGCATTGTTCAGTGATTGGTTGAAATTGTGGGAAAACTCACACCGGACACATTATATTCTCCATCTTTATTTTGTCTAGTGATCTTTGTCATTTTGATAGTTGACATAAGTGTAACATTCTATCTGTCTGCGTCCGTCATTATATCCGTTCGCGTGTTGCTGTTTTGTGTTGTTTCGTGTTTGTTCTTATTGTTCTGTGTTGTTTCTTGACTCTTATATTTGTACCATGTCCGATAAGTGGGTTCCGTCGACGAGTGCAACGAAAATCTATTCGAAGTGGGCAACGATTAATGGCCTATGACATTTATTTAAAATATAAATTCAGTTCAATAAAAACTGAAGCCATAGGACTTGCCTCTGCAGACGTAGGAATTTCAGAGAAAACCATGTTTCAAACTGTTTCTAAGATGGATAAGACGGGAATTCTGAAATCACACAATTTGTTTGGGAGAAAAGGGGCAGAGGTAAAAATAGTAGACTTGGGTGAATGCAGGCCATACAAGAAATAACATTTGGAAGGATCCCAGTATATAGCACACGTCAGGAATTTGTGGAAAATTTATCTATAGGATTAAAAGGCCCCTCAGGAAAGGGTAGTCGTGTAATAATTTGCCACATCGGGAATGAAAATGGGTTTGTAGAAGGTGGGTTATTATTATTTTAATCTAAAAACACAGGCGACTACCACGATGAAATGAATTCAACACAATTCGAGGAATGGCTAATAAATATTTTTCCACGTTTAGAGAATAATGCGGTTATTGTAATGGACAACTCGCCATACCACTCCGTTAAATTTGAGAAGGTTCCAACAAGTGCTTGGACCAAAAATAATATAAAAACATATTTGCTGGAAAAAGGGGTCGAAATAGATGATGACATGTTAAAAATTGAATTGTTAATTGCTGCCAAAAAATATGTTAGTAACCATCCTTTGCCCTATACAATTGATGAAATTGTTAAAAACACAAACCGAAATTTTACGATTGCCACCCCACCACTGCCAATTAAATCCCATTGAGCTCGTATGGGCACAAGTAAAAGGGTATGTGGCAAAAAGTAATAAAACTTTTTAATTGCCAGATCTACAAAATCTTTTTCATGAAGGTTTGCGGCAAGTAACACCAGAAAATGGGGTAAATGTGTTGAACTCATAAAAAAAGAAGAGATAGAATTGTACAAATTAGACAATATTGTTGAAGAAATGCAATTACAATTCAATGTGAACACCGGCTCATCTAATGAAGATTTTTCTGATACAGAATAAAAAATTTTGTGTAATAAATATATATTTAAAATGTGTATTATTTTCATTAAATTCCAAAATTAAACATCACTAATTTTTTATTACCATTTCGTCATAGTGCACAGTACAAGAAGTATAACATACTTGAAAAACACTTTCATTAAATGAAATTTCAAAAGGTAAGTACGTTTTTGCTTTTATCATGTCAACACAACTCATATCACTGTAAATTAATTTGATATTCACACATGTGTATGACATGAAATTTGTGTTGCATTTTTTTAATCAAATTTATCAACTTCAAAACAAATATTTTTTTCTATATCCGTTATAAAATTCATAGTTTTTACATTATACATGTAATCCACTAGATTTGAATTTGGCACCAATATTTGGCACCAGATTCACATATTTTAATGGTGTAAATCAGTCTTCTAGTTACTGTAATCTTAAAAAAAATAGACTATAGGTAACCTTGTGTGGGTAAAAAGATCCAATAAAAGTAAAGGGAACCAGATAGCAAATGGACTGTCAAGAAGAGCTTCCAGATGCCCCATCTTCAGGCAGTGGCGGTTTCAAAGGGGGGGTAATCGGGTAATTACCCTCCTAAGAATTTTTCGGTTAACAATTTTTATTGTTAAAAATTACCGATATTCTATATTCCAAACAGATAATATAACCGGTAAATTTTTCCAACGCTTTAAAACGTTGGAAAAGGATAGGGAGATTTCACGGAACATGTGTATGAGAGCGGAAGCACCAGTTTATTTATCTTTTTTTTCAATTAGAAGATGACCAACGTATCCGAATTTATGGGGTCAGAATAGTTAATGCATATTTAAATGCAAAATAAAGTTGTCTTACTTCTTAATTTTTCTTAATTTATTTTATTTTAATATTCATCTCTAACTCTAATATATCTAGCTCTTGGGTACGCTTATTTTCTGATGGCATTAACTCAATTATTTTTCTTTTCAGTTTCCACCTTTAATTTGATAATTTCCGACAAATTAGACGTCAATATAATTATAGAAAAATTTGCTTCTATAAAAGCAAAAAAAAATAAATTTATTATAAATTATTATTTAATTTTTTATGGCTGTTATGTATTAATATAAGTACACATATATCTAATATATAAAATTTTCGTGTCACAGTGTTTGTAACAAAACTCCTTCGAAACGGCTTGACCGATTCTTATGAAATTTTGTGTGTATATTGAGCAGGTCTGAGAATAGGACGTAAACTATTTTTAATACCCCTAAATGATAGGGATGGTCCACCGCAAATTTTTTATTTTTATTTTTTGGACAAAATTTTTTATTTTAATGTTTTTATGATTCGGCATTAAAAAATACATACAACCCTAAATTTTCACCCTTCTACCACCAACCCCTATTTTTTAATAGCGATTTTAGTACTTTAATAATTTTCTACTCTCGGCGATCGACCGCTCGATCAGTTATTCCTTTTCCATTGTTTGCGCCGACGGTTATTAATGGGGTTTAATGGGCTTACCCTGTAGATTCGTATCGATAAATGTAAATAAATAAGTAGCTGAAATTATAAAAAAAAATATAAACAAAATATTAACAGCAAATGCTGCACTGAGCTTAATTGCAACATAAATTGGTGATAACGATTGATTTATAATACGCGCGCCATCTCTTGGTGGTTGGAATGTCGCTCGCGGTGGTGTTACGAATTAAAATATTCTGCAGAAGATTCTGTGCGCGGTTGAGAATTTTTTTAATAATTTTGCCATTTAGTTCAAATTCGTTGATTATTAAAAAAAAATATGAATTTTTGAAGCAATAATTGCATGTTAGAGCGATCATGAATTTCAAAAATTAAAAAAAAATATTTCAACTGGCGATACATGTTTTTATTAGTAACAATACACTTCTTACATTCTTTAGCTTTAATAATTTTGTTATTTAGTTCAAATCCGTTGATTATTAAAAAAGTTATGAATTTTTGAAGTAATAATTGCACGTTAAAGCGATTATGAATTTCAAAAATTCTAAAAAAATATTTCAACTCGCGATACATGTTTTTATTAGTAACAATACACTTCTTACATTCTTTAACTTTAATGATTTTGTTATTTAGTTCAAATCCGTTGATTATTAAAAAAGTTATGAATTTTTGAAGCAATAATTGCACGTTAAAGCGATCATGAATTTTAAAAATTCTAAAAAAAATATTTCAACTGCCGATACATGTTTTTATTAGTAACAATACACTTCTTACATTCTTTAGCTTTAATAATTTTGTTATTTAGTTCAAATCCGTTGATTATTAAAAAAGTTATAAATTTTTGAAGCAATAATTGCACGTTAAAGCGATCATGAATTTTAAAAATTCTAAAAAAAAAATTTCAACTGCCGATACATGTTTTTATTAGTAACAATACACTTCTTACATTCTTTAACTTTAATAATTTTGTTATTTAGTTCAAATCCGTTGATTATTAAAAAAAGTTATGAATTTTTGAAGCAATAATTGCACGTTAAAGCGATCATGAATTTCAAAAATTCTAAAAAAATATTTTAACTCGCGATACATGTTTTTATTAGTAACAATACACTTCTTACATTCTTTAACTTTAATAATTTTGTTATTTAGTTCAAATCTTTAATAATTTTGTTATTTAGTTCAAATCCGTTGATTATTAAAAAAGTTATGAATTTTTGAAGCAATAATTGCACGTTAAAGCGATCATGAATTTTAAAAATTCTAAAAAAAATATTTCAACTGCCGATACATGTTTTTATTAGTAACAATATACTTCTTACATTATTTAACTTTAATAATTTTGTTATTTAGTTCAAATGCGTTGATTATTAAAAAAGTTATGAATTTTTGAAGCAATAATTGCACGTTAAAGCGATCATGAATTTCAAAAATTCGAAAAAAAATATTTCAACTGGCGATAGATGTTTTTATTATTAACAATACACATCTTACATTCTTAAGCTTTAATAATTTTGTTATTTAGTTCAAATCCGTTGATTATTAAAAAAATTATGAATTTTTGAAGCAATAATTGCACGTTAAAGCGATCGTGAATTTCAAAAATTAGAGCCTAAACCGTTTTCGGCCATTATCGTCACCACTTTATTTGCTTAATTTCAATGGGCCACACACGGACGACGGCGCAGCGCAGTGGAGCCGTCGTTCGTCACCAGTAATAAGCCACGTATTGACGACGACGCAGCGCAGCGGAGCCATCGTTCGTCACCAGTTACCTTTCTTAATTTTTAAGGGTTACGCATGGACGACGGCGCAGCACAGCGGAGCCGTCGTTCGTCACCAGTTTATTTGCTTAATTTTAATGAGCGTCACCAGTAATAAGCTACATATTGACGACGGCGCTTCACAGCGGAGCCGTCGTTCGTCACCAGTTACCTTGCTTAATTTTTAAGGGGTACGCACGGACGACGGCGCAGCGCAGCGGAGCCGTCGTCTGTCACCAGTTATCTGCCTTAATATATATGGACCATTCGCGGTCGACGGCGCAGTGTAGCGGAGCCGTCGTTCGTCACCCTTAATTTTTAAGGTCTACGCACCAGTTTATTTGCTTAATTTTAATGGGCCACACACGGACGTCGTCAGTCACCAGTTATCTGCCTTAATATATATATATAGATATATATGGACCATGCACGGACGACAGCGCAGCGCAGCGGAGCCGTCGTTCGTCACCAGTTACCTTGCTTGATTTTAAAGGACTACGCACGGACGACGGCGCAGCGCAGTAGTTACTTTGCTCAATTCATGATTCTGGTATCGATTTTAATACGTTGGCAGAAAATAAAACGAAGAATGTTGTGTATCATAGAGCATTACAATAATAAACACTATGTTTTTGAATATTTTCTTTTTATGAATTATACCAATTCGAATTCAATATTCATAGTTAAGACAGGACAACGTCTGTCGGGTCAGCTAGTTATTATATATAATATGTGTACTATTTACACTTAAATATAAAATGTAATATACTTATAAGCACTTAAGTATTTTATTATTACCAGTTTCTTAGTTTCTAATGAAAATATATTGTGTCAATAGATTCATTAAGGGCCCCGAAACAATCGGCGGCGCCATCACCCCTAGAGCCGCTGTGAGTAAGTACTCTGTTACGAAATGCGAAGCGCATCCGAGTGAGCCCTCTAAAGCTACGCGCACACTTGTCGGAACGGCACGGACGGCACGCAACGAATAAAATTGCTCAACACAGTTGTAAACGAGTCAACGCACATTTATCGGTACGGCATGGAACGGATAAATGTGCGTTGACTCGTTTACAACTGTGTTGTGTTAAGCAATTTTTGCCGGTGTCTGCCGTCCGTCCGATTCCGACAAGTATGCGCGTAGCTTAATACGAAATGTGAATTTACCACTCACGTCCGAGTAACCACTCTGCTACGAAATGCGAAGTTAACAGACATTATTCAACGTACTCACTTACTTCATTTCCTAGGGACATAGCGCTGTTTACCTGGTATGTAGAAAAGGGGTCTCGCCAGACGCGTTGAGCGCTAGGAAATCGAGGCCCAAATGTCTCTTAGCTTAATCGGTGAATATTGAAAGTATTGCTTTCTACACAACCTCCAGACGCCTTGAGCGCAAGGACCATGGGTTGTGTGGAAAGGGGTATCCCCAGCTGCTTTGAGCGCTTGGAAAAGAGCTCCAAATTATTATCAGAAAGAATGACTAACAAAGATTGACAGACTATTAACGAATATTAAAAATACAACGAACTTGCTTTCTTCAAAGCTTGAGGCTTGGACTTGGGTGTGGTAGAACGGGGTGTCGTTGGGGTATCTCAAGCTCCACCTTTAATGGCGAATAATCTTAACCTCTCATATAGAATGTATTGCCTTCTTCTCAACCTCCAGTCGCTTTGAGCGCTAGGAATATGCGTTGCGTATAAAGGGGTCCCACCAGACGCTTTGAGCGCTAGGAAATCGAGCCCCCGCTTTCTGTATCTCCGATTGCTTGGGTTTTATTTAATTTTTTAAATTTTTTAGGAAGGATAATTGACGGAAATTTGGGTTGGGGAATTATGGATGATATGGGGACATTGGCTTAGACAGCGTAGGTCATTCAGCCACAACCGATTATTTAGAATATATTCATGTTAAATGAAAATAGACATCCACAAACACCCATGCCCTCGCCGGGATTCGAACCCAGGACCCTCCGCATTAGTTCTGGCACGCTAACGCACGCGGCTAGTGGGCCGGCGATTGCTTGCGTTATTCATTGAAATTGAGTGAAACATTCATTGACATCAAGCGAGGAAGCCCGTTGCTAAGCCTCCCGTGGTTTTGTTATAAGTCATACGTGTTCTGGTCTGGTCAAAAAGGAATTACGATGCCGATGTGTAGTCATAAATCTCAAATTCTTGCAGCGTCAGTTTGTAAAATATTCGACGACAGTTCTGAGACTGGTTTTCACAGATCTATTGCTACAACAAGGCAATGTGTTCATAAATCAAATGACATACTCTTTGTTGTACCAAGGCACATACCAGAACTGATAAATAAATCAAATGAATAAACGTCCATTCATTCAACAAACAAGCATTTCATTTATCTAAACCTAACCAACACGAATCGACACTCGTAACGCATCTGTTAAATAATTAAGGGTTACTACAAAAATTAAACACAACGTATGTAAGTACAGAAAGGTCAGACTTGACGTACTACAACATTAGCAGCTACATGTAATATTTTATACAATGCATTTTTTTATAAATGCACCATAGGGATTATTATGTTAAAATTTTATTATCTGTTAATGGTTTTTCGTTTGCGAATTTCTGTACAGGGTTGGCAAAATTCGATATATGTATAGGGGATCTCGATAACTATAATAGATAGGGAACAACAAATTACGCATCCATTGCCATTTATTATTGTTTTCTCGTCATCGATAATTTCGGTTTGGTTTTGATCGCTTCGGTCCCCTCAGTAGAGTGCGGTCATTGACAGGAAAACGGGCATTTACTATAGAGCTGTAAACTAACCAAGTAACTATTAGGACAGAAAAACCGGTAAGGCGGTATCTACTGTCTGAAACTTAATTTAACAGTAATTTCTCTAATTTAATGAAATCACCCACCGACAATTATGGGGAACAGTCAATAATGGTAAACATTAGTGATTGTTTCCCTACGCTTGTCTCATTAGCACATAACGAACGCTGACAGGAAAATGATAACGAAGGAAGGAAATCTTCAAAACACGCCGGTAGACGTGTCGGATCCAAGTGTCCAAGAGGAACGTGAATAATGAGAAAATTCACAATGATAATATAAACTAACCAAGTAACTTTTAGTACAGAAACGCCAGTAAGGCGACATCTATTATCGCCTTGTTGATATTTATATCATACTAAAATATTTCAAATCTATAAGAGCATATTGTTATATAAGTTTAATAAGAGGGCCTATTGTTGTACGAGTGCTCCAAAGGAACGAATGATACAATGCCCCTTAATATATAAGTGTAATGAACATTTTTTTCTTTTTTGGATTAACTATGGAATTATTTTTAAAATAAATGGATGATTTTACATCTAGTGAGTGCTTAAATGTTTATAAAAACTAAAAGGTTATGTGTGCACCTCACACCGATGTATCGGGTAAATGTATCGCATATTAACCGGAATTTGCGATCCGCTAGATATGCATTATCGAACATTTTAGTATGAAACGCAGTGGGCCGTACCAATCATTTTTATATTTTAATGTTGACGCCTGTCATGTTCTAAGTCGGTGTTTCTCAACGTAGGCGAACGACATCGGCGATTATCTGACAGTCCGCTTTTTGAGGGACGATGGACTTCTGCACCCGGAGATATCTCAAATCGCCAAAAAAATTGCAGACAAGGATTACATACGTCAAAATTAGAATCAAATATTATTAAGATCACCAGCCTCAAGATTATCATTAAAACTTTAAATTTCATGCAGCTTACCTATTATTTGTATGCGATGTTAAAACTTTAGTAAATATTTTACTGTCGTGTATCTTTTTGTAAGTTAATTCGTAAAATTAACACAAATTAAAAACCGCATTTTTTTTAAGTTCTAAAATTTCAAAATCGTGAATTCAATTATTGAAACTACATAACTACAAAACACTTTGGCTGATTTTGATGATTCTAACGTCAAAGAGTGGAAAATTTTGTGCAATTTAAAAACGGGTTAAAAATAAACGCAAAATGTCCGAAGATTGATTCTTGTAAATTGAACAACTGCCAAATGCTTTATCTCTTTGACTATATACTAATGGACTGCTATTCCCCCTCCATTTCCCATATGGGCTGGAGCCCGATATAAGTCCCGCCCTGGAGCCGAAAATGGAGCGTAATTTAAAAACCGGAAAGCAAAAAAAATATTTCTCGATGTATTAATCGGCAACGTGGAGAATGCAAATGCGAACATATTTCGGCAACTCGGGTCCACTTTCCTGCCTGTTCTTTATAAGCAAAGGATCAACCCATATGTAATTTGCGAAGTTCCAGATTTGATGGAAATCTAATACAGAATTTTAGGTTATAAGTTAAAAGTCAACTGACGTATACATCATCTGACGAGTATTATAACCGCGTTGGCATATATACGTGGACGTATTGCAATATTTTGACATAGTGTGAATATTTAACAATATAAATGTTTATACCGTATGTTTTTTTTATCGCGGGTCATAGGATTTTACATGCTAAAAATTATACCTCGTGTAAATGTATATTTTATCATATAATTTTAAAGCAAATTTTAGTTAGTAATATAAATAAATTATTTTTCTACATGATGCGCTTAATTAAAATAATTAAAACATGTTTTATTCCATTAAAAAGTGCTTTTTCTCAGAACCGGACGATCGGGATAAGCTGCAGAAAAGTTGTCAACTACTTCCCTAAAATAAAAATTCCCTGACTTCTTGTAGAAAAATACTATTATTTCCCTGCTGGACAAACCTCTTATAATTGCGTTACAAATTCCACCCGTTCTTCAACAGTATAACCAGACATTTTCTAGTATAAATTCGTTTGATTACCTGCCCCACTAATCAATCTGACATTTCGTAAATTCAAGGTATTTTGATTATTTTTGCTCAGTTATTTATATTAAATAATTTCATTTTTTAATGGAATGAAGAGGGCAGGGTACCCATGCTTTTTTAGAGATGTATTAATGTGATTTAAACCGTTATTCAAGTAAAAGTTAATTTTTCTTTGGTGTAATATGACTTCTATTTACAGGCGAATGCCATTTTGATAGTATTTTTTTTTAAATATTTAATAACAAAGAAAATAGATTATTGCAATCAGTCGGCCTTAATTTAGGACGAAATATAATGAAATTTTGCCCTGCTAAAACAACAATATTATTACATATTCTGACAAAATTTGAGTAAAATTGGTTCATGTAAACGGCTAAATTAAACTGTTTTTAATTGCAATAATGTAGTAAGTTTTGCGTCTCTCGCAATATTAAAAAAAAACGGTATGTTGGATATTGTTCACATTTTGTCACACTGTAGATGGAATTACTCTGATTATATTAATTTGCGTCCCAAGTCAATCGGATGAAAACTGTAGAAGTTTAATTGCTTTTTATCACTGGTGGTTTCCGAGGTATATGGTAGTTTTGTTGCCTACCCATTCGGTGTCGATTTTTGTGGATTTTTAGTCTAGTAGTGCAACGAACTGGCGTCCAGGCTGGTTGGTCGCTGCATTCGATAACATTGGGCTCCTCACCTGCAGTACCATTTCATTCCAAAATTTAAATGAGGCAAAACATTTAAATTGACTGCGTTACGGGGCGTCATGTATGTCCCGTCGCGCGCTACCGTATTTGGAGGATAGAACTTTCCTACGGGCGGGAGGTTGTAGCTTCGTCGTACTTTGACTGAACTAAAAGTTTTTCGTACCGATTAACACAATTCTGCTTGAAGTATAATCCGTCAATCTCAACCAGAGTAGTTGCGCAGTGGCAAATGGATGGGCGTAGGGCGGGAGAAGGCCATCGGTATAATACGGAGTGCGTTCGTTTAGGACATTCAATGACAATGTCTAGCGACAAGTGTGCGAGCCGGATGTCGACCTTCTCTAGACTGCTAATAAACCGCCCAATTTTTGTCTCCGATTATACTCGTGAAATTGTGTGTTCCTCTCGCTTGGATGCTCGGTGCGCGGCCCGCCTCCTCACCACTCAGATTGAAATTGACGGATAATAACAATTAATTTATAAATAATTTAAGAAAAGTATATATTAATAACACACGGACAGCAGAGTTCATATAAAATATACAATATAAAATATTTTATCTACGACCACTACTGTAAATGCCCATTATCGTAAAATGCGCGTACTGCGTAAATACACCAAAACACCCACGTATGTTAGAGCCCGCTTGTAAATTAAAGGTACTAGTGAGTTTCGTTTACGAACTTTTGATTGGTTGAGAGTTGCGCGTTTGTTCGTTTTTATTAAATATAGTAGTCCGCGATTGTTAAACGTCACATCACGCACCCCGAAGCTGTCACTTCGCTATTCCGCACATTCTCTTATATAAATTAAGGTGAGAGTGGTCGTAGATAAAGTATACTACATAACGCGAGTTGTAAAGCAATTACGCGCTCGTGAAATTGCGTTACTCGCCGCTACGCGGCTCGTACGCAATTTTTTCACTTGCGCGTAATTTGCTATTTACAACTCTTGTTACGTAATATACTATTACCTACTCCCACTTTGTAATTGATGAATTACCGAACTGTTTCCACCAATCGTAAGCGACCCATTACGGATATATAGAGCATATATAAATGTTAAATGTCGTACATAAATGTGTAACATGTACTATGACCACTTATGTACCTCGCTATATTATATACTTATTAGCCAATTACAATTAACGTGTGCCGAGTCCTTCTGCATTCGTCTGTTCGTCTTTAAATATCAAAAGTGACAGTGACATTTAAACGTCAGATTACAACTTATTGGTGAACACAATAACCGACACAATAAACTTCACGCCATGCCTTATTGGTACTTCCATCGCAATGGTATCTTAGTAGATTAACACTTCAGAGTGAGTACAACGATCCGTATCTTTAAATTTGTTCAATCAAATCTATTCGATGGAAAATTGTTTACCGGCTAATTTAATACAAATTTAAACGTCACCCTGACAAGATTCGGTTTCAACATGTCTTTGGTTTAAGCGAATAAATGTAAGGTCGAAGGTAAAGTTTAGTACATAACGCGAGTTGTAACGCAATTACGCGCTCGGGAAATTACGTTACTCGCCGCTACGCGGCTCGTACGCAATATCTTTCACTTGCGCGTAATTTGCTACTTACAACTCTAGTTATGTAATATACTATAATATAAGATATAAAATCAAAAAAATTAAATATAGAATATAATTGAAAAATGAAAACCCAACAGGAAATAGATTAAAATAAAGACGAAAAGTAGCCTGAATTAATGAATGAATAAGTCTTACAAAGACAAAAAAAAATAGAATAATATATCTATCAAATTGTTCAAATATTACATTTAATATTACTAAATAATATTGTATTGTATTAAATTAATGTTAAAAATAAATACTATTCCTATTTATATAACTTCTTAATAAAAAAAAAAAACAAAAGTATTATACTGTCCTGGACAAAGTATATTGTACAACTCGCATATAATGGCCATTGATTAAGTGGTCGTTGCAATGGAAATTGTATGTTTTTTTTTTCATGACAAGGAACGGTAACACGTAGAGGTAAGTTTATTATTAACATTAATCTGGAAATAAGTATATGAAATGGAAAGTTAAAAGTTCAACTGTTTAATATCAGAAAAAAAGTTCTATAAAACTTTGAAACATATAATTCTTCGGCTGAAGAAATAACAGCGAAAATGGATAAAATGTGAACGTATATCGAACGTATATCCAGTTCTTGATAATAGATAAATTTAGCAAGAAAATATGGTGATACGAAAGCTAAAAGGCCTCAGGTCGAAAGACATTTCAAGAAGAATAATTTCGTTAACATGTTAATTACCACATACATGTCTGACCCGCGTTATGTGATAACCGTGACATGAAGTAATTGTTGAACATTCGGTTTTTTAACGAAAAACTACATTAAAAAAAACTTTTCTGTGTGGAGAATACAACTCATATTTTCATAAAACTCAAACAATCAATTAAAGCAGTGGTGGCAAACCTTTTTATGTGCGCGTGCCAAAAATCTGCAGAGAATATTAAAAATTAAAATGAAAATAAAAAAAAACATTAAATTCAATAAAAATAAACTTACAAACATAAGTATTAAAAAATTAGATTTTTGTTGTTGTAAATTGGATAACAATTACTTTATATCAGGATCATATTTCGTCACTTTTAGTAAAACACACGTAAAACTAGTTTTATTTATAAATCTGTCTTTTATAACATTCATTTAAAAATTAATGACTCGCAAGCCTATGTAGGAGAAAAAATTAATAGCCATCGCTAGTTTTTTAAACAACTAAAGTTCACGGGGATGACATTTCCTCCTCTGCATACTTTTGAAAAAACGTCAAACTGTCGATCATTTTCAATTGTTTTTAAGTCTTTTCTCAAATCGACAAATTTTTGTTTAGGTATAGAACTAGATTAATTGCTTTTCTATATCTTACAAATTCAGCCACTCAAAATTCTCCAAATTAAGTTTATCTGCTAATGTTTTGTCTGGATATAAAATGAATTTTGATATTTCTGCAAATTGCCTGACTTGGAAATTCGTTTATTATCGACTGACTAACTCCAGAAAAATGGTCAATTATAACTCGCGGTTTCACCGGCTTCTACTATATTTATATTAGTAACATTTAATACAACAGAATGAAGAATTAATTAAACTACTATTGTAAATATGTCTCAGGTAAAATTTAAATCGAAAAACCTATTTACACACAAAAATTTAAAAAATATTTCAGACAAAATGGATTTTTGGAATTTTTTTTTTTGTAAATTGTTCGTTTTCATATTTTTTACAACGATTGTTAATTTAAATTGTTTATTGAAACAAATAAAACAAATGTTTATAAAATATACTTATTTGCAAAATGCTGTCATTTTTTGGCATCGACTTCTTATTCAATTATTCAAAAATATAAATAACTTTTATCAGAACAGAAAACCACTCGGAGAAAGTTAAAATTCAATCAGGAAATTCAAAAGCATAACCTATTTAATAACCATTAAAATAAATACATTAGAAAATATATGAAATATTAACGAATGGGCAAGTAGCATCAAATATTCTTATTTCTGAATATGAACCCGGTATTGAAATTTAGAAATTCAATTAACATTGGGCGCTTAATCGTTTGTATACATGACAACACCATAATGTAAACATTCTAACGCCGGGGCATGCTTCTTATCTTAGACAAGTGGCCACGTTATAGATAAGGTCTTCGTCGAGATGCTTCGAATCAATGGAACATCTGTTCCGGTTATTAGTTGGCCTTGAATTAATAAAGCTCGCAGACACGTGCGGCGCACCAGTCACCGTAACACCGAGTTTATAGTTAGTCTTTATGACGAAAAGTCCAAGGCGGTCGAATATGGCGCACTCTGTGGGCCATTCTTAGCAACATCTGAGTGGTCTCCCCCCGTTAAGTTATTCTATGCAGCGCATCATGTAGAAAAATAATTTATTTATTACTAACTAAAATTTCCTTCGAAATTTTATGATAAAATATATATTAACACAAGGTATAATTTTTAGCATGTAAAATCCTATGGCCCACGATAAAAAAAATTACTGTATATTCAAAGGTGTGAATAAATTGCAGGGTATCACAAAATGTAATGCGAGCTCATAGAGTTATGTCATAGACACAAAATAGCTACCAATTTAGTAATATACCGCAACCATTTAGGGTCCCGCCGCGCCACCGTTGCTTGGAGACACACATGAAGTGGCGCTGGCAGTCCAAAAGTATATAGTCAAAGCTTTGTCTGATTTTGATGATTCAAACGTAAAAATGTGGAAAATTTAGTGTACTTTTAAGAATGATTACATTTTTACTTTCTCCGTTACGAAGTACGAGAAAGTATTGTGATCGTGATTTTTTTTCAAAAATTTATTTTACGGAAATATCAGTTTTGGGGTCCCTGGATGCCATTTCAACAATTTCTGGCAAATTTGTGTGTGTGTGTGTGTGTGTGTGTGTGTGTGTGTGTGTGTGTGTGTGTCTGTGTGTGTGTGTGTCTGCTGTGTGCGCTGTATCTCAAAAACTAATACAGCAATTGATATGAAACTTTCAACATACGTCTTATTTGATAATCTGAAGAACTGAAAAGCTTTTGATAAAATTTCGTACACCGGAAGTGGATGTTTACCTCAACTGTTTTTTTTGTTTTTGCCAATATTTTCTTAAATATGAAAAATATCCCAAAAACATTTAAACAAATAAGACTACAAAGAAATGAACATCTTTTTCTTGAAAATATTTTTCATAAAATCATTGCTATTCCAGAAAAAAATGTATTAATTTTTTGTTTGTTTTTGATTGATAATTATGAAACGATAATAGTTACCGCAAATTTATGTAAATAATAATTGTAGAGAATGCCAAAATGAACAACAACTAAAGAATACGTTTTTTTCGAAATCCCTTTAGTTTTTTGGTAAACCGAGTTTTTGGATTTGAAGTATAATTTTTCCATCTTTCATAATTTTGACGTTATAAACGTCAGTTTCATCCGAGTCTACAAAACGTTCGATATACATTTAAAATATGATTTAAATTAAAAATAAACCATGAAAGCGTAAATATAAATGATACCATCAAGTCGGAGAAAGTAACAAGATGGCCACGTCACCATTATTTACGGAAATATCCGTTTTGGGGTCCCTAGATGCTATTTCAACAATTTCTGGAAAAATAATTTTTGTGTCTGTGTGTGAGTCTGTGCGCGCTGTATCTCAAAAACCAATAGAGCAATTAATATGAAACTTTGAACATAAGTCTTATTTGATGATCCGAAGAATTGAAAAGCGCTTTTGGTAAAATTTCGTACATCGGAAGTGGGTGTTTACCTTAACTGTTTTTTTTTGCAATATTTTCTTAAATATGAAAAAATCACAAAAAACATTAAAACAAATATTGAAGACATCAAAGAAATGAACATATTTTGTTTAAAAATATTTTTCATAAAATCATTGTTATTCGAGAAAATTTTTTTTTTTTTCATTTTTGGTTTATAATTGAAGGATCCAATGCAAGAAGTTGCTAAGTACTTTTTTCGTGTTTTGAGATAATCCATTTTAAAGTTTTCAAAAGCAAATTTAAATATAATGAATTATCGTATTGACCTAATATTTTTTGTAGTGATTCTCTATGACAAAAGGACAGTTTTAGGTACCTTAAATTTCCAATATGGCTCCTGGTAAGCTCCATATATTTTTTCAAAATTTTGACTTAGCAACTTCTTGTGTTGGATTTCTCTTTAAAATCCTTATTCAACTTCTTTATTTATTCATAGGCGTCAAAATATACCTCTTTATGATCGATATTAAATGGAAATATGTTTAAAGAAAAAAACACATTGATTTTCAAAATTCAGTGCAATTTAGTAATAATTCACAAAATATAAAAACTGCTTAACTTAAATTTCTATTTTCATAGAACTATTATTCAAATTCATCAGCATCGGAGTCCAACACCTCATCTTCGCGCACTGAAGGTTGAGCTTTTCTGGTGGGGAATTCTATGAGGGTGCGTCGAAAAAATTCAGTATCCAATGACTTAACATGATTAACAAGATGCAAGACATTCTGATTTAAGTTGCTTTCTTCTGTTCATTCCTACTTTGTACAAGGCATTGGTTCCAGATTCCCAGTCATGTTGCCTTCTCGCGTTTGAGCACCAGATCCAGTATTAAATTCGACATATCTAGCTTTAGAAATTCTTGTGATGCTTTTTTTGATATAGGCATTTATCAAAGCCTTGAAGTCTTTTATTTGGATTAAGGAATCGCCATCTTGAAGTTTGCCATTAGAGCGCAAAGAGTGCTCCACAAAGACATATTCAAAAGGGTTCTTCTTGTTGCATGATTGAATAATTTCAACGTAAGCCTCCGGGTTGTCTACTGTCTCATACGTCAATTTTTTTTCTATCATTGCAAAGTCCCTATCCACTGGAATCATACTATGGCCAGGTATCGGATACAAAACTTCGATGTGCTGAAAAACCTTATTAACACATAACTGATCCAGATAGACGAATAGAAATTTGTTTTTGTTTTGACTAAAACAGTTATTACAGTATATCTTCAAAGTGGTTTGCCCTGATGTTTTCTTTCTTTTGATGTAGTCATCAAGGCAGTTGATTACCTCGTTTGGTCCCTTTTTTGCGATATTCTCTGCGTAAGTATACATTACAGCTTTGTTAGTCTTAAGACAGTGAATTCCAAAAACGTGAACCCATAACTGACGAAGGTAATATTCGTCCTGGATGTTAGTAACGGGAACAGGTAAGTTTTTTTCGTAATCGAAACATATCGTAAGCTCTTCAGAGTTCCCCACTGTCTTCTTCTGTGCGTCTGAAATGGCTTTTTTGAAGTGTTCGGCACGTCTAAGATGTAGCTCTTATTGTGTTCTCAAACTTATAACTGCCCCATCATTTTTCTCATTTTCAGCTTTTAGAATAGCCACTATAAATTCAGTGCATTTGTTGCAAATATCTTTTCTTGGATAGCCGAACTTTATTTTAAATTCTTTTGTAAAAACACGTCTAAACATTTCATATGAAAGATGGAATTCTGGATATTTCCTTGTAAAAAGTGCAACGAAGAGCTGATACTGAGAGATTCGAATCGAGGTATTTTCGAAGCTTACTATCGGATCTTGTGTAATGTGATTCTCTAGCAGGCAGATTTTCGATAAAATTGACCGCTAGATTTAGGGATTCGACGGAAACTCTTTTGGGTCTCTCTGCGTGACGTCCTGTCATATCTCTAACAGGATTCTTCAGATTTTTGCACTTTTTTCATTAGTCTGCTCTGTTGTATCCCGTAGATAGCTAGAAACGCAGCCTGATATAAAGATATTGTTTTGCTTTTACTTATGACTTCATGAGTGAAATATCTTCGACTCCTTGGGTTCGCCTTTTTTTTGGATGCTGGTCGGCCCTTCACTTCTCAGGGTTTTATGCAACCCTTAAGATACAGCGTTTGCTCATCGTGTGAAGAGAGCTTAAAATGCTTAAACATCAAAGTTTGTTCCTGTAATCCTAATTTTGTTTTGCAGCTGCAATGGCAGTTTGGAATTTCGCGCCGACTATTTTTGATTCTGAACGTGAACGTTGCTGAATAGATCTTTTCCACGACTTTGGATCAAACTTTCTTTTTCTTCCACGCGGCGTAGAAATTTGCCTATTGATTACGACGTCTCTTTGGTTTTCTTGATTGCGGTCAGATGTACTTTGAACGTCACCAGCAGCCTGTTGTTCACTCAGTTTTAATAAGCCTAGAGGGCCCTGGCTCTGAAATTGATTAATGTTGTATCGTTCAAAGAATCCTAAATATCTGAAATATCTCATAATTTCTACACCAACCATATGGAAGAAGCCAATGCTCATGAAAGACTGTTATTTCTGTATGAATGACGTCAATGGAATCACCGCAAAACATAAGAAATCTATCTCGTACATCAAGGTGTCTTCAGTTATAAGACCAATTGTAATAGATACAAAATTACGTGTAACTGATACAATCGTAAGAGAAGATGATTTCTTGATGGAAATTGACAACCAATCTGAAAAAAGTAGCAGTGGCAGCGATGATCCCTATGAAGATGACGACAAAAAAGATGTTCATCTTCCATATAATACCGCATCAAAAATTCCATTGTTACTTTCACAACCAGTTCTAAATGATTTTGTTAGGGATATGGGATTGCCAAAAGATAGTGCAGAATTCGTGGCTTCATTTCTGAAGAGAATGAACTTCCTGAAGCCGAAGACAATAGTCTCGTTTTACCGTAATAGAGATCAAGAATTCCGGAAGTATTTCACAAATGATGAAGAACCATCTCTAGTTTACTGCATTGACATTAAAGGTTTGATGAATAACTTGAAGAAAGATGTGTATAGAGATGAAGACTGGAGACTTTTCATTGATTCATCGAAACGCAGTTTGAAAGCTGTATTACTACATAATACAAATGTGTATGCTCCTATCCCAATATCTCATTCCACAACGCTCAAAGAGCAGTATAACAACGTAAAAATGCTTTTGGATAAAATTAAGTATGCCAGTCACAAGTGGCAAGTTTGTGGTGATCTGAAAATCGTAACTATGATACTTGACCAACAATCAGGTTTTACTAGAGATCCATGCTTCTTATGTTTACGGAATAGCAGAGATCGAGCTAACCATTACAGCAGGAAGCAATGGCCAAAAAGACCATTGATTCAACCTGGTTCTCACAACATCATTAAAGAATGTCTAGTTGATCCTAGAAAAATTCTTATCCCACCTCTTCACATCAAACTTGGTCTGATGAAGCAATTCGTCAAAGCATTGGACAAGGACGGCCAATGCTTCGTATATTTAGGGCAGACATTTCTAGCTATTTCTGATGCTAAGTTGAAAGAAGGTATATTTGATGGACCACAAATTAGGAAGTTATTCAGGGACACAAATTTCGTCACTCAAATGACCGACATTGAGAAAAATGCTTGGGAGAGTTTCAGGGCAGTGGCAACGAACTTCCTGGGTAACCATAGGAGTCCCGACTACAAGAATATTGTGAAAAATATGGTGGAAAACTTTCAAAAGTTGGGATGTTTAATGAATTTGAAGTTACACTTTCTTGACTCGCATCTGGATAGATTTCCTGAAAATTGTGGAGATTACAGTGAAGAGCAAGGCGAACAATTCCACCAAGATAGAGATAGATAGATGCTAAAGAGAGAAACCAGAACAAGAGGAAAAAATGGTGATGTGGCCATCATGTTACTTTCTCCGACTTGATGGTATCATAGCCATTTATATCTACGTTTTCATGGTTTATTTTCAATTGAAATCATATTTTAAATGTACATCGAGCGTTGTGCAAACTCGGATGAAACTGACGTTTAAAACGTCAAAATTATGAAAGATGGAAAAATTATACTTCAAATTCAAAAACTCAGTTTACTCAAAAACTAAAGGGATTTCGAAAAAAACTTATTCTTTATAAGTTGTTCATTTTAGCATTATCTTCAATTATTATTAACATAAATTTGCTGTAACTATTATCGTTTTATAATTATAAACCAAAAATTTAAAAAAATAATAATACATTTTTTAAAAATGATTTTATGGAAAATATTTTCAAGCAAAAGATGTTCATTTCTTTGTTATCTTCAATGTTTATCGAAATGTTTTTGTGATATTTTTCATATTTAAAAAAATATCGGAAGAAAACAAAAAGCCCATTTCCGGTGTACGAAATTTTACCAAAAGCTTTTCAGTTCTTTGGATTATCAAATAAGACTTGTGTTCAAAGTATCAGATGAATTGCTCAATTTGGTAATTCAAGGTCATATAGACCGACCATAATGAAAATAAAATCCAAAAGTTTTTTAATTGGTTTTAAAAACATTATTTTTTTACTGACGAAGGAGTGGATGAAAAATTTTGAAAAAATTTATGAAAATAGTCCACCCAATTAACTATTTGACCAATTTTTTCCAAGGTCATTCAAGGTTATTTCGACACTGAAAAAAATTCAAAAGATTTTAAACATAACTTTTTAAATCGATTTTTTAATCATTGTTTTTATACTGACGAATAAGTGGATGAAAAATTCTGAAAAAAATCATGAAAATAGTCCATACAATTCCATATTTGATCTTTTTTTTCAAAAGTCATTCAAGGTCATTTAATTACTGGAAAAATTCCAAAAGTTTGTAAATCGATTTTTTTTAAATTATTTTTTTACTGACGAACGAGTGGATGAAAAATTTATTTATTTATTTATTTATTTCATTTCCTTACAGGCCTAAGCCTAATTACAAGGAAAACTACAAAATAAAACAGGGAATGATTGTTTATAAACGAGGTTACAGACAAAAGTACAAGTACAAGTAATAGATTAATATTAACATTACAATTACAATTCTTGCGATCCTAAACTAGGCATGATTTAAGAATTCTACGGAACTCATTCTTACTTGGACAGAAAATATCCAGGGCGTACTGTACCTCATGATATTTTCTAACCATCAAGGCGAGAGGTGAGAAAGAGTGATGTGTACTCCGTGGTGTTGGAAACCAAAAAGTTAAGCTACTGCGACACGATTTCTGCGGCACCCGAATATTGACAAGGTGAAGAAAGGCACTGTTGTCAATGTGGTAATGAATCATCTTATACAAGTCGTATATAAGCCTATATCTATGCCTGTCATATATAGAGAGCATATCAAATTCCAGCATGAGCGAACTGTAAGAAACAGCATGATTAGGATAAGCCTTATATTTGCAGAAATATAAATACCTCAGGAACCGCCTTTGTACTCTCTCGAGCATATTGATATAAACGTTGTAACCCGGTGCCCAAACACTTGCGCAATAATTAAATTTGCTGACAATAAATGCCTCGTAAAGTAATTTTGCAGTTCCGATCTGTTTAAAATCGCGACAGTTCTGTATTATAAAACCCAACACCTTAAAAGAGTCGTTTACAGTTTTACGTATATGAGCGTTAAAGGTCAATTTTTGATCGAAGAGGACTCCTAGGTCAGAAAATTGAGTATCTCTAACCACAACCGTATCATTAAGTCTGTAATTATAGCATTCTTTATTATGTGCTCTGGTGAATGACAAGACACGGCATTTGGAGGCATTTATTTTCAGACCATTCCTAGTACACCAATCAGCCATTTTGTCTAAGTTATTTTGCAGTGAAACACAATCAGCAGCGCTATCAACTGTACTGTATAATTTAACATCATCAGCATACAGCAAAAATTTACAATCTAGAACAGTCGTTAACTCATTAATGTACAATAAAAACAAAAGAGGGCCCAAATTGGACCCCTGAGGTACATCGCGATTAACAGTAAATACTCTAGACTGATAACCCTTGTAACCAACAAAAAATTGCCTGTCACTGAGATATGAATGTATTACTGATACAATGTTCGACGCTAAGTTATACTTCTGCAAGTAGGATAACAGTATAGAATGGGGCATACAATCAAACGCCTTCGATATGTCGGTGTAAATTACATCAACCTGGCCGCCACGATCCAGTACGCTGGAGACAAACTGAGTAAAACACAAAAGGTTCGTCTGAGTATTTCTTTTTCTGAAGAAGCCGTGTTGATTTGGTGAAATATATTGATCACATTGCGCACGAATACAGTCACAAATAATACACTCAAAAATTTTAGAAAAAATCGAGATTATGGCAACAGGCCTATAGTTTCTCATATTTGACTTATCGCCAGACTTAAAGATTGGACAAATACGGGCCCTTTTTCAGTGGATTGGAAAGACCCCAGTGATTAGAATTAAATTAAAAATATGAACTAGTGGCGTGACAAGCTGTGCCGCACAATCACGAATAAAAAACCGGGAACTTGATCAGGACCCATGCTGAACTTCGCTTTACACTTCCTTAGATAAGTCAATACGATCTCAGCGTCAATACTGAAATTACCCATAACTTCACTGACACTGCGCGTATCACAATCGTTAATATCACTAGCACCATCACCATAAGAACTGCTAAAAGAATCTGCAAAGCTCTGTAGAATATCCTTAGGATTATCGAGTGTTTTTCCGTCATACTTCATGATATCAGGAATTCTAGATGTTTTCTTCTTAGTATGTATATGTTACGGTTAATATGATAAATTAGAAATTATGCATAATTACTGGCGACTATGTATAATTCCCAATAATATTGGAGAATATGCTTAATTTATCAAACATACTGGATATTATGAATAATATCTAATACTTACTGGCATTTTGATTAATTGAAATTTTAGGACAAAAAAATATAAATCAAATCAAAGTTTATTTGTTAATACGTGTAGATGTTACGGTCAATATGATAAATTGGGAAGTATAAATAATTATACTTATTATTAATATGTATAACTTTTTGATAGAATTGTTTTTCATGTTTACTTTCTCCGTTACAAAGTACGAGAAAGTAAATTAGGTTAGGTTAGGTTAGGTTCGGTTGGGTTAGGTTAGGTTAGGTTAGGTTAGGTTAGGTTGGGTTAGGTTAGGTTAGGTTAGGTTAGGTTGGATTGGGTAAGGTTAGGTTAGGTTAGGTTAGGTTGGGTTAGGTTAGGTTAGGTTAGGTTGGATTGGGTAAGGTTAGGTTAGGTTAGATTGGGTTAGGTTCAGTTAGGTTAGGTTAGGTTGGATTGGGTAAGGTTAGGTTAGGTTAGATTGGGTTAGGTTCAGTTAGGTTGGGTTAGGTTCGGTTAGATTGAGTTAGGTTTTGGTACAACAGCAATACAACAGCACTAAATGACGAAAGTTATCAAACATACCAATGAGCCCTGGATAATATTTAAAATGACCAGCATATTTAATAAATTGCTATAACTTTATTAAATTCTCCAATATTGGAAGTAATTATACATAATGACTGGTAATTATGCATAATTTCAGCATTAATCATATTAACCGTAACATATATACGACCAAAACGCCCTTGGGTCAGATGATAAATTCCTTTCAGTGTTTTCAATATAGTCGGCAAAAGCACGAGATGACTTATCATTAAAGAGTTTACGCGCATGTTTATACTGGTTCAGGGTATAAGGATCGGAACTTTTCTTGGTTTCTCTATGCAACCTATTCTTACGTTTTAATAAAGTAATGACTTCGTTGTTAAACCATACAGGGTAGTGGCTTCTTTTCATTTTAGTTTTCATCCTTGGTATGTGCTTATCAAATAAATTGTAAAGAATTCCATAAAACAAATCACAAGATTCATCAACATTCTTCGCGGCACAGACATCAGACCATTCAATCTGCAGCATGTTTTCATATAAACCTGGAATATCACCCTTCTTAAAGTTAAATGAAGCTTCACCATCAGCTGTTGTAGAAAACTGAACATCGTGTGACAACGTAAGCTCAATTATTAAGGCTGGGTGATGGCCGTCCACACCAGTTAGCACTTCTTCTGAGTTGGTAACATTGCAAAAATTCTGAAAAAATCATGATAATAGTCTACCCAATTACCCATTTAACCAATTTTTTTCAAGGTCATTCTAGGCCATTTAGATACTAAAATATTCCAAAAGTTTTTGAAATCGATTTTTTAAACATTATTTTTTTACTGACGAACGAGTAGATGAAAAATTCTGAAAAAAATCATGAAAATAGTCCATACAATTACATATTTGATCCTTTTTCCTAAAGTCATTCAAGGTCATTTAGTTACTGGAAAAATTCCAAAACTTTGTAAATCGATTTTCTTTAAATTATTTTTTTACTGACGAACGAGTGGATGAAAAATTCTGAAAAAAATCATGAAAATAGTCTACCCAATTACCCATTTGACCAATTTTTTTCAAGGTCATTCTAGGCCATTTAGACACTAAAATATTCCAAAAGTTTTTGAAATCGATTTTTTAAACATTATTTTTTTTACTGACGAACGAGTGGATGAAAAATTCTGAAAAAAATCATGAAAACAGTCCATACAATTACATATTTGATCCTTTTTTCCAAGGTCATTTAAACCCTAAAAAAATTCCAAAAGTTTTTTAATCGATTTTTTAAACACTTTTTTTACACTAACGAACAAGTTGATGAACAATCCTGAAAAATTTCATGAAAATAGTCCACCCAACTACTGATTTGAACGCTTACGAAGTTCCTTTATTTAATTATTTATTTACTTTTATTACTTTATTTATTTATAAAAAAATTCGATTTTTTGTTTTGATTTAAAAAAAAAACTGAGATTTTGGCAATTTGCGTTGATTTAAGGTGGAAATTTTCCAATGATTTTTAAAAATGTGTTAAATTTGCTACATGTTCACGTTTAAATCATCAAATCTAAGAACGCGTTCAGCAGTTACGTAATTAAAAAAAAAATTGTTTTGACTTGAAAATTTGCGTTTTTTGACAATTTGAATTTTTGGCAATTTGCGTTGATTTAAGATGGAAATTTTACAATGATTTTTCAAAGCGTATTAAATTCGCTACATTTTCACGATTAAATCATCAAAATCTAACAACGCGTTCAACAGTTATATATATTTTTTTAAATACGATTTCTTGTTTTGATTTAAAAATTTACGATTTTGGCAATTTGCGTTGATTTAACATGGAAATTTTTTCAATGATTTTTCAAAAAGTGTTAAATTCGCTACATGTTCAAGTTTAAATCATCAAAAGCTGATGACGCGTTCGACAGTTACGGTATTTATAAAAAATACGATTTTTTGTTTTTATTAAAAAAATTGAGATTTTGGCAAATACGTTGATTTAAGGTAGAAATTGTTCATTGATTTTTCAAAAAGCGTTAAATTTGTTACATTTTTAAAATCCAACAACGCGTCTAACAGTTATATGTTTTTTTTTTAAATGCGATTTTTTGTTTTGATTTAAAAATTTGCGATTTTGGCAATTGATTTAAGATGAAAATTTTCTAATAATTTTTTTAAACGT
This sequence comes from Ocypus olens, assembly GCA_910593695.2. Lineage (NCBI taxonomy): Eukaryota > Metazoa > Arthropoda > Insecta > Coleoptera > Staphylinidae > Ocypus > Ocypus olens. The sequence goes on from OU343060.1 coordinate 40,428,188, forward strand.
GTTAAATTTGCTACATTTTCACGTTTAAATAATCAAAATCTAACTACGCGTTCAGCAGTTATGTAATTAAAAAAAATGGTGATGTGGCCATCATGTTACTTTCTCCGACTTGATAGTATCATTTATATTTACGTTTTCATGGTTTATTTTCTATTTAAATCATATTTTAAATGTACATCGAGCGTTGTGTAAACTCGGATGAAACTGACGTTTAAAACGTCAAAATTATGAATTATGGAAAAATTATACTTTAAATTCAAAAACTTGGTTTACTCAAAAACTAACGAGATTTCGAAAAAAACTTATTCGTTAGAAGTTGTTCATTTTGGCATTCTCTACAATTAATATTCACATAAATTTGCTGTAACTATTATCGTTTCATAATTATAAACCAAAAATTGAAAAATTAATAATAATTTTTTTCTCGAATAGCAATGATTTTATAAAAAATATTTTTAAGCAAAAGATGTGCATTTCTTTGTTGTCTTCAATGTTTGTTTAAATATTTTTGTGATATTTTTCATATTTAAGAAAATATTGGCAAAAAACAAAAAACAGTTAAGGTAAACACCCACTTCCGGTGTACTAAATTTTACCAAAAGCTTTTCAGTTCTTCGGATTATCAAATAAGACGTATGTTCAAAGTTTCACATCAATTGCTTTATCGGGTTTTGAGATACAGCGCACACAGACACAATTTGTTTTTTTCCAGAAATTGTTGAAATGGCATCTAGGGAGACCAAAACGGATATTTCCGTAAAAAAATTTTTTGAAAAAAAATAACGATCACAATACTTTCTCGTACTTCGTAACGGAGAAAGTAAAAACGTAAGCGAAAACCTTTGCATAGATCTTTTGATGAAAAAAGAACAAGATATAGTTATAAAAAAATTAATGTATGATATAACCAAGTAAAATAGAGGTCATCTTGCGGACTTTACAAATGTTTGTATCCAAGATGCGAATCACAACCAACATGTCACCTCTTCATGTTTGGATATTTCTATGCCTATGCGTGGTTTCGCACTAAAACAAATGTAAATATAAATGACTATCATCAAGTCGGAGAAAGTAACATTATGGCCACATCACCATTTTTTTAAATGATTTCTATTTTACTTACTTTATTTGTGCAACTTTTGACAAAGTTTATGTTTTATAATTTTAATTTACATGTATTTGAACGATTCCTATACTATACCATATTGTCAAACAGGATTCAATAAAATAAATAAAGAAATAAAATAGTAAAACATCGAAACCTCTTCAGGTTCAATTCTGGGCCCTTGATTGTTCCTTATTTACATTAATGAGTATATATTCCCGAAGCCTGTGTTAAACAACATACAGATGATAAGACCATGTTAAGTGTGAATAAAGACCTACATGCAATATTAAGAGATTATCGTACTGTAAAATGTTTAAAAATCAATTTTTTTTCTCCAAAAAACACTTTGAAGTTTTTAGAATAATATACAAAAGGTTCCATGTAGTATTGTTTGAGTTATAGCGTTTGTAACATAAAAAGAATTGGATGAGTAGGGAGGGTCAGATTATCCACAAGGCAATATAGGCAATTGCCAAGGGGACTGCACAGATTGCTTCGAGGAACCGGAGGTTATTTTAAAACTGATTACAAAACTGTTTCATGAAATTGACACAAACTGCAAAAATCACACTTTATTTAAAATTAAAAGATTTAGAAATCGTGATTTTGGTTTTTGAAACTACAAAACTGACCAACGCATTGTCCGATTTTGATGATTCTCAAGTCAAAAAGTGGAAAATTTAGTATAATTTTAAAACTGATTACAATTTTTTTTCGCAAAATTAATACAAACTGCAAATATTGCATTTTTTAAAGTTCCAAAAATACAAAATCATGATTTTGATTTCTGAAACAATATAAATGCCAAATAATAATAAATGCATTTTACTATTTGGATGATTCTAATGTAGCAGGGGCGCCTCGCTATACAGAGCCAAGGAACCATGGCACTACCTGTAGTAGTTTCAAGCTCGCAAGAATGTTTAATTAATTCTTAAAACACTTTTTCGCCAATTACTTTGGTATAGGAAAATACATCGTTCTTTCTTTCTTTTGTTGTCTAAAATTGTATTTCTTAGCTGACAATAATGGTGTGTTGCAATCGTCAATAATGGTTTGCTGTAGTTGTCAAGAATGATATGTTTTAGCTGTTAAAAATGGTAGTTTTCAGCTGTTAAGAAATGTATTATTGAACTGTAGAAAATGATATTTTTCAGTTGTCAAAAATGGTATTTTTCAGCTATCAAAAAAAGTATTTTTCAACATTTTTTATTTGTTAAAAATGGCATTTTCAGCTGTCAAAAATTGTAATTTTTTTGTCAAATTTTTTATTTTTTAGCTGACAATAATGGTTTGTTACAGTTATCAATAATGTTTTGTTCATATTTTTCAGCTGTTAAAAATGGCATTTTTCAGCTGTTAAGATCAGTCAAAAATGATATTCTTCAGATATCAAAAATGTTTTTTATGTCAAAAATGCATTCGTCACCTATTAAAATATTATTTTAAGCTATCAAAAACAGCTTTTTGCGACTATTTTTAAATTGTCAAAAATGGCATTTTTCAGCTGTCAAAAATTGACTTTTTGTAGTCAAAAATTGTATTTTTTAGCAGGCAATAATGGTATGTCACAGTTGTCAATAATGGTTTGTTGCAGTTGTCAACAATGGTATTTTTCAGCTGTTGAAAATGGTAGTTTTCAGCTGTTAAGAAGTGTATTATTGAACTGTCAAAAATGATATTTTTCAGTTGTCAAAAATGCGATTTCCAACTTATAAAAATGTTATTTTTCAGCTATCAAAAGCAGCATTTTTCGATTTTTTTTTAACTGTCAAAACTTGTATTTTTTGTGTTGTCAAAAATTGTATTTTTTAGCAGGCAATAATGGTATGTTACAGTTGTTAATAATGGTTTGTTGCAGCTATCAAGAATGATATTTTTCAGTTGTCAAAATGGTAATTTTCAGCTCTTAAAAAGGTATTTAACCTATAAAAATGGTATTTTTCAGCTATTAAAAACAACATCTTTTAATTGTCAAACATGTCATTTTACAGCTGTCAAAGATTGTATTTGCTATCAATAATGGTATGTTACAGTTGTCAATAAAGATTTGTTGCAGTTGTCAAGAATGAATTTTTTCAGCTGTCAAAAAAGGTATTTCTCGCCAATAAAAATCGTATTTTTCCGCTATCAACGGCAGCATTTTTGGTCATTTTTTTAATTGTCAAAATGGCATTTTTCAGCCCTCAAAACATGTACTTTTTGTTGTCAAAAATTGTATTTTTTAGCTGACAATAATGGTATGTTACAGTTGTCAATAATGGTTTGTTGTAATTGTCAAGAATGGTTTCAGCTGTTAAAAATGGTATTTTTCAGCAGTCAAAAATTATATTTTTCAGCAGTCAAAAATTATATTTTTCAGCAGTCAAAAATGATATTTTTCTGCTGTCAACAATGAAGTATTGCCCACTTATAAAAATGGTATTTTTCAGCTATCAAAAGCAGCATTTTTCGATGTTTGTTTAATTGTCAAAAATGGCATTTTTCAGCTTTCAAAAATTGTACTTCTTGTTGCCAAAAATTATATTTTTTTTTTCAAAAATTGTATTTTTTAGCTAACAATAATGGAATGATACAGTTGTCAATAATAGTGTGTTGCTGTTATCAAGAATGGTATTTTTTTGCTGATAAGAATTGTATTATTCAGCTGTCAAAAATGTAATGTTTCAGCTGTCAAAAATGATATTTTTCAGCTGCCAAAAATGGGATTTCCCACCTATATAAATGGTATTTTTTAGCTATCAAAAGCAGCATTTTTGACATTTTTTAACTGTCAAAAATCCCATGTTTCAGTTGTCAAAACCTGTATATTTTGTTGTGAAAAATGGATTTTTTGTTGTTGTCAAAAATTGCATCTTTCAGCTGCCATTAACGGTATGTTTTAGCTGTCGGGAATGGTATTTTTCGGATGTTAAGAATGGTAATCTCAAGCTGTTGAAAATGTATTTTTCATCTGCCTCTAGTTGTATTTTAAAGTTGTAGAAAATGGTATTCTTCAGCTACCAAATATGAAATGTTTCAGCTGATGTTTCAGCTAGTAAAAATAGTTTTTTTCGACATTTTTGAATTGTCAAAAATTGTATTTTTTAGCTGTCAAAAGTAATATATTTCGCTGTTGAAAACAGTATTTTTTTGTCAAAAAGAGTATTTTTCGTGTGTCGGGAATGGTATGGTTCGGCTGACAAAAATGGTATTCCTCGGCTATTGAAAATTAGTATTTTCCAACTGCAACAATAGTATTTTTTTTTGTCAAAAATAGTATTTTTCGTGTGTCAACAATAATATGTTTCAGCTGTCAAAAACTGTATTTTTCAGCTAATAAAAATAGTTTTATTCAACATTTTTGAATTGTTAAAAATCGTATTTTTCAGCTGTCAAAAGTAGTATATTTTGCTGTCGAAAGCAGGGGCGGCTCGTTATATAGAGCCAAGGAGCCATCGCACTATCTGTAGTTTCAAGCTAAGCAAGAATTTTTAATTAATTCTTAAAACACTTTTTCGCCAGTTACTTTGGTCTAGGAAGATAAATCGTTCTTCAAAAAAAAAGAGGGGGAGGGGGCATATTGTATACCGGGTGACCCAGGGATCTGTAAAAGCCCCACAACTTATTTGCTATTTGAGATATCGACTTCTAGTTTTCTTGAACTGGTACCCACACTTATTCTACATGTTTTAAAAATATGTATGTTTTTGTATAGGGTGTCCAAATATACATAACAGGACAAAGTTATGTTTTTTTAAATGGAACACCCCATATTTTATACTTTATTTTCAACCCTCTTGAGAAGCTGATCAAAACAGTGTAAGATAGTATGGGTCTATTATGGACGGTTGGTTAGTTATTGGCAAATTTGTGGCAAAAACAAGGACACATTGAATACGTTGCAGAAGCGTTCCTAGCAAAGATAGCATCATTATTTATACACTAGAAAATTTCCCACATCATAAAGTATAATGCACATCGGCTTTGGTTCTCTTTTATTCATAGTGCTATACAGGGTATAGCCCTGCACCCTGCACCCTATACAAGTTGCCACCAATCTATGGCATTTTTAATAAGCTTTCCAATGATATACAGTTTGTATAACAAAATATTAAGGATTCTTGAGATTTATCAATAGAAACATATTTGTTTTGTCACCTTCTGCTGATTTTTGGATTTTCAGCCAAAACTATGCATTTTCAGGAAAAATTATAAGAGACCAAAGTTGTAGAGCGATAAATTTCCGATCGACACAGGTGTTTCAACTTTTAAGATAATGCGTGCATTGCCCGCCAGAGCGCGCAAAATCATGACAGTATATGCATTTTAGCGTTTTCTTTTCAAATTTTTTATTAATAAATTGCCCTATACTTTATTTTCCGCACCCTCTAACGGAAAAACGGAAAATTGTAGGGAAATTAAAATGGCCCGTCTCGATTGAAAATGTTCCGCTCTACAACTCTTAATAGAAGCAATTTTTGCCAAAAATGCATAGTTTTCAATACAAATTGAAAATGTATATATCAATTTTTGCGTTTTTCAATGGTTTTTTGCATTTTTAGCGAAAACTATGCGTTTTGGGTAAAAATTACTTCTTTTAAGAGTTGTAGAGTGGAATATTTTCAGTCGATGTAGGTTATTTAAATAATTCTATAATTACCCGTTTTTCTGCTAGAGGACATGGAAAATAAAGTATAGTGCAATTAATTAACAAAAAATTTGAGAAAAACGCTAAAATGCATATACGGTCACGATTTTTCGCACTCTGGCGGATAATGCACGCATTATTGGAAAAGTCAAAAGACCTATATCGATCAAAAATGTTCCGCTCTACAACTTTGGTCTCTGATTATTTTTTCAGAAAATGCAGTTTTGGCTGAAAATCCAAAAATTAGCAATAGGTGACAAAAGAAAAATGTTTTTATGAATAAATCTTAAGAATCCTTAATATTTCATTATACAAATTGTACATCATTGGAAAGCTTATTAAAAATTCCATGCATTGGTGGCAAGATATATAGGGTGTTCCGTTTGAAAAAAAATAGTTATCCATTATTTTGCGTATGTTGACACCCTGTATAGCAGTATGAACAAAAAAGAACCAAAGCCGATTTGTATTATTCTTCATGAGAGAGTTTATCTATTTAAACATGCTAATTACTTGGGTCTTAATGACTATTTATTACAAGTTAATTGGGAAAATATTTTGTCTCAAGACGACGTAAATATAGCGGTAGAAAACTTTTACAAGACTTTGTATGTAGGTATGGATTTATTTATACCGACCACAGAGTTACGAAAGAAACATTCTAAATTTCCTGCATGGTTTAATAGCGAGTTAATTCATTTAGTCAATAGGAAAAAAAAAAGCTCACATTAGATATAAAAATACAAGTCGTCACAATGACTATACAGTTTTTAGTAATTTACGCACAGAATGTAAAGTAAAATCTATTGAGCTCTACAATGAATATTTAAGAAAGGCAGAATCTAATGTTTTTATCAATCCTAGTTCCTTTTGGAAATTTGTAAATGAAACCCGAAAGGAAGATGGTTTCCCTAAACACATTACATGTCAAGATAAAGTTGGAGATGGCGGACTGGATATCGTAAATTTGTTTGCCGATTTCTTTTCAACAGTATACGTGAATGATACTATAACTGACGCTTCTAATATCAATATGAACAATACTCAACAAGTGCTTGACTCAAAATTATCTATTTCGGTTGCTGATGTTTTTAATAATATTGTGAGTTTAAAAAAATTCGTTTTCGGTTGGCCCTGATGGTGTGCCAAATAATTTGCTACTCAATTGTGTTTATTCACTTTGTTTGCCAATTCACATGTTATTTGCCAAATCTCTTAACACTGGAATCTTTCCTGAAGTATGGAAATCATGTTTTTTGCATCCTATTTTTAAAAGTGGGAGTCGAGATATCGCTACGAATTACCGTGGTGTTTCGTTACAGTCAGCGATTCCGAAACTATTGGATACATTAGTAAGCGATTATTTGGTATGGATCTCCCGTCCCGTAATTTCCAGTGTGCAACATGGGTTTCAGAGTGGCAAATCAACCGTTTCCAATCTTTTGGAGTTCAAGCAGTTCTTGTCGGATGCCTTGGATAAGCGCAAACAGGTAGATGTTATCTACACCGATTTCTCCAAGGCTTTCGACAGAGTGGATCATTTGATATTGCTTCACAAATTGAAAATATTAGGTTTCAACGATTCAACTTTGTCATGGATAAATTCATTTCTTTCAAACCGCATTCAACAAGTTAAAATCAATAACTTCTTATCATTACCAATACATGTTACATCAGGGGTGCCTCAAGGTACTCATATTGGACCAGTTCTATTTTTATTATTTATTAATGATCTCGTGGAGGTCGTGGAATTTGGTGCCTGTTATACGCAGATGATCTTAAACTATTCCAAGTGGTTCATACTGTTGATGATTGTAAAAGATTTCAAAATGATCTTAATAATGTGAATAATTGGTGTTATGTTAATTGTCTAAATTTAAATATTGCCAAATGTAATGTAATGTCGTTTTTAAAAACGAAAAACAGGATTCACTTTGAGTATTTATTGAACTCCATTCCTTTGACAAGAACAGATACTATTAGAGATTTGGGTGTCCTATTCGATAGTAGTTTAACTTTTAGAAATCACATCATTTTTATTTGTGATAAAGCAAGAAAAATGTGGGGCTTTATCTGGCATCTGTCAAAGGAATTAGGTCCTGAATGTCTCAAAGTTTTATTTTGTTCTCTTGTAAGATGTCACCTTGAGTATGCATCTCCAATATGGTCACCTTATCTTCAAGTCGATATTGAAAGAATCGAGAGTGTACAGAATTTTTTTTTGAGATACATGGAATTCAAATATGGTATCAAACATGTCCAAGGTTCCTATACATCTATAATGACCCTTTTGAAGATGCATACCCTGGTAATGCGTAGAAACATTTTTGATCTATGCATGCTTCATAACATAATTAATGCCTCCACAATTCTTCAGTGTTACTATCTGAGATAAATTTAATCGCTTCAAATTATGTAAACGTTTTAAGAAGCAATAACATATTTTTTGTGAAACGCTATGATACGAATCTGTCATATAATAATTCAGTAGGTCGTATGCTTAGATTGGCAAATGACTTAAATGATAAACACTGGTTTAACATTTTTGATAGCAACATTCATAATTTTAAACGTATACTTAGGAATAAGTTTATATAATTTTCATTGTATATAATAATCTTTTTTGTAAAATATTAGGACCATGAAATTACAAATTTTAATTTAATTTAATTTGGTGATATCAATTTAATAATTTAATCTAGTATATTTTAGTTTAAGGTATTTTAAGTATTCATTGTTGTGTTACATTATTGTAAATTGGGGTTTCCCGTAGATAAATAAATAAAAATAAAAAAAAATTAAAATTCATGATGCGGACAATTCTTTAGTGTAAAAAAGCGACGCTAGCTTTGCTAGGAGCGCTTCTGCAACTTTTTCAATGTGTCCTTGTTTTTGCCTCAAATTTGCCCATAACTAACCAATCGTCCATAATAGACCCATACTATCTTATACTATTTTTATCAGCATCTTAAGAGGGTTGAAAATAAAGTATAAAATATAGGGTGTTCCATTTAAAAAAAACATAACTTTGTTCCGTTATATATATTGGGACACCCTGTACAAAAACATACATATTTTTAAAATATGTAAAATAAGTGTGGGTATCTATTTAAGAAAATTGGAAGTCGATATCTCAAATAGCAAATAAGTTATGGGGCTTTTACAGATCCCTGGGTCACCCGGTATGTGGCTCTACCATCAACATGATTCACGAGCCGCCACTGGCTGTTACTATAAGTAAGAATTGTAGATAAGGTTTGCAGATGTTAAAAATATTGTATTTGTAATGTTTATGCAAATATATGTTATGTGTTGGTAACCATGAAAAATATATAATAAATAAGAGATCTGATAGATAAAAATATATAAAGTGATACAGAATATTTATCTTATCACTTTCTATATTCATTTCACAAGGCAACAACTAATATAAACTGCAAGAATTAACCTTCGTGAAGTGGAAGAGTCCTACGCTAGTTGCAGTAATTTTTATCTTCGACAAAGTGCAATTTGGATCATATCATTTTTAAGAACTAAGAAGATGCCAAAAAGGACCCTACACTTTACCAAAAGGGCTCTGCACTAACGTTAGAAACTGGAAAATTTTATGCAATTTAAAAACTTAATAAATATTTTAGTGAAATCAACACAAAACGTCAAAATTGCACGTTTTCAAAGACCGAAGATTTAAAATTGCGATTTTGATTTTTTTTAAATTGCACAACTGTCAAACGATTTGTCCGATTTTGATTATTCAAACGTCAAAATATGCAAAATTCAATGGAATTTTAAAACTGATTACAAAATTGTTTCGTGAAATTGACACCAACTGCAAAAATCACACTTTATTTAAAGTTCGCAGATTTCGAAATCGTGTGTTAGGCTTTTGAAACTACAAAACTGCCAAACGCATTGTCCGATTTGAATTATTCTAACGCTAATAAGAGGAAAATTTTGTGCAATTTAAAAATCGGTTAATAAATATTATCGTGGAATCAAAGCGAATTGTCAAAATTGCACGTTTTCGAAGTTCGAAGATTTAAAATTGAGATTTTGATTTTTTAAATTACACAGGTGTCAAAAGCTTTGTCTGGATCTGAACGTCAACATGTAGAGAACTTAGTGTAATTCTAAAGTACTGAATTTTGTTTGACTTCTATCCCTTTAAAATTTCTTTGTTTATGTCTATCACCTAACCTAAACTACATTATCGTGTAATTTTAAGCTGTTGAAAATTAAAGTGGGTGAATTAAGAAGCGGACCTGATAAGGGGCTTTTGGTCCGAAAAGGTTTAGAAACACTGTTCTAAGTACTGCCAATCGTGGCACGTAAAATTTCACCAAAAACAGTTTAATAATAACGCTCATTGTTAAATTATTTTTGGTGTAACAATAAGTTCATTATTAATCCAAAGTAGAAATGCAGTATTGTTAGTATTTAATTTGAAATGTACGCTCATAGCTATAAAAATGTACGACAAGAGACTTACCGTGTTTGGCAGCATAATGCAAAGCAGTGTTGTGGTTGTGATTATCTCCGTAACTCAGGTTCGGATCCAGGTTCTTTCTCAGTTCCGGCGAATTCTGGTAGATCTGCATGGCGGCAAACTCGTCGCCGTGCTGCAGGTACTTCTTGAATTTCGACGAAGTACTACCCATGTTTCGGCGAATGCAGGGATGAATACCGTTTATCGGGAAACCCGTGTTGACCTCCTAATAATAGCTGTTCCACTTAGGGGAGTAAAAAATTCGTCCGATATGTTACACCATTTTCTGTCAAGAAATATTTTTGCATATTGCAAACGATATTGTTCGCTGAAACGAGAACACTTTTAGACGAATTGTCGCTAGGTGACGATTGCGTATTTGGGTCGGGATCGTTTCCGGACACTAACAAGGTGCGATTTCCCGCACCGGTGGCACATTTCCAGTTTCGTGCACAATTGTGCTATGCTATGCTAAATAGGAAACGTTTCCAGAGACCGGTTTGAAACACGCGAAAAATCGTTAGCTTCCTTATGTCGGTCAGCTATTCAACGACATGTATACATCGATCAGCTCCCAAATATGCAACGCCCTGTCCCACTAATCAACCAACACATGTTTCTGCACTTACCGATTGGATTCGTGTTTTACTATCTGACATTTTCTTTGTCTGTTTCTGCTGGGAGACACATTTGACAACAAATTGACATCTTCCTGGTCCGTGAAGTAAGTCCCGCACAGAGAACTGATCGATACATGAGGGCGTGCGCCGCCGCGACGCCGACTCTCGCGGTTCTTTCGAAGGGACGCCGGCCAGGAAACGTGTTAGGAATGTGTATATGCGCTTATCTGCCATGCCACATTAAAAAATGAAAAGCTAGACCAAAGCGACACACAGTTTAATTTAGTAAAAAATCAATTTAAATATACATCAACACGTATTTCAAGAAACAAAGTTTCTACAAATTCTTAAGTATCGAAAAAATGTGAATACTGATAAATTTATGCCAATGATTAATCTTTGTATTATTAAAATTACTGGACAATAAAACGTGTTGATGTTTGTTCAATTTTATTGTTCCTCGTGAGTAACAGCGAGCTTGTGAGGATTTGTTTATTTATTATTCTTGTTGCGTCAATTTTAAACCATTTGGGAATTTATTTATTTATTTATTTATTCATTCGCATACTTAGCTATCATTCAGAATGCACAGTACAGTATTGTACAGATACATTTGATAGATGTACAAGTCAATTGTTAAAAAATAATAGTGTAAATACATTTAAATTATTATACATATGCACATACAATATAGTTATCACGATAATAACAAAAACAGAAAAAACAGGCTAACACCCATATAAAATACAATAAATCGTACAGAAATTGTTACAAATCACATAGGGTCCGATATGAATTCGTTAAAATTATAGTAACACTTCTGTATGAGAAACTTTTTTAGTTGTGATTTGAAACAGTTTAATTTGGAGATGGTTTCAAATGAATTTGGTAATTTGTTGTATATACTGAGGCATGAGTATTTGCCAGATTTCTCATGCGGAGTTGTGTTATGGCGTGTGGCTCTAATTGTATTTCTTTTTCTAAAGTCTGTTGGTTAAATACAGAGAGCTATGGAATTTAAAGAATGTAAATAGTATGCGCCTTTAAAATGGTGAGCGCAGCGATGAAATAGAAAATAATATTTTTTTTGGCATGCTATTTTCAATGGGCCGCTCTGTTCACCGTGTGTTCGAGGGTATAAGCTGTGGACCAATATATTTTTTGTGTTAGTTCATTCATATCTCTCTGGACACATGGCCCGACCGCTGTACCACTCAACCAAAAGTTATCGCTCCGCTTTTCCATGAACGTAGACGTCTTTCGAAACGGGAATTATAAAGTTTGCCGTTTATGCCCATTATTTACAAATAATTTAAACCATAAACATATTTAAATATGTTTTAAGTTTAATTATATATTGTGATATTCAAAAAAATACTTAAAGAGATTTTATTAATAATTAAAACGATAATATTACTGAATTTTATGCCGCGCCACTGGTAACGACCATCGGCACATTCCACGCGCATTCCATAGCTCTTCCTATTTCTCGCATAGGGTATAGTGTGGTAATTATGTGTGTTCTTTTTTTTCTCAAATACATACTGTTGGTATGTACATATACATCACATTTATATATAGATATACAAGACAGTGTTAGTATATTGTGTGCTTGGTATGTGTCCCTGCAGGTATCCGTTCTTTTTATATTAAATATAAGGCGGATTATTCGTTTTTGGGAGACGCTTAATCTGTTAGTGTCTGACCTTCCCCACGCAATAATATTGTACATCAAGTGTGGGTAAGCCAATGAATAATACACATTTAGTAATGATTCTATAGTTTGTAACATTTCATTTTTTTACACGAAAGATTTTACTTAATATCCATTTTATTTTCCATTAATTTGAATTTATTAATTAATTATGTATCCTAAGTTGCCTATAATGATTCTCTATAATTAAATTATTTAAAAATTTTTGGGTGCATGCTCATTTTTTTTTTGTCTTCCGGAACGACCGTTCTGGCCATTTTTAATTCGTCTTTGAGTGCGAAAGAGTATACACGGAGTATCAACTGCTAAATTTATTAGTGATTTTATTCATATCACCCCAGTTATCTGGATTTGTATAATTTAGTGAGTTAGAGTCGGTGTTCACTGGTTTGACTAATTTTCCCAGTGGCCGATTAATCGATATTTTATCGGATTTTTTTTTTTACTCTGGAAAAACTCGAGCACGTGTTTTACCAAGAACTCCCTTTCTAAGGGGTAAGTAGTTTTCAATCTTCCAATTCACTTTAATAAAATAGTTCCCGTGTGTTTTAGAGTTTTGTTTTTGTATGGTATTAAAAATTTCGCATTTCGCTGGATTTTTCCACGTGGAGATTAATTCCATGGAGTCGATGTGATTCTTTTCTTTGGTGGGCTTTATCGCAGGAAGTAGTTCGAGTCGTTGCTCTGCATCCATTCACGGGCCATCCGTTATCTTCCCCACGTGCAGCCGCACCAGGTCGAGTCACCGAAGTTCGAAGACAGCTGATGCCGATGAGTAGTTTTTTTGTTATTTCTTTCTTTTGCCGTTATTATTTTATCATGATATTTTATTTATTTAATTGTGTATTGACGAACTGAAACCGTAATGCTGTAGTATGATTAATTAATGAATATTTAACTTCACGTCTTGCTTAAATTTCACTGAAATTAATTAGTAATTTTTTTTTCCTTTTTGTCAATCAATTATTAAAAGAGATCATTTATGTTCACTGTGTTTTTTTAATTAAATTGATTTAGGAATTAATTCAATTATTATTTTTTTAATCGTTTTTCTAGCCATTTTCGTAGAATCAATAATCGTAATAATTTAAAGATTGATGATTGAATCATTAATTCTTGCTTGTGAACCGAAAGATATAGCTATATTTGAGGGCAGAAAGTGTTATGTAACCGAATAGATGTATGTTTTTTTTTAAATTCCTATTCGAATTAATCGAGAGAAATGATTACGGGATTATTATTATTTTGTTAATTTTGTACACTGATCTATTAAATTATTTCATATTATATATATATATATATATATATATATATATATATATATATATATTTCCTTAAATGTGTTTACTTTATTGTTGCTCTTTATAATACCTCATCAATCATTCAAAATATATAATTAATTTAGGTAGTTCAAAATTTAACGCATTGTAGTTGCAAATGGAGGGGGAGAGTGTACTTTCTTGGTTCAAGTAGGTGGTATTTTATAAACCAAGTGGCGCCCATTAAATATAAATCATCAAAACCTACGACAAACCCTCCATTGAAGCTGGCCGAGGTGCGTCGTTTGCCACCCGCCCTTTCCATAAGCGACATTTGAATAATTGAATTTTTGGTGTTAGATTTTATTTTTTTTTAATTTTAACTTCATCAGACAAACGACGCTTGCTAATATACCCTAGGTGTAAAAAGGGTGTAGCAAGTTAATGAGTTTTTAAGATTTAGAATAGCATAATAAGCGCTGTTCATCCTGGCAGATATATGATCAATATGTTGTCTCCAAGACAGCCTTTCATCAACAAAACATCCCAAAAACTTAACGGTTGATACGTTATATTGTAAGCGATGGTTTTCTATTAAAGAACTGCAGTTTAATTGTTTTATCTGCATTTAGAAGCAGGTTATTTTTGTTACACCATACCGTCATTGCATTTGTAACTGTATCAATTTTCTCTAGTAGTTCTGTTTGCGTTTTTCCAGACACAATAATGGCAGTGTCATTGGCAAAATTGACCATATATCCGTCACTTACATGTTCAACTAGGTCGTTAATATATAGTAGAAATATAAGAGGGCCTAGTGTAGAACCCTGTACTACACCAGAGTCTATCTCGAATATTTTCGACTTTTTACCGTTCACAGAAGTACACATTTTTCTCCCAGTAAGAAATGAAAGCACTAACTCAGCAACATGTCCGCGGATACCCAAAGCACAGAGTTTATTGTACACTGATACGGAATTATTTAAAAAAAACATAAACTCAATCTTTACAAAAATAAATTTGCTCAGCTTCGTCGTGATGTTCGAACCAATATTAAAAAAGATCAGGAATCATTCATAAGAAACGCTGAACACTCCGTACGAAGTGACCCTAAGAACGTGTGGAATTATGTTAATTCTAAAAAACGTCAGACCCGTATTCCTGGTTCCATGAAGTTTGAAGGCATGGCATTGAATGACCCGTATGATATAGTGAATTGTTTCAAAAAATATTTTTCGTCTGTTTATACTCCTTCTTCAAGCTCTACTGAAAATGATAATATTAATTTTAATTATAATAACACATTCAATATTTGCATCAACGAAATTGATATATTAAAAGCTGCAAAGCATCTAAGCAATAATTTCACATCCGGCACCGATAACATACCATCTTTTATTGTTCGCAGTGGCGTAGCGAGGGGGGAGCAAGGGGGGGCATCATGCCCCGGGTGCTACTCACAAAGGGGCGCCAAATGGTTCGCAAAACAAAAAATTGCTGGATAATTTTAATATTTATTTCTGGAAAATATATTTTAAATTTAGTGCCAGTGTAATATAATAAATGTTAATTCGTAAATAAAAAGGAAAAAAAAGAACACTATGGTTTTCGAAGGGGGGGGGGGGGAAGGCGCTAAAAAGGTATTGTGCGCGAGTTAAGCTCGCTACGCCACTGATTGTTCGTGATTGTATCGGTAGCCTAGTTAAACCTCTATATCATATATTTAACCTTATATTAACGTCAATGAATTTTCCACGTATCTGGAAAACTACGAGAGTATCACCAATACTTAAATCAGGATGCAAAAACAATATTGATAACTATCGTGCTATTTCGATACTTAATAACTTTGCAAAAGTTTTTGAAATTATCTTTGCTGATAATATACCGGGTGACCCAGGGATCTGTAAAAGCCCCATAACTTATTTGCTATTTGAGATATCGACTTCTAGTTTTCTTGAACTGGTACCCATACTTATTCTACATATTTTAAAAATATGTATGTTTTTGTACAGGGTGTCCCAATATACATAACAGAACAAAGTTATGTTTTTTTAAATGGAACACCCTATATTTAATACTTTATTTTCAACCCTCTTGAGAAGCTGATAAAAATAGTATCAGATAGTATGGGTCTATTATGGACGGTTGGTTAGTTATGGGCAAATTTGTGGCAAAAACATGTACACATTGAAAACATTGCAGAAGCGTTCCTAGCAAAGATAGCATAATTATTTATACATTAGAAAATTTCCCACATCATAAAGAATAGTACACATCGGCTTTGGTTCTCTTTTATTCATAGTGCTATACAGGGTGTCAACATACGCAAAACAATGGAAAACTATTTTTTTTCAAATGGAACACCCTATATAAATTGCCACCAATCTATGGCATTTTTAATAAGCTTTCCAATGATATACATTTTGTATAACAAAATATTAAGGATTCTTGAGATTTATCAATAAAAACAAATTGGTTTTGTCATCTTTTGCTGATTTGTGGATTTTCAGCCAAAAGTATGCATTTTCAGGAAAAATTATAAGAGACCAAAGTTGTAGAGCGAAAAATTTCCGATCGACATAAGTCCTTCAACTTTTAAGATAATGCGTGCATTGCCCGCCAGAGCGCGCAAAATCGTGACCGTATATGCATTTTAGCGTTTTCTTTTCAAATTTTTTATTAATAAATTGCACTATACTTTATTTTCCGCACCCTCTAGCGGAAAAACGGGAAATTATAGGGAAATTAAAATGGCCTTTATCGATTGAAAATGTTCCGCTCTACAACTCTTAATAGAAGCAATTTTTGCCAAAAATGCATAGTTTTCCTAAAAATGCAAATTGAAAATGCGTTTTTCAATGGTTTTTTGCATTTTTAGCGAAAAGTATGCATTTTGGGCGAAAATTGCTTCTTTTAAGAGTTGTAGAGCGGAATATTTTCAATCGATGTAGGTCATTTAAATAATTCTATAATTACCCGTATTTCTGCTAGAGGACGTGGAAAATAAAGTATAGTGCAATTAATTAACAAAAAAATTGAGAAAAATGCATATACGGTCACGATTTTGCGCACTCTGGCGGGCAATGCACGCATTATTGGAAAAGTCGAAACACCTACATCGATCGAAAATTTTTGGCTCTACAACTTTGGTCTCTTATTATTTTTTCAGAAAATGCATAGTTTTGGCTGAAAATCCAAAAATGAGCAGGAGGTGACAAAAGAAAAATGTTTTTATGGATAAATCTCAAGAATCCTTAACATTTCATTATACAAATTGTACATCATTGGAAAGCTTATTAAAAATTCCATGCATTGGTGACAAGATATATAGGGTGTTCCATTTGAAAAAAATAGTTATCCATTATTTTGCGTATGTTGACACCCTGTATAGCAGTATGAATAAAAAAGAACCAAAGCCAATTTGTATTATTCTTCGTGATGTGGAACATTTTTTAGTGTATAAAAAACGATGCTAGCATTGCCAGGAGCGCTTCTGCAACTTTTTCAATGTGTCCTTGTTTTTGCCTCAAATTTGCCCATAACTAACCAACCGTCTATAATAGACCCATACTATTTTATACTATTTTTATCAGCTTCTCAATAGGGTTGAAAATAAAGTATAAAATATAGGGTGTTCCATTTAAAAAAACATAACTTTGTTCTGTTATGTATATTGGGACACCCTGTACAAAAACATACATATTTTTAAAATATGTAGAATAAGTATGGGTACCAGTTCAAGAAAACTAGAAGTCGATATCTCAAATAGCAAATAAGTTATGGGGCTTTTACAGATCCCTGGGTCACCCGGTATATAATCATGTTGGTGCCCAAATAACAACTAAACAACATGGTTTCATGAAAAAGCGTTCTACACAAACGAATTTATTAAATATCACTGAATATATATATATCGTACCATCTAGATCAACGTTTGCAGGTTGATGTGATCCACACTGATTTCAGTAAGGCATTCGATACTATTAATCATAATATATTGCTATACAAACCAGAGCACTGGGGTTTTAGTAGTAGTATGAGTGCCTTAATGAAATCATATTTGTCTAACAGGATATCATATGTGGCATATAATAACTATACGTCAGATACATTTTGCCCTTCAAGTGGTGTTCCTCAAGGGTCTAACCTTGGACCCCTATTATTTAGTTTATTTATAAATGATCTGGTCAGTGATATACAATCTAAAATATTAATCTATGCAGATGACGTGAAATTTTTTAGATGCATCAATAATGTAGATGATTGCCATATACTCCGAGATGATCTAAACTTGATCCATAAGTGGAGTAATAACAATAAACTTCCACTTAATATAACCAAATGTAAATATATGTCTTTCTTCAGAACTTCTACATGTACTGAATTTAATTATTGCCTAGATAATATTAGACTTCAAAAGGTTAATGCAGTAAAAGATCTGGGTGTTTTATTTGACCAAGAATTATCTTTTGTGCCTCATTTTCAAGCAATACAGAAAGATGCCTTGAAAATGCTAGGATTTATTCGGCGTATTAGTGAACCATTTCGTGATCTACTTACTATCGTAAAATTGTATACATGTTACGTGCGCCCTAAATTAGAATATTGTGCCGCAGTCTGGTCACCCAAGTACGCGATACATATACAACTGTTGGAGAGGGTACAAAAAATATTTCTTAAATATCTTTATTATAAAAAGTATTCAGCGTATCCTGATAACACAATACGTTATAATGATTTGTTGTCAATGTTTAATCTTAAATCTTTAGTGTCCAGACGTGACATAATTTCGTTGAAATGTCTACATCAGATAATTCATGGCAATATTGATGATGCCAATTTACTATTGCAAATCAATATTTATGTGCCTAGATTTTCAGCTAGAAATTCTGTCACATTTTTGCGAAATCGGAGCAACACTAACCTGTATTTTTACTCTCCTATAAATAACATGATGCGTTTATATAATAATGTTCAATTTTCGGTTGATATCTTTAACTGTAACATAGCACAATTTGTTAAAGCAATTATGCCCTTACTATAAAATTAAGCTTTTTTTTATAGCTTGTTTGCTATATTTTTTTAAAATTAATTTGTAAGATTACTTTTGTGTCTCATGTTTCTTATTTTGTAACTTTTCCCTGTAAATGGTTAACCTGTTTTTCTGTTGGGAAATAAATAAATAAATAAATTAACAGTGTCGAATGCGCGCGAGAGGTCAAAAAATAAACCGGCAACACACATTCCCAAATCCACCTGTTTATTTACTTCCTCTAGTAAATCCACGGTTGCTGTTTCAGTTGACTTTCCGGTACGGAATCCATGTTGGTTATTTACCAATAAATTATATTTTATAATGTACTCCCACAATTGGTTCATTAAACATTTTTCGAACACTTTTGAGATTGCCTTTAGAACTGATATTGGCCGATAATTTGCAATGTCTGTTTAAGGCCCTGTTTTGTAAATTGGCACAATTTTAGCAATTTTCAACAGGTCGGGAAATATCCCCGTTTCAAAAAATTGATTTATTAAATAGGCGAGTGGATCATTTATTTCACCTGCAATTGCTTTGAGTACTTTCGTGCTTATCTCATTGATTCCTGAGCTTGTTTTGCTGCTTAGTGACATTATAACATTGAATACATCCTGTGGGGAGACGGGTTTAAAAAAAAAATGTAGAATTATGTGACCGATTGGAAGTCGTACATTCTTGTGATGGGTTATTTCCAAAGTGTGCTTGCAGTTTCTTCTGAGTTATAGTAGAGAAATAGTGACCAAACTCGTCTGCTAGTTGCGAAGGATGCACAACATTTCCACTATCCATTATAATAATATCTTTGTGTTTCGTTTTCTTTTCTAGCTCTTCGTTCACAATTTTCCAGATTTCTGTTTGTTTGTTTTTCGCTTGCTTAAGTTGATTAGAGAGTGCAGCTTTCTTTGTTGTTTGAACTAATTTTTTATGTTTGTTCTTTTAATTCTTGTACAATTCATCCAATTCGTGTGACTGTGATTCTATTTTTAGTCTGAATAAATCTTTGAGGCAGTTGCCTGAATTTTTGATTTCGTTATTTATCCAGTTTTTCTGGATGGATTCTTTAGTATTGGACAGTTGATATAAAAGTGATGCAACAATTCTTCTTCAAATTTGCTGTATGATATGTTTACATCATTAGTTTTAATAAAATTCCAATTGATCTTAGTTAATCTGGATTTTAGTTCGTTTATATTATATTCCGTTACTGATCGTCGAGTCGTAGAAGTTTTCCTTTTGGCTACTTTTTCGTTGAAACTTGCCTCCAAAATCTGACCAAGATGGTCAGATAAGTTAAGATTAATATTGTAGGCGGTAAAATATTCGTTAGGTAGATTAGTGACAGCGTAATCATTTTGCGTTGCAGATAGTCCTCTTCCCGTACTTTCAAATCTCGTCGGATCTTGTATTTTATTTATTATATTATAGGAATTAAAGATATCACTTAGTAGTTTAGTATAATTGCAATCATCTAGCCAATTTATATTTAAATCACCGCATATTATAACATATTTACATGATTGGTGTAGTTCATTTATTATTTGCGTTAATTTGTCGTAAAATATATTTTTCTACGTCCGTTATAAAATGTACAGTTTTTGTCATTAATTTGGGTTCATAAAATATGTGATTCCTGAACCCTTCAAGTAGCGTGAAAAAAAGTGCCATAACGGTTCATTTTTTCACTCTTTTGTGTGAAAAAAAGTGCCGTAGCGGTTAATTTTTTAACGCAATTAAAAAATTGTTTGCGCAAAGTGTGTCATGAACGCTTCGCAATACGCCGCGAGTTTCGCCGATAAATAACAAACATTCGTTTCCGATCAAGAAAACTTGACGATTATTATTATTTTGTTTATTTAAAAGAAGTATTATTACTTATAAAAATTGATTAAGGTTTTATCGAATTTATAAATTTATTTAAAGTTACGGACGTAGAAAAAAATTTATATGAAACTCGAGAGTAAAGCAACTTTTCTTCACTTGTAGGAATTGCCGCACTCGCCTTCGGCTTGTGCGGCAATCTTTCCTACTCGTGAAAAAAGTATTACTTTACTCACTTGTTGCATAAATAACTATTTTATCATCCCCTGGTGGTCGGTAAATACTTAAAATTCCAATATTTGTATTTGTAATATTTACAGTACAGGCGGCACATTCTATGTGCAATTCTACAGCAAAACGATTTGCCCGCCTATATTGTTTCACTTTGAACTTGTCATCTGTAAGGATTGTTGTTTCTCCATGTTGTCCATCTATTCTGATAAAATGAGATACAATAGTGTATCCTGGTAGTGTTGTAATATTAATATTATGTTTATTGCTCCAGGTTTCTGTCATGCATATTATATTAGGTATTTCCTTCTGAATGGCTGCATACATTTCGCTTAATTTGTGAACTGCACTTCTCATGTTTTGGTGGAAAACTTTAATTTTTGTTGTATTTGCCGTAGTTTCGTTTGGTTCCTTGTCGATTGGATTGGACGGGGAAGGCACGAAAGGGACGAAAAGGACCCACTTTTATGCCTGCAGGCCATATGCCAGGATTCATTATAACTGATCGAAACTCTTCTGAGACTCCAATTTTGTAACATTTGTAATTTTCATTGTGATGATTTTCCCGATTTAATTCGACTATTGAGAAATGGTTACATCCAAGTTTATCATTAAGAAGATTGTTTAATTTTTCGGATGAAAAGTTTGTATTAAATTTTCCGGCGTGGAACCATATTTTTTTGTCCTTAACAAATACAACATCGTTAAGTTCATTGTTGCTCCCAACAACAAATTTTGTCATATTTGGTATAATAGTGTTATTAATAGCTTCAATTTTCTTTGCTTTTGGCTCGCCAGTTTCTTGTAAAACGGAGATTGCTGGGCTCGTGGAGGAATTAATCGTTTTGGATTTGATAATTTGTTGTTTATTTTTGTTATATTTGTCTCGCCAGTTTCTTGTTTATGAGAAATCATTGAACTCGTAGACGGATTGATCGAAATATTTTCGAATCCTTCGGGCATAGATTTTATATTTTTTGCTGCTAGAGATAATTCAATTTCTGCAGTGCCATGTGCATTGTTGGAATTATTAAATGGAATAACAGGTGGCTCTTGCTGCTTCAATTGTTCCAGGTGATTTACATATTTCTTTAAGATTACTATTTTATGCACATGATTTATTAAGGTACTTGTTATTTACTAGAATTATATTTATATTATTTGACTATTGGTCGATAGCCCTTTCACAGTATAGATTTGTAAATTGTTGTACTATGTAAATAATAACTCTATGTGTGCTTACTGTGAATAAAGATGTTTGTATATTTTGTTGTAGCTATTATTTTGGCGGTTGATAATATGTATTCATAAATTATGTAAATCAAAATGTACAAATGTAGTATAAAGGAGATTCCGCAAATAAAGTAAATTAAATTAAATTTTACCGCCATCTCGTCTCAAGCGCCGAAACATCTGCCTGTACAATAATAGTGAGAACTAACAAGTCAAAACCGGTGATAATGTTAATAATATTATTTTTTGTTTTTTGCCCTATCTTCCTACTTCACTTCTTTTACATGTCTACCACAAACCACTCTCTCTTGAATGTAATCTGTCATATCCAGAACGAGTAGTCTGCAATAGTACATGCCTCCTATTAGTATAATTATTTTTATACTGTTACTTAATGACAACAATAACATTCTCTAATAATAATAATATTAAATGGAAAAAAAATACATTAAATTTTACCTATTGTGAAAGTTTTCATTGATTAAATATAATTGTTAATAATATAAAAGATAAATTTATGGCGTAGTAAAAGATAACAAATAAGCCAGGGGCTTGCAGGCGACATTCTTTAACTTTGATAATAATTTGTTCTTTAATTTAGTCGTAATCTTGATTGTTCCTCTTTGGCGAGTCCGAATGATATAAAATTGTGTGACGCTTGCGATTAATTCGGCGACTGAGGTCAATGAGTAATATAAGCAGGGCCGAGCCCAGCGAGGATGGTAGGGGTGCTCAGCTCCCGGGCGGCAGACTTAACAAAGGCCGGTTACACTGTTCTGCAAAATAAACAAAATCGCTCTCTTGAGAAATTTAGCCTGATTCCTAAGCGTTCACGTGTCCTGAAGTCAGAAAAAATTCATCATTCATCATTTTTGAGAAAAAATGGAGTTGAAGCTATAAAAACCAAAATTTGAAAATAGGTTTTTTTTTAATTTTAAGCTAAAATATGTTTATCCAAAATCGGGTCTAATAAGCGAATTACTGCTGCTTTTTAAGGGATTCATTCCCCACTGAGTGAGAGAATAACTCGAACTCACGGAATACATAGATCCTTCGTAGGATTTTTAAAATATTTCAAATTGACACCACGTACGTCAAAATTTATTGTCAAAATTTTATAAACATTATTTCAATATTTTACCTACTCCCATTTTGTAATTGATGAATTACCGAACTGTTTTCACCAATCGTAAGCGACCCATTACGAATATATAGAGCATGTAACGGGTGATTTTTTTACATTTTGTTTTTTCAGTGTTCATATTTTTACACGGCACGTGTGATTCGTGACATGTATCAATGCTAAAAATGCTTGGTAAGGTTTGCCATCTCACCATGAATAGACTAAGGGTGCGTACATAGTGCACCGCTTCTCGCTTTATCGCTTTATCGCGGCGGGCGAGCGGGGAAAAAAAAGTAGTGGAAACTTATTGGGACGGTCATGGTGCGCCTGCTTACCTGCTTTAACCTGCTTAAACCGCTTCTACCCGCTTTAACCGGAATGAATTATTGTTTCTTTTTCTCGCTTGAACCGCTTACCGCTTAGCACGCATTGCCAGTTTATTGTAATCTTTTCAATGTGCACATCGTTCTTACTCTTTTTCTTAAATGGAAGCCGATAAAGACATTTTAATCTCCAAAGTATTTATGAAAAGTGCCATTTGGGACAAAAGGTCGAAGGACCATGCCAACCGCAACATTGTTGACAAAGCATGGAAGGAGGTAGCTGCTGAAATGGGCGTTGAAGACGGTAAGTGATACATATCAGTTTTTTTAAATTATTATTATTATTCGTTATTATTCATACATAACTCAAAGGATATTTTTCGAAGTATTTTGTAAATGTAGCTCGGATGCTTTCAGCTTGAGTAGCAGGCCTCCCTCTTCTCTCCCAACTAACTTCATGTCCTGCAATATGAACGTCCGATCGGTTTTGTTGCATTCCTTCTCTGTCAATTATTACATTGTGCAAAAGACAAATGCATTTTACAATTTTGTCAGCGAGTTTCACTGAAGTCTCTATTGACTTTGAAAGTATGCACCACTTGGAGTAGGTTATCCCGAATGCACATTCTACGGTCTTTCTTGCACGTGATAAACGGTCATTAAACATTCGCTTTGTGTCGGTCAATCCTTGACGTTTGTATGGTTTCATGAGATATGGAAGCAAAGGATATGCCTCATCTGCAAGGAAAACAAAGGGAGCTTCTATTTGGCTATGTGGCAACATTTCAGCCGCAGGTAACTTTATTAGCTCTTGTTGAATGAAATTAAATAAATCGGAAGCTAAATACGTTCCTCCATCGCTCTGTTTCCCATATCCTCCCACGTCAATAACAATGTATTTATAGTTAGCATCGACAAGGGCCTGAAGAACCAAGGAAAAATGCTGTTTATAATTGTAAAACATGGAACCAGAGTTTGCCGGACAAATTAAACGAACGTGTTTCCCGTCAAGGCAGCCAACCACATGTGGAAAATTCCAAACATTGTAGAAGTCAGTCGCATTTTTTTTTAGCGATGCAGCAGTTGGAATTGGCATGTGCAACGGGTATAGTTCATCCCATATAGCTTCCACTGTTTCCTTCACGATTTCACCTACAGTTGCATTCCCCATCCGAAAACTGAAGGCCAATGCTCTGAATGATAATCCAGTTGATAGGTACCTGAATTGTACGGATATAGAATGTAGTAATTATATATATATATATATATATATATATATATATATATATATATATATATATATATTTATATATACAAGGAAAAATGGATTTTTTATCGGGCTTGTCGGTGTTTGATGTTAAAAGTGTGCAAATGAATACGGGTGCAAGCCTGAGACATCTGTTTCAGGCTTGCACCCGTATTTATTTGCACACTTTAAACATCAAACAGACCGACAAGCCCGATTAAAAATCCATTTTTCCTTGTTTATTTCATGCGGTCGTTAATTTCCATCATTTATATATATATTTAGGAATTTATTTATTCCTTATTCAGGGAAATTATACTACAATTGAATTGAAAAATATTGTTGTAAAAAATGAAGAAATGTGCGTGTAGGTTAAATTTGGAAAAATAATTATAATTTACTTACATGTGAAATAGCTATTGAAATAAAAGTTGCAACATCGGGCGTAGGTTTGAATAGTTGCAACTTTCATTTAAATAGCTATTCCACTTGTAAGTGAATTATAATCATTTTTCCAAATTTAACCTACACGCACATTTTTCATTTTTTACAACAATATTTTTTAATTCAATTGTAGTGTAATTTCCCTGAATAAGGAATAAATAAATTCGGAAAGCTTGGTTTTATGATAAAGTAAATAGGACTTTTCTTGCCCCTTGGTCGAATCCCCGGAACGGAATAAGACTCCGAACATTCTCATTTAACTCCAACAAGTGACGACCGTTACTTCCCTTCGACATATATATGTGTATATATATAAGGGCTGGTCAAATTTTTTTGTGATGTTGGCCCCACCCTAGCAGTGTTCTATGTTTCGGTCTAATAATTCGGTCTACTTTCTTTAGATGGAGTTCTGCGTAAAAAGTGGAAATATCTGAGAGACCAATTCGCCGTAGAAATGGGAAAGTTACCTCCTTGTCGTTCAGGTGATCCTGGCGGTCATCGAGAATCCAAGTGGCCATATTTTAAGCCGCTCATGTTTTTAGTGGGCATCGTTAAGCCAAGAAGTTTATCGAGCAACTTGAAAAGTAGCAAAACTCATGATCGTCAGGAGAATGAGAATTTTGAAATGGTGGGTCACACAACTGTCAGTGGAACAGAACCTACGGAGGATGGCCAGGAAGTGGAAATACAAGCTTCTGACACTGAAAACTTAGCTGAGGATACACAACTGGATGAAACTGTGGGTATATCGAAAAAAAGAAAGCGAAACGAGCTAAATGCAAGATATAACCAACAAATGATAAACATCGAAAAAAAAAGGCATCTTTGTTAGAACGCGTCATACAAGAAGGCAAACGTGAGGATAATGATGATGCACTATTTTTTCGAAGCCTTTTGCCTTATGTAAGCAAAATACCCCAGCACTTGAAGTTGCGATTTAGAACTAGAGTTCAGCAAGTAGTTGACGAGTATGCTTACCCAGGTACCCAGGAGAGTCTATGCACTCCCAGTCCTTGTTCCAGTTATGGTGGCACCTCAGTAAACTCAAATAAACCCACCACACTTAATGATGATGTATTTGAGGCAATACGCAACGCCTCAAACGAAAGTGTTTGGTAAATTTTTACTTCATTTAGTTTACATTAGAAAAAGTATAACCTTAAAAATTTTCTGTATTGTCTGTTTAATAAAATAAGTTTTGAAAAAATTATATTTTTAATGCTTCCACCCCCTGTTCAAAATTATCGCCCCATTTCGTTTTTTTTGTGTAAATAAAGCAATCAAAACAAATTATACAAAATGACTTACCTCAGAGTTACCATAAGACGTTCTTCGGGAAGAATTTTGTGTTGATGAAAATTGCACCATCCTTTTTTTAGCCGGTATTCTATTTTCTTCAAAATGTAGTCGAACGTGTAATTATCCATTCGGAAGTATTCGTAAAATTTCTCGGGGTGCGCTTTTAGTTGAGGTATTAAAGTATGATATTCTCCTAATTCAACGCGAGTCCTATTTATTTCATGGACATTAGTCATCCTCTCTGGTACCATTTTATTAGAAATATTATCTGTTGTTAACAAAATACACATTAAATCTTCACGCGATAGCTCCATGATGCCAACTGAGGTACGCTCCCGCGAGCGGTGCACTATAACCACCACCAGCTAGAATCGCGCGGGTTCACCTCGCTGGTTGCCACTGCCGCGGTTTAAGCGGTTGAGCGAGAAGCGAGAAGCGGTGCACTATGTACGCACCCTAACAAACGAACAGCGCTTACAAATCATTGAATATATTATCAAAATTCGTGCTCTGTAAAAAATGTGTTTCGCAAATTACGTCCATTTTATGGTCGTCATAACCGACCCACCGAACGGGCTATTCAAGCTATTGTGACCAAATTTCGCGCCAGTTTCGCTTTATTGAACATTAATCCAGCAACCCTTATGCGGATAGTGTGCGTACCGAGGAGAACATTGCTGCTGTATCCGCCAGTGTTAACGAAGATCGCGATATGTCAATTCGTCACCGTTCTCAACAATTGGGCTTGTGTTATTCGGCCACTTCACAGTGGTCCAATGTCCAAAAAAACTGGCCAAAATATGAAGGTGTCGTTCAATTTCGATTAAACATTGGATTATGGGGGTTTTGAGATCGCTGATTTCAGATCTGAAATCAAATTTTTCAAAAACAAAATGGCGGATTCAAAACGGTGGACCACTTGTATGAAAAATTATAGTGTTCCAAATCGATTCATTCAGCATATGGTGGTTTTTGAGGCCGCTGATTCTACAACTGAAGTCAAATGTTTCAAAAACAAAATGGTGGATCCAAAATGGCAGACCATTTATATGAAACATGAAAGGATTCCAACGAAATTTAGGATATGGTGGTTTCTGAGGCCGCTGATTCCAAAACTATAGTCATTTTTTTTTAAATAAAAATGGCTGATTCAATATGGCGGACCACTTGTTGGAAAAACGATGAGGTTCCAACGAAATTCAATACTTGGTGGTTTTTGAGGTCGTTTCTTCTGAATTTGAAGTCAAATAATTCCATAGTTTCATAGCACTGTATGATGTATTTTTTTCACTATTTGCTGATCTGTGGATGGGTAATGCGAAGCTTTCATAGTTTCTAGTATTATAACTGTGAGCATTTTTAAATTCTATGAAGTTACCTTTATTATTATAATTAAATATAAGCGTTTCATATACAAGGTGTCAATTTGAAAACTTTCAATGCGAATATCTCTGAAAATAAAGGAGTTAGAAAAGCGCAATTTGGTACAAATGTTATACAGGTAGGGGGAACTAGAACCACTATATTTTGGTTATGGGTCCCATTCACCCCAACCCCAAAATTTTAAATGGCATCACCCCTTTTGTGATCCCTTAAATTAAACGTTTTTTTGAGTAGTATTCGACAGTACAAGAATGTTTTTAAAATTTAATACAGGGCCGAACAAAAAGTATAATTAAAATAAAATAAACTCTGATTTTATGAATTGCTATTTTATTTAATTAGATTCTATAATGCATTCCATTTTGGGCTACAAAAAAGGATAATAATTTTTTTTCTCCAAATACTCGAAGCAGTGGGTCAGGTTTCAGCAAATAACAATCACCTATTGCAGTTAGGTGTGTTAGATTGTACGTCAAATTCAAAAACGATCGAAGTGAAATAATTTCAGACGAATTCACTATTTAATTTTCTGTTTTATCCGGTATTAGACATGGTTTACAGTATGGCTGAAAGAATTGCGATTACCTGACTGAAATAGGTGATTGTTATTTGTTGAAACCTGACCCACTGTTTTGAGTATTTGGAGCAAAAAAATGTATTATCCTTTTTTGTAGCCCAAAATGGAATGAATTATAAGAATCCAATTAAATAAAATAGCAATTCATAGAAACAGAATTTATTTTATTTTAATTATACTTTTTGTTCGGCCCTGTATTAAATTAAAAAAAAAAAATCTTGTGCTGGTGAATACTACTCAAAAAAACGTTTAATTTAAGGAATCCCAAAAGGGGTGATTCCATTTAAAATTTTGGGGTTGGGGTGAATGGGGCCCAAGGGGTCACTCACCCTATAACCAAAATATGGTGGTTCTAGTTCCCCCTACCTGTATAACATTTGTATCAAATTGCGTTTTTCTAACTCTTTTATTTTCGCAGATATTCGCATTGAAAGTTTTCAAATTGACACCCTGTATATTCAGTGCAGTGAATGTTAATATGTTCATACTTTTAAATACACCCCGACATGATTCCCTATAATTTAAATTTGCGATTAGTCGGATTGCTTGTTTTTGGCATAAAAATACTTTATCACAATTTACACTGTTTCCTCATTTTACTCTCAAAGACTCCCTCTTTGGGAGTATATTAACTGAAGTATATTTTGACTTACAATTTTTTTCATGGATCTGATAATATAGCAAGTTGTATTTAGTTTAGATTCAATATATTGTACATGTTGTTTCCAATTTAATTCGCTGTCCACGATCATACCTAGTAATTTAGAGCTCTCTGTTACTACGATTTCGACACCCCCCCAATTCTATTTTACTTGGAGTATCAAAAGTTGCATTTTTCGTTTTAAACATCATTACATTAGTTTTGTTATTATTTAAAAGGAATTTATTTTCTGTAAACCATGCTTGCAAAAGACTGTATATTTGTTGTTCCTTGAAAATAACATCATTTATGTTTCTACCGCTAACTAGACTTGTCGTATCATCCGCATAACTTTCTAGAAGACATTCGGCTTGGTTTACAGTACTGAATAAGTCATTCATATAGATAATAAACAGTAGTGGTCCAAGAATACTTCCTTATGGAATTTCTGCCTTTATTTGTAAGGGTTGTGATTTTGTGATCCCAATTTTAACTAATTGGAAACGATTGGTGAGATATGATTTTATAAGATCGTGAGAATTTCCTCTTATTCCATATCTATATATCTTTTTGAGCAGTATACAATGGTCGATACTGTCAAAAGCTTTTGTTAGATATAAGTACGTTGCCAGGGGTATCTCTTTATTCTCCAAACAACGAGTTACTTCGGTTACAAAATTAAATATTGCTGTGTTTATACCTTTACCCGACATAAAACCGTGCTGCATAGGATGGAAAAGTTTGCATTTATCGAAGAAAGATGTTATTCTATTTGCTATAATCTTTTCAAGAACTTTTGAGAACGTACTTAGAAGGCTTATCGGCCGATAATTTGCGGATCACCTTTTTTGAAGACAGGAACGATAATAGCAGTTTTTTTAATATTTGGGAACATGCCGGAAGATAAGCTTAGATTTATTAAATGAGTTAACGGCTTAATTAGTTCCTCTATAACAAATTTTAACATTTTAGTGCTGATTTCATCGGGCCCACTACTGTTTTTGCTGTTGAGTTTAGTGACAAAGTTATAAATTTCTGTTGTTGATGTAGGACGAATATAAATACTTTCTGAATTTGGCCTGATTTTTTCATCATTATATTCATAATTATTTACATTCTCCACTTTATTATAAATAAATAATAAGAATTTAATTCATTTACAATTTTTTGTTCATTTCCCAGAGGCAGGGTTTCATTTTTACTATTTTTGTTTACTATTAAATTGTTTATTATATTCCATAATGTTTTACTTATCATTATCACTATTCACGATTTTATTTTCAATTTGGGTTTTTCTTTGCTTGTGCAAAAGATTATTGTAAATATTATTTTGAGTATTGAACATATCTCTGTAATCAGGATTAACTTTTGCAATTACAGATAGGATATCTAATGCCTCCTTACATTGATCTAATTCTGTAGAATGTACAGAGATGGGTCTCTTAGAAGTAGTATTTACTTTTTTATAAGGAAAACATCTGTTAAATAATTCCGATATAATAGAAATAAACAATTCCCAACCATCATCAACATTACTTAATGAATATATATTCGTCCAATCTATCTGACTTCAAGATATTTTGAAGTTTTGCATATTTTCCAGGCTATATATACGAATGCGCTTATATTTATTATTTACATTTTTTCTATTGTAAGCAAAGGATATTTTTTGTGCGCAATGGTCAGATAAATATGAATCGAAAACAATGGACATATATTCAATACTCAAGTTTGTTAAAATATTGTCAATAATTGTGCTAGAATGCTTTGAATATCTTATAAATTCATCAATAGTTATCTTCACATTGTAGCTTGCAAGTAAGTTAATAAACATTGTTTTAAAAGGATTATCCCTACTTAAATCTATGTTAAAATCACCCACTACAAAGAATGTTGCTTTTGAGTTAAAAAGTAATATCATGAGTTTGTCCAATTTTTCACTAAATGCGTTTATATCAGCGTCCGGTGGCCTATATATTACTACACAAATATAATTATCAAGTTTTAATGACCAGTCAATGGCTGCTACTTCAAATAGTCCTTTTTATAAGTGTTCATTTATGTTATTTCTTACGTTGCACTGAAATGAAAGTTTAACATAAAGCGCAGATCCTCCATATGCCGTTTGTTTCTTTCCTCGTTTTTTTTTCCTGGAAAAACTAGTGATGAGCTTAAAGCCTTGAATCATATTTGTTTCCAGATTTTCCGCTGTCTGCTAGTGTTCGGTTAGTGCCAGGATGATTTTCCAGCATTTTATCTATGAGTATAGTTTTTTTTGTTAATTGATCTGACGTTGTTATGGATTATGCTCATGCAATTTTCGTGTTTTCGATTGTGGTCCTCTAATTTTTGAGCTGATCCCGTTTTTTTTTTAGATGGAATAAAAAACGGCTTATTGCAACATTTTTCGGCCATGCATTAGCTTCTAACATTTTTTCGGCATAATTGCTTGGTACCGAAACTTTATAAGAAGCATACTCACTCGGATATTTGGAATTCATCTTTTCGCACTTTGCTCCGTTTATTCCCATAGTCATATTTAAGTATTGCATTAGTTGTTGGCTAGTTGTATTTGCCTCTAAGTGGTATACATGATAGTGGAAATATTTAATAGAACCCTTGAGTGAACTATCTTCTACTGTTCCGTATACACGTGTTGTTCTTCTTTTCATTCTATTTTCTACGGTTGACCATATTTCACTACCGTGGGATTTTTCTTTCAAATTTTCTTCGTTTACCACTTCCTGCTGTTGTTTTGTTAAGTGTTGCGAAGTCCTTATTGGCTTTGGCGTCCCGGATTCAGTTGCTTGGGTGTTGACATGTTTGCCTATGTTCGTTGCACTAGCATAGGTTACTGCATTTGGAGTTGAATTGGTAGGCGAAATTTTACATTCATCTACAATATAGGTGGCTGGTTACTTACAGATGTCTGTAAATTTGTTCTTTTGTTTACATTTCTTCCCAAATTTTCGATTTTTGTGGTTAATCCATTTATTATAAATTTTTTATTTTTAAGGTCCTCACCTTGTTTATCCAGGGTATCTTTTAGTTCTTTAATTTCCCTTTTTAACATTAATAGTACCTGTAGGCTTATTTTCTGAATTCCGTTTTTTTCACATTTATTGCAGGCGGCGACTCTAAACTTCTCCTCAGATTTAAGGCACTGCTCGTGGAAATGAGAATCGCACACGATGCACTGGCTCTCTTCGACAATCATGGCTTCTTTGCACCCTTCACATACACAACCATCACTCTTTATAGTTACATTTGAGCAATTTAAATCACTTTCCGAGACCGACCGTACTATGTTTACGTTCGCCATCTTTACTTAACACTTCTTAATTCGCTTATTTTCATAAAAAGTAGAGCCGGCAATGCCGACATCCGCTTATGTCACTTTTGACACAAGGAATTCATTAAAACTTGCTTGTTCCAATTTTGTGTCAATTCTGTTTTCCTCGATTTATCGGTTTGCATTAGCTCCCGCTTGTCAAAATAGACTTCTCTCAACACTGTTTACTCATAATCTGTTTTACCTAGCAAATACATCTCTAAATAAATTCCGCTCTATCATTATTACTCTTCTACTCTGACCCAACCCATATAATTAGTCAGGCTGTCAGCTGTACATTTCTTTTAAATGGCTCTTGATGGCCTATCAGGCATGATACAACATTTTTGCATCGACATTTATTATTCAGAATTTTAGAAAGAATATCACCACGTGTAAATTATCCGGCAATTTATACACACCCGATATAATGGCATTTATTCAATTTTTCTTTGAATATAGTAATTTTATCGTAATTTGATTAAAAAAAATGTCATGCATAACAATGACACTGTTGAAAATCTCCACGCACGTGCATACATTAAATTAGTAATAATCATAAACAGACACGTTTTCATCGCGTTCGACAGTTGCGCTATTATTTTCTATATCAACATTAAATTGGTTAAATGTAGGATTGAAAAGTTCCTAAACTTCGGGCAGACATGGTTTGCTGTCTTTAGATTTATAATTTTGTAAGCTTGAGATGAGGGAATCTTAAGGTGTGAGAAGACGGTAATAAGCATTATCTTCTTATGTGAGTATTTTCGAGAAAAGCTTTCACGATAACGACTAATGTCTTTGTTCCGGGCTTCTTGTGTATCCGCAGATGACTGTCTAATTGGTATTGTCCTGCAGAACAAGCCTGCCACTTTTTTTTCGGTTCCGTCATCGCCGCATTTGTAGGCTAATTGTAAGTGAAGCAACCATATCGACGCGCGCCGCTCAACAAAATGTCTCCCCAGAGCCAAGGTCGCAGCTCGTTGCAAGAAATGTTTGACGATTTATATTTGTTATAGTAATATCTTGGCTGTAAAATGTAAACCAGCGCGGGATCTCGCGGGTTGATAACTATTTTTATGCTTTTCGCAAGATAAATCTATCCGAGATTATATTATATAATATATATCGGGTGACCCAGCGATCTGTAAAAGCCTCATAACTTATTTGCTATTTGAGATATCGACAGGGTGTCCCAATATACATAACAGAACAAAGTTATGTTTTTTTAAATAGAACACCCTATATTTTATACTTTATTTTCAACCCTCTTGAGAAGCTGATAAAAATAGTATAAGATAGTGTGGGTCTATTATGGACGGTTGGTTAGTAATGGGCAAATTTGTGGCAAAAATATGTACACATTGAAAACATTGCAGAAGCGTTCCTAGCAAAGATAGCATCATTATTTATACACTAGAAAAATTTTCACATCATAAGGAATAATACACATCGGCTTTGGTTCTCTTTTATTCATAGTGCTATACAGGGTGTCAACATACGCAAAACAATGGATAACTATTTTTTTCAAATGGAATACCCTATATAAGTTGCCACCAATCTATGGCATTTTTAATAAGCTTTCCAATGATATACAGTTTGTATAACAAAATATTATGAATTCTTGAGATTTATCAATAAAAACATATTTGTTTTGTGACCTTGATTTTTGGATTTTCAGCCAAAATTGTCTATTTTCAGGAAAAATTATAAGAGACCAAAGTTGTAGAGCGGAAAATTTTCGATGGATATAGATCTTTCAACTTTTCCAATAATGCGTGCATTGCCCGCCATAGGGCGCAAAATCGTGACCGTGTATGCATTTTAGCGTTTTCTTTTCAATTTTTTTATTAATAAATTGCACTATACTTTATTTTCCGCACCCTCTAGCGGAAAAACGGGAAATTATAGGGAAATATCGATTGAAAATGTTCAGCTCTACAACTCTTAATAGTAGCAATTTTTGCCAAAAATGCATAGTTTTCCCTAAAAATGCAAATTGAAAATGTATATATCAATTTTTGCGTTTTCAATGTGTTTTTCAATTTTTAGCGAAAACTATGCATTTTGGGCAAAAATTGCTCTTTTTAAGAGTTGTAGAGCGGAATATTTTCAATCGATATAGGTTATTTAAATAAATCTATAATTACCCGTTTTTCTGCTAGAGGACGTGGAAAATAAGGTATAGTGCAATTAATTAACAAAAAATTTGAGAAAAACGCTAAAATGCATATACGGTTACGATTTTGCGCACTCTGGCGGGCAATTCACGCATTATTGGAAAAGTCTAAATATCTATATCGATCGAAAATTTTCCGCTCTACAACTTTGGTCTCTTATTATTTTTTCACAAAATGCATAGTTTTGGCTGAAAATCCAAAAATGAGCAAGAGGTGACAAAAGAAAAATGTTTTTATGGATAAATCTTAAGAATCGTTAATATTTCATTATACAAATTGTACATCATTGGAAAGCTTATTAAAAATTCCATGCATTGGTGGCAAGATATATAGGGTGTTCCATTTGAAAAAAAATAGTTATCCATTATTTTGCGTATGTTGACACCCTGTATAGCAGTATAAACAAAAAAGAACTAAAGCCTATTTTTATTATTCTTCATGATGTGGAAAATTCTTTAGTGTATAAAAAACGGCGCTAGCATTGCTAGGAGCGCTTCTGCAACTTTTTGAATGTCTCCTTGTTTTTGCCAGAAATTTGCCCATAACTAACCAATCGTCCATAATAGACCCATATTATCTTATACTATTTTTATCAGCTTCTCAAGAGGGTTGAAAATAAAGTATAAAATATAGGGTGTTCCATTTAAAAAAAACATAACTTTGGTCTGTTATGTATATTGGGACACCCTGTACAAAAACATACATATTTTTAAAATATGTAGAATAAGTGTCGACACCAGTTCAGGAAAACTAGAAGTCGATATCTCAAATAGCAATTCAGTTATGGGGCTTTTACAGATACGTGGGTCACCCGGTATGTGGAATATTTTTGTGTATGATTTCAGTAGAAATATTCTACATACCTTCAGAATCACATTCCATCAAACCGATTTGAAATGTACACTCGATTAATTAACTATACGTACTTAACACTAGTCGAATATTTCGGTCACAAGACCTCGGTATGAAACCATATAAAGGCGGCGCTTCACATGCTGCATTCGCCGAATGCCGAATGTTTGCCATTCGCCGAGTATAAACTAGAGTGTTTGCCAAATAGCGAGCACACTAGTACACACATGCGTATTTTGGCGAGCACCGTTCGATTTTGGGAACGGCGAATATTCGCTGAAACATCGACGGCCGTTAACCTGATTAATAATAAAATTAAAATTAATATTAATATTAAAATGGATATTGAATCTGAAATTATAATTAGTGCAGCTGCTTTTACAGTTTTAAGTTGTGGTTTTAAGTTACTGGAAAAAGAAGAAAAAAAAAGAAGCCTAGAAGAAGAAGGTGGTGGGTGGCATCATTTAATCAAAGCAGGAAAATGTAAGTATTAACAGCTATTATAAATAAATAAAAATGTCTTAATTTATTAATCGGTATTATCTACAGATACAATGGAACACACTTATTGGCAGATTTATTAAAGGAACCGTCTGGGAAATTTGAAAATTTCTGTAGAATGTCATTTAATTAAATAAATTTTGTTTACCTCTGAATTTATTGTTTCCCTTGGTTCATCTTTGTCCCTAAGAAAGTTTTTTTCATAAGCAAACCAGGTAGGCTTGTACAATTCATCGACACCCGCACCACTCCTAATACTATCTTTTACTATTTTATGGCAACTTCTAAATGATGCCATTAAAGAGTCTTTTTTCTTTTTCAAATCAGAGATTGAATATTTTTCTTTTAATTTAATTTGTATTCTTTTCCAGGCATCGAAAACTTCGTTACGATTTTTATGATTTTTTAGTGACGCATTCCAAATCACCGGTTCTTGCTCAAAATTCTCCAAAAAATTCAACACAGTATCATTAGACCAGTCCATCATAAGAAAGAAAAAACTGCAACTAAAATACCTAAGTAAATATAACAATAATTAGTCACATAAAAACCCATCAGTTATAATAAATAAATAAAATAAATTTAATAAAGATGAAAAATAGCCTGCATATATGAATGTTACTCTACAAAGTTTTATCAAGACCAAAATCAAATAACTTATTAAAACGACTATTTTATAAAAGAAAGTTGCATTTTATAAAGAGTAGTACTAGTATTGTAACATGTAACCAGTATTATAATAGTATTACTATTTATAACATGCAAATTTCTTTTGTTTAAGGTGTTACACCACTGTAGAATTTTGAAAACATGGAAAAAATATTTTTTGCCTAAAAGGTGTTTTAAGATCTTAAAAATGGTATACCAAAAGATGGAAGGCGGCAAAAATGTTTAAATGTCAACATTTTCAATTCTGCCGCAACGCTCTCAGGTATGACCCGAGTGCCTTTTGTGATCCCTGAGCGTTTTTGGAATATGGAGTAACGGCAGTCGATAGAAAAGGGACTGTCCCCCGGAGAGTCCAGAATGTTAAGAATTTACCTGGATGACTATAGGGATCAGTATTAGTGATATGATTTTACAGTACTTAAAACTTTAAACGCGTTTTTCTCGAAACCACTTTTTTTTAACTGGCCGGAAACATAACTCGAACAAATCTTCACCGATCGATCTGAACAATATAACAGTATATTCAAAATTGCTTTCTTCATCGACGTATGTAGGTTTTTTTTATATTTCATAGTTATTTTTTCATAAACAATTTTGTGTCGATTTTCTTCATGACATTTTATACTTTTCTTTAAAGGTGCACCATTTCGCGAAAAATCAAAATATCGAAAAAATCCTACGTACGTCTCTTGCTGTTGTATAAAATCGAAAAACTTTGGTTTTTTGTTCCCGGTCAAAAATTGCGGGAGTTAGGTTTCCGGCCCCTACAAAAAACAGCGACAACGGAGAAATGCTGCGCAGCCGCCATTTTGTCATGAACGAAGTTGAAAAAATATATTTTGTATTTCATTACTAGGATTATAAATCCCATTTTACAGAATTTCGATTGATCTCTTTACTGCGCAAAAAAAATCCCGAAATATGTCTATTTTTTCGTGCTCTACAGTGGTGTAAACCCTTAATTCAATATCCGGCGTAGCATTAACCGGGGAAGTACCTGTTTCAAGTTATGTGGTATTGTTTGTAAGATTTTATTTTATATATTTGCTAACGGGTTCAATATTCATATTTTTTAGCATATTCTTTGTCTTTATTAAACAACAATAATTAAAATGTGAAAACTTGGAGAATTATCGCCGCAAAATATTACATTAAAAATTTGATTTGTAACATAAATAAATTTTTAACTTAAAATATAAATATGTACATTATGATATAAAAATAAATTAGTATAATTTCGAGTTACTCCTGGAAGATTTTTATAGTTGATAATAAATAATATATGTATTTTTAACAAATAGGAGTATAAAATACGAATACGTACCTCAAAAATATGTGGGCTATATAAACACAAGCACTCCGAATGTGTGAACCTGGTTAAATTTATTACTAGGCGAATATTCGTTCCCTTTGACTCAGGCCCAAAGACCGACACGAGGTGGGAAAAGGCGAATACCGAACAATCGCCACGAGCAATCCATCCCAGAGCCCTGCAAGAGCAGGTTTTTGAAAGCCCAGCCCGGCCCGGCCCGGCCTGATATTGCAAATTTTAGGCCCGTCCCGGGCCATTTCGAAAAAAAAAGTTTAATGAAATATTATTCTTAATTAATATGACCTTGTTTACGAACGCGCGACAACTACCTAATAATCCATATCAGGCTAGCACCCCGTATTTCGTCCATCAGGTTCAATCGCCCTCCAAAAATATTCTTAGTAACAATTCATACCCAGTCTGCAATGCGTCTGTGTCCCATAAAATTCTTTAATCAAGTAGATTATATTTTGACAATAACTTTGGCGTAAATAAATAAATTGTGTAGAAGGTGAATCTGATCAATATTATTATTTAATTAATATTCTTCTTGTAGCTTAGCTCAGAGCCTACCGATGAATAATCTAAACTGGACAGGACAAGGCATGGCTATTTCTAATCTTATTTAATTATATTTCGGATTGGGTTTTTCTCTAGTGACATTAATTCAATTGTAAAGAATACATGGATCATTTAATACATTCAATATTTTTTTATGAATAATTTAAATTCAAATCATCTAAAACTCTTATTATTACATTAATGGTTCAAAAATTATTTTTGATTACATTAATTCATTAATTCGGGGAGTTACCAAATTACATGAACGGAAAAATTAATTTATGAAAAAATAAATAAAGCTTTATGTAAA
The DNA here is from genome assembly GCA_910593695.2 of Ocypus olens. Classification (NCBI taxonomy): domain Eukaryota; kingdom Metazoa; phylum Arthropoda; class Insecta; order Coleoptera; family Staphylinidae; genus Ocypus; species Ocypus olens. The sequence continues at coordinate 40,467,079 of OU343060.1, forward strand.
TACAGTATTTAACTTACCTTTCCCTATGTCAAAATACATTCAAAAGTGTGATTTTAAGGTTTTTACAAAAATATAAATCAAACACATTAACAAAACATTTAATAAAGATTAAAAAAATGTAATACAAAAAATTATTTTAAATTACTATGCAAAAATAATAAGTTATCAACAATGTCGGGGTGCAAAGATGAGGTTCTGTCATTAATTAAGCGGCCACTTGTAACTGAAGGCTCGTTCACTGCTTGCACTTGATGCAGGTATACAAAATATAGATTGGGCAATTTCACTTAATGCCGGCAATTCGTCGCAGTGATTATTCCACCATAACAATAAATCGTCACACGACGTGTTTATTTTAGAGATAGCTAGATATATGTCGATTTCATCTTTCGGTAAAACTTCTTCAGGGGTATCTTCGAATAGTTCGAATTCCTCAAATTTTCTAATTTTATTTGGTGGTTCAATATTGTAGGGTAATGTGTCGGAGGTATGACGAAGTAATAAATGTCTTATGTCCTCAATAGTTTTTTTGCGTTCTGTCTCATTCAACATTCGCAATTGTCGAAATTTAGGACATAGGAATGTCGCCATTTTATGAATACTTTTTATGGCCATTTTTTCATTTATTAATACACTCGCCTTGTTTTTAAGTTTTGCTATTATACCATCATTTTTTCTAACTCCGGAATCAATTGGTCTATCCATTTCTTGTTGCAGTTTACATTTCCACAATAATACATAAGGAATTGTAATGGATTTTTCAGCTTCCAATTGTAAGGTGGCGTCATGGTATTAATAACATGAGCATTGCAATTATACCTCTCGTTGTTCTCTAAAGCCTTGACAATATTTGCTCCTTGATCACTAACAAATTTTAATTTATTGAAGTGAAATGTTGTCATGCCTATTTTATTGAACATTCTCAATAGTTCTTTGCGTATATTTAACCCTGTTTTTTGTCTTCCAAAAAATGACACGTGAATAATATTCTGGAATATAAATTCCATCCTTTAAAATAATGGACTGATAGGCACACATATTCTCGCTTTTTGTAATCGTCTGTCCACAGATCCGTAGTTGCTGCACATCGAGATTCATCAATTACTTCCGGTATTAATTCTTTTTTTTAAATTTCAGCCATTTCAGTAACTCTTCGCGATACTGTTGTGGGATGTGGAAGAAGGTCGATCGCATTGATGTACCCGTACTGGGTTCCAACGGAAATAAGATGTTGTGTAAAATTTATGAAACCATCTCCTTTTATTAAATTGAATGGCCTGATGTCTTTTGCACACAGTTTTACACACGCATTTGTTGTTTCCGATTTCACTTTTAACGGAATGGTTGAAGTGGGTTTCAAATAAGCGGTAATTTTACTTGCCTGTGCCGTTTGTTTGCTGCATATTTCTGAATGTCGCCTTAAGTGCGATGTACCACATTTTCCCGAAGAAGCATATGAAAATAACTCCTCGCATTTTTTGCACTTCACAAAATTTACTGTTGAATTATTAGAGTCCACTATTAAATAAAAACTTTTCCAAATGTCACTTTTCCCGTTAATATTATCCACAGTTTTATAAATGTTTTTTGCTAGTTTTGACTTTACAGCAATTTTGGTTTCCATGATGTATTCAACACGAAAAGTTCACAAACCAATATGTTTACTGCACTGTAGTTTATAGCTTAATGAAAATATAAAAGTGTAGATAATATCTAATTGTGCTGAAAATGCTGCCGTTACCAGGATATGTTTATTTATTTTTATTAGAAGTGCACTTCATCAACACACATAAAACGCACGCCCGAGTTTACTATGTATATTTGGTTTAGTGAAATAAGTCGGGTCGACAAAAATTATGGAAACTTTAAATTTATTTGTATAAATAATTAATTCCTTTAGAACTACATCGAACGTCTACAATTATTTTGTAATATTATTCTTTAATTAACGTTAAAATTTGAGAGGAGGATATGGAAAGTTTATTATCTCATGATTAAATAGTTGTGGCTGGTGATAGTTGTTGAAAGTCCATGTTCACTTTGATATTGGTAAATAATATACAATAATATTTGCAAATATTTATTGTCTAAGTTCGCGACAATTGTTTCGCCACACTGTGGCTTTTTCAGGCAAAGAATCCACTTTGACAAATATTGAAAAAAACTAGAGATAAGGCGGCTTGTATATAACAAAAAACTGTTGACACGTCAGCAGCCGCCAGTGCGATGCGGATCACAAGAATATTTTCTAATCTTTCGATTGCTTTTGTTTTGATGATCCGAATTTATTGCTAATAATTTCGAATTTTATTGTATTTCTCATAAAAATATTGAATTAATTAAATAAATTACTGGGCCCAAGTACGCATTACCATTGTTATGATTAATTGAATTTATCATGTTGATAAAAAAAACTTTTGCATTATATTTTCATTGCTTTTTTTTAATCTACTTTCTTGACTATTATAAAATTCAATTCAACCAAGCCCGGCCCGGCCCGGCCCGGTCAAAATTCACCATCATTAGGCCCGGCCGGCCCGAAGATTAAAAAGTACAGCCCGGCCCGGCCCGGCCCGACGTCGGGCTGGACCGGGCTTTCCGGGCCGGGCCAAAGCCCGGCCCTTGCAGGCCTCTGATCCATCTACACTACTCGGCATTCGGCAAGTAGTTGCTCGGCATTCGGCGAATGCCGCATGTGAAGCGCCGCCTTAAAATACAGCTGCTGCAAGAACTTAAGCCGGGTGTCCTACCACAACGTCATTTGTTTGCTGAATGGGCCTTAGAAAAGTTGGATGAAGATCCACTTTTTTATCGAAAAATTATATTTAGCGACGAAGCTCATTTTTGGCTCAATTGGTACGTCAACAAACAGAATTGCCGAATTTGATCTAACGAGCAACCAGAAGCAGTTCAAGAGCTGCCAATGCACCCTGCAAAATGCACTGTTTGGTGCGTTTTTTTTTTATAATGAAAATCGCAGCATTACTGTCAATGGAGTAAGGTACCGTGTGATGCTTACCGACTTTTTTTACCCACACTGGAAGAATTGGACTTGGTTAACATGTGGTATCAACAGGACGGTGCCACATGCCATACGGCACGCGATACCATGAACTAATTGAGAGGCGAGTTTGGTAAGCAATTAATCTCATGTTTTGGAGCAGTCCATTGGCCGCCAAGATCATGCGATCTGACCCCACTGGACTCTCCCGTGTACAGGAACAAGCCAGCCACAATTGCAGCGCTGGAAGACAACATTACAGCTGCCGTTGGTGAGATACCAGCCGAAATGCTGGAAAAAGTATGCCAAAATTGGAGTTTACGGATGGACCACCTCAGGCGTAGCCGCGGGCAACATTTACATGAAAGAATATTTAAAAAGTAAACGGCAGACATTGATGTATCGCTCCAAATAAATATTTTATATTATTGAAAATTTTCTGCTTTTTTCTTAATTTTTAAAAACCAAACGCTTAAAAAATCACCCGTTATAAATGTTAAATGTTGTACATAAATTTGTAACATGTACTATAAGTATTATACAGAGAGGATTTTTTATCAGTAAACATTTCCGTGGTTTTAGCATATATGGTGGAGTTTCGAAGTATGTGAAAATCAACGGGACAACCCGGAAACTTGTTCGTATAGATAAAAAACTAATAACTGTAAATTTTGAGCCATATCGAACATTGCGTAACCGGGCCCTAGCCCTCTAAAATTTGAAAAAGTAGGTTTTTTTATTTTTGTTTATTTTGGTCCACCCTAATGGTGAAATTATATATTGTGTCGACAGAGGAGGTTAATACGAATCCAAAATGAATTTATTTGTTGAAATCGGACTAAAATTGATGGAGTTATGATTTTTTGGTTACATCATACTTGTATATTTCGATATTTCGTGTTTTTTAGATATTACCAATTAATGCATTTTTATTAAAATCCCTTGTGATACTCTTCAAAGCTTGATAATAAAAACTTCATTTGTTCCTTGTCATTGGTTAATAGAGTATTACATTCTTCGATTAATTTGACTTTTCATTCTAAAATGTCATTTACAACAATAATTTTGTTAAGAATCTCACTGCCGGAAATATAATCCTGACATTGGGGCCAAATGGTGGGTTCAAATTTCATAGCCCGCACTGATGAATAATATGTAATAATAATTAAATCGTTTACATTGTGACCTAATCCTTCAGTGACGGTAATCAGAAGTTGAACGGCATTTATATCACTTATTTTACACTTGTCTAAAGCAGACGAGATTCTTTTATTGATAAATGCAATTTTTCCTCGTTATGGTTGCGATTTTATGTCCTGATCTAGATTTGAGCTAGGATTAATATTCAAATCGGCTGGACTGTTATTACCATTTTCAATTGAATCGCTGGCTTCTTGTTTCCATTGAGACAGAAGTGGACGAGACTGCCTTTTCTTGATCAGATTTTCTCTTCCATCTCTACTTCAAACCACTTCAAACGTCACTTTCCACTTGCGCTGCGAAACTTTCAATGCCATTGATTGATCCTTATCTTCCATTCGCTCTCTGCATTAATAGAAATGGTTTGTATTCTTCAATTATCATTGTTTGCAATGCATTTTCAGAAGCAAAATCGAACAAATCGTTGAAACTTTTAACAAATTATTTTTCTTTATTTATATGTGCTGCAGTTTCTTAAGAAGAGTGCTTATTAAGATTTTGCCATTCTTTATGCTATAACTACATTTTATCGATGCAACGTTGTTTGCGTTGAATCGGAATATGAGCCTTTGATCAACAGACAATGCTTCCATAACTAGCGTTTGACTGAAGCGTAAATTCATTTTAAGTACTCGCTGATTGGAGAAAAACAAAGATAACACTTGCTTCCCAGATGGTGGTTTTGAGCAAAGTATTTGGCTATGCGGTATTCTGATCAAATAAATTGCATCTGCAAATATGGTTCTTCCACTTATTTTGAAAGCAACTTTATTATAAAATGCCGCCGAAACCATCAAACCTGACTAACCAGGTGTTAATCTGCGCCACAGGCCGCAAGAAAATGATCCACTCCATTACGCACATAAGGGAATGCACGGATTCTCTCTTGCGAGCTGTGGCGCAGATTAAAAGCTCTCCATCAAACTAATATTACCAAATGTCAAAAGATAAAAATAGGGTGGGGTTACCAATTGAAGTCTGGTTCATGTCTTTCTTATAATGTAATTTCAATTTCAATGCATAGAGGGGCATTAAAAAATTTATGACTTCGTCAATTTTAGTCCAATTTCAACAAATAAACACTTTTTGGATACATGTTAACGTCCTCTATCCACAAAATATATATTGTGGGCATTAGGGTAAACGGTTTAATATTAGGATGAACCAAAATGAAAAAAAATAAATAAAAAAACGACTTTTTCAAATTTTAGAGGGCTAGGGCCAGGTTACGCAATGTTCGATATGGCTCAAAATTTACAGTTATTAGTTTTTTAACTATACGAACAAGTTTCCGGGTTGTCCCGTTGATTTTCACATACTTCGAAAATAAGAACCACTCTAATGTATACCGATAGAATACGTGAGTCAAAAGCATTGAACCGATTGTTTTATATTGTGTTATAGGCAAATAAACACACACATGTCAAATCAGTCAATTGTGTTAAATGTCAAATTGTGTGGAATATTTAAAAATGTATACAAATGAAGAAAGAATCGAATTCGTAACAATGTATTACAATTCCAACAGTATTAGAGGAGTACGAGACCTTTTTTCAACGAAGTATCCCGAACGGCCGATTCCTTCCATTAGGACTATTAAAAAAACAATTAGAAGATTTTCTTCGGAAGAGTGCATCACGCGTTCTCATAAAAGACGCAACAGAAGAAGTCATGTGTTAACTGAGGATGTTAAATTAAATATTTTGTGTTTTTTCGAGGAAAATCCAACAGCCTCGTCACAAGTAATTGCCAATTTTTTTTAAATACCGAAAAGCTCTGTACAGAAAACATTGAAAGAATTTAAATACAAACCTTATAAATTTGGAAACCATCAACAATTATTTGAAGAAGATAAGGAGAAAAGAACAGAGATATGTGAAACATTATTTAATCTCATCAATAGTTAAGAATCCATTTTACAAAAAATACTTTTTACGGATGAATCAACTTTCACTTTAAATGGTGAAGTAAATTCCCAAAATTTCAGGTATTGTTCTTATTTTTTCAATATTTTATCCTACTAACTTTCTTCTTCATCGCTCCTTAGATATTGGTCCCATTCTAACCATCATGTACACACTTTAACGCGTGCACAGTACAAGCAAAAAGTTAATGTGTGGATTGGACTGATTGGGACAAAAATTATCGGTCCGTATTTTAACCTTACATGGAACACATTCTTGGAAATGCTAAGGAATATAATTGTTTCAGACCTCGAACGGTTAAATATTCCACTACCGTGGATTCAATTGGATGGAGCCCCTCCGCAGTACACAATGGCTGTTAGAAACTTTTTGAATGAAAAGTTTCCAGGTCGTACGGTCCTATACCTTGGGCACCACGGTCTGCAGATTTGTCACCGAATGATTTTTTCCTTTGGAGACATTTAAAATCTTGTGTTTATGACAATATTCAAATGGCAATGTCGAAGAGTTAAAAAATCGCATAACCAATAAATGCAATGAACTGAACCCTGATTTTATTCGAAACGCGGTGTATGGTTTTCGCGATCGTTTGAGTTATTGTCTTGCAGTGTGTGGTGTTCATTTCGAACACCTGTTGTAATTATTTATTTCTTGATTATTATTATTGTTCACTCTTTTTGTTTTAAATAATGTTATTAAAATGTGTTAATAATAATCAATGCGTTTGTATACATTTTTAAATATTTCACACAATTTGACATTTATAGTTCATCCGTTGAGAGCTGACGGTGACTCATGCATTTTCGTACTAAGAATTGCTTTGCATTTTATATCTATCTTTTTCTAACATGTACGAAACAGTATGAAATAAAAGATGAAACGTGTGTCTGCGTGTTAAAGAATTGGGCAGCGTAAATGTAGGTCTAAGCTCACGCATGACTTTTGCATCGCATTGGCACGCTTCATATAAACCTTTGACTATATACTATTGGACTGCTAGCGCCGCTTCATGTGTGTCTCCAAGCAACGGTGGCGCGGCGGGACCCTAAATGGTTGCGGTATGTTACTAAATTGGTAGCTATTTTGTGTCTATGACATATGACTCTATGAGCTCGCATTGCATATTGTGATACCCTGCAATTTATTCACACCTTTGAATATATAAACATTTATATTGTCAAATATTCAAACTATGTCAAAATATTGCTATGCAAAAGGCTGCAATACGTCCACGTATATATGCCAACGCGGCTATAATACTCGTCAGTTGACTTTTGACTTATAACCTAAAATTCTGTATTCTGTTCTGTAGATTTCCATCAAATACGGAACTTCGCAAATTATGGGTTGATGCTTTGCTTGTAAAGAACAGGCAGGAAAGTGGACCCGAGTTGCCGAAATATGATCCCATTTGCATTCTCCACGTTGCTGATGAATACATCGAGAAATATTTTTTTTGCTTTCCGGTTTTTAAATTACGCTCCATTTTCGGCTCCGGGGCGGGACTTATATCGGGCTCCAGCTCGTGGACAACTTTTGGAGCAGTGATCATATGGGAAATGGAGGGGGACTAGCAGTCCAAATGTATATAGTCAAAGATATAAACACACAAAACACGCGAGCGCTACGTCAAATAACATAACCGTAAAAAGTTTGCGCGAGAATTTTTAAATATCCCGCCAATGAAAATCAGCGCGGCACCAAATTTTCTTACGGACATACGTTTACTTAAATCTTGATTCATGCGATTTTAAGCGATGAGTCACAGGCAGCTCTCAGCGGCCCGACTATAACACAATTGACTGATTTGACATGTGTGTGTTTATTTGCCTATAACACAATATAAAACAATCGGTTCAATGCTTTTGACTCGCGTATTCTATCGGTATACATAGGGGAAATGTTTACTGATAAAAAATTTACTCTGTATTAGCCAATTACGCTGAGTCCCCCAGTATTCGTTTGTTCGTCTTTATATATCAAAAGTGACAGTGACATTTAAATGTCAGATTACAACTTATTGGTTAAAACAATAACCGACACAATAATCTCCACGCTATGCCTTATTGGTACTTCCATCGCAATTGTGTCTTATGCCCGTTTGCACCGTAAGTTAAGGAATCCTTAAATACTAAGGATTACGTAAAAATGGCGTTTTGGTTTGCACCATTATTTTAAGAAGCAATTTGGAGGTTAAGGATTCCATAACCTTAAGCCCATGCCCTGCGCACTCCATACGAAATAAATTGTTCGCATTGGAGCTTCGCACTGGAAACATGGGCTGGCGTAAGTATCGCCAAACGGGCTAGAATTGGTTACAGCAAATGACGCTAGATGGCCCAACCTGCTAATACAATTTGAAATCTCGTCCGTAAATCAAACCAAGCGATAATCAGCGAGGCCGAGTATATGTAAACAAACAAAACCGTAAGTATGTGAATATCCGATTCCTTTCAGTTTTTCGTCTGTCAAATCGAAGAGAAAGTCGTCCATTTCCTTCGCGTTATAAAAATATTATAAATAATGAGTCGTTATTGTGCCATTAAATCCTGCAAAAATTACAACAGAAACACTTATATGCATTCCTTTCGATGGCGAACGCTACGCGCAGTAAAAGTGTGTCGGACGATCCGGCTTGTAAATTATGTCGGGCTGCCGCGAAAAAATATATAAAGTGTATCAAGTGTGAAAACATTTATCATAATGACTGTGCAATAAAAGTGCCGGGCTTGTATGTGGACGAAAGCAGTAATATTGTGTGTTGTGAGAAAATTCACATGAGCATAACCTCTAACACGGGACAAGAACACGAGAACTTTTCGGACAATACAGCTATCAAGAGGGAATTAGCAATGATTTGGCACGAAATCAAGATGCTTAAACAAGGCATACCATCAAGCAACCACCCAGGGTTATCCGTTGAGGGCGAAAAGTATTATTTTCCGGCGCTTACAGTTCCAGGTGAAGTTGCACCGAGAAAATCCTACAACGTCGCAGCAGCGAAAACACCGAGAGCGAACGTCGCGTCGCGCGCGCCGGTCCAACTGAAGAGAAGCGGTCTACGAAGAAATTACTGGAAAGACCGATAACGCTAACAGCTGGCCCGGGTGATCGAGGTGACGGCGCGAACCAGCTGATCGTTGTAAACAACGATAATAATCTCAAAGTGCCAGCGGTGACAGACGGCTTTACTACAGTCACCCATAGAAAAAAACGCAGGGTCCCTCCAGAACCTCTAATGGTGGGTTCGGGGGGTACGATACAGTCTAAACTAATAGCAGAACCACGGAAGACATGGCTATTCCTAAAACGAGTCAACAATAACGTTACCATCGAGGAACTCCAAGAACATCTTGAGTTCATATTAAACTCCAAAAATTTTACATGCGAAAAGGTTAATGCTAAAATGTCATATTCAGCTTACAAAATCGGAGCTGACTATGTCGAACACGACAAACTCATCAACCCTAAAAATTGGCCACAGGGTATCGTCCTCAACCGCTATATTTTTAGACACGACCGACAACAAACAACCATCACATAATAAAAGTAAGCTTTGTTATAAAAATTCTCAAATTCTTAATTTGTACTTTACTAACATCCAATGCATACGTAACAAAATAAACGAATTCGAAGCATTCCTAATCGACACAAATAAAGGGTTTGATGCTCTATGTATAAGTGAGCATTGGTTAGATAACTGTGAAACACCCATGTTAAAAATTGCTGATTATAATATTGCCTCGTATTTTGCGCGCACCGATCATATCCATGGTGGCGTGTTGCAGCTATTCAAAAATAATTTTCAATTCCAAATCTTAAAAACGTTGAACAATTTATCGGATGAATTAAATGGAGAGATAGCTGCAACATTGCTTCCATCCTTAAATATAATTATTATTACTATCTATCGGTCTCCCCTAGGTGATTTTAATAAATTTATACTTATTATCAACGAGTTGTTACATAAAATCAACACAAATAAAGCGATTGTCATCGGCGGTGATTTTAATGTTAAATTTAACTGCAATGACCCTAGGGCTACCATGGTTTGCGATTTATTTGCAACCTATGGGCTCGAACCACAGGTGGATTTTAATACTAGACAGACTAACTGCCTGGATAATGTATTCACAAATATCAACCCCATTAACTTAACAATTAGCTCACTGGACTGTGGTATCTTAGATCATATTGGCATCCATGTACAGTTAAAAAATATGATTCCAAACATAAGAGCATCGAAACAACTAACTAGATCAATTACCCAAAGTGGTTCTCATAATTTATTTAGATTGTTAGGAGACACAGACTGGGGATTTATTTACAGTGACACATGTGTAAATAGTAAATTGGAACAATTTTATAATATATTAAGCAACTGTTTAGATGAGTGTTTTCCAGAGAAACTCTCCTCAGTCAACCCGAATAAAAACAAAATTTACTGGTACGACAACAACCTCCGAAACATGCGGGAAACAGTATTGTTTCTGAAAGATGCAAGCATAAGAGATCCCAGTCTTAGACCAAATTATGTTAATTTAAAAAAAGCTACTCCTTGGCATTATCGAATGCAAAAAAGAGTGCTAATCTTAAATTTCTTAATAATTCGGGTAACAATCCCAGAGCGCTCTGGACCCTAATTAAACCTAATCAGCATGCATCCAGTGAAAATAACTGTAATATCAATCCAGATCTTTTTAATAAACATTTCACTAACATCGCAGACGATCTTCTACAAAACCTGCCTCCAGGCGATGATCCGATAAAATTTATGCTCTCTGCCCTACCTAACATAAAGGGTTATTTCAAAATTCATGAAGTAAGTCAGTGTAAGGTCCGTGAGGTCATATTGAGTTTAAAAAATAGTAAGAGTAAAGATATATATGGTTTAAGTTCTAACATTCTTAAGTCAATTATCGATGTTATAATTTCCCCGCTTACAAAATTGATTAACATGTGCATTGCATTTAGTATTTTCCCAGATTGCCTTAAAAGAGCTAGAGTCATTCCTGTACACAAAAAGGGAAATACAGATGACGTAAACAATTATAGACCGATATCTATTCTACCAATAATTTCAAAAGTGCTTGAAAAAATCATATTTAATCAAATTACAGATTTTTTGGATGAATACAATGTAATATCTACCTGTCAATACGATTTTCGCAGAGGTAAATCAACAGTGGATGCAATTATTGCCTTAACTGAGGAAATAGATGAGGGTTAGATCTTGATCATGGCCGACAACGATGATGATCTATCGGAAATCGGCTCTCAAAGCAAATTACGAGTAATAAAAAAGTGTGCGTGCGGTAGCTATGCGAGGTCTGGTGTTCAGTGTACTATGTGCAAGACAATTTACCACAACAAATGCCACCCTAAGGTGTATTCGTGCTGTGAATTGCCTTTGGTGATTCCTAACCTAACACCGACGCCGAGTGAAGTGGATCCCACTGAAGTAAACTATGAAGCCTACGGATTTCTAAAGGATCTGGTAAACGAGTTAAAATTCTCCAATAAGCTCTTGGTAGAGAAAATTGCTAATCTAGAACGAGAAAATGCCTTATTAAAAGTCAATAACGGTCAAATTCAAATGGGGGCGAATGGATGCAACGAAACATACATCCAATCTAAAATGCAGTCCACCAAATCGAAGTCCACAAAAACCATAAACAAAGCAGTCACACCAGAACTGCCAACATCAAAATACTCGTTTGCTTATGCTGCTGCAAACAACAACACTGCAAACAAAAATTTGGAAGATAACAACAACTCCTCAGTCAGGGATAGCGAACAGCTTGCGAAACCAAATGAAAATGAGTCTGAATGGAACACTGTCACCGGTAACAAACGCCGTCAACGAGCGTCCCGCAAGAACGTTCGTGGTTCGGCAAAATGGGAGGACGACAACTTCAGTGCCGCCAAGCAAAGAGCGTGGATATATGTGGGCAGGGCTATTAAAGACACTGCCGCTAATTCGGTAAAGGAATTTTTAATCAAACGTTTTCCGGGTAAAAACTTTATTGTAGATAAAATAGAAAATAATAACATATATTCATCTGCGTTTAAAGTCGGTGCAGATTTCGATTTACTGGAAAAAATGTTGGATTCTTCCACTTGGCCGAGCGGTCTGGTGATAAGGCGATACAATTTTTTTCCGCAAAAGATCAATCTGACTCAGCCGAAATAACAAAGAGGCATCGTACAAATGCGTCAACAAATAAATTCACGGAGTTTTTGTTATTGCTTAACTCCCAAAGTATAAAAAACAAATTTGCTCTCTTAGAAGCTGAACTCACTACCATGAAGTATAACTTTATCTGCATTAACGAAACGTGGTGTAATAATCTTGAAATTACTCAGTATAACTTTATAAATTACAGGCTTATTTCGTACTACGGTAGATCACTATACAGAGGTGGCGGCTGTGCCATTTGGTGCAAAATGAATTTAAATGTAACTCGTTTGGATCTGAGTTTATTCTGTATTGAAAAGGATTTCGAGATCTGCGGAGTAAAGTACATACACAAGAATGCTCTGTTTTATATATTTAATGTCTATAGGTCACCCAATGGGAACCTTCATAATTTTTGTCTAAACTTAAGCGCTGTTCTAGATAAATACAATAATATTAATTCCAAAATCTTTTTAGTAGGTGATTTTAATGTGAATTTTTTATCAAACAATCAAATGCGCTATGAATTTTTAAATTTATTAAACTCGCACTTACTGTTATCAGCTTTAAAATCAAGCGACATAACTCGACATAATTTTAATGGACAAAGTTCCCAAGTTGACAATATATTTACAAATATTTTAAATTCTGTTAGCATATTAATTAAACATGTACCTTTTTCTGATCATAGTCTGATAGTCTGCAACCTTAATCATTTGAATGATTTTGAAAATAGATATATAATAAAGAGAGATTTTAGCGTGGCTAATAAAAATACCTTTTCAAATTACCTTCTGAAAGAGTCCTGGGATCCAATGTACTCAATAGACAACCTCAATGAAAAATTTAATTCGTTCCATAATATTTTAACTCACTATTACAATTTAAGCTTCCCATTAAAAAAATTTAAAGTAAACTTGGAGAAACCTTGGGTAACAAATGAACTTAAAACTTCAAGTCAAAACTTAAGAGACCTATTTGAACTCAAAAATAGGTATCCTGAGCTATTGCCTGCATATAAAGTAACCAAAGAACGACACAATTATCTCTGTGAGCAGACCAAGAAGAATCACTATACAACAAAAATCAATCGCTCAGAAAATCCACAGAAAACTTCATGGGAAGTATTCAAAGCGCTAACCGGGGAAAAGGCGGGAAAACCTAATCTTACAATAAAAATAGGCGAATCAGTAACTTGTGACCCTAAGGAAGTGTCCAACGCGTTCGTAAATTACTTTGACTCCGTCCCAAGAGACATCAGCAATGGCTTTAATGTAAATACATCGGATTTGCCAATCGAGAACGAAATCAGAAACAGCATTTTTCTATTAGACTATAGTCCAGATGAATTAATAAGTTTAATGAACAAATTAAAGAATAAACCTTGTGTTGGTCCAGATGGCATTTACTGTAGTATAATTCGGGAATTCAGATGTGAGCTGGCTGCCCCCCTGGCTTACTTAATTAACCTATCTTTCGAAACTGGTATATACCCAAATAAACTCAAACAGTCACTGATTAAACCCATTTTTAAAAAAAGAGATCCCAATGCTCTGGATAACTATAGACCTGTAACACTAGCTGATTCAATATCAAAAATTTTTGAATATGCTATGTTACAACGACTGTTCTCTTTTCTCGAAAGGCATTCTATCATAAATAAAACCCAGTTTGGATTTGTACCTGGGAAATCTACAATAAGTGCCCTTTTGTTTTTCTACAATGAGATTTTACGCGACCTAGAAAATAAGGAATTACCATTAGGTATTTTTTGTGACTTAAGCCGAGCTTTCGACTGTGTCCCCCGCAATCGTCTGCTTTAGAAATTGGAGTCCTACGGGGTAAGAGGGAAAGCCGGTGAGTGGTTTGCTTCTTACCTCTCTGAAAGGTCCTCATTTGTGGAGATTACCCACCCAAGTATTTCTGGTGGGAGACACAGATCGGAAACCCTCCCGTGCTCAATCGTCGTCCCACAGGGATCAATCCTTGGGCCTATATTATTCATTTTGTACATTAATGACATTGCTGATTTTCTCTCAAATTACCATGTAGCCATGTATGCGGATGACACATCGGTGCTAATTAAAGATCAATCAATCAACAACCTTGAGATTTCAGGTAATACAGTGCTCTCTAAGTTAACTTATTGGTTTCAGTCTAATGGACTTTTATTAAACCCGGATAAAACTAAAATCGTCTTATTTCATACTCCTCAGAGGACGCTTGATGCAACCTTAAACCTACAGGTAAATAATAATAATATTTTAACAACCAACGACGTAAAGTTTCTTGGAGTTATCCTTTCAAATAATTTAAAATGGGACGAGCACTGTAAATATTTAATAAATAATCTTAATAAAATCGCTTATAAACTACGAGCATTAAACCACTGTCTGAATATTTCAGCTTTAAAAAAAATCTATTTTGCAGAAGTACAATCTAGATTATTGTATGGAGTGCTTCTTTGGGGCTGCTCACATTGGTTAAGTAAAGTTTTTGTTACCCAAAAATTTATTATTAGACGAATGGTAAATCTCGGGCGAACACAATCGTGTCGCCCACATTTTAAGGATTTATCTATTTTAACACTACCCTCCCTGTTCATACTTGAACTATGTAAATACGCATATTTAAACAAAATAGAGTTAGATAACCGAGCAACTCATTCTCATGAAACTCGCCACAAAAATTTGATGCTTCAACATAAAGTACATCTCGAACTTGGTAATAGGTCTTGGAATATTCTTAGCGTAAAAGTTTTTAATAAGCTCCCCCAAAATATTCGCGAACTAAACTACAACAAATTTAAAAGGAAGGTGAAGTGTATATTTATTAACCATGCATTTTATAGCCTAGATGAATATCTAAACTGCGCTCATTTAGATTATTAATGTTATCCGGGTACTTGTGTCCGTTAATGTCAAGCTTCTGTATTTTGTTTATGTATGTATACCTTTGTTGACGATCCAATACTTTTGTAGTCTTTATGGAAGAATAAATTATTATTATTATTATTATTATTATTATTATTAATATATCAATGTTTTGAGAGTGGATCTTGTTCAGTAGCAGCATTTTTAGATCTCACCAAGGCATTTGATTGCATATCTCATGTGGTTATCCTGCGAAAACTGTATTATTATAATTTCTCACCGTTAGCTTGTCGGATGTTGACCTCTTACTTGTCAAATCGACAGCAAGCTGTCGCAGTTGGCAACTGTTTATCCGAGGAGGTGTATTTATTTCATGGTGTTCCTCAAGGATCTATTCTTGGGCCTTTAATATTTTTAATTTATATCAATGATTGATATATGATGACACTACATTATGGAGCCACTCACGTGAGCAGTCGCTTGCACTTCAGAACAATGGGGGCTCAGTACTAAAGGCAAAGGAATGGTTTGTGTCTAATAAACTCACCGTGAATCCAGAGAAGACACAAACTGTCATGTTCTCCTTAAAACAAAATACCCATGATAGTAGTGCTAACTTCCTTGGAGTACACCTAGATACCAGACTTACATGGCAGAAACATAGCACAGAAATCTCAAACAAACTTTGTAGGAATACTTATCTCTTGAGGCAGCTTAGTAACGCTTTGCCAATCAGTGCTCTAAAAACAGCTTACTTTGAACTTATTCAGAGCCACCTAGGATATGGTATTCTTGCGTGGGGGCATTCCGGTATAGTGTCAAGATTATTGGGATTGCAAAGACGTGCAATCCGGATAACTGATTCATTGCATTTTCAAAGTGATTGTCGGTCCTCTTTTATTATGCATGCTATTCTTACAGTGCCCTGTATATACATGTTACAGTGTCTGATGTATGTACACAACAATTTCGATAAATATAACCGACACGTTGACATTCATGAGCATAATACACGAAACAGGGATCAAATTTGCTCATCTCACCGCCGTTTAACAAGATCACAAAATGGAATTAATTATTATGGTCCTCTGTTGTATAATGTATTACCTGGTGATATAAAGAAACTGTCAGCCATTAAATTCAAATTTAAATTTAAATCCTACTTCACCGCTAATGCCTTTTTAGCATAGATGAATTTTTATCCAGCAATCTGACTACTATATAAAAGTTTTCGATACATCTGTCTGGTATTAAATTTTACCGTGTGTTTTTCACAAATGCTTGGTGATTTATTTCATTTTCTAGATATTTAGTTTTAAGTTGTTTTGTAATTCAATCCATTTTAACAATATTAATCAGGATCTTAATATTTTTGATTTAATCATTCTTTCATACATATTTACAATTTGAAATTTATGGATGTATAATGTACTATTCTTACCCTTGTGTATGTATATGTGTATATGTATACATATGTATGTGTATATATATAGCCTTAGTATTATGACCTGTGTAAACATTAGTTCTAGCACCAATAAATACTTACTTACTTACTTACTTCACCAAAAAGGAACCGGTAAGTGATATTTATTACAAGTACATTTCTTTATTGTCTGAATGAAATTTTGAATGTCATATTGTTATTTTTTGGGACAAAATATTGTTATCGTTTATTTCTCATAGGTGACGAGGAAATAATTCCATAGTTTGATTCTCCTCATTTTTTAAAGTGTGTGAGAAATAAGTTAATGAAATACCATGCCACATTCAAATGGAAGGGAACAACATTTTCTTCTTGCTGGTTGGATATCGATATATAATATTGTTATATATACAACATCTTTATTTACAGAAATAAAAAGTACAATACAGTATGTATGAGTAAATGAATGATAGACAGTATAACAATTTTTCCTGTTCATTGGCTATCGACCTGCGGTCTTTCAGCCTAATATTGTTATTATACTGTAAGTAACCATTTGTGCAATTTGCAATAAATATATTATTTTAATCAATGACTTCTTATTACTCCTACATTTGATTTTAATCAAGTACTGTAAAATTTGGAAACCCACTAGCTCTGCAACCCATTCTACTCGCACCCGCTTTTGATTCGCCAGCGCCATCCCATGACTACAGTGACAAATTAAAAATGCGGTAAGTATTTTATACAGAGAGTCGCCGATCTATTTTATTTTATCTACGCTTAAGCCGTCGAGAGTTGGCGGCTTAAATTTTAAGGTCGTCGTAAGGAATGCTTGAAGTAAGCAGCATAATAAAAGAGACAACTTCATACTTGTAGTTGTGTACATTTTTAAGCAAAATGGAAGAATTTTTTGAAGACGACCGAGATATTTTAGAAATCATCGAATTCGGATTTTCACGGCAAGTATACAGGGTGTCCTAAATAGAGTAGGATTGCATGGGTATCTTTCTTATTCTTAAAGCTAGAGATCTGGTTAAATAGGCAATGTTGTGCAGTTTTCTATGCTGATTCAGATTATGTTGAGAAATTTTCAAAATTCCGAGCAGTTTAGAAAATATTTAAAAAAAACTGAAAATCGCGATTTTCAAAAAAATCAAATATCTCAATAATTATTAAAGATGCGAAAAAAAGTTTTAAATAAAAGTTACTTGGTTTAATTAGGCAAATATATAAATTAAGTCAAAATAAAATTCAAGATGGCGGTTTCCGAGATATTAATACCAACTTTCTTATTTCAAATGGCTGCCATATTTGATTTTTACACGCGTAAATAGACTTTTTTCTTCTCTTTTCAACGATGTACAACAACCTATGTCAAAATAAAAAATAATGGAAATATTAATTGTTTAAATTTAAATTTTAATTTTTTAAATTATTTTTAAAGCAAATGTAACAAAACAAAAAGAGGTAATACAACCAAGTAGTAAAATAACAATGAATTATAAAAAATGCTCAGAATGTTGACCGTTATTGGCCAAACACAATTGACAGCGTTTTACAACACTGCCAGTTACTTTTCGCAATGTGTTGCGATTAATGCCGTTTATTGCCTCTGTCACTGCTTCGCGAAGTTCATCCACATTGTTATAATTGAAGTTACTTCCATAAACTTTGTTTTTTAAAGTGCCCCACAAATAAAAGTCAAGAGGCGTCAAGTCTGCAGATCTGGCTGGCCACTGTACAGGTGTATTAGTCGCTATTACTTTATTATTAAAACGTCCATTTAGATAAGTAATAATAACATCTCTGGCATTGTGTGCTGGAGCGCCATCTTGCTGGTACCATATTTGCATATTTTGTGCCAAAGGTAAATCATCCAATAAATCTTCTAAGGTTGTTTGAAGAATTTCCAAATGACGTTGTGCAGTTAGAGTTCCATCAAAAATTATAGGACCAAGTAAACGATTTCCCATGATGCCACAAAAAACACTAAAGCCGAACCGTTATTGGTTTCGCCGTGGAATAACTATGTGTGGATTTTCTTGAGCCCAATAGTGCTCGTTATGACGATTAAATAATCCACAATTAGAAAAGTAAGATTCGTCAGTCCATAAAATTGTGTTTGTAAAATCACCATTTTTCGTAATTTTGTTGATTAACCACCTGCAAAATGTTAATCTACGGATGTTATCATTTGGTTGTAAAGTCTGAGATAGGTGCAATTTATAAGGGTGAAACTTGTGCTTTTTTTAAATTGTTGATGCTCTAGACTTAGATACGTTAACTTCATTTTCTATCTGCCGACATGAAATGTTCGGATTAGCTGCCACACAAGCCAATGTTAATTCTTCATCATCAACGATCATATTTCTATTTCTCTTAGGTTTTTTTAAACTTCCATACAATTGCATATTTTCATCCAATCTTTTAAATACCTTAATATCCGGCTGCCTTCTTTCAGGAAAGTTTGCTTGGTATGTTTGTGCTGCAAGATGCGGGTTTTTGTAACACTTGATGTAATTACAAAACATATCGTATTGTTCAGATATTGAATAATTCGCCATTTCAAGGAATTAATATTTATCGATATTACAACAACTTAAGGCAATACACATGTATGAATGATTAACTGATAAACTAATGTAAGATGACAGTTAGTCGTTATAACAAATTTTGTTTTAGTTTTATTTATGCCTACTTGTTTTAAACTTACAACAATTAATATTTCCATTATTTTTTATTTTGACATAGGTTGTTGTACATCGTTGAAAAGAGAAAAAAAAGTCTATTTATGCGTGTAAAAATCAAATATGGCGGCCATTTGAAATAAGAAAGTTGGTATTAATATCTCGGAAACCACCATCTTAAATTTTATTTTGACTTGATTTCTATGTTTGCCTAATTAAACCAAGTAACTTTTATTTAAAACTTTTTTCGCATCTTTAATAATTATTGAGATATTTGATTTTTTTGAAAATCGCGATTTTCAGTTTTTTTTTAATATATTCTAAACTGCTCGGAATTTTGAAAATTTCTCAACATAATCTAAATCAGCATAGAAAACTGCACAACATTGCCCATTTAACCAGATCTCTAGCTTTAAGAATAAGAAAGATACCCATGCAATCCTACTCTATTTAGGACACCCTGTATATTAGGGCAGACCACTTCCATGCCATGTATGACTTGAATTTTTATCAGAGGTTCAGGTTATCAAAACAGACAACGTTGTATTTGTTCTCATTAATTGAGCATCAATTAGAATTTCATTCGGATAAGTAAGTACACATAAATTAGTCCCAAAATAAAATTACACATTTTTTTTCAGGAATAATTCAGTGTCGCCCATCAATCAATTATTGGCAGCATTGAGATTTTACGCCACTGGCAAATTCTTGATTAGTGCTGGGATGCACACATCAACGGCTTTAAGAATTATCGCAAGGGTGTCTTTTGCAATAGCTCAATTATACTCGCAGTTCATTACCATTCCTGATGGTGAAGAAAGAAAAACACTACAAAATGACTTCGTCAGGATTGCCTCATTTCCAAGGGTGATTGGAGCCATTGACGGAACACACGTGAAAATTCAATCTGCTGGTGGCGAAGATGGAGAAGTGTTTCGCAATAGGAAAGGATATTTTTCGATAAACTTTCAAGGTGTATGCAACGCAAAAATGTAATTTTTAAATGTTGTAGCACGTTGGCCCGGCTCTGCACATGATGTTACAATTTACAACAACAGCAATTTGCGTAGAGAATTTGAAGAAGGACTGTATGCAAATTGTTTATTATTAGGTGTCAGTGGTTATCCATTAAGACCATATTTTTTAACACCTTTGTTAAACACGCAAGGTCAGGCTGAAAACCGCTACAACGAAAGCCATATCAAGACAAGGAATGTTATAGAACGCTGCCTTGGGGTGTGGAAAATACGATTTCCCGTATCGGCATATGGTATGCGTTTAAAATTAGAAACAGTGTTACATGTAATAGTAGCAACTGCCTGCCTCCATAATATTTGCATCAACAGAGGAGAACTTGATCTGCCACCAGATGAGAATCATGAATTACAAGACCTCATCAACACAGGGCAAATACCTGAAGTCCAATACGAAACCAACAATGTACTTAATATGCAAACTAGAAATGTATTCATCCAGAAATTCTTTTCAAATCTATAAATAAACTTAACAAACAACATGTCACTCTTGTATACTATATCCATTATAGACATAATTTTATGGTTTTATATTTTTCTTTACATATGTTAAAATAAGAATAATATAACTAAAAATAAAAAATTACTAAATAAAAATGTGGGTATAGTATAGTAGTATAGTGCATCTTTATTTTATAATGAAAAGTTTACAAAATGTGAAACTGATACATATAAAAACGTCAAAATTACATACAAGTACAATTTAAATACTAAATATACATAAAAAATAAAATACAAAGTAAAACATTCACTGACATTCTTAAATTAAGATAAATTAAAAGAGACATATTGTTTGTATTAAAATCATTATTTAAAATTAACGCTATAAAATTCCGATAAGTTATATGGCTCCATATCGCAAAGTAGGCGAAATAAAACTTTTTTCATTTTGCTATAGTTCTCAATTTGTTTTATGTAAACTGGAAGATGATTAAATATTTTTAATATTGAATAATAACATCCTTTTTCATATTTGGACAATCGATGTTTAGGCAGGGTATATATTTGACCGTGTCTAGTATTGTGACATGACAACATCTTATTGCTATCAAATTTATGTTTGTGTTTCTTTAAAAATCCTATGCACTCATATACCGGGTGACCCAGAGATTTGTAAAAGCCCCATAACTTATTTGCTATTTGAGATATCGACTTCTAGTTTTCTTGAACTGGTACCCACACTTATTTTGCATATTTTAAAAATATATATGCTTTTGTACAGGGTCTCCCAATATACATAACAGAACAAAGTTATGTTTTTTAAATGGAACACCCTATATTTTATACTTTATTTTCAATCCTCTTGAGAAGCTGATAAAAATAGTCAATGATGGTATGGGTCTATTATGGACGATTGCTTAGTTTTGGGCAAATTTGTGGCAAAAACAAGGACTCATTGAAAACATTGCAGAAGCGCTCCTAGCAAAGCTAGAGTCATTTTTTATACACTAAAAAATTTTCCACATCCTGAAGAATAATACATATTGGCTTTGGTCTTTTTTTGTTCACACTGCTATACAGGGTGTCAACATACGCAAAACAATGCATAACTATTTTTTTTGAAATGGAACACCCTATATATTTTGCCACCAATGCATGGCATTTTTGATAAGCTTTCCAATGATGTACAATTTGTATAATGAAATATTAAGGATTCTTGAGATTTATCCATAAAAACATTTTTCTTTTGTTACCTCCTGCTCATTTATGGATTTTCAGCCAAAACTATACATTTTCTGAAAAAATAAGAGACCAAAGTTGTAGAGCGAAAAATTTTCGATCGATATAGTTCTTTCGACTTTTCCAATAATGAGTGCATTGCCCGCTAGAACGCGCAAAATCGTAACCGTATATGCATTTTAGCGTTTTTCTTAAATTTTTTGTTAATTAATTACACTATGCTTTATTTTTCAAGTCCTCTAGCGGAAAAACGGGTAATTATAGAATTATTCAAATGACCTATATCGATTGAAAATATTCCGCTCTACAACTCTTAAAAGAAGCAATTTTTGCCCAAAATGCATAGTTTTCGCTAAAAATGCAAAAAAACACTGAAAAACGCAAAAATTGATACATACTTTTTCAATTTGCATTTTAAGGGAAAACTATGCATTTTTGGCAAAAAATGCTTCTATTAAGAGTTGTAGAGCGGAACATTTTCAATCGATACGGGCTATTTTAATTTCCCTACAATTTCCCGTTTTTCCGCTAGAGGGTGCGGAAAATAAAATATAGTGCAATTTATTAATAAAAAATTTGAAAAGAAAACGGTCAAATGCATATACGGTCAAGATTTTTCGCGCTCTGGCGGGCAATGCACGTATTATCTTAAAAGTTGAAAGACTTTTTGTCGATCGGAAATTTTTCGCTCTACAACTTTGGTTTCTTATAATTTTGCATTTTCAGTTTTGGTTGAAAATCCAAAAATCAGCAAAAAGGTGGCAAAAGAAATATGTTTTTATTGATAAATCTCAAGAATCCTTAATATTTTGTTATACAAGCTGTATATCATTGGAAAGCTTATTAAAAATGCCATAGATTGGTGGCAACTTATATAGGGTGTTCCATTTGAAAAAAATAGTTATCCATTGTTTTGCGTATGTTGACACCCTGTATAGCACTATGAATAAAAGAGAACCAAAGCTGATGTGTATTATTCTTTATGATGTGGGAAATTTTCTTGTATATAAATAATGATGCTATCTTTGCTAGGAACGCTTCTGCAATGTTTTCAGTGTGTACATGTTTTTGCCACAAATTTGCCCATAACTAACCAACCGTCCATAATAGACCCATACTATCTTATACTATTTTTATCAGCTTCTCAAGAGGGTTGAAAATAAAGTATAAAATATAGGGTGTTCCATTTAAAAAAACATAACTTTGTTCTGTTATGTATATTGGGACACCCTGTACAAAAACATACATATTTTTAGAATATGTAGAATAAGTGTGGGTACCAGTTCAAGAAAACTAGAAGTCGATATCTCAAATAGCAAATAAGTTATTGGGCTTTTACAGATCGCTGGGTCACCTGGTATATATATATATACCGGGTGACCCAGGGATCTGTAAAAGCCCCATAACTTATTTGCTATTTGAGATATCGACTTCTAGTTTTCATGAACTGGTACCCACACTTATTCTGCATATTTTAAAAATATGTATGTTTTTGTACAGGGTGTCCCAATATACATAACAGACCAAAGTTATGTTTTTTTAAATGGAACACCCTATATTTTATACCTCATTTTCAACCCTCTTGAGAAGCTGATAAAAATAGTATAAGATACTTTGGGTCTATTATGGACGGTTGGTTAGTTATGGGCAAATTTGTGGCAAAAACAAGGACACATTGCAAAGTTGCAGAAGCGCTCCTAGCAATGCTAGCGTCGTTTTTTATACATTAAAGAATTTTCCACATCATGAAGAATAATACAAATCGGCTTTGGTTCTTTTTTATTTATAGTGCTATACAGGGTGTCAACATACGCAAAACAATGGATAACTTTTTTTTTTAAAATGGAACACCCTATATATCTTGCCACCAATGCATGCAATTTTTAATAAGCTTTCCAATGATGTACAATTTGTATAATGAAATATTAAGGATTCTTGAGATTTATCCATAAAAACATTTTTCTTTTGTCACCTCCTGCTCATTTTTGTATTTTCAGCCAAAACTATGCATTTTCTGAAAAAATAATAAGAGACCAAAGTTGTAGAGCGGAAAATTTTCGATCGATATAAGTCTTTCGACTTTTCCAATAATGCGTGCATTGCCCGCCAGAGTACGCAAAATCGTGACCGTATATGCATTTTAGCGTTTTTCTCAAATTTTTTGTTAATTAATTGCACTATACTTTATTTTCCACGTCCTCTAGCAGAAAAACGGCTAATTATAGAAATATTCAAATGACCTACATCGATTGAAAATATTCCGCTCTACAACTCTTAAAAGAAACAATTTTTGCCCAAAATGCATAGTTTTCGCTAAAAATGCAAAAAACCATTGAAAAACGCAAAAATTGATATATACATTTTTAATTTGCATTTTTAGGGAAAACTATGCATTTTTGGCAAAAACTGCTTCTATTAAGAGTTGTAGAGCGGAATATTTTCAATCGATACGGGCCATTTGAATTTCCCTATAATTTTCCGTTTTTTCGGCTAGAGGGTGCGAAAAATAAAAATTAATAAAAAATTTGGAAAGAAAACTGTAAAATGCATATACAGTCAAGATTTCTCACGCTCTGGCGGGCAATGCAAGCATTATCCTAAAAGTTGAAAGACCTGTACGAATCTGAAATTTTTCGCTCTACAACTTTGGTCTCTTATAATTTTTCCTAAAAATGTATACTTTTGGCTGAAATTCCAAAAATCTGCAGAAGGTGGCAAAAGAAATATGTTTTTATTGATAAATCTCAAGAATCCTTAATATTTTGTTATATAAACTGTATATCATTGGAAAGCTTATTAAAAATTCCATAGATTGGTGGAAATTTATATAGGGTGTTCCATTTGAAAAAAAATAGTTATCCATTGTTTTGCGTATGTTGACTATATACAGGGTAGCACTATGAATAAAAGAGAACCAAAACCGATGTGTATTATTCTTTATGATGTGAAAAATTTTCTAGTATATAAATAAAGATTCTATCTTTGCTAGGAACGCTTCTGCAATATTTTCAATGTGTACATGTTTTTGCCACAAATTTGCCCATAACTAGCCAACCGTCCATAATAGACCCATACTATCTGATACTATTTTTATCAGCTTCTTACGAGGGTTGAAAATAAAGTATAAAATATAGGGTGTTCCATTTAAAAAAACATAACTTTGTTCTGTTATGTATATTGGGACACCCTGTACAAAAACATACATATTTTTAAAATATGTATAATAACTGTGGGTACCAATTCAAGAAAACTAGAAGTCGATATCTCAAGTAGCAAATAAGTTATGGGGCTTTTACAGATCCCTGGGTCACCCGGTATATATGGTTATATTTTTGATTTTCTCTTCTTGACTTAATATATAACGTTTTTGAAGACTTACTTGTTTTGTAAGGTCTATGATTTCCCTTTTCATGGCTATCATGACTTGCAGCGAGCATTTTTGAATACCATTTCTTTCACATTTTGAATATGCCGATATTCCGTATTTATCTTCAGATCTTGCATAACCGCGATGAAAATCACTATCACAGATGGAGCACATGAAGTAATCATGCTCAATAACGTCGTTACATGATGTACACATTTTGTTATCACTTAAAGAACTTGAATTTAATTCACTTTCGGAAAGAGAACGACCTTTTCGTTCCGCCATATTTGTTACATTTTTACATATATCACAGTAAAAAAAAGTTATTTTCGGGGGTAATATAACAAGTGCTATGATTATTATCGGTGATAGCACCGAGTTAAAGCCGATGAAAATTGAACGAGTACAATTTTTGTCCTTTTCTGAAGGTTTTAGAGAAATAGAATTATTTTAATTGCAAATTATTAATCATAACAACTAAATAAATGAAAACAGTAAATATGTTGACTGTTTTTTAATAAGCTTAATTTTGCTTCTATACATTCTAATTTCACTTTAAGAATTTTTTCTCGCAATACATTTTCACGTTTATGGGATGCCATTTCTGTATTCAACTTTGTTAGTGTTAGGTCAGCAATTTTCCTTTTTTTGATAACTCCTCGTACTGTTTCCCCAGAGCAGAGGTAGTGAATGGAACATTAAGCTCGCTGCTTGCACCTGTAATGGCGCTGAAATAGGTTGCTTCAAGGACGCAGCACTAATATTAGCCCATGTTGGAGTAACCTGCAAAAACAAATTAATTAAATGATCTTTTCAAAAATTCTTTCATTCAATGAAGGAGTTTGTAACATACTTCAATGTGGTTCTCTTCATCGCTATCGACCATTAATATGGTCGTGAAGTCCGGGCTTTCCTAAAAAAAAGGAACAAATGTAATTGACAGTCAAATTATCAGCTATAATGTCCCAAGGGCACTGATAATTTCGCGATAATTTTGACTAAACCCCGAAAGTGTGTTGCTTAGTAATTGCCCTCCGCCTGACGGCGTCGGGCAATTACTAAGCAACACACTTGAGGGAACTAGTCAAAATTATCTCGAATTTATCATTGCCCGAGGTACATTCGGTAAGATAAGTTCTTGAATTATGTACAAAACTTGAAAAGCTATTTATTAAAAGTACAATTTTCAATTCGTATTTTCTTACCTCACAAAAATGCTGGAACAGTTTCCATACGTATTTTTTACTTTTGACCGTGTTTTTTGGTGTTGTAATTAAATTATTAATTGCTTCATCGCATTCTGTCCCGAAGCGTGATTCAGACATGTTTATACGTTGACAGATCGATCGTAATTTTTTATTCAAGGGTATCTATGAATATGATATAAATCTGAACATCGACACCGACAGCGGGGGTCTTATCAGCCTAATTTTAACAAATCGCCCTGACGCGCGGGGTCTTACCGTTTCTCAGTGACATTGACGTTCTAAGTTTCTGTAGCGTGCGGCGTTCGACAAAAATAGACGAATCTGATTGGTTGTTTACTTATGAAAGAACTTATCAACAGTAATATAATAATGATTTTGCCGGCAATTATTAGCGGCAGGATTACGATTGCTTGTTGCGACGAAAATCGGCACGACTGCGAAGCAGGAGTGCCGATTTTCTAGAAGCAACAAGCAAGAGTGATCCAGACGCTAATAATTGCCTAGGAAAAATCAGTCACGAGTTAGTTTCGAGAAGACAATTGGCCGAGCAGAAAGTTCACACTTCATAATTTGAAAAGTTAAATTTAGTGACACCAAGTGTCAGACGTGTATTAATCTGCGCCACAATAATTGTAGTAAAAATGAGCTTACCAATATTTCGAGAAATGCCTATGAATACTATTACTGATGAAAGCACTGACACTTCACCCGAAAATGCAAACGGATCGAATTCAGGAGCAAACTGCTTAAAAGTCCGGCAAAAACTGACGTTTCATATGTTATAGAACATGTACTAACGCGTTGCTAGGCAATACCAACATGAGGGATTATCTGATTAGATACCACCCAGGGTGAATTGCTATGCATAATATGCAGCGTGGTCTGTTACGCATCGTAATTAGAATTTTATTGGATCATCTCATCAACGTTATTCGATTTCATTGGTTAGTAAGTAAATGAGGGCAATTGTCGGTAAAATCCTATTTCGTAAATTTCGTACATTAGATCGGTTGTATTTTATATTTTTTTCCTGTATGAAATTTATATTCTTTAGTGCTATTTTATTTGACGCAAACAAGTAACTTGTTTTACACATTTTCAGCCCCAAAGACCGGAAGAAAAATGTCAACTTACATTAGCGTCTCCTCCAACAGAAGTTGCAGCGACGGCGTCTCCTCCAACAGAACCTTCAGCGGCATCTCCTCCAACAGAATACGGTAAACCATAAATGGTTTTCTTATCCACTATGTCCAACAGGACAGGAGCCAAAGCCTCTACTGTTTGCTGCGGTGGGCCCCCGCCTGTCTTATTAAGTAAGGTTCTGTTGTCTGCTACGTTCTTCCGCAGCCCTTTTTTCTGGTTGTCGTACCACTTTTTTAAACTCCCTACACTTCGTGTGCAGGTAGAAGATTGAGCATTAAGGGGAATCTCCATACCCACGGTTTCGAATGAAAAGTAATACCGGCACATCTCGGACACTATAGGTCATATTAAAAAAAGAAAAATTGCAATGAATTCAGAAAATTCAGGAGCTTACCGATAGTTTAGTACTTTTTGTAATTTGTTAAATTTCAAAAATACCTAAATAATTACGCATATTTTTGGGCGATAAAGGAGCCGCGCTACGTGATTTATGTGACAGGCTCGCTCCGTTCGTATGAGTCAAGTGCCCTTGCCCTCTCTGCTTTCATAAACAAACACAGCTAGATAATTCAGTAAATGTATTTCAAATAGTTCCGAGCAGTTCTATTCTATAACATTATTTTCATTTCAGTTGACAGAGAGGTATTTGTGCGAAAACACTTTCGGGCGAAATAAATTGTGTAAAAATTCCACAAATAATTTCATCGAACTCTTCAGAACATTTTGGAACATATTAGAAATATGGACCACCGCTTCTGTGAAGTCTTTTTTGCAATTTGATTTCAAAAGTACCTAAATAATGAGGCATATTTCTGGGCGATACAGGAGCCGCGCTACGTGATTTATGTGACTGGCTCAGTCTATTCGTGTGAGTCAGGTGACCTTGCCCTCTCGGCTTTTATAAACAACAGTTAGATAATTTAGCAATGTAATCGTATTATTTATATTATAGCCCAGTGAAATTATACCATAAAAAGGTGATCGAGTGAAATAAATCCCGGAAATTTGATATTTTTCGGCAAAGTTGTTCGTTGGTGTCTGCTGTAGTACAACATACTAAAAGTTCCGGAAATACCGATTGACAGCATCTAAATTTGGCACAATCTGCAAAAGGCGACTAAAAACAAAATGTGCTCCTCTAGTATCAAATCGTTACTTTCTCCGACTTGATGGTATCATGGCCATTTATATTTACGTTTTCATGGATTATTTTCAATTGAAATCATATTTTTAATCTATATCGAGCGTTGTGTAAACTCGGATGAAACTGACGTTTAAAACTTCAAAATTATGAAAGATGGAAAAATTATACTTCGAATTAAAAAACTCAGTTTGCTCAAAAACTAAAAAAAAACTTATTCTTTATAAGTTGTTCATTTTAGCATTCTCTACAATTATTATTAACATAAATTTGCTGTAACTATATCGTTTTATAATTATAAACCAAAAATAAAAAATAAATATTTTATGAAAAATGTTTTGAAGGAAAAGATGTTCATTTCTTTGTTGTCTTCAATGTTTGTTTAATTGTTTTTGTGATATTTTTAATATTTAAGAAAATATTGACAAAAAACAAAAAACAGTTAAGGTAAACACCCACTTCCGGTGTACGAAATTTTACCAAAAGCTTTTCAGTTCTTCAGAATATCAAATAAGACATATGTTCAAAGTATCATATCAATTGTTTAATTATTCTTTGAGATACAGCGCGCACAGTAGACGCACACACACACACACATAGACACAAAAAAAATATCCAGAAATTGTTGAAATGGCATCTAGGGGCCCCAAAACGGATATTTCCGTAAAAAAAAATTTGAAAAAAATCATGTCACAATACTTTCTCATACTTCGTAACGGAGAAAGTAAAAAATGCCTTACGAAAGTACGAAGACATGACAAAAACTTCGGTGACACCGTGCGGCTTTTTTGTGGATAAGACGTATGGTTTTTTTGGTAGCATCTCCAGATGGGTTGATAGAAAATGGTCGCGGAATTATTGAGGTAAAGTGCCCAAAATTGATAGAAAAAATAACAACAGCAAAAGCAGCAATCAAAAAAAAAATTTCTTTTTGGATACGGATTTGAAATTAAAACGTACTCACAATTATTATCATCAAATCCAGGGCCAGATGCATATTGCAAAAGTCGACTTTTCTCATTTTGTTATATGGACGAAACAAGACCTGTCGATTGAGAGAGTTGCCAGAGACGACGACAATTTTTGGGAAACAAAATGATTGAAAAATTAATATATTTTTATAAAAATATTTTATTAAAAGAAATCATTGATCCACGGACATGTAGTAATATGCCTATCAGGGAGCACTAAAAAACCTACGACAGAAGTCGCCTCCAAGGAAGCAACTACACCAAGATCGCCGATCCGCCGAAGCTGCTGATCCGCTCATGTGAAGTCACCCTCCGGTAATTTATCCGAGTTCTTGCCGTGCATACCGGTGCTTGCCCTTCCGAACTTTGTCTGAACTATAGTGACGCATCAGTGATTTCTCTTGTGACTCTTCCGTATTTATTTTTCTTGTGACCTTTTTAGTGTAAATGTTTTCCGATTGAACATGTTATTATGTCATTTGTGTCCAGTATATTGAACTTTGTGTAAATAACAGCGAAAAGGATTTCGCGCCAATCTGACTTTATCTGCCTCTCAACCCTCTCTCCTTTTGCGTATTGATAACATAAATATCGAATTCCATTGCATTGTACTAAATGAACATGCCTTTTTTTAGCATTTTCAAAATTCAGTCACGAAATGAAAATATTGGCACACGTAACATTGACGTTTACCGAAACGGTAATTTTTTTATGACTCAAATAATGCAACAAACCCACTATTATTATTGTAAAGGTTAAAAATGAGATATGAACATCATGTTCATTTCTGATAAATATTTCAAACAAAAGATTTCTTTTATTGTCTTTAATATTTGTTTACATGTTTTTGTAATATTTTGCATATTCACAAAAAAACGAAAAAAAAAGAAAGATTAGGTAAACACCCACTTCCGGTGTACGAATTTTTACCAAAAGGTTGTAATTGTCAAGTAAAGCACGTGTTCGATGTTGCTTGTTGTAATTTTTGAAATAATTTCACGATCACAATACTTTCCCGTACCTCGTAACGGAGAAAATACAAATTATAATTTTGTCGGAAATAAAATTTCGCCACGAAAATATTTCTTCAAAGTCGATAAGGTTAGTATGTGTTCCCGACTGTCGGCTCAGAAACTCGAGTATCGAATTTCTTGTTATGTTTGTTTGTATTATTTAGACAATTGCCCTCATTTACTTACTAACCAATGAAATCGAATAACGTTAATGAGATGATCCAATAAAATTCTAATTACGATGCGTAACAGAGGACGCTGCATATTATGCATGGCAATTCACCCTGGGTGGTATCTAATCAGATAATCCCTCATGTTGGTATTGCCTAGCAACGCGTTAGTACATGTTCTATAACATATAAAACGTCAGTTATTGCCGGACTTTTAAGCAGTTTGCTCCTGAATTCGATCGGTTTGTATTTTCGGGTGAAGTGTTAGTGCTTTCATCAGTAATAGTATTCATAGGCATTTCTCAAAATCTTGGTAAGCTCATTTTTACTACAATTATTGTGGCGCCGATAAATACACGTCTGACACTTGGTGTCACTAAATTTAATTTTTCAAATTAAGAAGTGTGAACTTTCTGTTCGGCCAATTGTCTTCCCGAATCTAACTCGTGACTGATTTTTCCTAGGCAATTATTAGCGTCTGGATCACTCTTGCTTGTTGCTTCTAGAAAATCGGCACTCCTGCTTCGCAGTCGTGCCGATTTTCGTCGCAACAAGCAATCGTGATCCTGCCGCTAATAATTGCCGGCAAAATCATAGGCACTCGTTATATTACTGTTGATAATTTCGAGTCCACGTGGACTGGAAAGATGCATGTCGCGGCGTCAATCGCCAATCGGAGACGATTTCTTTGCACATAAAAATGTATTCGGATCGTTTCACGTTTGTGTTTATTTGACTAAGTTAACGCCCGTTTCACGTTGAATACAAACCCAAGCGGGAGTTTAGCCTACACTTTGTTTCATTATTTTCTTATAAATACTAATTTTTAGGAAAAAAATCTTAAACTACCGGGAATTTCCTGACTGCACTAAACACGTTTCCGTTTTTTGTTTTCCTCTAGAAACCACAGTTGTCGAGAAAAAACTGTAAAACTTTTACATTATAAGTCCCATATAAAGCGGTGCCATCTACTGAGCCAGAAACACACCAAGGAGGTCTACCGATTCCCCTTAAATTCATTGCATACTAACTTCCACGTTCTCTGCTTGTCACGCTGGCTGATTTGATCGTTTTTTTTATTCTCAAGCACATTTTTGTACTTATGAATTAAGCTTAAGAGGCTGGCTCTCTCCTCCATCGTAAAATTGCTCGAGCGAGCTCGCTTTCTTGAAACATATTCAGTATATTTTTTTATCGTGGGCCATAGGGTTTTACATGCTAAAAATTATACCTTGTGTTAATGTATATTTTATCATAAAATTTTGAAGGCAATTTTAGTTAGTAGTAAATCAATTATTTTTCCACATGATGCGCCTCATTAGAATAACTTAAACATGTTTTATTCCATTAAAAATGAAATTATTTAATATAAATAACTGAGCAAAAATAATCAAAGTACCTTGAATTTACGAAATGTCAGATTGATCAGTGAGGCAAGTAATCAAACGAATTTATACTAGAAAATGTCTGTTTATCCTTTTGAAGAACGAGTGGAATATGTAACGGCAATTATAAAAGGTTTGGCCAGCGGGGAAATACTTGTATTTTTCTACAAGAAGTGAGGGAATCTTTATTTTAGGGAAATAGTTGACAACTTTTCTGTACCGTATCCGTATCGTCCGGTTCCGAGCAAAAGCACTTTTTAATGGAATAAAACATGTTTAAATTATTCTATTTAAGCGCATCATGTAGAAAAATAATTGATGTATATTACTAACTAAAATTTGCTTCAAAATTATTTGATAAAATATACATTAACAGAAGGAATAATTTTTAGCATGTAAAATCCTATGACCCACGATAAAAAAAACATACAGTATATAACAATAACTATCATCTGTGCATATGACATTAAACTAGGTGAACTAAAGCTCAACTTGAATGGTACGACCGGTCCGAAATAACAAAACATAACCAACTTACATCTTTAACGTCCATTTAGAAAATGCGTGTTTATGTTTGGTTGCCCTGTTTCGAACAATGCACTAAACTCTATCTCAGTAAATTCCCCCATTTTTACACCAACATGAATGCAGCGACTATTAAATTCCACTAGATTATTATCTATGGTCGGACCGTTCCTTAGTAAAGGAACGCTGTCAGAGTCGTGGTGCAAGCGAACCAGCATTTAACTCTTCCTTAGCGGATCCTTAACTTACAGCCTCCTTAACTTAACCGCTTCTTAACTTAAGTCGGTGCAAACGGGCATTAGTAGATTAACACTTCAGAGCAATGCCCGTTTGCACCGCACCTGGTTAACTATTTAATCATTGATTATAAGTTAATCCGTTTATACCGCCATTTAATCATTGATTAAAGTTTGGGCGGTTAGGAAGCCGGTTAAGGAAATACACGTGCGTTCATGTTAGAAATAAAGAAACATGAAGGTTTATTACATTGAGGACGACGTTAAGGGTAGAGTACCCATTAAATTAGCCGCTCAAGAAATCGAATATATCGTTGTAAATATAAACTTTTTCGAAAAGTTTATTTTGATAACATATTATATAAAGATCGATTATTATTTCTGTGTTTACGTTTTGGTTTCATCGTTATTATTAACAAAGTTAGCAACATTTTACTTTAAACAGACAAACTGCAGAACCAAGTAAGCAACAACAGTGAAATTTGACTTGTAGCCAGCCAATACATACATCTAGGCAATGAAGTAATTTTAAGGCAAAATCATAGTTAATAAAAAAATTATGAACGAATTAGGAGACAAATGAATATTAAAATGATGTTTTTTGTGTCTATTTCCATTAGTATTGGTCAAAACTTGATAAAATTTTCTTACTGTCTAGACAGGAACATAATTGACATATGTGCAAAATTTCAAAATAGTCCTGTGGCAACTTTTTAAGATAGTCAATCAGAAAGAAATAAAAAAGTTATGTAGATATTTCTTGCAGCGAGTCTATTGCTCTTCATCCTAGTACGGGCATTCGGCCACTTGAGCGTGATGGTAGTGTGCGCGGGGATTAGGGGATACGTTATGATAGGGGAGTTTATTTAGCGCGATGTTCAAATCGATCTTCCGTGCTAGATTTCGTATTCCATATACATATTCACCTGCATGCCCAATAACATCGCATGTTATTCACATTTCTGCGTCACTCGCGACGGCGGCACTTACTCATATTAGTGTATCGAGTTACAACTGCACTAAAAAAATAAACAAGGGACCGGAGGGCAGGGTACCTGCGACGATTACGATTTATAAGATGTACATTCTAGTAATGCGTTCAATAAAATTTATAAATTAATTACGTCATGTATATTTTTGATAAATATAAGTTGTTGATCCCCTCATCATTGCAGAGTACAAAACTAACTTGAAAAGCATACAAGCTAATAAGAATAGTCACATAATCGGGGAATTCCAGATATTTATTAGTAAATAATTTAAGACCGATACAGTGACGGCTCGCGGGGTGACTCATGGTACGGCTGAGGTAGCAATACAGATAGGTACTTGTAGGGTCGGTTGTAAAGACGGCTGGCGGCGTGATCTATCTGTATTACCATTACCACCGCGATCCGTCACTGGTCCGATAATTTATAGAGTTATAATTGGAAATTGTTTTTTTGTTTTGTTTGTTTTTGTTTAACGTTCGGCTGTTTATTATCTATTCCACAATTTTTTTTTTATAGAAAACATTTTTAGGTCTGCCTTTTAAAAAGTATTTACCCACTGGTATCCCACTATATTGCCAATTAAATACCGGTACCCCCAGCACAGTGGTCCAGCTACCCTAAAAAGCTGGAAAATCCCAAATGAACTTACATTCGTGCAGAAATTGGTATATAGGGATTTTTGACGTCGCTGATTACAAGTCCTAATTCAACATTATTATAAACACAACGGCGGATCCAATATGGCGGCAAAATATAAGGAAATGACATAAAAAATTGATGAAAATTAGTATGTGGGGGTTTTCGAAGCCGTAAATTACAAATCTAAAGTTAAAATTATTCTAAACAAAATAGCGGATCCAATATGGCGGCAACATATGTGGAAATGATATAAAAAGTGATGAAAATTAGTATATAGGGGTTTTCGAGGTCGCAGATTACGAATCTAAAGTCAAAATGAATTTAAACAAAATTGATGATCCATTTTTCATTCAGCGCGTTTTTCAATTTTTTTAAACTTCAAATAACTCCTATAGCAAACAATTTAGTGTTGAGTGTGATATTTCATTAATTTTGGGAGGTGAAAAGCTACTCAAAAATGAAATAAAAAATGATGATTATTGCGGGTATCTTAATAACGAAACGTCGTATTTTAGAAATAAAATTATTTTTTGGAAGAGCTTAATATTGTAAGAAACATAATGCAATATAATTTTCCACATAGGCCTTCTGTATGCTTTGTACACAAATATGAAAAATTTATATTCGCAACCTGTTTTATTATGCATTCAAAGCACTCACTACATCTTTAACGGCTCATCATGGACTATGGGGTACGACTTTATTTTAATTATTAATATTTTATAATACTATCCACGTTTATCTTTCAAACTACCTTAGTTTTGAAGCTTCTTTTCGACTTTGCAATTTAGGATTTTGGCCAGATTTTGAGTGCATCTGGACCACTGTGCAGTGGCGTAACTGTAATGAGGCAGAGGAGGAAACTGCCTCCGAACCCCGGGTCTTGAGGGACCCTGGCCTGATTTCGGGGTATAATATCCCAGCCGCAATGTAATTCATATTGAATTTCAATGCAGATGAGGTTATGTTATGTCGGCGAGGTTTTACTTTGCACACATTTTGTATTTTTTAATTGATTATTAATTGGCTTGTAACTCAGGTGCGATATTTTATTGCTAAGTCTCGTCCATAATAATTGTCGTAAATATGCTGTTATCTAATTGGAAATTGGAGTCATGAAAAGGGACATAATAGAGTGAATAACGTGTCTTTGTAATTGCCTAAAGAAAATTAATTTGACTTTACAGCAACATGAAGAGAAAGCATGATGACCATAATTGCAGTTCTTACAGAAATTGCTTTAGGAATTCTACATTAACATTTTAACAAATTAATCTTAAGCAATATGTCCAATCAAAATAATTTGAACTTTGCAGTAACTAAAATGGCTGGCTGACCAAAAATACACTTTTTCCAAAATTGCTCTACAAATTCTACATTGATTTCAATAGATGATTGGAATTTTGACATAGTGATATAAAAGAGCCGACAACAGAACTTTGGGTTAGAATATGCTCTACTTTCATCACTATTGTATTTAAACTACCGACCGGCTAGATTCGCCACATTCAACATAGTAGCAGAGAAAGATTACGCAGAGTTCAGAAGCCTTTACATACATTAATTTTATAAGGTAGAAAGTAAAAAGAAATAAGGCATCAGTTTTAAAAACTTTTTAAACATTACAACCTATAATATAGGGCAATATTTTTAAGACTAAAACGAAATAATATAATTTAAAGGACTAAAGGACTCGATCGATGGCCCTTTCTAACATATGTATGTTTTGTATGTATGTTGGAATAAAGTTCATGTATGTAATATAATTTTAAAAATGTCCATGTGGCCATCATGTTACTTTCTTTATTTGAGAGTATAAAATGGGTTTTTCGGATGTTTTGCATTTTCGTGGATTTTTTTCAAGTCTGATTTCGAACAAAAATTATTCATTATCTCAAAAAAGTCAAAATTTTTCCATTCAAAATTTTTTCTCGAAAATCAAAGAGATTACGAAATTCATCCATCAACAAAAGATTGTTATCTTAAATAGATGAATAATCATTTTCGTAATAGAGAGAGACAATACATTTATTGAGACACTTTTACAAATGACTTCAACAGGCAATTTAAAAATGTCTATTAGATTTTGAGACACAGTGCCCATAAAATGACAAACTTAGAGATAGGTCGACACAGCACACGGACATACATACCATTTTCCAAAAAAATAATTGTTTTCTGGAACCTCAAAATGAAACTTTTCATGAACATTTTCAATCTCGAAAACAATACTGTACGGCGAAAGTTAAAATATGTTTAACATTTTAAATGATGTACAAGTCTATACTCTTTAGAATAGTAGAACACCAATTTGGAAAAGGAATTTAATTTGGAAACTAATATTACTATAAGACATAAAGTAAAATAACCTTTTAACAACAACGAAAAGGTGTAAAACTTGCTATCTTAAGTTTTCATTAATCCTACGTTTCCAGTCTTGAAGCAAATTATTTTGGCAAATAATTTGACTTAATGATTCGTAAATTCAAAAATGTTTTGAAGAATTGGAAGCATATGTACCGGTGCGATCAATAAATATATTTTTGCCAGAAAATGCGCATTACTTATACCGGGTGTGGCACTTAAGACGCCTCGGACCATAGCTCCTTTACGATAAAAGCTATCGAAAAAAATCTAAGAACAAAGTGGTGCATAGTTACCGTCGCTATGTTTTAAAAATATTTCTAATCATCAGTGGCGTGCCGTACTCCAGTGGCGTACCAAACTTATGTTTTTTTAAATGGAATGCCCTATTTTTTATTGCAGATTTGGAAAGTGCTCGACGAGTACTTATTTTTTTATCTAACATGTTATACCCTTCACTTTAGCGGTTTCGCTGTTATAACCCCTTCTTTCAAAATTGCGCCCCATTTTTGAGATTTTTTTGTAGAGAAACTAATTGACGCCGGCGCCTAAATTTTGAATTGAGGTACAGGTTAAGACCTCGTATACCTTCACATTATTTTTTTTCGGGTAATTTATGGAAAAAAAATAATTTTTGATTGATCTTCGTATGTTGTCATTTTTTCCGAAAATTTCAAATGGCACCCCCCTAAAAAAATTACGGCGTTGTACAGCCAAAACTCTAAATTTTTCATTGGTGTAAAAAAAATTACACATTGCATAACAAAATTTCGGAGAAAAAAGGAATTTCATCGCAAATGTCGGGAAACGTTTTCCGTTCCCAAGTGTGCCATGAGAAAACAAAAGATTGGTAATTGTCAAAGTACCAAAACAAATACACAAATACGGTCAACATAATAGTATGTACCTATTTATTCAACATGATATGAAAAATGCAGATAAAGAAAATTTAACAACTTAAACTAGATGTTCGAAATGACGACCTTCCTGCTGGAGGCATAACCGCAACTTCTGGTGATATACCGCAGTTCATTATTTTCGGTAATAACTGCCTTCTTTCTAACTCTCCTTGGCCGTTTCACACTTCCCGTAGTAGTAAATCTCTCCAATACTTTTTGAAACGCACGTTCATTTGGATGTGCCCTGTGCGGATATCTCGCAGCGTACACTCGTGATGCCAAGAAACAATTCTTGTTACATTCTCCAAGAATAAATATCATGTCAACCATTTCCTCTTGAGTTCGGAACATTTTTAGAACGTTTATCAAAAATGAGTTATGGCTGCTACTGACGTCTAATAATTTACTTTGACAATTACCAATCTTTTGTTTTCTCATGGCACACTTGGGAACGGAAAACGTTTCCCGACATTTGCGATGAAATTCCTTTTTTCTCCGAAATTTTGTAATTTTTTTTACACCAATGAAAAATTTAGAGTTTTGGCTGTACAACGCCGTAATTTTTTTAGGGGGGTGCCATTTGAAATTTTCGGAAAAAATGACAACATGCGAAGATCAATCAAAAATTATTTTTTTTCCATAAATTACCCGAAAAAAAATTATGTGAAGGTAAACGAGGTCTTAACCTGTACCTCAATTCAAAATTTAGGCGCCGGCGTCAATTAGTTTCTCTACAAAAAAATCTCAAAAATGGGGCGCAATTTTGAGAGAAGGGGTTATAACAGCGAAACCGCTAAAGTGAAGGGTATAACATGTTAGATAAAAAAATAAGTACTCATCGAGCACTTTCCAAATCTGCAATAAAAAATAGGGCATTCCATTTAAAAAAACATAAGTTTGGTACGCCACTGGAGTACGGCACGCCACTGATGATTAGAAATATTTTTAAAACATAGCGACGGTAACTATGCACCACTTTGTTCTTAGATTTTTTTCGATAGCTTTTATCGTAAAGGAGCTATGGTCCGAGGCGTCTTAAGTGCCACACCCGGTATAATGGGCCCATACAACAGATATTTTTTTGTAGTTTCAAACTACATTATAAAATCTATTGGTAGCTTTTGGAGATTTGTTTTATGACAATAATGAAAATTTCAAGTTATAATCCCTAAGAGATTATTTCTTGGGAATTACTTGCTTACAATTATGTCGCCCTTCAATTGTGTTTGGACGACGCTCGCTAGACCGTGAAATGGTTGGGTTGGGCGGGGTTTGGTGTAAACGCTACAGCTAGGGATGGCAACGATACATCGATATATCAAATATATCGATATTTTTTCAAATATATCGATATATAAATATCGATGTAATAGTTTCGATATATCGCAAAATATATCGATATTTTTGTGTAAATACCTATATCAAAAAACTAATTAATTGCAAATTGCACGCACCACAATTTGGCGAAACTTCAATCTAGTTTGTTTTATCACTCGTTAAATTTCTCAGCACCATCTAGCGTCGAGAAGCGCAAATAACTTATTAGGTACCTGTATTTGATACAATAGGTACCCGAATTATCGGCTATAATTGGGATTCCTTTGAATTACTTGAACGGAATCCAGTTCTTCCCCGAAAATTTTTGTCGGGGAATACCCGTTCGAAGTTTATAAATACACCTCAACAAAAAAATTTTCTGCAGTCTGCAAAGAGCTTTGAAAGTGTTTGCTGTGAATAAATAATAGTGTGATTGTTCAAAAGTTTAGTGAAGTTGAAAATAAAATAATCTTGATTTATTACATAAATTTAAAGTGACTGATTGTTGGTCCTGAAAATATGGCTCCTCCGAGAAGTAACATTTGGAAACATTTTCAAAAAGTTACTCCCAATACTGCTAAATGCAATTTGTGTGCCAAGGTGCTGAAGACTTCGGGCAATACAACAAATTTGAAAACACATTTAAAACAAAAACACTCCTCCATCTTACAACATTTAACTGAGGAGAAAAAGGAGACTGATGAACCAAAGAAGAAAAAACGTCCATCCCAACCCGAAAGTCGAATGGATGTAGAAACGGCTGGGACTAGTAGTTCACTACATCAAGATGAGGTATGACTAATAGAACCGCAATTGTTAATGAATTTATTAGTTAATATTATTTCTAGAAAAATCTGATTGCTTCACAAGAATTTGATGATGATGATCATTCATCAACTTCAACAATGACGGTTTCTGAATATGATGTTGAACCAAGCACAAGTACAGAAAAATCAAGCTCATTATACAAGCAAGCTACAATTGTGTCTACCTTCAAAACAATTTCATCTTTCAAAGGTAAAGCAAAAGTTTATAGTACTTGCATGAATGCATCATTTGTTTTTATTTTTAGATGGTGGCTCTAAAAATGTGAAACTAACGGAAGCATTAATAAAATTTATTGTTCAGGATAATTTGCCATTCAATATTGTAGAGGGTAAAGGTTTTCTGTCTTTGATGAAACAAGTGGCACCTTTATACAAAGTACCAACCAGAAACACCATCAAAAATAATGTTGATAGAAAGTTCGAAGTGATTTCAACAGCATTTAAAAATATATTGAAAAAATCGAAGTATTTCACAATTACGACGGATATATGGACTGCCGATATGCAGACCAAAAGTTTTATGGGCATCACTGTCCACTTTGTACATGACATGAAGTTAACATCAGCGACAATAGGTATTGTTGAATTATCAGAGTCTCACACGGCAGACTATATTGCTTTAGAATTAGGCAAAGCTCTTCAAAATTGGGGAATTGATCCTAATGATGTTGTTGCTGTAGTGACGGACAATGCAGCCAATATGGTCAAAGCTATGCATGACAAATTTGGGAAAAACCGACACATCCCATGCTTCGCACATACCCTCAATTTGGTGTGTGAAAATTCAATTACAAACACAGAAGGTTTGAGTATTATTATTGACAAGATACGATCAATAGTAGTATGGTTCAAAAGAAGCGTTAAGGCTAGTGATCAATTAAGAAAAATACAAATCGATGCAGGAACGATAGAAGGAAACATTAAAAAAATGATTTTGGATGTCAAAACTCGCTGGAACTCCACATATTACATGATAGAGAGATTTCTACTAATGTCATCTATGGTCAGCAATATTTTGTTTTCCGATGTTAATGCTCCAAATATGATTACTGCAGCCGAAGTTGAGCATTTACGAGAAATATGCAAACTTTTGAAGCCACTAGAAAGGATGACAGTAGAGATAAGTGGCGAAAATTACCCCACAATAAGTAAAGTAATACCAATGATTGGTTGTCTGATAAACCAGTACAACAATTATTCGCCCCAGTATGAAGTAGGTAAACACTTGAAAACATCATTATTAAAAGAAATCGAAAAGAGGTTTGGTGCTATTGAGAAATCTTATATACCAGCTGTTTCCACAATATTGGATTCTCGATTTAAACAAATAAACTTCAGGGATCCTCAAGCCCTGGGCACAGTGATGCGACACATCAAAAGTGAGATCGCGACTTTCCAAAGCACTTCTTCATCATCAGAATCTTCTGATTCGGATACTGAAGAA
The DNA here is from genome assembly GCA_910593695.2 of Ocypus olens. Taxonomy (NCBI): domain Eukaryota; kingdom Metazoa; phylum Arthropoda; class Insecta; order Coleoptera; family Staphylinidae; genus Ocypus; species Ocypus olens. Next base: position 40,508,724 of record OU343060.1, read on the forward strand.
CCGGAATTTGATATATGGGCGCACCATAAAAAATTAGCGCACACTAAAAAAAGTGGGCAAGGGAAATTACATAAAGATAGTGAACTCAATCAATATTTAAGTTTGCCAGTTAGAAACTTGAAAGACGATCCCTTGGACACCTGGAGCGAAATGAAATTGGTATATCCCAACTTATTTAAAGTGGCGGCAAAATATTTTTGTGTTGTAGCAACGTCGGTCCCCAGCGAGAGGCTATTTTCAAAAGCCGGAGCAACAGCTACTAAAAGTCGTAACCGTCTCACGGGAAGTAGGCTTTCCAAATTATTATTTTTGAGCTCTTTGCCTGATAACTTGCATTTGTGGAACTGATGTATTCACCTAATGCACAAAATCACAAATGCAGGCAAACAGTCTTGTTCCTGTAAGACATTTAATTGTAAACTTGACTAAATTGTAATAAAAAATACATTTTAATTTTTTTTTGTAAAAACATGCAATTTTGTAGAACACTTTTAACTTGTACTTACTTAATCAAAAAATACACTTATTTTTTTTTAATGTATTACCTTTCAATATTTCCTCAGTACCTACTTTACGTTTCAAAAACTTTAGATTCGATTGATTTGAATATAATAAAAAAATATATCGATATTTTTCATGATATCGATATTTTTGTTTAGATATATCGCATGTATCGATATATAGCTTTCGATATATCATATGATGATTATATCGATATATTTATATTTTTTGCCATCCCTAGCTACAGCAGAAGTGTTTTTTATAACTTCTCACCCGCCCCCACCGATGCGAAAAAAAAATAACCACAATACATATTCTAATACGGTTCTCACGCTCGCGCTGTAGCGGGGTGCAGACGTATAATAGCCTCTCTCTTTTAGAATCGCAGGCGCAACCTTGAATGTATTAGATATATGGAAATAGCACCGAGTTAATTTACCCTCGCTGTAAGCTGGGTTGCCTACAGTCATACCAATTTGATTTAATCCCCCTCTCGCGGGCGTTTACCGTACTTTTGATGGATACCTTACCGTTAAGTGATATAAAATACGGAGATCAAATACAATTGATTTTATTTATTCAAGCGCTAGATTTAAATGTCGGTATGCCAATCCAAGTGAATATGCGAATAAACAATTTTGATTTATTAGATGAAGCGTGTTTTAGGAGAAGGTAAGGTAAGGTATTAAGCAAACAATTCAAATTCAGTTTGTTGCAAGTAATTGAACATAAAATAGATTTTTTTAAATAATAGGAAACTGTAAACAGCCGTTCATTTGGCATCTAAAGCATGCGCGAATGCGTCAATTTCAGTAACACCCACCTCAAAAAATAAAATAACTTCACAAATTGCCAACCGTATTGTTGCTCACAACCATTTAATCATCGGATACTATCCGATGGGCGGTGCAAACGGAGTGGCATGATTATATTATTCGACGGAAAATTGTTCGAACCTTTGACTATATAGTAGAGCACTGCACGAGTAGGTAAAAAGTAATCAGAGAAATAATCGCCGAGTATACGACTGAACGATGCGAGTACATACTCGGCATCGTCTCGACAATGCACCGCCGATTACATTTACTTCATGATTACGAGTAATATTCGTCAGAACTGCATCGTAGCATCGTGCATCGTAACGAGTAGGCATCGTGAATAATCGTCGGGGTTTTCCCCATTTACGCGTGCGTGCACTACCCGTTCTCGACAAGTCGACACATGACTTTCAGGTATTGTAATCAACAGTACACGGTGAACAGTTGCATGGTATTTTCTGGAATTAAGCGTTCGATTATTCATGTATATTTGAAATTTGGAACTCGCGTAACAATGTCGATTTTGGAAAAAATTAAAAGTGGTGAATATACAACAAAAGAAGCGTGTGGTAAAAGTAACGTGTGGGCCTGTTTTAAAAAAATTGCGAAAGAAATTAACGGTATTGAAGAAGTGCAACCTTTCGTAATGTGTGCTAAGTGTGAGCATATTTTTAAATACAGTAAAGGTTCGAGTCCATCCAATTTAAAGAAACACCGTTGTTTTAAAGAGATAGGTGAGCCGGAAAATTCTTCATCTAAATCCACGGACGGGGATGTGGGCAACAGAAAAAGGGCACGCATCAATGTGAGTGACGAAATAAAGAAGGACATTACAGACAAGTGTGTACAATATGTGACGCAGGATCTTCGCTCATTTGCAGCAGTAAGTGGTAGTGGGTTTAAAGATCTGGCATGCTGCTTGGTAGAAACTGGAGTAAAACTGGGTTCAAAAAATTTTGATATAAATGACATTCTGCCGCATCCGACTACTGTTAGCCGTACGCTCCACAAAATTCACAATGGAGAATTACAACGTTTTGCTTCCGAATTACAACCACTGCTCGAGAAAGGTAAGGTGTTGTTCTCTACAAGTGCATGTCCAAAATAATAACAGAACATCTAATGGCGTTATACAGGATGGTGTGCAGCAACAACAGATATGTGGACGGAAAACAAAAAAACAGAGGAACTTTATGGCCTTAACAGTTCATTATCTTGATTCGACTTGGCGACTTCATAGGTAAGCTAAGCAATATAACCTTACCGTATATTAAATAAAGCAAAGTTTCGCTAAAATACAGCGTCATCCGTGAGGGGCATATTGAGGATGAGATGTTGGGGTAATTTTTATTTAGAGGTTTTAGTTGTAACTATTACAAATGTATAAGAGCGTGAAGTGCAGAGATAGTATTGCGTACAAATGTAATAACGGACGAATTCTGAAATATTAGAGTTACTATCACCTTTAAGTATACGAAACTATACATCAAATGAAAGCTTACTTAATGGACTTTCAAATTATGAAATAATATAAAGGCTGTTCCATTAAAAAAAAACTATGAAATTGTGCAATTTGCGAATAACAATAGAATGAATTATCTTCACCAGCTGCAGCAGAGAACAATTTTGTTCAAATCTCTGAATAAACAACTGAATAACATGAAAACAGCTAGGTTTAAAGCCCAGCGACCTTATGTCGTTTAAATCCTGCGGTAATAAGGACTCTAAAAATAAAAAAATAAATAATAATTATCTATAACTTTTATATAAATTATATTTTTCTATCTTATATATTTAAGGCCAAAAAGTTACTTTGGCGCTTCAGTGAGATACCCTTTATACTCTATCTGACTGTGCCACCTTCCCAAGGCACATACCAAATGTTATAATAAACGATGTGCTCGTCATGCAGACATATTTTTTAAAAGCGGTTTCTGGAAAATGTAGAGAATTTTAAATCTGAGACTGTATATGCAAAACTATTTTCACTTTTCGCAATGACCAGTATGAGGTTTAGAGTTGAATAATTACATTATCCCATTTATTCTTTGTGTTATAGTCGAGTGCTGTGTACCATCGAATTTTTGGACTTCGACCAGGAGCAAAACGCAGTAAAAAAAACAGGTACCAACATACTTCGCGCCTTAGAAGAGAAAGTGGCAACCTTGCATTTACGAGCTACTGTACTTGAAAAACTGACTTTTACTACTGATCAAGGCTCTAATATCAAGAAAGCGTTTGAGCAGTATTCGCGCATTAATTGTATTGCCCATGTTCTGAACCTGATTTTAACACATACTTTCAAGAACACAGTACTGGAAGAATTAGCTCCTCGTATTTTACAATTGTTGACACGTTGTAAGTCTTTAGTAGAATACCTTAAACGGAGTGGTAACTGTCAGAAGTTGGACACGACAGTTAGTCAAGAATGCACTTCACGTTGGAACACAAAATTTGATATGTTGCTTTCGATTCGGAAAAATTTTAACACTATTCAAGACATTTTAGAAGGTACAAAAGAAGAATATCGTCTTCATGGAATTGAAATATATCTCTTAGATAAGTTGATTCTATTTTTACACCCATTTAAAATGGCAACACTACTGTTTGAGGCGGAGAAGAAGCCTACCATTCATTTAGTGCTATTACACATGCATATTTTGAAAGAAAGGCTGATAAAACTACAAAATGAAGAAACAACTACCTAATTACAAGCGGTTATTCGTAATTGTTTGGATAATGTTTTTGACATTAAATTTCAACCACATCGTATTCATAAAGTAGCTGCATTCTTATGGCCCGAATATAAACAACTACGGTTTCTAGAAGACAATGCGCGTGAAGAAATTTATACTCTTGTAAAGGATGAGCTAAATTGTATTCTCGAAAATCCTGAAAGCTCTTTCGTCACGCTGTCTTCTTGTGATTCCCAAGAGATAGAGCTTCATGCCATTACGTCGGACTACAGTAATGCTGAAGATGACGTGCAATTCTGTAATAAATATAAAGATATTTACATTGACAACGATAATAATTGGCAGTCACAAGTTAATGTTGAAATGGAGCTGTACAAAGGAAGCCGTGCCACTGACCCAAATATATTACGATGGTGGGGAAGTCATGAAAAGGATTTCCCTTTACTCCACCAACTAGGACGAAAAATCTTATGTATTCCTGCTTCCAGCGCCTCAAGCGAACGAGCGTTCAGTTCCGCAAACAGAGTTCTAGAAGATAGGAGAAGTAATCTGAAGGGAGAAAATATCGATGCCATACTGTTTTTACATTCCGCAGGAAAGGATTAACGTACAAACCAAATATACATTGGAAGACAAGTAATTTATTTCATTACTTATGTTTGATATACCAAGGACCACTAAGAAGTGTTTCATCTTTTTTTTAATTCAAGACTGTGTTACTTTATTTTTATAGGCGTTATTATTGTATACAATAGACTGCATACTAGAAATTGAACTTGTTGTTATATTCCGTTTTAATGTAATAAAGTGAACTTTCTGTTTTGAATTTGTCTAATGTCACATTTCTCACCTTCCTATGGATGTCTCATACAATGTTATACATTCCTTCAGCATAAGCAAAATCTCGCCAATGCCGATGCGAAACGATGCCGAATACTGTTATGCTCGACGATGCCGATGCGAAACGATGCCGAATACTGTTATACTCGCCGTAGCCGATGCGAAACGATGCGAGTACTGAAGTGCTTGATGCGTACGAGTACACACAAGGTAATCGTATTACTCTTCTGATGAGTATTCGTACTCGTGATTACGCGATGCTGTACGTACTCGTGCAGTGCTCTACTATATAGGGTGTCCGAAAAGTATGGAATATCCCGTATAGCTCAGTAAACTTTCACTTTAGAGAAAAAAGTTTTAAATAAGTTATTTAACACTCAGTTATCTACCTCTTTGGATATATCAATTTTATTTTTTGCTATAAATAAAAGCGCAACGAATAACACTAATATTTTTTTAAATGACCAGGCTCATCTTTATATTTGAATAAGTAATTATGGAGGTTTTCACTTTGAGATACATTTTGAATAATTCAAATAAAAACGAATAACTTTGTCATAGTTTGAAAATGACAAGCTGAAATTGTCGAAACTATAGTAACTACTCCAAATTAATAAAGTGATACCAACAAAGTTATTCGTTTTTATTTTAATTATATTTAAACAAAAGATAAATATAATCTGTGCCTAGTTATCTTTCTTTTACACTCTTCTTCAGCTACCTCCCGCTGCAATTTCCAACAGTAATCCACCAACATCTTCTCGTTCCATTTGTCACTGTACCTTTTCTCCATTCGGGCTAAATCTTGATGAAAACGTTCCCCGTGTTTCTTTGAAACTACTCCCAGATTGGGAGGAAAGAAATCCAAACGGGAGAACATAATGTTTAATGACATATTGCAACCCTGTGCCTCATATGAAGAAAGTAATTCTTCAACAATTATTCCATAGTGTCTTGATTTTTATTGCCAAAAAGTTGTAACACAGATTTGTGTGCAGTCCAAGCTCTATTTTCCATTTCATTCAACTTTTATTCGAATGTAAGGTCTTTGAAAGGAGTTAGGATTTGTGGGCCGACGAAAATCCAAGTCGGTGTGATAACATAACCTCTCTCGCTTATTTCCTCAAGTTTTACATTATGTCACACAAAGATAAAAATACACGGAAACGTGCTCAAAACTTTAGTGCGGACACGACAAATTAAAATTGTTGGCAATAATAAATGCCAACAATATTATTTCAAATAACCTACCTTAGGGTAGGTTTGGTCGGTTACAAGTATTCAGTGATTAATAATTAAACTCAGAACTTACGGTAACAATAATCGCAAACAAATAAGTGGAAGACCACTTACAGTACGAATTCCTGAAAAGTGCATTATGAACTCCTATTTTTGCAGAGCCTTCATTAATGTGAAATATCCTCGATACACAAACTTTTCAAAAATGCAATTAATCATTTTTGCAATCCACAAGTGTAGATATTTTGTTTTTCAAAGCAATATTTAATGCGTTAATTATTATTTAAAAAATGAATATTTACAACTTGTACCGTTTGTTTGGCCCACTGTGTATTAGTGCATGAATATAAAATCTATTTTACAGAATTACATTTTTAATTTTAGCATGGCAGAAAGCCTAAAGAAGATGTTTAATAAATTAAAGAGTGAGGTAAAAATATACAAGAACAAAGAATTAACATCACCAGGACAGGAGGTTCTGGGGATGTTAGGGGAGGTAAGAGGATGTATTTTTTGGGGAAGTTTTCAAAATGATGGAGCGAGCTGGATGTGGAATCGTAGATGTAAAAGGTTCCGACGCTGATTTCGAAATGGCGGAGGGTAGGAAACATCAATAACTTAAGAAAATGATTAATTATAAACTTTTTTATAATGTGATAATAGCGAAGATTAGGTGGAAGCCAGCAAAATTATTGATGCTGACTCTTATTCGCCGATTTTTTTTTAATTTGGGGGAACACCACCCAGATACGACAACGGACACTATAACTGACCACCTAAAAAATAACAACATAAAAGTGCTGCTGTGTGAAAAATTAAATTCTAGGCGACCAGAAGATTACGAATCGTTCCAAGTTGCAGTTCCATATGACCAACTCAAGGAAATGGAAAATCCCGAAATATGGCCAACGGGAGTAGGACTGAGACGTTTTTTATTCAAAACGCCTCGCACCCATCCACCACGACCACCCAGAGGGAGCACTCACGTGGAGCCAGGTCCAATATGAAGAAAGAAGATCCACTATTATTCTACATTAATATACAATGTCTTAGAAATAAGTTGGAGGTGTTGGAAGCACATATCATCGATAAAAAACATAGAGGTAATCGCACTAAGCGAACATTGGCTCAGACCAAATGAAGCTCACTGTTACTCACTTAATAAATTTAAAGTAGCAGCATGCTACAGTAGACAAATCGCAAAAAATGGCGGTTCGCTTGTTATGGTTCGAGATGGGATAGAATACACCATCTTGAATTTTCTAAATGAAATATCAGTAGAAAGTATTTGTGAAATGTCAGGTATACTGCTAAGCAAAACAAATACAATTGTAATTGCTTTGTATAGACCGCCAAACGGTAGTTTTTCTGAATTTATTTGTATTCTGGGAGAAATGTTAGAACGTCTAAATATATACTCAAATATTATATATGTGTGTGGTGATTTCAATGTACATTTCAACGTAATGGACAAAAACGCGATACAACTCTGTAATATGTTCACCTGTTGTGGATTGCATATGGCCACTACACAAGCAACAAGAAAAGACTCGTGTATAGATAATATATTCTCAAACAAATATAGCAGTTCACAAGCAAACCAGGCTAAAGTAGTCAATATAGGAGTGTCAGACCATAATGGAATGTACATTGAAATCAACCAGGCACAAAGGAAAACAACAAAAGTTGTTAAGCCAATTACAATGGTAGGAAAGATTAACCTATATAGTATACTTGAGAGATATGATTGGGGGGATGTTATGAATGACAAAATTGACATAAACTCAGCATGGTCTATCTTAACTAGCAGAATCAGTGAGGCTTGCTCAATTGCATTTCCTGAACGTACAAAAAACATAAGAAATAATACCAGTAAGATCGAATGGTTTAGTCCTGAATTAAAAAAAATGAGAGAAAATCTTCACCTACTTTGTGACACAAAGAATAAAGTACGAAACGAACATTCCAAGGCTCAATATTCTCAACTAAAAAGTGAATATAAACGCCGCATTATACAAGAACAACGAAATGCAAATGAGCAATATATAAATTCATCCTACAATTACTCAAAGGCAGTCTGGGAGGTTATAAAATCCAAGACTCATAATAACAAAAATAACAATCCTGACGAAAAAGAGGACATTAACATAAGTGCCAATGAATTCAATAGGTATTTTGCTACAATTGTAGAATCGGTAATGGGTTCTATACCGGAAAGTGAAAACGATCCGGTATTTAACATGATAGGCTCTTCCATGGGAATTACTTCACAGTATTTTAGTTTCAGTCAGGTGTCTAGTGCAAAGGTACGTGACACTATCTTTAAACTAAAAAATAAAAACAGTAAGGATATTTATGATCTAAACATTGACTTAATAAAAGTGGTCATTGATTTAATAATAAGTCCCATTACATATCTCATAAACAGATCAATAAAAACAGGAACCTTCCCAGATAGCCTAAAATTAGCAAAATGTATTCCAATCCATAAGAAAGGAGACAAGAAAAACAAAAATCACTACCGCCCTGTCTGTATATTGCCCATACTGTCAAAGATATTTGAATCAATACTCGCAGAACAAATAACGCATTTCTTAGAGACAAACAATCTACTGACGGACTCCCAGTTTGGTTTCAGGACGGGCAGATCAACAACAACTGCTATCAGCGCTTTCATAAATTTCGTAATTGATGCATTTGAGGACGGGGAAATCGTGACAAGTTACCTGTTAGACTTAAGCAAAGCTTTTGATTGCGTTACACACTCAATTCTCTTGAGAAAGCTATACTTTTACAATTTCTATCCGGAGAGCTGTAAATTACTAATGTCTTATATGTCAAATAGGAGGCAAAAAGTCATCTTAAACAATATTACATCAGAGGAAGAAACAATGGTTCACGGGGTACCTCAAGGGTCAATTTTGGGACCATTGCTCTTCTTAATATATATAAACGACTTACCTAAACAAAATCCAAATAGTTTAACAGTGCTATATGCTGATGACACATCCATTTCAGTAAAAGGCGATAGTACGGAGGTCACAGTGCAACTTCAATTAATAATGAAACAGATGTACAATTGGTTCGAGTGTAATAAACTCAAGCTGAATACAGATAAGACTACGGAACTAACTTTCTCGCTAAAACAATCACATTCTAAAGAGATTTCTACTACTACATTTTTAGGAGTTGTTATAGACTCACATCTGACATGGGAAGCACATGGGGCTAAACTTGAACAAAGCCTAGCGAAAAATGTGTATTTGTTAAAAAATCTAACAAGGTCAATAAATTCCCAAATGTTAATCAGGGTTTATTATTCGTTCATACAATCACGTATTAATTATAGTATTATCATATGGGGACACTCCCCTATACTGAACGACATATTTCGATTACAAAGAAGAGCAATTCGAACAGTGGCTGGGCTGAAATACAGAGCTGACTGTAGAGAAAAATTTAAACATCTTAAAATTCTCACAGCTCCATGTATATATATATACCGGGTGTGGCACTTAAGACGCCTCGGACCATAGCTCCTTTACGATAAAAGCTATCGAAAAAAATCTAAGAACAAAGTGGTGCATAGTTACCGTCGCTATATTTTAAAAATATTTCTAATCATCAGTGGCGTGCCGTACTCCAGTGGCGTACCAAACTTATGTTTTTTTAAATGGAATGCCCTATTTTTTATTGCAGATTTCGAAAGTGCTCGACGAGTACTTATTTTTTTATCTAACATGTTATACCCTTCACTTTAGCGGTTTCGCTGTTATAACCCCTTCATTCAAAATTGCGCCCCATTTTTGAGATTTTTTTGTAGAGAAACTAATTGACGCCGGCGCCTAAATTTTGAATTGAGGTACAGGTTAAGACCTCGTATACCTTCACATAATTTTTTTTCGGGTAATTTATGGAAAAAAAATAATTTTTGATTGATCTTCGTATGTTGTCATTTTTTCCGAAAATTTCAAATGGCACCCCTCTAAAAAAATTACGGCGTTGTACAGCCAAAACTCTAAATTTTTCATTGGTGTAAAAAAAATTACACATTGCATAACAAAATTTCGGAGAAAAAAGGAATTTCATCGCAAATGTCGGGAAACGTTTTCCGTTCCCAAGTGTGCCATGAGAAAACAAAAGATTGGTAATTGTCAAAGTACCAAAACAAATACACAAATACGGTCAACATAATAGTATGTACCTATTTATTCAACATGATATGAAAAATGCAGATAAAGCAAATTTAACAACTTAAACTAAATGTTCGAAATGACGACCTTCCTGCTGGAGGCATAACCGCAACTTCTGGTGATATACCGCAGTTCATTATTTTCGGTAATAACTGCCTTCTTTCTAACTCTCCTTGGCTGTTTCACACTTCCCGTAGTAGTAAATCTCTCCAACACTTTTTGAAACGCACGTTCATTTGGATGTGCCCTGTGCGGATATCTCGCAGCGTACACTCGTGATGCCAAGAAACAATTCTTGTTACATTCTCCAAGAATAAATATCATGTCAACCATTTCCTCTTGAGTTCGGAACATTTTTAGAACGTTTATCAAAAATGACTTATGGCTGCTACTGACGTCTAATAATTTACTTTGACAATTACCAATCTTTTGTTTTCTCATGGCACACTTGGGAACGGAAAACGTTTCCCGACATTTGCGATGAAATTCCTTTTTTCTCCGAAATTGTGTTATGCAATGTGTAATTTTTTTTACACCAATGAAAAATTTAGAGTTTTGGCTGTACAACGCCGTAATTTTTTTAGGGGGGTGCCATTTGAAATTTTCGGAAAAAATGACAACATGCGAAGATCAATCAAAAATTATTTTTTTGCCATAAATTACCCGAAAAAAAATTATGTGAAGGTATACGAGGTCTTAACCTGTACCTCAATTCAAAATTTAGGCGCCGGCGTCAATTAGTTTCTCTACAAAAAAATCTCAAAAATGGGGCGCAATTTTGAAAGAAGGGGTTATAATAGCGAAACCGCTAAAGTGAAGGGTATAACATGTTAGATAAAAAAATAAGTACTCGTCGAGCACTTTCCAAATCTGCAATAAAAAATAGGGCATTCCATTTAAAAAAACATAAGTTTGGTACGCCACTGGAGTACGGCACGCCACTGATGATTAGAAATATTTTTAAAACATAGCGACGGTAACTATGCACCACTTTGTTCTTAGATTTTTTTCGATAGCTTTTATCGTAAAGGAGCTATGGTCCGAGGCGTCTTAAGTGCCACACCCGGTATATACTGGAATGTCTTTTGTTCATGAAGCGTAATTTAGGTAAATACCCATGTAACAAGGACTATCACTCATATGAAACCCGAACTAAAAACGACATCCGCACGGAGACATTTCGCTTATCAAAGGCAAAAACAGGCACGAGATACTACGGAATCAAATTCTTTAACGCGTTGCCACATAGCATTCAACAATTACCAGAGCTACAGTTCAAAAGATGGTGTAAGAACTTCCTAACTGAACATGCTTTCTATTCTTTCAATGAATACATAGCCAACCGTGCAAACTCGTAAGAACACTTTTAATTTCAATTTTCATTTTAATTTGGATGTAAAGTCTAATTTTAATTATAATTGTAATTGTAATTGTAATTATAAGTGTAATTGTAATTGTGGTTGTAATTTAATTTTAATTTTGAATTTTAATTTTGAATTTTAAATTGTAGTTTTAAATTTTTAAATTTTAAGTTTTAAATTTTAATTTTAATTTTAATTTTGATCTTATTTGTAATGTTATTTCTCCTCTTGTGACTTGTGTAAAACTGGGTAGGTTATTGGCACTAAATAAATTATTATTATTATTATTATTATTATTTGAATATAGTGCACCTCGCTCAATATATTCCTTATATATATTATATTCCTTTAGTCTGGTGTTGGTATATGTTCAAGTGCTGGTGCGAATTTAACTAGTTTAAGTGGTATAAATTCGCTAAAAAATTGTGAAAATTGGTGAGTGGGTTGATCCAGTCAGTAGCTGTGCTGTGAGTTCATTTCGTGAAAATCTGACAATTAGTTCATCGTGTATTCGTTGATTTAATTTGGTACAATTTCGCCGCATATCGAGACGCGTGGCCACAAATTCGTTTAAAAAAAAAAAAAAGAACGTTTAGTGGTCTCGTCGAATTTATATCTGAATTCACGGTCATTGAACCATTTAATTTTATCGGCAGGTATTTTAAATCTCACTCATTCTTATTTAATTCAATTACTGAATTCATCCTTAATCTTGTGTGTGTCATTCCTCTGTTACTCTATTGTTTAACCCGCCGTGGTCTATATATTCCTCTTGTGTAATAAGTCGCTGCGGTGGACCGCGCTAGCGTGAAGTGCGTTTTTTTTTCATTTTCCTTTTTCCCTGAAATATGGAGGCATGTTCCTGTTGCAATACTCGTGCAGAAGTGCACATGATGGTTCAATGCTGTGTATGTAAAAAAATTTATAAGAGTACATGCATAGATATCTCTAAATCAGAAGCCCGCAAAATTAATTCAAAATGTGGTCTAACCTGGACTTGCAAACTATGCGGGAAATTAGGTTGCTTTGCAAGAAGAAGTAAAATTACTAAAATCATCAACGCCTTCGTCAATTTCAAAACTTTCAACACTCACCGAGGCGGAAAAACTGATTCAAGAAATTCGGGAGAGGGACTTACGTAAACACAATATAATTATTTATGGCCTGCATGAAACGCACGACACCCAGGCTGGGCAGCTTCAAAGTGATGTGCATGAAGTAAGAGAGATTCTCTCGATTCTTCAGATAAACCAAGAAATAATAAAACCAATTAGGTTGGGTAAATACGATCCCACCAACAATGGTAATAAACGCCCTCTACGCTTAAAACTCTCTCAGGAATCAACTATAAATGTGGCATTCCGTAATATAAGAAATCTAAAAAGCACCGAAAAATTCAAAAACTTGAATTTGTCTAAAGATCAAACTACTATGCAGTCCGAATTATACAGGGAGACAAAACGTGAACTTGAGCGACGTACATCCTCAGGCGAGTCCAATCTTCGGATCAAGCATGTTCGTGGAATTCCAACCATTATTTCCGATAGTTCGGAAAACTAATTTCGTCCGGAAGAAACCATTTATCGAATTTTTATTATCAAAACACCCGTGGATTACGTTCAAAAACTCATTTATTCTATACTAGCATATGCAATTCTTCGTTTGACATTATATTTTTAACAGAAACCTGGCTGAATGATTCTGTCATTAGCTCTGAGCTGTTTAGTTCTGAGTATAGTGTAGTACGCCGAGACAGAGATTTTTCCTCTGTTAACAGAGCTACGGGTGGAGGTGTTTTGATAGCATTTAATAGTAATGTAACATTTGAATATATTGATGTGGCGCATATAAATAATTTGGTACTATTAATTGATCTCATTGTGTGCAAATGTCGTATTAATTCATTCTGTTTTTATGCAATAGTTGTGTACGTACCGCCTGATATTTCCTCGGAGGCTCTGGACACTTTTTTTGAAAGCTTAGAAATTATTATTCTTGATAAACCAATATTATTAGTTGGGGATTTTAATATACCATTGTTCAGCCATGATTTATCATCTACACCTACAAATGTAAAAGCGAAAGCCTTATCCAACTTTGTTAATATTCTAAAACTAAAGCAACACAACTTTATTAAAAACTCGAACCATAGGTTACTTGACTAGGTTTTTTGTAACTTTGATATGGATGTTAACATAGAAAGAGATAGCTCTCCGCTTGTGCCAGAAGACACGCATCACCCTGCACTCTCCATGTCTTTAAGTCTCGGTTTAGTTCAGAATAAACCTAGCTCTTTCCCTATCAATAATAATGTACGATATAATTTCAAGAAAGCCAACTACCTTAATCTATACGATGATTTAATTCAAACAGATTGGTCATTTCTTGAAACACTTACCGACGTTAATGAGGCGTGTCATGCATTTTATGATAAACTATATAAAATATTTGATAAATCCGTGCCATTCGCAAAACACTCTGTTAGCTCACAATTTCCTCCTTGGTTCTCCGGTGAAATCAAACGTAACATTAAGTTAAAAAACCACTTTCACCATAAATGGAAGCGTACTGGTTCAATTTTTTTTCACAGCGAATTTAAAAGAATTAGACGACTAACAAAAATTCAAATTGCTGATGCGTACAAACTTTACATTCAAGGGCTTGAAACTAATCTCAAAACTAATCCCAGAGATTTGTGGAAGTACATCCATCAGAGGAATGGCACATCTAGAATCCCTGGGCAGCTGCATGATGATTATGCTTCTTATTCATCACCACAAGATAACGTTAATGCATTTGCTAATGCTTTCTCTAGTGTATATTCTCAAAAGGATTTTATAAAACCTCAGGACGTTTTCTCGAATCGGGAAACTCTAGTCATGTCAACCATTCAGGAGTCGGATGTTATAAAAAGCATCAATCGCATTAAGACCTCAAACATATGTGGAGATGATCGAATCCCGATGTTTGTTATAAAAGACTGTAAATTCATACTCGCTAAACCACTATCGATCATATGCAATATTTCCGTACATACAATGACTTTTCCTGATGTGTGGAAACTGGCAGTAATTAGTCCCATCTTTAAACGAGAGGATCCTAGCAACATTAAAAATTATAGACCTATTGCTATTCTCTCTAATTTCTCAAAAATTTTCGAACAGATTATTTATCAAATAATCTATAATCATACTAAGACTTACATTGCGCAGCAGCAACATGGATTTTTTGCAGGTCGCTCAACAACAACGAACCTTGCGATAATAACTCAGGATATTAGTGAAGCTCTTGATAATCGCAGTCAAGTAGACGTTATATACACGGACTATTCGCGGGCTTTTGATACTATTGATCATAGAACATTACTGAATAAGCTTTTTGCATTTGGACTGACTGGGAATTTTCTAACATTTCTGACATCATATCTGGATAATCGGACAAATTATGTGTACTTTAACGGGTTCAAGTCCCATAAGTTTCTATCATCTTCTGGTGTACCACAAGGATCTAATTTGGGTCCACTGCTGTTCAACTTATTTATAGACGACCTAATTACATCCATATCATGCCCAGTATTAGCATACGCTGGTGACCTAAAATTATATAAAACCATAAATAGTTCACTAGACTGCATCGATCTGCAACAAAATTTAACTAAAATCGTAACCTGGTGCAGCAATAATAAACTCTCTCTAAATATTAATAAATGTGTTACTGTCACTTATACACGCAAGCTGCAATCAGCTATTTATAATTACACGATCGATGACGTGGTGCTTCGACGTGATATTCAGATGAAGGATCTGGGAGTTTTGTTTGACTCGAGGCTCACCTTCTTAGATCACATTAATAACTTAAGTTCTTCTGCTTTCAAAGTGCTTGGCTTTTTAATGCGTACCTCTAAGTATTTTAATGATACTAGCCTAATAAAGGTTTTATATTTTGCATTGGTTCGCAGTCGTTTAGAATATGCTTCACTTATATGGTATCCATATTATGCCAGCAATTCTTGGGCCGTCGAACGTGTACAAAAGCGGTTTCTCAAATTTCTAAGCTTTAAAATTAATGGTGTCTACCCGGATCAGACCATGATTTATGATAATTTATTGTTAGCACAAAACTGTACCTCCTTGTCGGAGCGAAGAGATAGATGTAGCAGGCTATTTATGTTCAAATTAATAAGCAATGTCATAAATTCACCCCAGTTGTTGTCCTTAGTTAAATTTAATGTTCCTCGTGTAACATCACGTCAACCTCTTACTTTTTATATACCAACTGTATCTACTAACATTTTGCTGAAGGCTCCTATTGTACACATGAGCCGTAATGCCAATGAGCATTATAAAGACATATTTATAGACGCTTGACTGTGAACTTTTGTAGTTTTTCCCTTATTTTAAAATTACTATTTAGTTTATAAATGCTATAATTTATTTGTTTTAGCTGTCATTATTGTGAGTGTTAACCATGTTAATTTAATTTTAAGTTTTTCACTGAATTACCTATACCTAGCTGTATATATATTTTTTTGTATTTGATGATGTCCTATTTTGGTTCTTCCTGTTGGACAATAAAGTTTATTATTATTATTATTATTATTAATATATTGTAAACCTTTACTGAGCATGTTCTCGATTCCAAATAGATGCTGAACCAGTTAAGATGATTCCCTCTTATACCATAAGTAACACAGTATGACTGGTCGTATTTAAAAGCCTTACTAAAGTCAATGAACAAACAATTCACATGCAATTTTATATCCAGTGAATAATTAATTAAATTAGACATATGCTGCAATAATCCTATTGTACTTGGTTTTCTTTCTGTAACCGTATTGCTTTCTATCAAGGATTTTATTTTTATTTAAGAATATTCTCAAGTTTTGTGTGATATGAAGTTCCAATATATACAGGCTGCTCGTTTTTTGGAGCTCAAGCATGGGGATCTCGGTTATTTAAAGAGATACAAGGTTGGTTCAATTGGGCAAAGTTGCCCAATCTGGAGTGTAATATAATGCCGTTTTGAAACATAAAATATTCCGACTACTTCCGAAGATATCCGAAAAGAATTGAATATGTATGTTATACTCCAGATTGGGCAGCTTTGCCCTAATTTAAGCGACCTTGTATCTCTTCAAATAACCGAGGTCCCCATGCTTGAGCTCCAAAAACGGGCACCCTGGATATGGATTTTTAATTTAAGTAATCTATTTTGCTACCATGTTTATGTAGACGTACAGTTTTACAGTATTACCGAGCACTCGAGACGTGTAGGGGTAAAGTTTGCGCAGAGTGAGAAAGACGTGAGAGAACGCTATAACAAATCTCCGGAGCCAATTGAATTTAAGATGGCTATAGGTGCTGTTTTGATGTTGAATGGCACCGGTCATTTTTCCAAGGTTAGGCTGATGAAATTATAGTGTAGTTGAATACATCGCAATGATCAACAATCTATGCGGCTAGCATTTCATCAGTTCCAGGACCCTTATTTTTATGCAGTTGCTTGATAATATTGATTACTTCTTCTAAAGTGGAATTTGGTACAAATATTGATGATATATTTATAGCTGTGTGTATTTTAATCGAAAGGTATTTATTTATTTTTTTATTTACAAAATGCTTGCGGTAGTTTCGGAGAAATTATTGGCGGTGTCGATATACGATATTGTGAAGATTGGTTATTGTAGTTTTATCTCCTATATTTCGTTCTTGTTTTATAATGAGTCAAACCATGAGAACTGCAACATTTTCATGAAAACGTAGAATTACATATCATTGCACATACCGGGTGACCCAGGGATCTGTAAAAGCCCCATAACTTATTTGCTATTTGAGATATCGACTTCTAGTTTTCTTCAACTGGTACCGACACTTATTCTACATATTTTAAAAATATGTATGTTTTTGTACAGGGTGTCCCAATTCGCATAACAGAACAAAGTTATGTTTTTTTAAATGGAACACCCTATATTTTATACTTGATTTTCAACCCTCTTGAGAAGCTGATAAAAATAGTATAAGATAGTATGGGTCTATTATGGACGATTGGTTAGTTATGGGTAAATTTGTGGCAAAAACAAGGACACATTGAAAAAGTTGCAGAAGCGCTCCTAGCAATGTTAGCGTCGTTTTTTATACACTAAAGAATTTTCCACATCATGAAGAATAATACAAATCGGCGTTGGTTCTTTTTTGTTCATACTATTATACAGGGTGTCAACATACGCAAAATAATGGATAACTATTTTTTTTTAAATGGAACACCCTTTATATCTTGCCACCAATGCATAAAATTTTTAATAAGCTTTCGAATGATGTATAATTTGTATAATGAAATATTACGGTTTCTTGAGATTTATTTATAAAAACATTTTTCTTTTGTCACCTACTGCTCATTTTTTAATTTTCAGCCAAAACTACGCATTTTCTGAAAAAATAATAAGAGACCAAAGTTGTAGAGCAGAAAATTTTCGATCGATATAGGTGTTTCAATTTTTCCAATAATGCGTGCATTGCCCGCCAGAGTGCGCAAAATCGTGACCGTATATGTATTTTAGCGTTTTTCTCAATTTTTTTGTTAATTAATTGCTCTATACTTTATTTTTTACGTCCTCTAGCAGAAAAACGGGCAATTATAGAATTATTTAAATGACCTACATCGATTGAAAATATTCCGCTGTACAACATGCAATTTTTGCCCGAAATGCATAGTTTTCGCTAAAAATGCAAAAAACCATTGAAAAACGCAAAAATTTATATATCCATTTTTAATTTGCATTTTTAGGGAAAACTATGCATTTTTGGAAAAAATTGCTTCTATTAAGAGAGGAGCCGCTAAAAATGTCCAGAGTAGGCGGCATGGCCCTTGGGTTTATTGCGGTCGGTAATAATCACCAGACGGTTGTAAAAATGTCAAACTTGCCGGCACGTGCCCACCGGATCGAATTTAAAATTTTTGGCCCAAGCAGGTAGTGAGCCCTTTTTTGGGGTGTGTTATAATAAGCCGTGTATTCATTCACTGGTTGATCGCCCCAAGATGAAGATGAAATAATTAAAAAATAGAATACTTTTCCTTTTAATGATCGGTAATATTTGACGCATTAGGGATATTACATATGAAAATTAAATTGTCAATAATTTTTATTTTAACTTTGATAATAAATGCACATAAAAGTACAGAATTACAAGTTATCCTTATTTTAAACCAGTAAAGGTATGATTGTAGCTCAAGTATAGTACACAACTCGAGTTATAAAGTAATTGCGCACTAGTGAAACTGTGTAATACAAAAATTATGTTAATTATTAATAAATTTACTGAGTGATGTAAAAATTCGTTTCATATTCATTTTTATTTTTTGCTCTCGAGAAACACATTTTCAAAAATTCTTAGCCCGACGGAAAGTTGCTGTAGATAATAATTTTGGCTTTTGTCAAAATTATTTTGAAATATCGACGTCTTGCGAAGTAATTTGAATTTTTGTAGTATTTTATCATTGCGTTTTATATTAATGTTGCATTCGAGTGTTCGTCATTGAAAAAAAATACGTTTTCAAAAATTCATAACTCGACTGAAAATTGCTGCACATTCAAAAACCAAAATTATTTTGAAAGATCGACGGTTTGTGAAGTAATCTGAATTTTTGTAGGATTTTATTCTTCTGTTTTATATTAATTTTTAATTTTTTGCACTCGAGTTTTCGTTATTGAAAAAAATATATATTTTCAAAAACTCATTATAATAATAATATTGTCTTTATTCACATATATACAATTTAGTTATAATTTAAGGGACAAATTATTATACGTGAATCCGTAGGCGGGATTCAGTTGAGATCCAAGTAGATTTCAAACTGTTCTTCCATCCAAACCTACATAATTAAGAACAAAATTTGAGTTGTTATTGGGTAATATTAATTGATATTCTAATTAAACTTTAACTTTATAGGTTACATAAAAAAATAAATATAACATTATGAAATTTAAACTAAATTACAAATGACACTAGTGCAGAAGTTAAAATTAGGGTTAAGTTTTTTTAACTCGACTGAAAATTGCTGCACATTCAAAAACCAAAATGATTTTAATTTTTAAATGTACTTAAAACATATAATGCATATCAATTTTGTTATCAAGTAATAAATATTATTACTTTAAAATATGTGTAAAAATAAGAAAATCATAGAATATGTTTTTAATTTTAAAAATGAAAATAATATTGGACAAATAAAGTATATGTAATATATGCTAGAATTTATATATACATAATCTCTATTAACAGTCTTTTGACATAATTACATTTTTTACATATTTTTCAAATAAACCAGACTGTTACATGGGCTATCGACCTAATGTCTTTCGTCCCCAGAATGTGTATATACTTGAATTAGATTAATTTATTGTATGTTGGTTTGAATAGGATTTTCCGGAGTTACTGAATATAAATATAATTTCATTGATCCATGTTACATTTAAAAGTAAAAGTTTTGATTAAATAAAACACACTTTTACTTAGTTAATATCACAATGTTTATTTATTAGTGACTGCAGTTTCGATCAAACAATGACCATTATCAAACTATAAGTTAAGTTGATCGAAACTGCAGTCATTAATAAATAAACAGTGTGATATTAACTAAGTAAACGTGTGTTTTATTTAATTAAAAATGTATCACGAAGTATGTGCCGCCAACCTCAATCATTTAAAAGTTTTGAATTTGATAATTTCCGTTTAGATTGAAAGAGGAGGTGTAATGTGAATGAAATATGAGTTAATTTTATTCAGCGTATGTTAGTTTGGAACGGATATTGAGTTGTGTAGCATTCATTTAAACGAATTCCTTCTAAAATTTAAAGGGAAGGTCGAACGCAGGTACTAGGGGTGAAGAATGGAAACATCTGGCAAACATAAAAGCCAAGGTTGCCAGCCCTTCAAATATTTAAAAATTGATTTTCATAGTTTCTGTTTAAATTAATAAGTTTTCGCGGTACTATTATTACTACTATCGTAGCTTGTTATATATTAACGGTCTTATTTTCAAAAGAGGACACTTGAATTTCTTTGTTCTTTTACTTCTTTGATTTAGTCGATGTATAATTTAAATAAGCTCTTACTTTTTTAGGTAACGAGAAAATTTAATTGTGTGATTTCACAAATTTTACAAGTAGATATTTAAAATTTTCCATTGACTGATTAGCAACAATACGAATAATATAAATGCAGATTACATATTTTATTTGGTTTATTTCATCTGGGTCTGTGGGATGAATATGTGGGGTCCTCAAAACAAATACTCCCCCAGTTTTGACTTTAGCACTACCCAGACACGATCTTTTTCTACATCTTAAATATAAATTTCCATTTTGTGTCATATTTTCTGATATATAAACATATCGTGGACATACGATTTTTTCGTAGAGTCGCAGATAACTTCCATCTTCTTACTTAGAAACTGTCACAGTACTGTTCAACTTTCAATGATTTCTTCACCAGAACATTCAATTTACATGTTTGATATAATCCAAAATTGTCAGATTAGCAGTGCAATATAAAACTTCCATACAACTCCTTAGAAATAGCTTATTTTATTTTAATACTCAAATACTTTTGAAGTTACAGTTTTTATATTTCGTTCAAAATCACTTTAAGATAGTTCTTAAAAAAACTGCTGATATGTTGTCAACATATATCACCATCAGGTAACCGTTTTATTAACCAATTATTCTTGCTCATAGCTTTATATTAATTAACCAATAAGATAATGCCAATTTTTCAATAAATTACTTAATATATTAAGGCACACTAACAAGTTGAAAAATTAGAAATAGGTGGTGCCACCTATTTTTTCAAATTTAAGAATTTATAGAATAGTTAAGAATTTTGTTCGGTTTTCTAATTACGAAAATGTATGTTTGTAATGTAATCGTAAAAATAACCATCCGCTTTTAGTGGCAGTAAGTTACCCAAATTTTGGAAACATTTATTATCCAAAACAGCTGTTTTCTAGCACGGATGTCCTACTAAAATTAAAATTCTAGCCACCTTTGATTTGCATACATAATCACACCGTGATTTTAAATAGCATATCAATTTTATTAAAAAATATTTTAGGAATACAGTAAAACTGAGTAATTTAATGTTCATTGCCCACAGTACAGTACAGTAATAATTCGATTGTATTATAATCTTCGTAATGATATCAGCTTTAATTTTCCTATTTCCTATTCATAATTGTACATTTTATAGGAGACTCCCAAATCTACTACATCGGCTAGATGTAAGGCAATGCACCCCATGGCGGACAAATCACAACAGCCCATTGTCAATATTAGGGTCGGTACTTCAGATAATTTATGGGGGAAATCTTTTTTAAAATGGGTATCACGTGGCACGTGCTCAACCGACTTGTCGGGATCAGGTACTCGGTCGCCCTTTTTTGAGGGATCTTAAGAAGCCAGACTTTTATGTGACGAATTAAAATCCAACGCCGAAAGTAAATCTGAACATTTAATTGTCTCAAAATAGTAACGTTATGAAGCATTTTACATCACGAGAGAAAAGTTTGGAAGCACGAGCGACGCAAGAGTGAGTGCTTTTAAATTCTCGAGTAATGTAAAAACAAATAACGTTACGTGTGTCGAAACACGGTTTATTTTATCCTATTTTATTTATTTTTTCTAATTTAAAAAATGTTTAATGAAAACTGTCAAAAAGCGAAATCATGTTTGTTTGCCAATATCTTCATAACAACGAGTTGCGTTAAGATACATGTAACAGAACTAGTGTTGTTAAGAATTTAAATTTTAAATTTTCTTAGTGTTGTTAAAGGTACCTTAATGTAATTCGTTACTAAGGAGTTATTGGCATGTTAACATTACAGGATAAAATAATAGTAATTTACGTAACAAGTTCCGACAGTGATATTTTACAGGATGAGTAGGAAGTTTCCATGACGAGCCGTAGGTGAGTCCTGGAATCTTGTGAGTCCCGTAAAATCACTTTTGGAACGAGTTACGTACAATATTTTTTCTGCCGCCGTTTTTTATGTTAAAAAAGCAAAAACACACACGAATGTTATATGACAAGCGCTGTCATAATTTAGTATATTACGACACAAGTTAACGAACCGAGTATTGTTTGCGCTACCGATTTAAATAGTTATAAAAAAAGTAAAAAAAATAGTTTAAAACAACTTTTATAAATAAAAATCCCTGCTCTTTTAACTAGCCTATAACGGTACTAGGACTGTTACGATTCAGAACAGGCTTGTTATTTTGAGAATTTTAAATTGGTGTTGTTTATCAGTAAAGTCCGGATTTATATGTGCTAAACAAAGGCATTATAATTATTTCAAATGCACTTCAAATTAGCCAATATATGATTCAAATACGGATTTTATATGCGGTTTCATTAAAAATAATGCTGAAAGATTAAAAAATACGAATAGCAATTGATAATTTATTTATTGTAACTACAATGTAAGACCAAAATTTGATTTAGAATTTCAATCGTAAAATTAAATGAGTCCATGGGGTTCATGTTAAAATTTATTAAGTCCTCACCAGTCTCACCGTTTAAAATTCCACACATAATTTCCAAATTCTTGATTGCAAAAATGAGCAATAAAAGCCTATTGTTGCGTAATATTTCTACGTGCAACATTTACATTTTTAAGTGCTGCCAATTCTTCATCATTAAAATTAAGAAAAACATTCTTTAATTTTTCAAAATTATTGCCGTAGAATAAAGCAGCTTCCAGTCAAGCACAATTACCGTGTACGGTTGCATCGAGTATGACCTGCATAGGCGTACTACCTTAATTTGCTTACAGGGAAATCCCCTTATTCTATATAATCGATATAATATGTATATGGGTCATTGCGTATCATATTTGCAATTGAAAAATAAAATTGCCTTTTTTCAGTATTAGATACAAAAATAATTGACACGTATTTTTTTTAATTTGATGTGATATCTGAAATATCGGATTTATGATTTTTTTTGTTTGTTACAGTCGGAAAAATTAAACTTTTATTGAATGCTACTAGTTCATAAACAGTTTCATAAATTTTCAGAGAAAATCCACAATTGCTGAAACTATGCATTAGGCAGTCATTCGAAATATTCCTTCTTTTATTTATGCAACAAATTATTTCAAACAAATAGTTGCAAAAAATAGACCTCTTGAAAATCGTTTCTTTCCGCATCAAAATATTAATCACAGAATCCATCGAATTTCTTATAAACATTTTGGATTTGTAATCAAAGGATTAGTTAAAAAAGAAATCTCGTCATGTTTTTGACTTTAGTATACCGTGTGTTCGATAAAAAAAAAAACGCCCAACGCCATAACTCTGTTATTTATTGACCGATTTGAATGAACTACAAAAAATGTCAATGGCTGTTTAAATACTGTAAAATGACGGTAATTATATATTTTTTTCAAAATCAACTTCATTGCCAAATGATAGTCAACTTTAAATTTTTAAATGGCTGCATATACTTTTCTAATTTTATAATATTAGACATTGTTTTTCTGAATCCAATTATGCCCGTTATGTTGGTTTTAAGTTAATATTTATGCCAGAATAAGATAATATTAAATTTTGTTAAAATGATTTTTTTGGTAATAAATGTAGTGTGTCAAATACAAATCGACAAATGTCATTTATTGTTTAAGTAATGTCAACCATTTGTTATTAGTGTGTTTCAGACATAATCATGAACAATAGCGAATTAACAGACATGTTGCAAATTTATTTTCTTTGAAATAGAAATCTAAGAGCTGCAGCACGGATTTATCATCTACGGTTTCCAGAGCGGCGATTACTAAATTTAGAAGGTTAGTAGAAAATTTAAGACGATATGGAGCCTTTAAAAAGCCGAAGAGTAGATCGACAAATTCGTGGACTTAATTTTTGAAAAACATAATTTTGAATTAAAGATTTATTTAAATTTTTTTCGACCAAAATATTAAACGAAAAACATCATATTGGGCATTATTGGATTTAGAAAAATAATGTCTAATGTAATAAAATTAAACCATTATAGGCAGCTATTTAAAAATTTTAAGTTGACTATTGAAAAAAATCAATTTTAATGCCATTTGTTAGTATTTAAACAGCCTTTGATTTCGGTTTTTAGTTCATTCATATCGGTCAATAAATAACAAAGTTATGGCGTTGGGCGTTTTTTATCGAACACCCGGTATATGATATGTATTATTTATTTATGCGGCAATCACCATTGTACAATATAAAATAAAGAGTTGCTTTTATTATCAAAGAAAAAAACCATATGAATTACCCGAAATCCTAGTACATTAATTCTGTTTCTTACCTACGCGAAGTTACCCATCTCGGAAGGGACACCCTCATAAATAAATCAGGGACAACCGTAAAATTTTGAATGAGCTGTTGTGGGTAACACACAGTGGGGTGCAATCTTTATCCGTGCCGAAGTGTAGTAGAGTTGGCATGCTCGCCATTTTATTACCCCACTTTACTCGGATGTCTTTTTGGAAGCTTGTCCAGACCTCCTCTCTAGCAGGTAGAAAAGGCTCGAATATGGTCATAAATTACAATTTCTATACCATTATGTCGAGAATAGAATCCCTAATCGTCGGTAGTAAACAACCCGCAAATTGTACCCCTTGTTCATGCCGACTCTGGCCAAAAAACTATGGTCGCATTAAGAGTTGTAGAGCGGAACATTTTCAATCGATATGGGCCATTTTAGTGTCCCTATTTTTTCCCGTTTTTTCGCTAGAGGGTGCGGAAAATAAAGTAGTGCAATTTATTAATAAAAAATTTGAGAAAAGCGCTAAAATGCATTTACGGTCACAATTTGCACGCATTATCTTAAAAAATTAAAGACCTATGTCGATCGAAAATTTTCCGCTCTACAACTTTGGTCTCTTATAATTTTTCCTGAAAATGCATAGTTTTGGCTGAAAATCCAAAAATCAGCAGAAGGTGACAAAACAAATATGTTTTTATTGATAAATCTCAAGAATCCTTAATATTTTGTTATACAAACTGTATATCATTGGAAAGCTTATTAAAAATGCCATAGATTGGTGGCAACTTATATAGGGTGTTCCATTTGAAAAAAAAATAGTTATCCATTGTTTTGCATATGTTAACACCCTGTATAGCACTATGAATAAAAGAGAACTAAAGCCGATGTGTATTATTCTTTATGATGTGGGAAATTTTCTAGTGTATAAATAATGATGCTATCTTTGCTTGGAACGCTTCTGGAATGTTTTCAATGTGTACATGTTTTTGCCATTGCCCATAACTAATCAACCGTCCATAATAGACCCATAGTATCTTATACTATTTTTATCAGCTTCTCAAGAGGGTTGCAAATTAAGTATAAAATATAGGGTGTTTCATTTAAAAAAAACATAACTTTGTTCTGTTATGTATATTGGGACACGCTGTACAAAAACATACATATTTTTTAAATATGTAGAATAAGTGTGGGTACCAGTTCCAGAAAACTAGCAGTCGATATCTCAAATAGCAAATAAGTTATGGGGCTTTTACAGATCCCTGGGTCACCCGGTATATGTAGTATTCAGTCATCCTAAAAAACATTTTGAAGGCTTTTTGTGAAAATTGTTTTTTAACTGTTTTTCATGTAAATAAAGATTTGAAAATCATTTTCTTAAAAAATGCATAAATTAAATTCTGTTAAAGATAATTGAATAAAAATTTGATGGATGACAGAAAAATATATATACTACTCAAAAATACGTTTTTTTACACCTTATTCACACGCAATGGACATGGCATTCAACACACATATGTAATGAACAGTCAGCTTTAAGATTGTGAAAAAAACAATTTGTATTTTACGCATTGAGTGTGGAAAATAAATTTTTCTCTTGCGCCTTGCATTGGTCGTCGCGGAAAACATACGCGGCGCTCGTCTTGACGCTCATGTTTGAGCATGTTTTAAGAGCACCTGCCCTCGCCGAGTTGCTCATAAGTGTTATCCGTCACATCAGTCTTCAGTTGGATTTCAACTGAGTTAGAATATATTTCATAATTGGTGATATTTGAATTGGTGATATTTATTTATTTAAAAAATGGGCCGACCTAAAGAATGTTGCAATCCCTTAAATAAAAAGGACCATAAGTGTATTGGAAGTGGTTTATTCTTAGTGACCGATAAGTGGGATGGAAAATTAGTCAACTGTGTAGGATTATTCGTTTGTAAATCTTGTCGCACGGCGTGTTACCTAAAAAAAGAAGCATTTTTTCCTACATGTGCAACAAGTTCGTGTTCAAATGAAAAATATGAAGAAAAAGATGAAAATAATCAAGAAATTGCCGATTCTCATAAATCGGATCCGACGTATCAATGCGAAGAAGTTGATGATTCCTGCAAAATCGAAAAAGTAAATGCACTTTTACACGAGCTTGGTAAGTCGCCGGTGAGGAGAAAACGTTTATCGAAGCTATCACACAGATCTCGTGACAAAATAGTAGCTGCAATAGACAAATCAAGTGATATAAACTTTGAAAAGGGACAGAATTCTGAGTCATATTTTATTGGGAACATTAAAGATGCGTTACATGCCGCGATCACGCAATCCGATAAACTTCAATTTTTGTCCACCGTCCCAAGTGAATGGACCATCGCGAGAATGTGCAGGGAGTTTCAAGTTTCCTGTCGAATTGCTTCCGCTGCGAAAAAATTGCATGAAAGTTCTGGTTATGCATCTCGGCCTGCTAAAAAAATCTGTAAAAGAATTCTTGATACTACTATTGAAAACGTGCAGAAATTCTATTTATCGGATTTTGCAAGTAGAATTATGCCAGGAGTAAAAGATTGCGTTACTATTATGAAGGACGGTAAAAAGGTTAAAGCTCAAAAAAGACTTATTCTCTTTCTCGATTCCAACGCGTCATAACGAAAATAACACTACTTTTTATAGAATATAATATCTTAGACGTTACGTTTAGCCAATGGACGAGTAATGACAGGTTTGTTTTTGTGACTTCTATTTTTTTTTCTTTTCATATTGAATTTTAAATATTTTTAAGGTGCGATATCGTTGAAAAACAGAAGAAAGAGAAGAGTTTTTCAAGAATTTCGAGAAAGACCTGGCTCTCCTTATGAAACACGATTTTCTTGCTAAAGTCCAAGCAGCTTATTTTGTTGAAAAAAAGAAAAATTCTAAAGAAGGAGAATTCATTGTGAGTTTAGATTTTGCCGAAAATTATACGTTTCACATTCAAAATGCCACCCAATTACAATTTCAAAGAAAACGGAGAAAATTTGCACCTGAATTATGTTATAATATCAGAAAAATTAACGCACGACACAAAATCAGTTCATTTGTTCAATGAGAAACTTTTGAAACACAAATTCGGAGAAGAAGCCATCAAAAGGCTTGTTTATTTTTCGGATGGATCAGGTGCACAGTACAACAATAAATTTAACTTTGCGAATCTCGCAAATCATGAAAATGATTTTGGAATGAAAGCAGAGTGGAATTTTTTCGCGAACTTCGCATGGAAAAGGGGCTTGCGACGGGGTCGGAGGTGCTGTTAAAAGGCATGCTTATAGAGCAAGTTTACAACGCGTTGACGGTAATTACATAAATATTCCTCTTGGGCTATTTGAATGGGCAAAGGACTTTTTCAAAAATATTAATTTTCATTTTTGTTCCCGGATTGAACACGATGCTCATGACGAAGAATTACAAATGCGTTTTAATCAAACTGTTAAAAATACCTGTCAATATCATCATTTTTGCCCGACAAACATAACAACAGTACAATGTAAATTATTTTCTAAAGATGTGAAATCCGTAGATCATTTAATTGTGAAAAGTAAAAAGTAGGAACTGTACATTTTGTTGAATAATAAAATGGCAAATATCCCTGATATTGTATTTTACTCACCTTATATTACACTTATTCTATTTAAATTGAATAATCGTGTACTTAAAAAATTGTCTATCCTTCTAAGTCCATAGGGGCACATTCTTACATTGTACTATACGCGATCGCCGAGTTTGTCTGCCGCACCGACCAATGCACGGCGGCGGCGCAAGAGAAATTTTTTTTTCCACATTCAATACGTAAAATACAATTTTTTTTCACAATCTTGAAGCTGACTGTTCATTACATATGTGTGTTGAATGTCATTTCCATGGCGTGTGAATCAGGTGTAAAAAATCTTATTTGTTTATAATATTGTTATTAAAAATAAGGTTTTTTGCAATTTTTTTATGATTCATTTACTTTATTCTAAAACATATATATTTTTCTGTCATCCATCAAATTTTTACTCAATTATCTTTAACAGAATTTAATTTATGCATTTTACTTTTAAATGGTGTTCAAATCTTTATTTACATGAAAAACAGTTAAAAAAATTTTTTCACAAAAATCCTTCAAATTGTTTTTTGGATTACTGAATACTACATATATGTGCAATGATATGAAATTCTAGGTTTTCATGAAAATTTCGTGTCACAGTTCTCATGGTTTGACTCAATATTGTTTTCCGCTTTGGTTTCATAATCGACTTATTGTTATATCAAAAAGTAATAAACAATAAGATTTATTATTGAACAGTTTTTGCTCATTATTAAACGATTTTAGTTTTCGCGGTTGGCAGTACTTGGAACATGACAGGTGCCAACATCAAAGTGTAAAATTGCCGTTAACAATTATTCATAGATAATTGGAACGTTCCAATGCGTTACATACTGAAAATATTTGATAATGCATATTAGGGATTTCGCCACCAGTACCACAAAGGTTAAGAAACGGAGGCATGACATTGTAAAGTTTATAAATGAAGTACATTACTTACAAAACGAACGGCACGGGAGAAACAGCGAGGGTACAATGTATGTTTCATTGCCGTCGATAGATATGCCTTGTACGGGAAACAAGTGCAAACATAACCTGTAAGTTTTTATAAACATTTAAGCAAGCACGTAGCGTAATATAAGCATATTTCTGGAGGTGTGTAAGTAATATTCTAGATTTAATATGTTTTAAATACACTTTTGGAATCGCCGTAGAAATACTTACGTCATATATTAAATTATTTCAAACAAAAAGTTGTTGTTTCAGTGCTGCCACATGTTGCAGATAACTTTCACTATGTTTAAGTATGTACGAGTATTTTATTGTAAAAATAAATCCTTAGCTAAATCCAAAGTAGAAAAACTGTAATATACTTGTTTAATAAGACTCGTTCTATTGGAATCCCACTCGTGCCACAATGATGGGGCGAACTGCATGTGGAATCGTGGTATAAAAGATTCAGACGCTGATTTCGAAATGGCGGAGGGTAGGAAACATCAATAACTTGTACTATTAAATTTTTTTTAAAAATGCCATAACAAAGCGAAACTAATCGAGACTGTTAAACAGAGTTTAAACTGAATTTTTATTTGGGAGAATTAATACACTGGAGGAAAAAAATGAAACACTTTGAAATTTGGACCATTTTCAAACCGCTATAATTCGGTGTATTTTCAATCGATTTTGCTGAATCTGAGAGTGAAAAACTTTGAAGTGTCTTCTTTAAAGTCATGTATGCTAACTTAAGCGTGACCCTTTCCGCCACCCTCTAGCACCCCTGTGAAAAATTTTTTTTTTTAGAAAACATTGTCCAATTACCACGTAGTAACGGTCACAACCATCACCATGATTAAAGTGTCTTTTCAACCAAATTTGATGATTCTTTCGATACTAAATCCATTTTGGCTCTACTTTAAGGGGGTGAACTCA
Source organism: Ocypus olens (assembly GCA_910593695.2). NCBI lineage: Eukaryota > Metazoa > Arthropoda > Insecta > Coleoptera > Staphylinidae > Ocypus > Ocypus olens. The sequence goes on from OU343060.1 coordinate 40,539,141, forward strand.
GAATGGAATGATCCCTTTTCGAACACTTCAACTCCCGAACAAAAAAAAACACGTTTTTGGGCAAAAAACGTCCAACTTTCAACTCGATCCACCAAAAGGGCATTTAAATGTGTTCAATTACCTGTGCAGGACTGAAAAACGAAGTTTCTACGACGATTTGGCACAAAGTTATGGGTGTTTGAAAAAATGCGAATTTTGTGTTTTTTTTAAGTTTTTCGACGAAATTGTTTTCGTTTTCACGAATGTAATTATCTTTGCATGTTCTTTGAGGTATGCACGAAAATTCATTGTTTGCGCGAAATCATAAATATCGCATTTTGTACCTTAGAACTCCATTAACCAAAAATTTGATTTTAGGTAAAAAAGGCTCAGTTTAACTCTGTAGGGTCGGAAAAAAATGTGGGCCTAACTCACCAACATTCGTCCATTTTCCCATTCGTCCAATAAAAACAAACAAATTACACTGACGGATAAAATAAAACATTAGAGATTTGTCAAATTTAGGTAATTTTAAATTGGCCATAAGTCGTCTACTATCCAACCGATTTCAACATTCTTTTGAGAAATCAAAAGCAAAAAGTGTCCCCTTTGAAAGGGTTTACCCCTCAAAGACGGGGCTCTACCCCCTCCCAACGAAAAAATAATTTGTTTTTAAAGAAAGTGAACAATTGTGTACAATGTGTACGAAGCTGGAAAAAAAATCGAATCAACAAAATTCAATCAATTTCCAGCAAAGTTTGCAAAAAATGAAATGTCTACGACCTGTTTAACCAAAGTTATGTGTGTTTGAAAAAAAAAAACATTTTGGGTTTTTTTGCGCCTACGTTGCCGGTTGGAATTCACACATCGTGTGTATCGTGTGTATGTGTCTAGGCAAGAGATTTGCTAATTCATTTTCTCAAAATTTGACATTTCTAAATCGCTGTTTTCGAAATGTTTCGTTTGTATTCGCTTCAAATGCTTTCGAGCACAAAATATTCTTTTTTAAAAAAGTTACTGCAGTTTTGTTTCGACCTTGAGTGGAAACAATGCCTGCGTTAAGCGATTATCAACGCGGTCAAATCGTTGCGTTTTGGCAAGAAGGCCTGAGCTATCATACGATTTCTCGGAGGTTGGGAATCCACCACTTGGCGATATTCCGGGTTTGGTGTTGATTCACTCGAACCGGAACCATTGATAGGCAGGTCGGTTCCGGTCGTCCGAGGATCACCACGGGCATGGAAGATCGCCACATCGTTAGATCGGCTCTTCGAAATCCTGCCAGGAGTGCTCACCGAATCGTCCATGACGTCCCTTTGAACCGAAGAATCTGCGATCGGACTGTCTGGAATCGGCTCCGCGAAGCAGCAGGTTTGCGGTCCAGGAGTCGCGCAATTGTTCCGCGCCTCACTCCCACACACCGACAGGAGCGGTTGCAGCATGCAAGAAGGCACGGGCAGTGGACGGACCGGCAGTGGCAGAGAGTGGTCTTCTCTGAAGAATTCTGCTTAGACAGTTCCGACAGGAGGATTCGGTGTTGGCGGCGTTGCGGAGCGCGGTACGACCAGCATAACGTCCACGGAGTGCTTGCCTTTAACGGAGGTTCAGTCATGGTGTAGGGTGGAATCGGCTATAATTTTAAAACACCGTTAGCCGTAGTTCCGCCTCCAGGAATGACTGCTGCTCGCACATCACTACATCACGGAGATCGTGCTTCCGCTGAAGAGAAGGATGAGGCGTCTGATCTTTATGCAGGACAACACGCAACCCAGGGCCGTCTTTACGCATGGGCACGGTGGGCACTTGTTCAGGGGCCACGCGCCGCCGGGGCCCCATCGCGATAAAAACCACGACTCATAAATTCATAAACGGAAGTAGTCGAAGCGTTGCAATAATTCAAATGTACATACTTGTACTTGACTTTGGGCCAAAACTTAAGTGTGCTCTTATGACGCAAAACCTGACAGTAATTAGGCAAAAGTAGAACTTAACAATTTTGTGAATACAATTTTTTCGCGTTTATACATGAGAGCCGAACACTGGATTTCCTTAGAGCGTTCATAGCGTCCATTGAGCGCCAATGCTCCAAGGTACCAAGGTAGGTGTGCTGAAAAATACGCGCAGTTGTAAAAACAAGTATTAAAAATATATAAAATTGCATATTGTTTTGCGCGTACTTTTCGGCACACTGCATTGATGCTGAAAGGCAGAATGAACATTCTATTGAACGCCTACGCTGGAATTTCTGGCTCTGCATAAGCAGTGATTAGCAGTGTCTGGCAGATCGCGATAGTGTACACATGCAACTGCAGATACCCCGATCCTACACTACATTTTTTGTTACCATACTAAATTATGTATTATTGTATACAAATTTGTACCGAGTGCTGGCTATACCCCCACAGCCCCTACACTAGTAAGTATACTATTTTATTGATATTTAAAAAAAAATCGATCTCGCCACTCTTCTTAGAACAAAATGAAACGTGATGATTTGAGTGGCGCACAGAAGAGAAAGAGAGCAGCGAATGAGAGAGATAAAATTAATGTTACCCAAAATTACACAGTGGTTAAAAAAAAGATGGCACCCATCTGACCGAAGAACCACCAATAGGAACACATGAAAGTTTTACGCGAGAAAGTGCGGGTATTCCCCTAGTTGCCCTAGTTCCGACTAGCAGCAGCAGTCAATTTGAAAATATTGACAAACCCGGGTGCGAAACAGAATTTAAAGCCGATGAGATAGATCCAGGTTTATGGGATAGAAAAAATATCAATTCAATAGATGTTTGGATCAAAAATGACCCATTGCGGTACCAAAATCTTGACGGCAATTTTTCAAAATCTGCAAGAAAATACACTGCTCACATTTGAACGGGTACACTTATATAAAATGCAGTAAAAGCAGACAACCATTTTTAGGCATTTGGCATGACTTCCTAAATGATCAGGGATCTGTTTTGGAATGCGAACAAATGCCTAATGCTTATACTTGATCAAGTTTTAAGAGAATTTTTGCGAATTTCTCGAATGGCTAAATATTCCTTAGCATTACATTCGGGATTTGATTTCCAGCATGCCAAGATGTTTCCAAGACGTAATAAGAGCTAGAGAAGGTCCCACACATTATTCATCTCAAAGTGTTATCATTTCTTCCCAGAGCAAACTTTTCTGTAATACTAAAATGAAGATTTTGTTATTTTTCTATTCAAACATTTGAAATTCGTAATTTAAATTTTATTCTTTTAATTCATTGCCCTAACAGTGTTTCCAGAACTATGTTCTATCAATTAAGCAAGAAGGTGTTGCTCAAAAAGTAGTAAATTATTTTTTATATATGCTCTTGTAAGTGTGCCAGTTTAAATGTTGAGCAGTGTATAAATAGGTGACCAGATACGTATCCACAAAGATATTTAAAAGGAAGCTACGAAACGGCGAATTTGTGACGCTACTCTATTTGCCAACAATTGGATGTGTATTTTGTTTCGTCTGCCGTTTATTGCCCAGTTTTGATCCTCCATTTGCTACCGTCGGTTTCAACGATTGGAAGCGTAAAAATTTCATTGCAGAGCACGAAAATAGTAAAGAACATCACAAGTGCATGACATCCTATCTTTCGCGCCATAAGAAAATCTCTACTGTGGATTTATTTGCTTGCGCAATAAGGAATCCGAGGATTCCGAGGAGATGATGAAGTAATTGGATCGTCAAATAATTAAAACTATCCTGGCGTTCTTGAATCAGTCGGTGAGTTTGACCCTTTTTTGGAGAATCATTTAAAACAGTATGGGGACTGTGGAAGTGGCAAAGTGTCATATTTATCGGCTAACACATGTGAAGAGTTCATCGAAGTGTTATGGCACCACGTTTTAAGAGAAATCCTAAAAGAACTTCCAGAATCAAAATATTATTCCATTAGTATTGATTCCACCCGCGATATTGTACACACAGATCACCTAACATTTACTCTACGGTATGTGCGAAGTCATCAACCTGTGGAACGTTTTCTGATGTTTATCCCGATTTTTTCGCATGATGCCCTAAGCCAGTGGTGGGGAAACTTTTTTTAAGGCGGGCCATTTGTAATAACTAGACAATCGTAGCGGGCCAAAGAATAATGCTTAATCGTTAACTAATTTATGTGTTCTATAAACATATACATATATTATTACATACGCTTATTATTTTAATAGTAAAAAAGCAAAAGGTAACAAAATCATAAGCACAAAATATAAAATGAATTTAGTGTAGTTCTTGATGTGAAGTATTATCACTTTATTTTCTGGTGTCATTACTGGTTGATGGTGCATGAGAAAAATGAAATTGAGACTGTTTCATCAAAATTTCATCATAGTTCGGTTCCGTTTGCGAAGCAGAAATTCTTAAAACTGATGAAAGGTGCTCATCTGTAATTCTGTTTCTTAAAGAAGTTTTCCTAAGCTTCATTGTTGAAAATATTTGTTCACATATATAGGATGAGCCGAACATTGTCATTATCTTCATTGCATGAGTAATTAGATTTGGGAAATTATCTGGACTTAAATTTTTATACAATTCTAGTAATGGTACTGTATGAAAAGTTTGTTTCAGGAGAGTATTACAGTTCAGTTCTATTAACTCAAGTTGAAATTTTGCATCAACTTCTTCGTAATTAACATTGAATGGGGTCGCAAAAATACTAAACTCTGGTTCCATTTTTCTAAAGTCCTGAAATCACCTTTCAAATTCTGTCGATAGTTTTCTCCAATTAATTTCGTATTTTTTAATCTTATTCTTTGATATAGTGAATTTTAAAGATTGTATTCTTGGAAAATGAGAAAAATCAGATTTACAGATCTGATTAGCAAATAATAATAACTGTAATTTGAAACTTTTCAGGTATTGCCAAATATCGTGAAGAAACTGATTTTTTCCTTGCAATTTGAGATTAAGTTTATTCATGTGTACGAGGAGGTCTGTGAAAAAAGCGAAATCAGAAAGCCACGTTTCATTTTCTAAGACGTCAAATTGATTATAAATGTCTTTATCAAGAAGAAAATTCACAATATCGTCTTTTAAATCCCAAATTCTTTCAAATACTTTTCCAGCACTTAACCAACGAACTTTTGAATAATACAGGATATCGGAATGCTCAGCATGTACGGACTCCAAAAACTGTTGAAACTGGCGATGTAATAATCCTCTGGCACGAATCATATTTATTAGTTTTACAACAATATTAAGTATATGGTCAATATCTAAAGCCGATTTACAGAGAGCATCCTAATGTATAAGGCAATGCAAAAAAACAACATCATTTTCCGGATACTTAGAATTAAATTTCCCAACAAATCCTTGATTGATTCCAACTATATTAGGAGCACCATCTGTAGTTACATTACATAGCTTGTCAATAGGTAAACGAAGTTTATCGACGCAATTTTCAAATTCACAAAATATATCGGCACCAGTCGTTGTTCCTTTCATTGGCTGCAGCCCTGCAAGTTCTTGTGTAATTTCAAAGTGGGCGTTGATTCCTCTTACAAATATGAGTAACTGCGCAGTATCGCTGATATCTGTACTTTCATCCATGGTAATTGAATAAAAAATAAATTTTTGAGTTTTTGTAGTCAGTTGTGAAATTAGATTTTTATCAATATTTTCAATTCTCTCGGTGATTGTTCTTCTTGAGAGAGACAGTTACTAAAAATCCTTTTTCTTGTCAGGGCACATAATATCGCACACATCTATCATGCACTGCTTTATAAATTCACAATCTGAAAATGCTTTATTAGATTTAGCAATATTATAACACATAACTGACTTTCGTAGCGCATCTTTGAGAATGATTAGCTCTCTAAAATAATTGTTGTTGACTTGATAAATTTTTTATTAAATCTTTCGATTTAATTTTTTACACCTCTTCACTTAACGATGAGTAGGTCTGGTTTTCATGTTTGCTCTTGAAATGGCGTTGAATGTTATATTCTTTTAAAACTGCAACAGTTGTATTGCAAAGTAAGCACACAGGTTTTTCTTTAAATAAAGTAAAGAAATATTTCCACGTCCATTCTTCTTTAAAAACTCGACATTCTGAATCCACTTTTCTTTTTTTAACATCCATTTTAGACATTACCTACTACGGAGAACAACACACAGAAACGCAATTGACGAAAGCTTACTGCTAACTAATGCTCTTACGCGGGAGTTTGTTGAGGCACTGGGAGTTTGGGGGATTACACAAACAATTACTGAAGTCACAGCGGGTCGTTGCAGATGACTGACTAAGTCGCTAACTAACTGATCTTCGGGCGGCCTCGCTTGTATTTATACCTACCTACGAGAGTGTCTGGAAGTTTCGAGCGAAGATGAGTCATCTGTTTAGGTCAGATGGATTTGTCCAGAATACTATTGTGTTTTGAATATCGCCGCAGGTAGTTTTTATGCGGGTCGTCACATTACGAAGTAGGAACGCGTTTAAACATTCTCACGACGGCACTCTTAAACGGGCCGGATTAAACCTTTCCGCGGGCCGTAGTTTCCCCATCACTGCCCTAAGCCTATCAGACGTGGTTACTGACTTTTTAAACGAGAAAAAGATTCCCATATCAAATTGTCGGGGACAATCATATGACAACGGCTAATATGTCTGTACGTTATAACGGGTTACAAACAAAGATGAAATCAATTTGTTCCTAATGTTTCATGTGCTGCACATCGTTTAAATGTAGTGGTAGTTACAGCTGCATCTTGTTGTCAGCAAAGTATCAAGTATTTTGATTTTATTAGCCGACTTTACTCTTTTTTTGTGGGATCAACTTATCGGTGGACTATCCTTACTACAAAGCTACAAAAAAAACGTCTAGAAACGCCTTTCGGTCACAAGGTGGTCGTCACGCCTTGATGCTATCAATGCATTATACAAATGCTATGACAATATTAAGGAAGCAATAGATATATTGTCATCGGAATCAAAACAAGAAGATGTAAGTACAAAACTGAAAGAGTAAGAAGATGACACTTTTAGAAACAGTGTTTCTCACCACATTTGGTACGATATCTTAGAAAGGGTAAACAAAACAAGCCAAACTTTACAGTCCCTGAAAGTCAACATTCTTACAGCGGCCAATGTTCTCAAAGCATTGAGCATGTGTCTCCATGAAGTAAGAGACCAATTCAATGTATACGAATTAAAAGCCAACACAATGTGTCCAACCGTCGTATATAGTGATATAAACAAACGAGAGAATCGACTCAGAGGAATTTTCGAGAAAATGTGAAGTGTTGTTTAATGTCTATAATAAAGATCTGGACAGACATGATCTACTAAATAAGTGCATCCAACTTAAACATTGTATAGGTAAAGAAGATTGCTGCAGCCTTCCGTTATTGTACCAAAAATAATTTCGGATCAGATTAAATCAGTTTTTCCCAATATCGAGTTTGCACTTACAATATTCTTGTGAATGATGGTGACAAATGCGACTGGAGAGCGTTCATTTTCAAGGCTCAAAATTTTTAAAAACCACCAGGGCAATAATATTAGTCAGTCGCGTTTGAATTCACTTGCTTGGATATATCAGAAATAATAACGATTTTTGTTGAAATGTCGCAAACGAGTATAATAATTTAGAATAAAAAATATTTTGTAATTGAGTTATTCTTATTGTATCCCTGGTAGGAAGGCGTCAGAAATTGTCCATAATCTGGCCATATTTTCTGTGCTCATAACAGAATATGGCCAGATTTGTGCCAACAAAAACCTTACATTCATGAAACGCTTCAGTGGCCAGAATATGGCCAGAAGTTATGTTATAAAATATGTTATGATTTCTGGACAGATTCTACCAGAATTTCTATCAGAATTCTATCAAAAAAAGTTGTTCGGACAAGTTTGATCTTGTCTGAACAAGTTTGATGCTTGCCCGAACAATTTATCATTATTATTATTATACACATTATTTCTATCATTAACACATTTTCATTTTTTTATTTACATTGAGTCATTCATCCATATACTGAACGCGCCGGACAATGCTTGGCTTTGAAAATAACTACAATATTTTACTGTTGTTATAAACAACTCCAATTGTTTCACTTTCATCTTTTCATGGCTAACTAATTTTTTATTTACAATCAAACCTAAAAATGACTGTAACTCACTTATTTTTAGAAATAACTATGTCATATGTGATATAGGATTAAAGAGAAAAAAATAGTCTTTCGAATAAGATCATAGCCAACTATGGTTTCCATTAAAAAATAAGGAAGTTTGCGACATATCTAAAAAAATAATGGCTTTAAAAAGTTCCTGGATTTATTTTATTAAGCTGCGTAAAATTATCTACAACTTTGTCCTTTACAGTGTTTTCTATCTATCATAATAACTGAGATATTTATTTGAAAAAATTGACATTTTTTACATTTTTCAAAATATTTTATTACCCTTCACTTTTTTGAAAACTTAAAGCGTTATTTTATTGGGCTCATAAAATTGCACTTCTTTGCCTATTTGACCATTTCTCTATCTCTTATAGTTTCCGAGATCCCCACAGAGAACATCGGAAAAATGTCAGAAATCTGTTATGCTAAAATTCTGTCCATAATCTGTTAATAATTAATGGATTAATTTTCTGGCAATATTGTATACGGTTTCTAGCAATATTATGGACATAACACTTAAAACAAATTATGGCCAGAAAATTTTACCAGATTATGTGACCAGATTATCTTACAGAACCAGAAATTCTGTTCACAAATTCTACCAGGGATGTAGTTTATTCCAAAAATGTTGTAAGTAAATCTGAGTATTTAACAGTCTGAATGTGTGAGTAAAATGTTATAGGGGGGCCCTGATGATGTTGTGCCCAGGGGCCCACATCGACCTACTTCCTCACCCAGCCTGCAGCCCGGATCTGAACCCCATCGAACACGTCTGGGACATGATGGGCAGCACGATTCGAGACGCCGACAGACAGCCGACAACCTTCCTAGAACTTACCTAATAGCTGGTGGAAGTGGAATTCCCCAAAATGCAATCCGGGCACTCTTCAACATGCCCAACAGGTTGCAAAAAGTTGTGCAGAAACGCGGCGGAAATACATACTATTAAACCAATAACGTCGGTGGTAAAAAGCCAAAATGCAAAATCATTCTGTTTGTCATAACTTTTTGCGTTATAATCATAAAAAATTCGTGTTTTGCGAAATTTTGAGAAAAAATTACGATTTTTTTGACATCAGAGTAAAACAACTCACAAATATTTTTTTGAACCGTTTAACAATGGTCAAAGTAAACCTTTTTTAGCCGAAAAACGTGATTTTTTCTTGGGGTTAAAATTGTAGTGGAAATTGGAGTAACTTAAAATAAGAATATACTGTCTTAAGCACAATGAAATTTAAAAGTCTAAATCTTGATAAACTTTGACATAAATGGGTACTTATGACAGATTAAGAATTTGATGTGAAAAATTGAAAAATTCAAAATAGCGGATCTAATATGGCGGACATAAGTAATAAACTTATTATTGTCCGCACTGGAGAAATCCAATATTTTAGAATAACAATGATCCCAGCTCTCCGGTGATTATTTTATAATTTAGTCAGGATGTGTAGAAGATCTTTTTTATACCATAAAATGGTATTATTTTCGAATAAATTTTAAAAATTTAAAGTCGGTAACAATTGTTTTAATATTTTTTTGGTGGCGCTGAAGTAATGCCCAATCTCAGCATAACGAGAGAGAGAACATATTTATTCAATAACTATATATGTACATTAAAGTTCTTACATCTAAAAAAAGTTTTATTTAACATATTAAATTATTATTGAACGGGCTATCGACCGAGGTCTTTCCGCCCCTGAAATTATATGTATATTAATTTATGGTTTACAATATGGTGTAGATGAGAGTTGACAACTTATATGTGAAAGAAATGATTATGAGATAGTATGGCATGATTGATGATTATGTTAGTTGTTAGTGTATTCACTGTCCGTGATGTCTTGTGTTAGTAGTTCTAGGAGAGTCTGATTGGAGGTTTTAAATCTGGGTGGGATATTTGGATTTCGATGGATGCATAAGGGTTCAATTGATTCTAAGTTACTATTTTTGTTGCGGAATCTATTAAATAGTGTTTTTTGGCGTTCATGGAGTGGAGTTATGTTTGTTAGACTATACAGTGTTTTGTTGTTTATGTTATGAAGGGGGTTTTGTGGATGTCGGATTTTGGTAATTATGCGCAGAGAGGCGCGTTCGGCTACTTGTAGATGTTGCAGAGAGGATTTGGATGCTAGGGTGAATAGGATTGATCCGTAGTCCATGATTAGCCTGCATATTGATTTATAGATGTTAGCTGCGACCTTTCTATTTATTCCTTCTCCTTTATATGTGAGGGACCTAAAGGTCTTGGCTCTTATTTTGGCTTTTTGTTTGGCATTTTTTGTGTGTTGTGTAAATTTAAGTTTATGATCAAGTGTGATGCCCAAATACCTGGCGGACTGTTGCGGAAATACCTGAACTTGGTGCATTGTGACATTTGGAGACGTTGGTGATAATTTGAGGTGGAAGATGAGCAGTTGCGATTTATTCGGATTAGCATGAAGTCGCCAGGTATTTAGCCATCCCTCGACACTGCTCGTAAGATTTTGGAGTTCTTGCATTGTCTTTGCTAAGTTGCAAGAATGTGCAACTAGTGCAGTATCGTCGGCGTATTGCAGAACGTATGCGTTTTGGTTAAAGTGATTTGGGCTGTTACTGTAAAGATCATGGCAGAATAAATTATACAACGTGGGTGATAGAGGAGAGCCTTGAGGGACCCCCTGCGGTGGGCTAAATTCATAGGAAAAGTAGTCTTTGATTTTAACTTTAATTTTGCGGAAATGTAATAAATTATTGATAAGAACGACTATAAACGGTGGTAAATCCAATTTGTTTAATTTGTAGAGTAATCCCTTGAGCCAGATAGAGTCAAACGCTTTACTTATGTCTAAAAATAAAGAGGCAGACTTGAAGCCCTGAAGATGAGCGCTTTGCACATTAGATGTTAAAATGGTAAGGGGGTGAATTGTAGATTTATTTGCTGTAAAGCCAAATTGATATTTAGGGATGACATGTTGGGCGTAGGATAATAATTTATTTTTAATATGCGTTTCTAATATTTTTCCAATGACGGGTAAAAGGGTAATGGGACGAAACTTGTATGGTGATGATTGGTCTTGTCCCGACTTGGGTACACAGACTATAATGCCTGTTTTAAATTCTGGGGGAATATATTGATTGAGTAGGCAGTAATTAAGAATTTTGATAATATACAGGTGGATGGAGATATGTAGTTGTTTTAAAATAGAGCGAGGAATATTGTCAATACCAGGTGCCGTGTTACTACCTGAATATAAAATTGTGAAGTACTCTTCCTCTGACATTAAATCCTCCATTGGGGTTATATAACTGTTGTTTGTGAAGTTGGAATACCAATCGTTGACAATGTTTAATGTATTATTGTCATATTGATTATTGTCTGTATATGAAAACTGTGAATTGTAATGATCTGCGAATGCATTTGCAATGTCAGTATTGTTGGTATATTTTTCATTGCTATTTGGATCAATAATATTATATGTGGAGGAGGTTTTCCGGTATTTACTTAACTTCCTAACTTCGTTCCAAAATGTTTTTCCTTTAGCAATGTTAATTCGTTCACATGCATTTAGCCATTTGTTTTGACGGAATTCTTTAATTAACAGTTGAATTTGTTTATTAAGTATATTAAATTGTCTTTTAAGAGCCCTGTTATCGGTTTGCTTAAAGTCTCGATAGATTTGTCGTTTATGCTTTATTAGTCTTAAAATAAAGGGAGGTAGTGGGTAGTTGTATAAGTGTTGTTTGACTTTAGGACTATTATCTTGTATTGCATTAGTAAACACCTCCAGGAAGTGAGTGATTATGGATGGGTGGTCAATATTAGGATTTTTAGATTCAAAGTTGTTTAAGATTTGATTAACTTTGCTTATATCACATTTAGTGTAGACGGTCTTGTATACAGGCAGAAGTGTGCATATATTTGTTGCTAGATCAATTTCAAAAAGTATTGATAGGTGATCGGATCCAAGGTCTGGAGTTAGTTCTACATTAGATATTAATGGCTTTATATTTGCTGTACACAAGAAAATATCTGGAGTGGTGTCGGGATTATTGGGCATAATGAAGGTAGGAGGAGTATGAATTTTTATGAAGCTGGAGTTATTTAGGAATACGTCGATGGTTTTCTTTTTAGAAGGGGTTATATTGAAATCTCCAATAATAATGGCATAATCACAAAGTGCTGCTTTAATAAAGATGCTATCATCTATCCGACTGTGTGGGTGTATATATACCAGAAATATATGTAACAGGTTATTACGAAACGGCAATGTAAGATGTAGGCATTCATTTGATCGGTTGTTAATTTTAGGTGGATTGGATTTACCAAGTTTTACCGTTGGATGGGCCATTACTATGGCTCCACCGCGATGGTTCTTATTTAAAATTGAAGAGGTTTTTTGCAGGATATTCCAGTCACGATAGAGAATTGGATTTGGGGTTTTGGTTTCAAGGAAAAGGGCACAGGAGATATTGTTCCGGGATATATAATTGAGGATTTGGTGGGATTTATTATGAAAAGAGTTAATATTGTTATATAAAAGCTTTATGGGCGCCATTTTAATGCAGGGAGATTGGTGAGGATTCGTGAAGTTCGATACCATGAATGGGCATTGTGGCTTGAGGAGCTTCCATATTTTTCAGGTCAAACATTAAAATATATACTCTGTTACCTGAGAAACTAACGACAGTATCGATGTTAAATGATGGAATAAATCGTTGTCTGAGTTTGGTTAGTAATGCTTGTCTGTAAATATGATTACTGGAGTTAATTTTTGTAATGTATGTATCAAGAATGAAATCATGAATAGAAATTTTGAGATGTATACGACTTGCATCTGTAATATTTTTCTCGATCTCCTCTGTCTTCTTGTTTGCTGATAGCATTTTCTGGTTTGGAATTCCCGGGATAGGTTTCCTTGGTCGCTTTTTACATTTTGTACTCCATGCGGAGTGTCCAATCTCATTGCAGCTTTTGCATATCTCTGGCAAGAGTGTTTTACACTTCGATGTTAGGTGTTGTCCTTTGCATTTATTACATTGGGTTGGGGTTGTACACTTTTCAGTTGCGTGTGTGAATTCAGTGCATCTTCCACAGGGAACCGGTAGTGGTGGTGGGGCTATGCTTTCATGTGTGATGTAATGCCTGTTTTTTATAAAAGATGCCATGTTGTAGTAGGTGTTCATATGACTTTATACATCCAGTAATAATTCTTATCATCGCTGTTGGGTTCCCGGTTGCCTTAGAAATGATGCGTTTGCAAAATCTATGTTGGATGTAGTTGTTTTTAAGGTGCTGACTCATATCTGTGTCTTGTATTTCGTGCTCTACAGATGCAATAATGCATGTGTACGTCGGCTCAGGCAGTCTTCTTTCGGTGGGTTTGTGCGGTGTTGTCTCTTTGATGTTGGTTATTATACGTTCCGTTTGAAGCTTAGTTAGTGTGGTTAGTATTTCCTCGTTGGATCTGTTTGACTTGATAAGAAATCCTAACTGTGTTTTGATTAAAATATCATTACAGCCCAGCTTCTGCTGTTCCCAATAGGCAGCAAGTTCGGTTCTTGACATTTCTTTAATGGTTTTAAAGTAGAAATTTGAGCAATAGTTAGTGTGTTTAAATTGCGTAATTCGTGTATTTGTTTGGGGGGCAAGTGCTTGTTTAATTAGTGTAGGCTCTTTGTGAACACTTGCCACTTGGCTGTGTTGGTTTGTTTGTGTAATCGTTACATTGTGTGTGATATTTTTTGTTGTGGGTGGGTTTGCTGTTTCTTGGGTTTTTGTTATTTTATTGAGTTGTTCATCGGTATTTGTTGCTAAGTTTCGAGCTTGTATATTACCCAGTATATTTTGGAGTGTTTGGTTAGTTGTTGCTGCTTTCGTACCTGTGTTTGCGGCTGCTCTTTTTGTCAAGTTTTTGACGGACGTTTTTGGTTTCTTCGCCGGTCTGCCGCGTTTTTTGGTGACGGTGAGGAATTCTCCGAGGTGTGAGTGCGATGTGCCGGGCTGCGTTCGGGCTCGCGGTTCGTCGACCTCCATCTCTGTAGAAGATTCTTCTTCGTTTTCCATGATATTATACACCCTTTGAGGGGTGTTTTATATTGTAGAATTACTATATTACTTCTGTTATTGTGTGGACGTTTGATCTGGTTTAGTTTGGTAATATTCACTGTACGGATTAGATTACCGTCGGAAAGGCAAATGCATGTGCTCTGCTCGACTGTACGTACTCGAATCCCAGCATAACGATTAACTCAGTTCTCGGGTAATTATTTTGAAATTTAGTAATGATGTGTTTGAGATTATTACTAAACCATAAAGAACAATTTTAAGTAAATTTTGTAAATTTCAAGTTTGTATCATTTGTTTTTACATTTATTTGGCTACACTGGAGAAATTGGCAACTTCGGCATAACAATTTACTTCGTTATCCCATGATTATTTCCAAAGTTAGTGAAGGGACTTGTTATATTTTTCTTAAATCATAAAGCAAAATCAATTTTGAGCACATTTTAAAAATTCCAAGTTGGTCACAATTGTTTTTACATTTATTTGGACTCGCAACTAACAACAATTTAATGACTATTTTCAAAATTAGTGAAAAACTTCCATTCTTATTTACACCTATTACCATGGTTACGTTCAGAATAAACGTGTCATGTAAATTATGATTATTTCTATTCTCTCGTATAAATTGTAATTTGAATTTTTTCTAAATGAAAATTTAATGACAATAAAAAAATAATGTACCACGGCAGTAAAATGGTTTTTGGCCCGCAGCTTCGAGTCGGTGAGCACTCTCCACCCTCGGGCCAAAACCATAACCATAACTTATACTATACAGGATGTGTACAAATTGACGGGAAACTATTGTGATCGTAAAAAAATTCCAAACATTTATTTTTGCGGAAATATCCATTTTGTCGATTCCGACAATTTTTATAAAAAAAAATGTGTGTGTGCCTAAGTGCCTGTCTGTCTGTCATATTGATTTTTTTTACTTTCTCCTTACAAACTAAGGGAAAGTGTTGTGATTGTAAAAAATTTCCAAATATTTTTTTTGCGGAAATGCCAATTTCCTCGATTCTGACATTTTTTGTAAAAAATATGTGTGTCTGCCTTTGTGTCTGTCTGTCATATTTTTGCTTTCTCCGTACAAACTACGGGAAAATATTGTGATTGTAAAAAAAATCCATTTTTTGCGGAACAGTCGTTGATTCCGACAATTTTGTAAAAAAGAAAGTGTCTGTGTGTCCGCCTTTGTGGCTGTCTGTCTGTCATCTTTATTTTTTATTTTCTCCTTGCAAACTAAGTGAAAATTTTGTGATCGTAACAATTTTATTTTTTTTGCTGAAATATCTATATCGTGGATTCAGACAATTTTTGTAGAAAATATGTGTGTCTGCCTTTATGTGCGTCTGTCTGTCATATTTATTTTCTACTTTCTCCATACAAACCACGGGAAAGTATTGTGATCGTAAATAATTTCCATTTTTTTTTTGCGTAATTAACCATTTCGTTGATTCCGACAATTTTTGTGAAAAACATGTGTCTGTGTGTCTGCCTTTGTATCTGTCTGTCATATTTATTTTTACTTTCTCCCTACAAACTAAGGGGCAAAAATGTGATCGTAAAAAATTTCCAAATAATTTTTTTGCGAAAATATCCATTTCGTGGATTCCGACTATTATTGTAAAAAAAATGTGTGTCAGCCTTTGTATCTGTCTGTCTATCATATTTATTTTTTACTTTCTCCATACCAACTACGGGAAACTATTGTGATCGTAAAAAAATCCAAACATTTTTTTTTGTGGCAAAATCCATTTCCGATAATTTTTGTAAAAAAATGTGTGTCTGTGTGTCTGCCTTTATGTCTGCCTGTCTGTCATATTTATTTTTTACTTTCTCCGTGCAAACTACGAGAAAGTATGGTGATCGAAAAGAATTTTCAAACATTATTTTTTGCGGAAATATCCATTTCGTCGATTCGTAGAGCCCACATGGGATTTTTCCCGAAAGAATCATCAAATTTGGTTGAAAATTCACTGAGTTATCTGGGAAAAACCTTAAAATGCACTTTTTTCAAACACCCATAACTTGGTGCCAAATCGTCGTAGGAACTTTGAGTCCTGCACAGGGAATTGATCAAATTTTAATGCCTTTAAGGTGGATCGAGTCGAGTTGACATCGTCAAAGTTGAACATGGTTTCCAGAAAAAAAAAACTTTTTTTTTCACAGGGGACTAGAGGGGGCGGAAGGGGTTAAGTTTTTCGCCCTCAAAGATTCATCAAAATCGATTGAAAATACGCCGAGTTATGGCGTCTTGAAAAAGTGTTTCATTTTTTTTCCTTCAGTATATATTTCTACATTAATAATATGAACTGGAAATAAATATATATATACCGGGTGACCCAGCGATCTGTAAAAGCCCCATAACTTATTTGCTATTTGAGATATCGACTTCTAGTTTTCTTGAACTGGTACCCACACTTATTCTACATATTTTAAAAATATGTATGTTTTTGTACAGGGTGTCCCAATATACATAACAGAACAAAGTTATGTTTTTTTAAATGGAACACCCTATATTTTATACTTTATTTTCAACCCTCTTGAGAAGCTGATAAAAATAGTATATAATAGTATGGGTGTATTATGGGCGGTTGGTTAGTTATGGGCAAATTTGTGGCAAAAACATGTACACATTAAAAACATTGCAGAAGCGTTCCTAGCAAAGATAGCATCATTATCTACACACTAGAAAATTTCCCACATCATAAAGAATAATACACGTCGGCTTTGTTTCTCTTTTAATCATAGTTATATACAGGGTGTCAACATACGCAAAACAATAGATAACTATTTTTTTTTCAAATGGAACACCTTATATAAGTTGCCACCAATCTGTGGCATTTTTAATAAGCTTTCCAATAATATACAGTTTGAATAACAAAATATTAAGGATTCTTGAGATTTATCAATAAAAACATATTTCTTTTGCCACCTTCCGCAGATTTATGGATTTTCAGCCAAAACTATACATTTTCATGAAAAATTATAAGAGACCAAAGTTGTAGAGCGAAATATTTCCGATCAATGTGGGTCTTTCAACTTTTAAGATAATGCGTGCATTACCCTCCAGAGCGCGCAAAATTGTGACCGTATATGCATTTTAGCGTTTTTTATTAATAAATTGCATTATACGTTATTTTCCGCACCCTCTAGCGGAAAAACGGGAAATTATAGGGAAATTAAAATGGCCCATATCGATTGAAAATGTTCCGCTTTACAACTCTTAATAGAAGCAATTTTTGCCAAAAATGCATAGTTTTCCCTAAAATGCAAATTGAAAATGTATGTATCAATTTTTGCGTTTTCCAATGGTTTTTTTATTTTTAGCGAAAACTATGCATTTTGGGCAAAAATTGCTTCTTTTAAGAGTTGTAGGGCGGAATTTGTTCAATCGATGTAGGTCATTTGAATAATTCTATAATTACCCGGTTTTCTGCTAGAGGACGTGGAAAATAAAGTATAGTGCAATTAATTAACAAATAATTTGAGAAAAAGGCTAAAATGCATATACGGTTACGATTTTGCGCACTCTGGCGGGCAATGCACGCATTATTGGAAAAGTCCAAAGACCTATGTCGATCGAAAATTTTCTGCTCTACAACTTTGGTCTCTTATTATTTTTTAAGAAAATGCATAGTTTTGGCTGAAAATCCAAAAATGAGCAGGAGGTGACAAAAGAAAAATGTTTTTATGGATAAATCTCAAGAATCCTTAATATTTCATTATACAAATTGTACATCATTGGAAAGCTTATTTAAAATTCCATGCACTGGTGGCAAGATATATAGGGTGTTCCATTTGAAAAAGAATAGTTATCCAATATTTTGCGTATGTTGACACCCTGTATAGCAATATGAACAAAAAAGAACCAAAGCAGATTTGTATTATTCTTCATGATGTGAAAAATTCTTTAGTGTATAAAAAATGACGATAGCTTTGCTAGGAGCGCTTTTGCAATTTTTTCAATGTGTCCTTGTTTTTGCCACAAATTTGCCTATAACTAACCAATCGTCCATAATAGACCCATACTATCTTATACTATTTTTATCAGCTTCTTAAGAGGGTTGAAAATAAAGTATAAAATATAGGGTGTTCCATTTAAAAAAACATAACTTTGTTCTGTTTTGTATATTGGGACACCCTGTACAAAAACATACATATTTTTAAAATATGTAAAATAAGTGTGGGTATCAGTTCAAGAAAATTAGAAGTCGATATCTCAAATAGCAAATAAATTATGGGGCTTATACAGATCGCTGGGTCACCCGGTATATATATATATCAAAAGAATTACATTTTTTTTATCAATGTGAAATTATGTTAGGTTGTCACCAACTACTTAATATAGCCATCAGTGGGTACATTTGGTATTTTAAATTGAACTTTTACCTTTTTACAAGAAACACTAAAATATACATTTGCCTCCTTTCCTCCGTGCAGAGAGAATTAAAAATAGTGATATGAAATAGATGTACGGGATAACTTGAAACAGAATTATTATAACTTTAACCTTAAAGCATATATTTTTTTTCTAATTTTAATGTTTTATTATAAAGTTTATAACGAAGTTTTACCGAGTAACATCCAATAATGGCGAAATCGTAACGGCAATTGCTACTTGAAGAGAGTTAGGCAAATAAATATCCAAACACAAAAGCAAATAAAAGCCAAACTTTTCCTATTACATTGGCATTGAGAGAGTTTTAGAATTTCTAAATGCACTCCAGTAAACTTTGCTGAATATTACTTCATCACACGTGAAGCACATCCGTACAGTCCGCTCCTATTATTTGCACAAATTACTGCACAACCAACAAAACATTAACACATTCCACGAAATGTGTCGTTTCTTGTATGCTAGGGCAGAACATTCTGAATGGATTTGCAATCTGTAGCGTTACATGGCAGAGGGAGACGGTTTTACTAAGAAATGCTCGCGGCACAACTGACGACGAGACGTTCTTATCGTCTTTAGCTCTGGAGTTTCAAATAATTCATTCAGCTGGGGGAAGTGGGATTTATTTTTGTTTACAGCCACAACCCGGGGGACATATTACACGCTTCGCGCCAGAAATAGATAAGATTCTGTTGTGAGGAATTACTACAGCTTAATATTAAACAATAATAATAACTAAATAAGAAACAACCTTACTTGTTGCAGAAAGCATTAAATAAATTCAATAAAACGAAATATAGCCTGAATATATAAATATTCAATTTTGCTTGCAGAATTACGAACAGGTTGAATATTCATATATTCAGGCTATATTTCGTTTTATTGAATTTATTTAATAATAATATCGTTTTTGTAACTATATCTAAGAGGATTGTTTGGAATGTTCGTGGCCTAGTACTGTTGGGCCAATTTGTTTGTTAATATCATCTTCTGCTTTTGTAAAATACTTATTGTAGGTAGATTTTCTTTTTGTGGCAGGGAGAGGTTTGACCGACGACACCAATTTTGTTAGAGCCAACAATCAGATTAGTGATAAGAACATCAGGTACGTCGAGAAGTGCGTCGCATTTCGGAGGACATTGAGAAGCAGCCGTGAAGTCATTAAAGAGACACACAGAGCATTAAGGATAAAGAGGGACAGTTCAATGTTAACTTTTGGAAACGCCATCAGCGCCGTCTGCGAGTCATCTGGCCAAACACATCGAGCCAGCGGGAAATTTAAAATTGCGACTTTACAATTCATTTTTGCAAGTGTTTCGAACTTTTTGGTTCTCATCAGTACGACGCATCCAAATAAAAGCGGAAATCGCAGACACTTGCTTTATAAAGAGCTTAGACTTAATCAAACGCAAAAAGTAAAGCTCTAAATGATGTTGAAGGGAATTCCCTTGAAATTTTTTCCAAACGACTTCTTTTTGGGGCAGATGTTAAATCATGAAGTGCGCTACATTCTTGAAGGGGCCGTTTTAAAAAGTTTTGCATGAATTGTACTGGAAGAAGTACTACAAAAAGGTATATTAAAAATTGTCGGAATTGCATTTCAATTTAAATATTTTCTACAGGAATTAATAAATACTTAAAAAGTAGTCCTCATAAATGTGCATAACTTTTGAAAGTGGAATTTTTTTTAGAGTAATACATTCAATGGAATTAACCCATTCATCTCTGCGATTAGGATACTTCGGAAATGTAAAGAAAAGTTTATTTTTAATATTTAAATCGCGGGTATAAACGTTACTGCAATTTACTTAAAAGTACTTAATTTACCCATTGCACACTCTTTTAGGTTTAAGAAGATTGATTTAATTTTGAATTATACATACCTGGCCGAATACCATTCAACTCATGACGCTAATGAGGTTATGTACGTCTAAAAAGGCCGGCAATATGATGGGAAATAGATGTTGTCATATCTCATTTGTGAAATTATTCAAAAGTCTATTTTGCTTTAAAATTTATCAAATAGACTTAAACAAACAATTAACACTAGTGGACTTTGAATATTACCAGATAATTGGATGTTCTTAAATACCTAAAATAAATTTAACCAACAAAAATATGACCATCTTGCTTGGTTACAAAGATTTGTACATAGACTTGGCAGCGTTGCATTGCGTTAGTTGGGCCAGATGACTGTGAGATGGCGTGGATGTCG
Organism: Ocypus olens; assembly: GCA_910593695.2. Taxonomy (NCBI): domain Eukaryota; kingdom Metazoa; phylum Arthropoda; class Insecta; order Coleoptera; family Staphylinidae; genus Ocypus; species Ocypus olens. The sequence goes on from OU343060.1 coordinate 40,559,919, forward strand.
CGTCTCCAATTCTCAACAGTATATCGTACAAATTGTAACTTACTTTTATCAAATCGTGAGATTTTTACATTTCTTGCGCCTTGCAGATAAGCGAAACCCAGTTTTATTTCCTATTCTATTATCCATTCTGATAATAAAATTGTTCTAATACCAAATTTCATCACATCAAAAAGTTTAATACATTCTACAATAGTTTATCCAATATAATTAATAATAAAAATAACACTGAAATACAATTTGTTTACAACGGCTAAACTAAACTAACATCTCAAAAACTCTAAATAGACTATTCAAAATCGTGTAATTCTCAAATTCTAAGTAAATTTACTTTCTGTGGTAGGTGTAAAAAACGAGGACAAAGAGGTTGTTGTGACTTTACCTGGTTCGTCACAACCCTGACCCTCCGCATTTACATATTATTGCCAGGATCCGTTCCAAGTAACGGCCTTTAATGTATTTTTATTGCACTATTTATTTCTTATATTCGTTCCGAGTAACTACCCTTAATTTAGTTTTTATTGCATTTATGGTGTTTGCCCAAAAATGCGCTAAGTGAATTAGAGACTATAAACGGCTTACTGGGCAATTGTTCGAAAATATGCGCAAATTGGACCAGGGGCCATAAACAGCTTAGCGGGTAATTCCAACATCTGCGTGACAGACCCGCGAAGCTGAAAGACGCTTTGGAGAAAATTGGCAACAACGCAAGGTGGTGGTAATTTTCGGTTTATCAATAAACAATCAAACCGATTTACATTACCACCACTCAGGCTTCGTGTCCACCTTCAGCCCCTTAGAAGAACATCCAGAAATTAATCCAAGACACTTCCACTCAAGTCTTTGAGCAGAGAAGATTAAGTACGGTCGCGACAATTTTATAAACCTTTTTGTAAATTCATGTAAATATTGTTTGTTTTAATATATTAATTTGTTATAACACACACTTTTAATTATTTGTAACTTGACATCCAAGTTGCAAATTAGTGCGTCCCACAGTTAAACCAAATGGTGCGGATTTGTATCCGTTTTGTTCAATTTATTCGAAGGACCAATTTGCAACTTGGGTGTCAAGTTACAAATAATTAAAAGTGTTTGTTATAACAAATTAATATATTAAAACAAACATTACTTACATGAATTTACAAAAAGGTTTATAAAATTGTCGCGACCGTACTTAAGGGCAGGTGACCCCTACCTATTTTGGTGCGGTAGATTGGGTGTAGCTCGTTTATTATAAGATGTGAACATACCGATTTAAGATATATTGTTAATAACTGTTCACTCTACCTTTTGCAAGAAAAAAAAAGTAAACAAATTACTAATAAACAATATAGGATTTTCGTGCATTTTTAAATTTCTGTAAAAGTTAGAATGTACAATGTTTTTTTTATATGTACGTTGCTATAATACCTAGGAGGTCAGCAATTTTTAGTTAAAATACGGTTAGTATTTAATTAGTTATTGAATTATTTCTTAAATTTTATAAACAAATTTTGACAATTTTCATAATTTCTAGAAATATATAGCATTCTAGGTTATACGAATGTACTGATTGCCTAGGTAGTTGGTTTATGTTAATATTTTTTTAAACCGCTGGATAAAATATGATTTTTTAACATTGTATGTCAACAAAGTATAGTTTCATTTTTTTATAAATCGAGTGAGAATGCAATTGTTATTTGGGCCAAAAAATGGTACAAGTAGTTTTGTACTCATATATCTTCGTGAGTTATTAATATTTTTAAATAATTGATATAACACTGAAAAGCATGGGTAACCTCCCCTTAAGCACTATTTCTATAGAGCAAAAGTACTTCATCTTATCTATAAAAATCGGACTATTCACAGTTATATTAATTATTTAAAAATATTAATAACTTACACAGATATGACTACTTGTAGCGTTTTTTTTTTGCCCAAAAACTACCAAATAACAACACCGTTGCACAAGGACTCGAGATATGGTAGCACCCTTAACCAAACATTTGTAACAACAATGGTTGGTAGTAATTCCAATAAATAGTCATCTGTTGTCACTCGCATTTTTTTTTATTTTAAACATTTATTTTTAATTAAACCGCATATAAAATCCATATTTAAATCATTTTTCTGCAGCCGACCCGAAAATAACACTTTCGGTATGATTTATTAAATCGAAAGTACCACTATACATTTTTGTATAATTCAATATTCGTCGTGGTATTAGCCAGGAAAGTAGTTGTTTCAAAAAGTAATTTGTTAATTGTAGTCGTATTCATACGACTAATCATCTACAGCAAGTTTGGCATTTTTGATTTCTTATTATTAACATTAATAAAAGTATGTGACTTATTTTTTCTTTATTAAAAATATATATAAACAAACTTATGTATTTTTCACTGACATATTTCAATTTATTACATGAATATTTCAAATAATAATAATAAATATATTTCAGCATTTTATAGTACATAAAATCCTCTCTTTACTGATAATAAAATACACTGGGGGAAAAAATGAAGCACTTGAAATTCGTGAAATTTCGACCATTTTCAAACCGCCATAACTCGGCGTTTTTTGAATCGATTTTGATGAATCTTTAAGGGCGAAAAACTTTGAAGTGTCTTCTTTAAAGTCATGCATACGAACTAAAGCGTAACTTCTACCGCCCCTCTCTAGCATCCCTGTGAAAAAAAAATTCAGGAAACCATGTCCAACTTTTTTTCCAAGTTGGAAAATATTTTTCGACTCGATCCACCATTAAGGCATTAAAATTTGATCAATTCCCTATGCGGGACTCGAAGAACAAAGTTTCTACGACGATTGAGCACTAAGTTATGGGTGTTTAAAAAAAGTGCATTTTGGGGTATTTTTATTATTTCGTTTGGAGGGGCGTAGAGCCCTCTCTTTGAGTGGGGGATAAACTCTCTCAAAGAGGACACATTTTGCTTTTTATTTCTCAAAAGATAGTCGAAATTGGTTAAATACAAGCCGAGTTATGACCATTTTAAAATTACCTAAATTTTTACAAATCTCAAGTGTTTTATTTTTTTCCGGCAGTGTAATTTGTTTGTTTTTATTGGACGAATTAAAAAATGGACCAATGGTGGTTTTCGTCGAAAAACTTCGGACTTATGAGTCAAAAAACCACAAAATTCGCTTTTTTTTCATACACCAATAACTTTGTGCCACATCGTCGTAGGAACTTCGTTATTTGAGTCCTGCGCAGGTAATTGAACACATTTCAATGTCCTTTTATTGGATCGAGTCGACACATTTTTTCCAACTCGGTACAAGTTGCCAAAGTTGGGCGTTTTTTTGTCCAAAAACTTGTGTTTTTTTTTGTTCGGGGGTTGAAGGGTTCGAAAAGGGATCATTCTAATCTGAGTTTACTCCCTTAAAGTAGAGCCAAAATGGGATTTTTTCCCGAAAGAATCATCAAATTTGGTTGAAAAGTCACTGAGTTATGTGCGAAAAACCTCAAAATGCAAACACCCATAACTTGGTGTCAAATCGTCGTAGGAACTTCGTTCTTTGACTCCTGCAAAGGGAATTAATCAAATTTTATTGTCTTTATGATGGATAGAGTGGACAAAATTTTTCCAACTCCGTAGACATCGTCAAAGTTGGACATGGTTTCCAGAAAAAAACTTTCACAGGGGCATTAGAGAGGGGCGGAAGAGGTTACGCTTAATTTCGCATACATGACTTTAAAGAAACCACTTCAAAGTTTTTTGCCCTCAAAGATTCATCAAAATCGATTGAAAATACGTTGAGTTATGGCGGTTTGAAAATGGTCGAAATTTCACGAATTTCAAGTGTTTCATTTTTTTTCAGTATTTACCTTTTATATTTATGTATACGTCTATTTATTGTTCCCATTTTACTGCCGTATCAGGATTGGTTACTACTTTTTGCGTTTTCTACCGTTATTCTGAATATTTTGCCTTACTACCTTTCTCGGCTTTTCCGCCTATTGCCTTATTCTGACTATTTTTATTTTATTTAGTACCCAACTTTTTTGATCTGGTTATAAGCCCAAAATATTATGTATACTTATATTTTAACAAATAAAATAAAATAAATAATTTATCTCTCTTTAATTTGCCACATTCAGCCCCAACTATCGTTGGGGGCACCCCGACTTCGAAGCAAGCAGAAATAATGACGCCTCAACACAAATCAGAGAAAGGGGAAGTCCCTGTAGAGTGACGTTTTTAAATAATAAAATGTATTGATCAACTAATAATTTTCGTTAAAAAAAACACTAAGAGCACTGATAATATCAAATCAGATAAACTAACACCACAAAAATAATTATATATGATGAAAAAAACACTAGTTTTGGTATTGCCGTCAAAAACGCATAAACATGTCGGCTCCAATTTATTGAGGCGTGGTCACTCCATGCTTGGGGGCGTGTGATATATTTTTTTTCGTCCTCGATCGCGAAATCATGCAGACCGAAACATTACCCTAAACAGTGAAAGTTGTGTTGCCTATAGTTGTACTAATTTGATTTAATCCCCCTCTAGTGGACCGTTTAATGTATTTCCGATGGGTACCGACCCGTTAATCTTCTCTGCTCAAAGATTTGAGTGGAAGTGTCTTGGATAAATTTCTGGATGATCTTCTAAGGGGCTGAGGTGGTCGAAGCCCGAGTGGTGGTAATGTAAATCGGTTTGATTGGTTGTTGATAAACCGAAAATTACCACCACCTTGCGTTGTTGCCAATTTTCTCCAAAGCGTCTTTCAGCTTCGCGGGTCTGTCACGCAGATGTTGGAATTACCCTCTAAGCTGTTTATGGCCCCTGGTCCAATTTGCGCACATTTTCGAACAATTGCCGAGTAAGCCGTTTATAGACTTTAATTCACTTAGCGCACTTTTGGGCAAATACCATAAATGCAATAAAAACTAAATTAAGGGTACTTACTCGGAACGAATATAAGAAATAAATAGTGCATGCAATAAAAATACATTAAGGACCGTTACTTGGAAGGGACCCTGGCAATAATATGTAAATGCGGAGGGTCAGGGTTGTGACGAACCAGGTAAAGTCGCAACATCCTCCACCCGTTGAAATTAATTAGATTTCAAAAAAAAAATTAAATCAAACAATTAAAAGGGCCGCGGTGGCCTAGTGGGTAGCGTTCCTGCTTCTGGGCCTCGTGGTCGTGGGTTCAAATCCCATCCGTGCGGTCACTTTTTCGGAGGGAAGAAGTGGCCGTGCGGGTCCATGGATGTCTAGTGTATGTCCCATTCATTATCAAATGAATTTATTACAAAGAATCGGTTGTCGCAGAATAGCCAAGTAGCTTACGCCAATTTCCTTAATATTCATTCACTCTCCTTAACCCGAAATCCCATCAACCATCCTTCCTTTTATAAAAAAAACAACAATTAACATATGTCCATTATTCTAAAATAAGGGTCTAGAGTTTAAGATTGACTCGATTTGAGTCACCAATGTGAAGAACTCGTCGTACAATAAGCTTGCACCACCAGCAATTTTATATAAAATTCTTTTAGTTGATTATAAACCTGCTTCCCAGAGACCACCAAAGTGTGGAGCTCGAAGTGGTATGAAATGCCAATTAATGCCATCGATACTTAAGGTTGACTTTAATTCATTTTGTTCTTTTTGTAAGAAGGTATGTAATTTTTTCAACTCGTTATTAGCACCAACAAATGTTGCATTATCACTATATAGGTCGGTGACCATTTCTCGACGTGAAATGAATGTGCGAAGCGCAGCTAGAAATGATTCAGTCGTAAGGCCCCGTACTATTTCAATATGTACTGCCTTTGTTGCCATACACACAAACAAAGCAATATATATTTTAATTAATTTTGTTGTTTTTCGTTGACCCTCTTTTATTAAAAATGGTCCCCCATAATCAATCCCAAATTTACTAAATAGTCGTCTAAGAAGACATTCAGGAAGATTACCCATTATCGGCTCTGATGACCGAGGATTTGTCTTAAAACAAACGACACATTCACGAATAATACGCTTGACCGTATTTTTCCCGAAATACGCCAATACATTCGAATTGCCGCTAAAGTTCCCTGGGGTTCCATATGTAGATTTTGACAGTGATAATGACGTATTATCAAATCTGTAACAGTGTTGTTTTTGGGTAAAATAACAGGAAATTTTGAATCGTACAACAATTTAGCGTAACTCAATCTACCACCCACACAAATAATTCCAGCTATATCAATGAATGGATTTAACTGCATTATGCTATCCACTGGCAGATTTGATTTGATTTGGATGAACTCTTTAGAAAATGTGCTTAATTGAAAAGATTTAACTATAACAGTTTCTGACTTATTTAACTCATCTGGAGCTGAATTTAATATGTTACTGTTGGGTTCAGAATTATTTAAGTCACTGATTATATCCACGTTTTTTGCAATAGAAACCCACCCTTTGTGAGAGTTTCCCCTAATTTATCGCGTAATTGGCGAGCCTCTTCTATAGTGGACGCACCTGTCAAAACATCGTCCATGTAAAAATCTCTAAGGATTACTTGAGCAGTTAAACTATCTGGTGCCTCTTTTGCTAATTCTTGTAGGCACCGTACCGCCAAATACGGAGCACAACATGTTCCATAAGTGACCGTATTTAATTGATAAATTTGTAATGGTTGATCACTTGACTCCCACCACAAGATTTGCTGGTGCTTGCGATCTGACTCACGGATTTTAATTTGCCTGAACATCTTCTGTACATCAGCTGTTATTACGTACACGTGAATGCGAAATCGGATTAATATATCTCATACTCTAAAGTAGGACCTGTTATCAGTAAATCATTCAGTGATAATTTAGTGTGTGATTTAGCACTTGCGTCGAATACGACCCGTAATTTTGTCGTTAGGCTTGATTTTTTAATTACAGCGTGATGTGGTAAAAAATATCCAATGTCTACTGAATACGAGACATGTGTCTTAATTGAATGTACACCCTCATGAATGAAACATACTCTTTGCTTAACTCTGAATTTAGTTCTAATTTGTGTTCTAAATGAATGAATCTTTTCTTTGCACTACCATAAGAGTTCCCTAACATGGATGCATCACTTTTCCAAGGAAATGCAACCACAAACCGCCCGTCTAAGTCCCTTTCTACTGTTTTATTAAAATGATCTTCGCATTGAATTTCCTCATTTGATTTAAACTGTTCCCTTGATTCAACATTTTCTATCTCCCAGAATCGCTTTACATTTGAATTTAATTGGGCAGGTGTAACTGAATGACAACTTAAACTTTTCTGAGGTGAACCTTCAGGTACCCCCACCACTAATTACCCAGCCTAATTGAGTGTTTTGTAAAGTCAGATTACCTTCATTGACAACCACCCGTTCTGGTTTTAAAAGGCTATTGTATAATTCTACTCCCATTAACAAATCTATGGCCGCTGGTTTATAGAATTGTGGATCCGCTAATTGTATATCCTTCGGAAATTCAATTTGTTTAACGTTTACACGCTCATTCGGAAGTTTATTCGTAATTGTATCCATTGAGAAACAGCGAATTTTTGAGGAGTAATTCGTGTTCTGTGACTCAATATTAATATCAACACAAGTTTGCAACATAAGTTTGCTTGCGCCAGCAACTGAAAGGTTTTGACTTGTCCTAAACGTTTTCAACCTTAATTTTTTAAGAACATTATTTGTAATTAAGTTTACGTGTGATCCAGGGTCTAATAATGCTCTAAGAGTATGCTTTATATCTCCCACCCTGACTTCAACTAAGCTAGTGGCGATCAGCACAGTGCGTTGATTTGAGTTGATATACAAACTACTATTAGACCGGTTTGACTGAGCTTGATTGTTAAAATGTAATAGCGTGTTATGTGATTTATTACATGTTTTGCAGCGCCTTGTTGACTTACAATCAATAACAGTATGTCCCCCTTTTAAACAATTCCTACATAATCTCTTTGAACGTGCTAACTCTGAACGTTTAGAAACATCTAACTCGCGAAACTTATTGCAATTGAACAATTGATGTGATTGTGAACACATATAGCAGGGCAGTGAGTTATTGTTTGTATTATTTGTCATGTTATTTTTAAAATTATCACTAGTGTTACTTGTATTGGTAACAGACTCTAATGACTGAAGTCGCTTTGTTAAAAATTTTGTTAAGTCCTCTAAAGTGGGCATTTTCGAATTATTTACTTGATTTTCCCAATCTAACCGCGTTGAATTTGGGCACCGCATTGGATTAAATAAATTAACCAATCTTCAGATGCATTAACAGGTCGATTTAGAGATTCAAGAGCACGGCTGTGTTGCGATACGGTGTTTATAAATTTTCTATATTCACTACATGACTCTTTCTTAATACATTGCAAATTAAACAAAGCTTGAAGGTGGCTATATACTATTAAGCATTTATTTTCAAAATTGTCTCGTAACAATTGTAAGGCAATCGAATAATTTAGCTCGGTTATTTCTAACGACTGAATAGTCCTAGCTGCTTCACCCTTAAGTGATGACTTGAGGTATTGAACTTTTTCTAATTTAGATAAATTTCTATTATTCTCAATCAGTGAATTAAACGTATCCTTAAATGAAAACCAATCACGGTAATCACAACTGAATGTAGGCAATGTAATATCAGGTAATTTTACTTGAGGCGAAATATTTGAGTTATTAGATAACGTTTCATGAGTTTTAATTATTTTTTTTACTTTAAGTTTTAATTGCGAAACTACTTTAAATAAACCGAATCCAAAACTAAACTTATCTGAAAATTCTTCATCAAAACTGTCTCTTTCAAGATTACAAAATTGATTAACGGAATTGAACACTTAATTAATTAATTCTAATATTAATTCTGCATCTACAGATCCTGAATTTAAATCATTGTTGATCATGGAAATTTTTGATTCTATCACTTGGCGGTGCTTGTTTAAAATACAAAGAGCTCGATCGCTCTCCTTAGATAATTGAGGTTCTGGTGCGGTAGACATAGTTAAAATATGAAAACAGAAAGGAACAAGGAGAGGCATACCTTATCAGAATACTTTCGAACTGTTTGACTTGGAGAGTGACTCTGCTACGCTCGTCCTGGGTGCAGTCTGAGGCTTCTACGGGCTGCACGAACGCTGCTTCTCCCAGGTATCGAACACGCGGTGTTATCCTGAGGGCGTCTGATGCTTTCACGGGCTGCGCGAACGCTGCTTCTCCCAGGTATCGGACACGTACGATAGCGACGATGACGGTAACTTTGTCCAAACGGCATCCACGGCTTCCTTATGATGCTGCGAGGCTGCTTCTTTGAACCACCGACGACTACTTTTATCGGTGCACTGATTTGATCCAAAACACTCTTGGATCGATCCGTTTCGAAGGACCAAATGGTGCGGATTTGTATCAGTTTTGTTCAACTTATTCGAAGGACCAATTTGGAACTTGGATGTTAAGTTACAAATAATTAAAAGTGTTTGTTATAACAAATTATTATATTAAAACAAACAATATTTACATGAATTTACAAAAAGGTTTATAAAATTGTCGCGACCGTACTTAATCTTCTCTGCTCAAAGACTTGAGGGGAAGTGTCTTGGATTAAATTCTGGATGTCCTTCTAAGAGGCTGGAGGTGGAGTCGAAGCCTGAGTGGTGGTAATGTAAATCGGTTTGATTGGTTATTGATAAACCGAAAATTACCACCACCTTGCGTTGTTGCCAATTTTCTCCAAAGCGTCTTTCAGCTTCGCGGGTCTGTCACGCAGATGTTGGAATTACCCTCTAAGCTGTTTATGGCTCCTGGTCCAATTTGCGCACATTTTCAAAAAATTACCCAGTAAGCCGTTTTTAGTCTCTAATTCACTTAGCACACTTTTGGGCAAACACCATAAGTGCAATAAAAACTAAATTAAGGGTACTTACTCGAAACGAATATAAGAAATAAATAGTGTATGCAATAAAAATACATTAAGGGCCGTTACTTGGAACGGACCCTAGCAATAATATGTAAATGCGGAGGGTCAGGGTTGTGACGAACCAGGTAAAGTCGCAACACAGGTTGTCAATTATAATATAATTTCTTGGAAACGGTATTAGGACTTAGGCATGACTAAATGAAAGCACACTGCATATTTCAAGAAGGCATAACATTTAAAACTTTTAAAAAGTTGATAATTTTATGACGGATGTCGGTTTCTCAACATCTGATTTTCGAAAATATCCGAAGGAAAGAAAACCTGTTGGTATTCAAAATTTTACAACTTTTAACCATTCAGCGTGAAAATAGCCCAACTCTGTGTTGGGAGTCATAAATTTTAATAATGTAAAGAACCTGGCGATAAGCATTCGGTCGGTTTTTCAATTGACACAGATAAAGAATGGATGTGATGCGCAGGTTGGTGCCTTCACAATTTCATATGGGTGCATTGAAAGGATAGACATATTTATTTTCTGAAGGACTGGACAAAGATATTTCTAGCTCCAATAATTTTTACCATACGAATGATGACGTGTAGAGTATTTTATTAGAAAATTAAAAATCGGCTCCGACGAAAAAAAGGTGGTGTCCCCTTAAGCTTATTTGATTCTTTTCAAAAAAGTGCCTCAAGAACATATAACTTTCATTTTTGTCAAATGATAAACAACTGAGATATTGCAATATATCGAACATGGAAAAAATTGACTTTTTGTCTAAAACTCGAAAACAAAAGATGATAAATAAATTTAGTTTTAACCATTGAGATTTTCTACAAAAAAGAGATCGAGGATGCGCCATCCGTTTTTCTCCATCTATTTTGCCCACCCTGCACAAAAGCGAATTGTACGCCTTACTGCAGGCATTGGTCAAATAACCTCCTGTAAACCAGATTTTAAGAAATTGTCGCTTCTACCACTACCTTGCCTAATTATTTACGAACTTTGCATACGTATATATAAACGCCGTGCGAAATTCACAGTTGCCAGAAACGTACACCAACACACAACGAGATACAATGATTATACATTCCCAAATACAGATTGAATATTACAAAATATTCACCCTAAATTCTTGGCGCCTTAATGTTTAATAATCTCCCTACGGAAATAAGATCAGTAAGTACATGATCAATGTTTAAAAACCAAATTTTGTTTTGATAAATAGCATGTTTTATAGAATTAAATCATTTCTAAGTACCTATTAATATCATAGATAAATTAGTTACTATTTATGTTTACGTTCCTGTTGACTTTTCTAATATTTATCACTACTGTATGCACCTATAGAAATAAACGGTTTATTATTATTATACAAGTGTAATAAAATTTACTTCGCGAACGTTTTGCCGGTCCTGATTACTTGATTACTTGAAGTTTTGTGGCTTTTCCTCTTCTCTCCCTCTTCCGTATCTTTAGAAATGTACTGGGATTTTTTGATACAAAAAGCGCTGCTTGCGACTCAAACGGTTAAAGAGATGATGATATTCCTCATCTTCGATGAATGTACTATCAGCACAGTCCAGAATTATTTACCTAGTTAATGGTTACCATTACAATTAAGGAAATTATTGACTTATTTATATCCAGAGTATTGCAAAATCATTTAAAACATGAACATTTTGGAAAATTGTTACTTAGATTAATAAAATCCGATAAATTAAAATCTCCAATCATATATATGTTTTAATTTAGCAATAAAATTTTGCAATGCATAATTTAATGTCTAGAGGTTTATAAATTGCGCAAATAACCTTCATTATTATGATATCAATTTAAGAAACACGCTCAGTTAACATGGTAGTATCAAGTATAGTGTTAGTAATTTCGGCGCTATTAACGCACTCCCACCACTCCTACTGTGGCCTACCGCAGTGTATTTTCTATTATGTCAAATGAAAATTCACAAACGTTAACGCTTTAACGTTTTAAATTTTATCGTGTTATGTTTGTCCAATCGTAAATTATTTGTGAGAGTGAATGATACGGACTCCAAAGTGTAAAACATAAACGAAAGAATATTGCAAGGATCGGCACTAAGACCTTTATTATTTATTCTTTATATGAATGATCTCAGGGATTTTATTTCTTTGGGTTACATGGTCAATTTTGCCGATGATACCACTATTATTATCAAAGTGAATACATAAGAAGGACTAGAGACAAAGATACAAGTAACTGATAAAGAAATTAGGGGTTGGTTAAAAAAAAACTATGCTTAATGAAAATAAAACCATTGCAATACAATTTTTTTAATAGAAAACCTCCAACTGCCCCATTCATAACGGAGAAGAATTCTTTCGGTAGTATTATAGATAATAAAATATCTTGGTGTCACCAAATCGACCATGTAGTATCAAAACTATCAAAACCCAACATTGCATACTATGCTCTTTTAAAACTAAAACCTAAGTCAGAAAAGCGGTAATAAATGAATACTATGCATTAGCATACTGTCATATGTCGTACAATCTGATAATCTAGGGGAAAGGAGATACACAGCGCATTTTTGTAGCACAAAAAAAGAATTCTAAGATTAATATTTGTACTTTAAAGATTAGATTCTTGTTGAAATACAGGGTAGGGCACCGCATACGACGCGGTCATTTTATGGAAAACCATGTAACTTCGTGTTATTCTTTTCAAATAGATGGACGTAGGATCGTTATATGTTCAATTTAAAATTATGTGACTATTTTATTTTGTAACGATAATTCTATCTTAATGCGTAATTATGTTTTATTTTAATATTTTAAAGTGTAATTATGTAATCTTTATATTTGAAATTGACGTTCATATCCACTTCAAAAGGATACCTACTTCAAGTATTTTTAAAATGTATCATATTTGTAAAAATTGGCAATTGAATAAATGAAATATAAATTGAAATTGAGTTACTGTAAAATTCGTGAGTCTTAACAAATATTAATAGTAGGGAGACCACTCAGATATTGCTAAGAACGGCCCACAGAGTGCGCCATATTCGACCACCTTCGACTTTTCGTCATAAAGATTAACTATAGACTCGGTGTTACGGTGACCGGTGCGCCGCACGTGTCTGGGAGCTTTATTCAGGGCCGATCCTACCGGAGGGCTAGAGCGTGCATGGCACGTGGGCGGCGATTAGAGGGGCGGCGAAATCGCGAAGTCCGCGAAATGAAAGATAAATCTTCGGATTTTGTTTCCTATGTAAATTATTTCGAAAAGGAAATATTAAAATTATAACTACGGGTTTTAAAGACTTACGCCATTGTGCTGACCAATTTGTAAAACATGAGAACAGTGCAAAGTATATTAAGTGTCTCCAAAAATGGCGATAGTGAAAAATCCGTTTAAATAAATAAAAATCATAGGCAAAGAGCAACAACAACAATTTGAATTCGAGAAAAAACGATGGAGGGCTATTGTAGAAAGAATTATTGCTATTGTGCACTTTTTAACAAGTCAATGTCTTGCTTTTAGACGAAGTAGTTCCAATCTCTATAGGAGAAATAACGATTTTTTTAAAGGCAGCAGAAATGCTAGCTAAATTTGACCCCTTATTGTCAGATCATTTAAATAAAATTAAAAAATCTAAAGAGAAGTCGAAGAAGAAATCCTGCACTGTATGCAGGGGAGGCTCGTTATATAGAGCCAAGGAGCAATGGCACTACCTGCATATAAATATTTCTTTATACAAGGTGTCTAAAAAAGACACCACCAAAATGATATGGTGTATTCCTGAGACAAAAAAAACAAGCAAATTAACTAAATGTATCTATATGAAAAATTACATACTTTCCAAGATACAGCAAGTCAAAGTTTTAGATTTTTAAAATGTTTTAATCTATATCTCGAAAATGGCAGCTGAGAATGATTTGTTTATTTTTCTCTGACAACTACATTAGGTATACTACATTGTTTAAAAATTTCAAGATATTTCTTCAAGCACAAAGGTGCTCCAGAGGACATGCTGTTTACATTATTACATAGAACTTTTTTGTTCTTTACATTTTTTACGATTCAATATTTTTTACAATGCAACTCATCACTTTGAAAGAATTTATAACTCTTAAAGTTTTTTTGTTTACGGCTTATTTTTAACAAAAAAAAATAAAAAAGAACTTATTGTTTTTGGAAAATTACGTGTTAAAAAATGAAATAATCTAAGTAGGCGGGTATCAATTCGTTGAAAACGTGTGTACAATTAAAACTTTCAATATAAGTAAAACTGGTTAACACGTTGAGTGGTGGTGACCGAAGTATCGCCGGTGGCTGAAGCGCATCGACGCGACGCGCGCACGCGCATACAATGTGTAATGTGATTTTTTTATGAGGGTCATTTTGTACAATTTTTGTAATTTGTTAAATAATTTAATATGTTAAAATAAAAGCAGTTTTTGGATTATAGTTATTTTTAAGACTTTTTTTGCAGAACAAGCGCAATTAAACAATGAACAATAAGTTCTATTTTATTTTTTTTTGTTAAAAATAAGACGCAAACAAAAAAACTTTAAGAGTTATAAATTCTTTAAAAGTGATGAGTTGCATTGAAAAAAATATTAAATCGTAAAAAACATGAAGAACAAAAAAGTTCTATGAAATAATGTAAACAGCATGTCCTCTGGAGCACCTTTGTACTTGAAGAAATTTCTTGAAATTTTTAAACAATGTAGTACACCTAATGTAGTTGTCAGAAAAAAATAAACAAATCATTCTCATCTGCCATTTTCGAGATATAGATTAAAATATTTTAAAAATCTTAAACTTTGACTTGCTGTATCTTGGAAGGTTTGTAATTTTTCATATAGATAAATTTAGTTAATTTGCTCTTTTTTTGTCTCAGGAATACACCATATCATTTTGGTGGTGTCTTTTTTAGACACCTTGTATATATATATTTTTAATACACCATTAACCAATTTAAAATACACCAAATTTTCTGAATTTTGGCCCCTTATAAACCAATCAAGTAACCGTCAGGATAGAAAAACAATTAGGGCGACATCTATCGCCGATATATTATAATTCCAGAACTGTGTAACATTTTCGGCAATAGATGTCGCACTAATTGTTTTTCTATCCTAACGGTTACTTAACTAGTTTATAAGGGCAGAGTCGAATTCCGTTTCTCCATCAACGACGATCGCAGTGTGCTGATGTGAGACTAATGTAGGTCCAAATCGGTCCTCAGTTATTATCGACAGTGAAATATAATCGAAATTACACAAATGATTATGTATAGAAATAAATTAATACACGATAACACTTTTAAAAATAATTAGAGATAGGCAAAACTGCTACTTTTGAATCATGTTGCTACCTGTGATTGCTACTTTTTAATAGCAGTGATTTTAAACCGTGATCACGGTTAGTAAACATCGTAACACCTTTTGAAATTGTGATTATTTCAAAATTAGTGAAGAAGCATTTCTAGACTGTTGCGGAAACGTAAAGTGGAATGTATTTTGAGTAAAGTATGTTGCAAATGTTTTTCTATGTCTCTGAAAAAGCTCATCTTCAAAATAACTATTTGCTCTGTTCTCGGGGAGTTGTTCGTAAAATGGAATGAATTTTTAGTCATTTTGTAAAGTTTCAATTCTAATACTTGATAAACGTTTTTTTTTAAATTTGTGTTTTGCTTCTGAAAAAGCGCATATTTAGAATGATATTTGCTCTGTTCTCGAGGGATTATTTTGAAATGAAATAATTAACGTCGAATCGTCCAGTATATTTTGAAATTTGAGAGAATTTTTATATACCGGGTGACCCAGGGATCTGTAAAAGCCCCATAACTTATTTGCTATTTGAGATATCGACTTCTAGTTTTCTTGAACTGGTACCCACTCTTATTCTACATATTTTAAAAATATGTATGTTTTTGTACAGGGTGTCCCAATATACATAACAGAACAAAGTTATGTTTTTTTAAATGGAACACCCTATATTTTATACTTTATTTTCAACCCTCTTGAGAAGCTGATAAAAATAGTATATGATAGTATGGGTGTATTATGGGCGGTTGGTTAGTTATGGGCAAATTTGTGGCAAAAACATGCACACATTAAAAACATTGCAGAAGCGTTCCTAGCAAAGATAGCATCATTATCTACACACTAGAAAATTTCCCACATCATAAAGAATAATACACATCGGCTTTGTTTCTCTTTTAATCATAGTGATATACAGGGTGTTAACATACGCAAAACAATGGATAACTATTTTTTTTCAAATGGAACACCCTATATAAGTTGCCACCAATCTATGGCATTTTAAATAAGCTTTCCAATAATATACAGTTTGTATAACAAAATATTAAGGATTCTTGAGATTTATCAATAAAAACATATTTCTTTTGCCACCTTCCGCAGATTTTTGGATTTTCAACCAAAACTATACATTTTCATGAAAAATTATAAGAGACCAAAGTTGTAGAGCGAAATATTTCCGATCGATGTGGGTCTTTCAACTTTTAAGATAATGCGTGCATTACCCGCCAGAGCGCGCAAAATCGTGACCGTATATGCATTTTAGCGTTTTTTATTAATAAATTGCATTATACTTTTTTTCCGCACCCTCTAGCGGAAAAACGGGAAATTATAGGGAAATTAAAATGGCCCATATCGATTGAAAATGTTCCGCTCTACAACTCTTAATAGAAGCAATTTTTGCCAAAAATGCATGGTTTTCCCTAAAATGCAAATTGAAAATGTATGTATCAATTTTTGCGTTTTTCAATGGTTTTTTTTATTTTTAGCGAAAACTATGCATTTTGGGCAAAAATTGCTTCTTTTAAGAGTTGTAGGGCGGAATTTGTTCAATCGATGTAGGTCATTTGAATAATTCTATAATTACCCGGTTTTCTGCTAGAGGACGTGGAAAATAAAGTATAGTGCAATTAATTAACAAAAAATTTGAGAAAAACTCTAAAATGCATATACGGTCACGATTTTGCGCACTCTGGCGGGCAATGCACGCATTATTGGAAAAGTCCAAAGACCTATGTCGATCGAAAATTTTCTGCTCTACAACTTTGGTCTCTTATTATTTTTTCAGAAAATGCATAGTTTTGGCTGAAAATCCAAAAATGAGCAGGAAATGACAAAAGAAAAATGTTTTTATGGATAAATCTCAAGAATCCTTAATATTTCATTATACAAATTGTACATCATTGGAAAGCTTATTAAAAATTCCATGCACTGGTGGCAAGATATATAGGGTGTTCCATTTGAAAAAGAATAGTTATCCAATATTTTGCGTATGTTGACACCCTGTATACCAATATGAACAAAAAAGAACCAAAGCAGATTTGTATTATTCTTCATGATGTGAAAAATTCTTTAGTGTATAAAAAATGACGATAGCTTTGCTAGGAGCGCTTCTGCAATTTTTTCAATGTGTCCTTGTTTTTGCCACAAATTTGCCTATAACTAACCAATCGTCCATAATAGACCCATACTATCTTATACTATTTTTATCAGCTTCTTAAGAGGGTTGAAAATAAAGTATAAAATATAGGGTGTTCCATTTAAAAAAACATAACTTTGTTCTGTTTTGTATATTGGGACACCCTGTACAAAAACATACATATTTTTAAAATATGTAAAATAAGTGTGGGTATCAGTTCAAGAAAATTAGAAGTCGATATCTCAAATAGCAAATAAGTTATGGGGCTTATACAGATCGCTGGGTCACCCGGTATATATTTTTTTAGTTCGTGAAATTTGTAATTTAAAAATTGTTATAGTGCTGGTTCCGTGGTATATATACGTTTGGGAAATTCGGCATTTGTTTTTATTTCTATTTTTTCAGTTCATGAAAATAGTAATTTGAACATGAGAGCAGAGAAAAATGGAATATAAAGTAATTAATAAAGCGTTTTAGATTTACAAAATACGTTTCGCATTATTTTTAAACTTTCATTTCTTCAACCATACAGAATTTCAGGTTAGAATAAAGTTGGTAGAGTGAATGGTGGGTGGGTGGTGAGTGGGCCATATCTTGTTGCCCACGCACCTAGTTTTTCATCAATGAATAAATTAATCAAAAGATAATAAAATGTTGATTTTTATCATTCGATTTCAAGTCAAAATACAAAAAAAAAATGAGAAAAGGTTAATAAAGCACCTATAAAATCTTGATTATGATCATTCATATGCAGAATAGTGCCAAATTTACAATTTTCAAAAAAATTCTCTTCAAAGAAAAGATTAGAAAATCAAGATTTTCAAGTCTAGTCGTTATACGTTTTAAAAATCAAATCGTCAATGTTTGGTTCTTTAAAACGTATAGCGACCGAACGTGTTAAATACTGCAAATCTTGTTTTTTAACCCTTTTTTCTCGTTTTAGAGAATTTTTTTTGATCATTGAAACGTCAAAATCGAGACATTTGTGTGTTAAATTTTTGCAAAAGGTGTTTGTCGATTTTTGAAAATAGCACTTCCAAATATGTTGGACAATTTTAATAATGCAAGCTTTAAAATGTAAAACAAAATCATTCAAGAAAAATATAAATGATTTTTATATTATTTATTTGTTATAGATTTTGCCGGTGATTTTTTCGTAGTTTATAACTTACAAACGCGTTGGATGATCTGTGTTGCGGATGTTCCCGTATTTACTTTACTTAATGAATAAGTGTACTCGTAGATAAAAGACGTATATTAAAATAATCAACAATATTTACAAGTAATTTACAAATATCGCGTAGCTGCTTACTGATGTGATGCTGTTGCAAGTGTGTGTTCTTCTTTTCTTGTTGTCCTCGGTTGAGGTCTTCCAAAAGGGGTTGGGGCGGGACACAACGAGAAAGTGGTGGTGGGGTCAATTGTCCTATTTCCATATTTGGAAAATGGACTCACCACCACTTACACAACGTTGCCAAACCGCCTTCATCTTCTGTGAATTGGTCCGGCCTGCAGATGTCCGAAATCTCCACTAAGCCCTTTATGGCGGGGGTTGGTCGATCCGCGTATTTCTACATTGTTCTTAATTGACCATTATGTTTAACGAGGGCTGGTTCTAGGAAGACGTGCTTGGTCACCAAATGTCTGGATTACCCGCTGATCCTTTTATGATCGGGGACTGGTCGAATTACTCTCTTCGCCGAAACTTGCCCTGGACACAGGCAGGACACCGGATTATGATAATCAGGGTTGGGTTACGCCGTAACAATCTGCATTGATTGAAAACTAAAATATCTACAAAAAATGTTAAGAATATTGTTGGTAAAATGTGTAAAAAAATGTCCAAAAACAAGGTTTCTGAGTCCGGAAGTTTAGAAACGTATATTAAGTGACTTTTTAAAAATTTATAATACCCAAACGTGTCAGGTTATCTCGATTATTTGAAAACCAAAATGTGCTAAAATTTACGGGCTTTGAAAAATGGTGAAAAATGTCAAAAAATTAGGATTTTCGCTAACAATCACAGTTTGGGTATCAATTACATATTTACGTAGCAATCATGTTTGAAGTAGCAATCACTGTTTAATTAGCAGTCACAGTTTGGCTAACAGTCGCAATCACAGTCACGGTGAAATTCAGTAACGATCTGTGATTTTTTACTATCAGTGAAAAATTACAGGTAAGTGAAATATCACCCATCCTTAAATATTATGAATTTATCAACAATTATCAGCCACAAAACTATTCAATTATCAATAAGTTTAGTGCTGAGGATAGGGGCGGCTCATTATATAGAGCCAAGAAGAACCTGCAGTTTCAAGCTTAGCAAGAATTTTTAATTAACTCTTAAAACACTTTTTCGCCAGTTATTTTGGTCTAGGAAGATAAATCATTCTTTCTTTCTTAAAAAAATGATGGGGGGGGGGGGGGGGGGGGTATATTGTATAAGTGGCTCTACCATCAACATGTTCCGGTGGCACTGTGTCAACTTGAACGTAAATAATTAAAATTTCAAACCGTAATAGCTAGATACACCATCAGGGCAACATCTATTATCCTAACATTCGACAATTTCTTTGACTGAGTGGAGAAATCCACAGACAATAAGAAACCATAAACTAGCGACAATTATAACATTATCATTGATAAACATTGAAATATTGTTTCCCCGTGCGACAACCGAGCACCAGTTTCAATCTTATTAGATCTCATCAGGTCAATATAGACGCTAACAGAGAAACGTTTTTTCACTATAGAGTTGTAACCCCAAGTATTCTAAGATAGATACACCATTAGGGCGACTTCTATTGTCGTAACGTTGCACAAATTATTTAATTGAAACAATATTTTAAGAAATCGCAAATGCAAAAAATCGCGAATATTTCGTTTTGTAGCAAAAAGTTACGTATTATATGTAATTGAAATTATACATACAGAATTCTTAATAATAAGTTACTTTTTGGTGTCTTATTACTAAAATAGTCAACACACAACCCCCAAGATATGTTCTTGAGGGGGCGGCCAACTCATCATTTGCACGCCAAGGGTACAGGATCGGCCCTGGGCCTTTAATTATTCAAGACCAACTAATAACAGGAACATCTATTCCATTGATTCCAAGCATCCAGACGAGGAGACCAGAGGAAACTTCTTTGTAACGTAACGTAAATTTCAATACCGGGTTCATATTCAGAAATTAAAAGAATATTTGATGCTACTTGCCCATTCGTTAATTTTTCATATATTTTCTAATGTATTTATTTTAATGGTTATTCAATAGGTTATGCTTTTGAATTTCCTGATTGAATTTTAACTTTCTCCGAGTGGTTTTCTGTTTTGATAAAAGTTATTTATATTTTTGAATAATTAAATAAGAAGTCGGTGCCAAGAAATGACACCCTTTTGCAAATAAGTATATTTTATAAACAGTTTGTTTTAATAAACAATTTAAATTAACAATCGTTGTAAAAATATGAAAAAGAACAATTTGCAAAAATATTTTTTTTCCAAAAATCCATTTTGTCTGAAGTATTTTTTTAATTTTTGTGTGTAAATGGCTTTTTCGATTTAAATTTTATCTGAGACATATTTACAATAGTAATTAATTTAAATGTTTAATGTTGGCGGCGCGGCGTTTACTACGTGGTACATCTTGATTGTAGATTGGAATAAAACACTAAGTTTTTATACCACTATATTTTATTTTTGTTTATTTAACATTAAAGTTTGTTTTTTTTATTTATTCTTGTAAGTGAAAGATGTTTACAAAAAAACCTACTTACACGGACTCCATAATCCCCAGCCATTCCCGTCACCCTTACAAACAAAAAAATAGCGAGTTTTAACTCAATGATACAAACAGCATTCAAACTGCCACTAAATCATTTACAATTAAAAGATGAAATTGGGTATACTGAATTACCAGTTAATCCACAAGTCAAAATGAAAGAAATTCATCAATATTTATACCCAAAAGTAAATTCTCCCGACAAAACCTCATTCAAACCACTAACCTATTTTGGAATGGTTAGTTTAAAAATTAAAAGAATCACCGAGAAATGCAACGTAAACGTGGTGTTTACACCTTATAATAAATTAAGCAACTTAATACATAATCCTAAAGACAAAGTAAATAATATGGAAAAATATATAAATTAACATGTCCGGATTGTAAAGGCGTATACATTGGTCAATCTGGTCGAAACTTTAATACAAGACTAAAAGAGCACGAGGGCATTCAAATTAAATCAAAATAAAACCATTTGTTAGAAAATCGGCACAGATGTACTTTCAGTGATTCATTTAACGGATAAAGGCCAAAAAATGGATCTACTGGAAGCACTCGAAATAATCTAATTTTGGGGCCATATTTTTTACGGTAATTTAACGGCGGATATTTATCTCGGTATCTTTAGATTTGAGTTAGTTCCTACTTTGGCCAAGTTATTTCCAAATGGAGTGGATCCAGATATATTTCATAACACAATATGGCTTCAACAAGATGGCGCACCTCCTCATTTTGGAATTAATGCCCGCCACTTTCTTAATAACATGTTTCAAAATACATGAATAGGCAGAAGAGGCTCGTTTTCCGGATTTGAGTGCATTAGATTTTTGGTTTGGGGGTATATTAAAAGCAAAATTTATGTGAATGGGCCTGATCATATCGGAGATTTGAAAAATCGCATTAGAGTTGATATAAGAGCTATTACTAGATTAATGTTTAAAAAAACCGAATTTACCACTGTAAAGTTATGGTTTACAGTTTTAACATTTGTTTTAAGTTTAGTTTAAATATTTTATTCATTTATTATAACAATTTCATGTACAATAAAATAAATTCCTAGACATTTTCTTGTTTTTCTTGAAATAATAATAATAATAAATTGTCTTTATTTTTGCAAACACAATCCATAAAATAGTGTATTTAAGGACAGGCGCAGTTCAGCTAAGTAGATATCAACTTATGCTGCCCTTCCACTTAACTTGTGAGAAAAGCAAATATACATAACAGATGAGTGCATAATATTTTTTTTCAAATTCAAGTTTTATGTGGTTGAAAAGTGAGAAAAAACTCTATCAAATGAGTGTAATAAAGACGCGCCTTGTCATTTAAACAAATGTAAGTGTTATTCGTTACGATTTTATTTATAGCAAAAAAAAATTGGTATCTCCATGGTGGTAGATAAGTAAGTAATAAATAACTTCTATTTCAAACTTTTCTCTAAAGTGGATATTTACTGAGATATATAGCATATTCCAAGCTTTTAGGACACACTGTATAAGTAACATTACATTAAATTTACATTAATAAAAACTATGGAGAATGCAAAAATTTAATAACTTACAGACAATATGATTCCAATTTGTGATAAAAATCGATGGATATAAAAAAAAATCACCTAAAACATCACAGAGAAAGTGATATGATGGTCAGATCAACATTTTTTATGTACACACTGCTATCGGTTCGGGTCGCAGGCCATCATCAATTTGTAGCAGCCCCCAGATAATTTGCATGCGAACCACTTTCCCATTCCAAGCCATAAAAGGCCAAATCAATAAATTAATTTGTAAATTTTAACACTGAATAAATTGGCCCATTGTAAATTACGCCGAATAAACTCTTATCGCCCCTGATTTGTGCTGCGACTGAAACAAAACTTGATTTATGATACACGAAATAACCCCCGTTTTCGGCAATTTATATGCGACATATTTTATTCCCCTTCAGCAATAATGGCTCCGATTCGAAAGACATGTCGACTTCAGACCATTCGTTTCGAAAGGATGACCTATTGTGCGGATATTATTAGAAATTGTTCAGTTAATTATAAATGAGCAGTACCGTCAAGTTTTTATGCTGTTCCATAAATGTGTCCCGCTTCTTGAACTGTTCAATAAAGTGTCTTGATTAACACTTAAAATTCTAGTTTTGGTTATAAAACGTGAGTTGCGAGTTGTTATGTCGCGACCGTCATTTGACGACGTTTTTATCGCTTTTGAAATATGCTGACTTGTTCGGAATTTACATTATAAACGTATAAAGGCTACTTTGTATAAACTATCAGCTAATATACTTCTGGATGAAAGTTCCCCATGTTTTAACTACGCAAAAGATGATTTTTATTATTTGAAAATTGAAATTTGTTACAGAAACATTAAATAAATGTAGGTTTAAAAATTAAAATTCACTTGGTTTGTTTCACGATTAAATTGTTTTATTATCAACAAGTTTCGGCTTAGTGCCATTTTCAAGAATGATGTACAAACGAAATTTTATGGATTATATACATTAGGTGACCGTCGGTCAGGTAATAAGGGCATTTAATATCGGGGAGTTCCAAAGTTCCTCGTTGTCATTGACCACGTGTTTGCCGGCTTTTAGGGCTTTACTAATTTCTAGTCCTTCCCGATAATTGAGTATTAATTCCTTATTACCTGAATGTAGTATTTTACAATTGTTTGGGCTGAAAAAGTGATTGGATGTGATACAATGTTTAGCAAAACCAGTAGTTTGTTTATTATTTAATATGTCATTACGATGTTCTTTTAATCTTGTTTCAAATGATCTACCCGTTTGTCCTATATATATATATATATATATATATATATATATATATATATAACGAAGGGGTATAACAGCCGTTATAGTTAGAAAACCGAATTTAAGTAACGGGTGTGCGGCTTGGGTCTGGTAGGAAAACTCTTGTTATTTACTGCCAATATTTCGCCGTTTATTTTACAGCTTCATCAGGGCTATAAGTGAAAACGATCAACACGTGGTATTAGTTAACATAACCTACAATATTTATGTTATACTTACTAAATAGTGAGTTTTTAGTAAAACTAGCAACCGTGAATATTGGAAACATCTTTAAAAAGTTACATAGAAACACAAGGGACAATGATGGATGATGAAAACATTACGCGTGAACAGATTAAAAAACTTGATTAATTAACATGGTAATTGAACCAAGATGGACGCCATATCAGAGATGGAATGTCGGTTTCGGAGAGCCGAAGGAGTTGAATATAGCAACGGAAAAATCGACGTGTCAACGTGCAGCCAACGTCGATGCAGCTACTCCAAAACCGGTACTCCACTCAACAGGGCAACCAACTAGGGAATTTAACAGTAAATTAATTGGTAATACGGAAGCGACATTTCGCAACCGGTGGAGCGAGTTAAAACTAATTTAATTGTCTATTGAATCTACATATTGAATTTCAATCTATGGAAAAGTGTTGAGAGAAAGAACTCTGTAATGGCTGAGAATAACAAAGAGTAACCTTATTTCTTTTTTAAGGAGCCGAACATGTTGACTGTTAATTATTGGGTAATAATATGATATTAAATCAACAGAAAATTAATCTGTAACATTATATGTAAAAAAATTATTAAGGAAAATCATTTAAGGAAATTATTTAAGAAAATCATTTAAAAAAAAATTATTTAAGAGAGTAATTTAAAAAAAAAAAAAAAATTTAAAAAATTAAATTGAGTGCAGAGCAAGGGTTAAAAAAAATTAATTGTAATATGATAATGTTATATAAAATGAATTTTGAGAGGTTGGGCCGAAATTGAATTTTGGGAGAATTTGTGAAAATGAGAAACGGTAACAATGGAAACTAATCAGAATCATCCAAGCGTAGCGGCAAGTACTTTTTGCAACTAAGGAGGTACGAGTAAATGGTGCTCAGCCCATCAGTGTCTGTTTTGAAATTCATGACACTTTCGGTGTTAACTATCTCAGACATTTCAAGGAAAAGTCTGCTTTTATAATTAGGTTCTGAGCACAACACACTCGCACCACCAAAGTTGACAGAATGGCCTTCTGTGTTGGCGTGTACAGAGAGTGCGCAAGATGCCTTTTTTAATTTTATGTCGCTTTTGTGTTGGGTGAGTCTGGATCGCAACCACTGTCCCGTCTGACCAATATAAGACTTACTGCAGTCTCCGCAAGGAACAGAGTAAACCACATTGCAACGTTGACCTACTGGTGTCATGTCCTTCATTTTTGAGAAAAGTAATTTAAGGGGTTTGGGATTGTATCTGGCAATGCGAATTTTGTCATTTTTTAAAGTATGAATTAATTTGGAAGTTAACTGGGGGACGTCGATGATTTTTCTGTATTGACGGGGTGTAGGTTGTTCAATTTGATCATTAGGATCAGGAGTAGTACGGACGACCGGTATATATATATATACCGGGTGACCCAGGGATCTGTAAAAGCCTCATAACTTATTTGCTATTTGAGATATCGACTTCTAGTTTTCCTGAACTGATACCGACACTTATTCTACATATTTTAAAAATATGTATGTTTTTGTACAGGGTGTCCCAATATACATAACAGACCAAAGTTACGTTTTTTTAAATGGAACACCCTATATTTTATACTTTATTTTCAACCCTCTTGAGAAGCTGATAAAAATAGTATCAGATACTATGGGTCTATTATGGACGATTGGTTGGTTATGGGCAAATTTGTGGCAAAAACAAGGACACATTGAAAAAATTGCAGAAGCGCTCCTAGCAATGCTAGCGTCGTTTTTATACACTAAAGAATTTTCCACATCATGAAGAATAATACAAATCGGCTTTGGTTCTTTTTTGTTTGTACTGCTATACAGGGTGTCAACATACGCAAAATAATGGATAACTATTTCTTTTCAAATGGAACACCCTATATATCTTGCCACCAATGCATGGAATTTTTAACAAGCTTTCCAATGATGTACAATTTGTATAATGAAATATTAAGGATTCTTAAGATTTATCTATAAAAAGATTTTTCTTTTGTGACCTCCTCTTTTGTTCATTTTTGGATTTTCAGCCAAAACTATGCATTTTCTGAAAAAATAATAGGAAAACAAAGTTGTAGAGCGGAAAATTTTCGATCGATATAGGTCTTTCAACTTTTTCAATAATGCGTGCATTGCCCGCCAGAGTGCGCAAAATCGTGAGCGTATATGCATTTCAGCGTTTTTCTGAATTTTTTTGTTAATTAATTGCACTATACTTTATTTCCCACGTCCTCTAGCAGAAAAACGGGTAATTATAGAATTATTTAAATGACCTACATCGATTGAAAATATTCCGCTCTACAAGTCTTAAAAGCTGCAATTTTTGCCCAAAATGCATAGTTTTCGCTAAAAATGCAAAAAACCATTGAAAAACGCAAAAATTGATATATACATTTTCAATTTACATTTTTAGGGAAAACTAAGCCTTTTTGGCAAAAATTGCTTCTATTAAGAGTTGTGGAGCGGAACATTTTTAATCGATATGGGCCATTTTAATTTCTCTATAATTTCCCGTTTTTCCGTTAGAGGGTGCGGAAAATAAAGTATAGTGCAATTTATTAATAAACAATTTGAAAAGAAAACGCTAAAATGCATATACGGTCACGATTTTGCGCGCTCTGGCGGGCAATGCACGCATTATCTTAAAAGTTGAAAAACCTATGTCGATCGGAAACTTTTCGCTCTACAACTTTGGTCTCTTATAATTTTTCCTGAAAATGCATAGTTTTGGCTGAAAATCTAAAAATCAGCAGAAGGTGCCAAAACAAATATGTTTTTATTGATATATCTCAAGAATCCTTAATATTTTGTTATACAAACTGTATATGATTGGAAAGCTTATTAAACATACCCTAGATTGGTGGCAACTTATATAGGGTGTTCCATTTGAAAAAAAATAGTTATCCATTGTTTTGCGTATGTTGACACCCTGTATAGCAGTATGAACAAAAAATAACCAAAGCCGATTTGTATTATTCTTCATGATGTGGAAAATTCTTTAGTGTATAAAAAACGACGCTAGCTTCGATAGGAGCGCTTCTGCAATTTTTTCAATGTGTCCTTGTTTTTGCCACAAATTTGCCCATAACTAACCAACCGTCCATAATAGACCCATACCATCTTATACTATTTTTATCAGCTTCTCAAGAGGGTTGAAAATAAAGTATAAAATATAGGGTGTTCCATTTAAAAAAAACGTAACTTTGGTCTGTTATGTATATTGGGACACCCTGTACAAAAACATACATATTTTTAAAATATGTAGAATAAGTGTCGGTATCAGTTCAGGAAAACTAGAAGTCGATATCTCAAATAGCAAATAAGTTATGGGGCTTTTACAGATCCCTGGGTCACCCAGTATATATATATATATATATATATATATATATATATATATATATATATATATATATATATATATATATAAGTTAACTTTTGATTTTGCACTTTAGAGTTTTTAAAAACAATTTTATTTATTAATTATTACATTAAAAGTGAATGATTATATAAAGACGAATATTAATATTGAAATAACTACTACATAGTTTGAATGCTAAGATATGACTGAATTATAATAATAAAATAAAACCTATTTATACAAACTAAATCTACAAGCTAAGCTAATTAACATCTGGCACATGATGTCACCTAATCTGCGTATTAATATTAAATATACATTTCTTATAAATAAAACCTATTATAATTAAACAATCAAATGTCTATTGTGGCCGCCAGGTTACACCTTCCCCCTCAGATTCGACTTATCCCAGAAGGCGAATTATTATCTTGAAGGAGGATTGCTGCTCTTCTTCTTCTTCTTAATTGTTTATATATTGAAATCACTATAACTATTATCACGAAAACATAAAGTAGAAGTGTCCATGCACTAGGTTTGAAGGGTACGAATGTTTCTGGCACAATTGGAATTGGGGAGAACACTGGAACATCCTCTAGTTTAAGTCTTTTAAATTGAATAGTAAAATTGTTTATCTTATCATTGTCTACTTTGAGTTCGGTTGCACTCACTAACACCGGAGTTCCGTTCATTGTTTCTATTTTGGGCACTTTGTAGTTTTTGTAGATAAGATCACACTTATCTGGTTGAATGAGGAAGACTCCTTCCAGATCCTTCGTTTCTTCTTTTCCAGGACATATAATTCTTATTCTTTCTTTCTTGATAAAAACAGCTAAGAATTGGTTTGTAAATGGTACTTTTTCCAAATGATTTTGTTGAATGTCTAATTTTGTATATTCACAATTTTTAGTTGTTCCGTTAATTAGTATCTCTGTTTCACAATCCGCTTTATAGTTCAATATTAAATTATCACTGCATTGAAACTGTTTATTATTACTTAAGCACATTTCTCTTAGAGGCCATGTTTTTGAATCAAATTTTGATTTAAGTAACATTTTTATATTTGGAATTATCGTTACGTATTTTGATTCAAATTTAAAAGGTATTGGATATATAGAATATAAATCAAATGAATGTTCATAATTAATAGGGAGAGACAAGAAGTAATAAACTTTCGACTCCTTAATTTTACAATTAACTGTTATTACAGATTCAAAATCTAAAATGTTTTCTAATTTCAATTCGAAAGGTAGTTCTTCATTATAGTGAACAGAAATTCTTTGTATTTCCTCAAATAAATCTTGAGGTCTAATTATATCAGGACTCAATGTTTTTAATTTACAAAAAGTTAATGAGTTAATAATTTCATGTAGTATATTTCCTATTACACCTAAAAGTAGTATAAGTTGATTATATAAGTCTTTTATAACCAGAACATGTTGATGATCGACCTCTGTCTTATATATTGCTTGTAATTGCATAATTCTGGCTTTTAATAAGTTTTGGTTATGTGCGATATCTTGAACTGTATTATTAAAATTTTGAATAATCTTATTATTAGTGCTATAGCCAAATTTTAATTGATTCTGAAAATTATTTTGATTGTTAGCTAAGTGTTTCAGAATTTCGTTAATTCTCTTTTCATCTTGAGCATCCATATTACCACTAATTGTTTTAATAATAGTACCCAAACCATCAATCAAACCTCTCTTTACACGTTTTGATTTAGAATTTAATTGTATTGTTTTAATTTTATTACTTATATCTTTCCAAGAATAATTTAATAATTTTTCGTAATTCTGGAAGTCATTTTTAAATTTAGATATATTACTCGTAGTATCTTTCAAAAACTCATATTGGTAATTTAATTTTTTAATTTCTTCGTAAACAGGACTTAAATCATAATGATGTACCAATACATGTTTTGTTCTTTCCAATTTTGCTAAACCTAATTTTATAGGTAACAGTCCCGTATTTTCCGTAACATTCCTTATTTCAAAAGCGATCACTGGAGTGATGAGTAGTAACCTGGAATTGATTAATTAATTTATTAAAATGACTCAAATGAAGTACCAGGTTCTGAATTATCAAATTTAATTGCACCAAGATAAATAATTATTTGTAAATGAGAGTTTTGGAATATATAGTTCAACATAGCTTTTACTGTTTTATAATTTAGTTTGTCCAAGCCACATCCTAATTTGGGAATCGCCAATTTAGTTATTTGTTTATCTAAACAAAATTGTCTTAAATTGATTAAAGTTTTAAATAAACATTCTAAGGTAGGTTTATCGTCAAAATTTTCTTTTGTTATCAAATATAAAATATATCTATTATCTTCTTTAATATGACAAAGAGAATATAGTTGAGGATTTTGTTTAAACAATTCTCTTACTCTACCAAATCTAATTTTAAATTCTCTCGCTATACCGGCACCCATTTTTAAATCTTTGCTAACACAATGAGCAAGTGAATAATCCAATGGAGCATGGAATAAATCTTCATTAATTTCTGTTACGTTTTCATTTTCAATAATTTCCTTTTTATTATAATTATTCATAAAAATTCTAAAATCTAAGATATTTCCAAAATTTACTTTCTTTACCCTTGGTCTTTTTATATTAGATAAATGAATTTTACCTACTTGGTTACGATGACTAATATCAATTTCTGCTGTTTTATGATCAACTCTTATACTCTTAACTTTTTCTTTTTTATATTTATTTTTTGTTTTGGCCTGCTTCTGTTTATTTTGAATAAATATATTTTCAGGTATTTGAGGAATTTCCTCTCGAGTTACATTTTGTCTATCAATAGCTCTAGTTTTATTTTCACTTATTGTTTCATTAATTTTCCCGTATAATAATTTTACTTTTTCTTTATGCATTTGAACATAATTATTAGTAAGAAGAGTTTCCAAATCAATATCTAAAAGAGAATTAGAGTCAATATGACCAGAAATAATTTCACAAGGTTTTAATTTAGTAGTGGAATGTATTGAGTTATTGTAGGCTAATATGGCATAAAGAATCTTAATTTCAACTGGTTCATTTTTATACAAATCTTGATTATTTAATAATCTCATATGTTCAATTATTGTAGAATGTACTCTTTCTACTATTCCATTTGACTCAGGGTGTTGTGAACTAATAAAATGAATTTTAATTTTATGCAATGCCAAAAGTTCTCTAATTACAGTATTTTTAAATTCTAGATGGTTATCCGAAATAATTAAATCTGGTGTTCCATGATGACAAAAGAACTTAATTAAATTAGTTGCTATTTCTACAGCTTGATAAGAGTTTAATTTATATACTTGTGTGTATTTTGAGAATGCATCAATTATACTAAGAAATTTTACATTTTCCAAAGCTATACAATCTATATGCACAATTTCAAACGGTTTCATTGCTGTCGGTGTATGACTAAATTTTAACTTTAAAGGTTTTCTTTCATATTTAGACACAAGACAAATTTCACAATCATTAATATATTCTTGTATTGTTCTTCTCATGTTTGGCCAATAATAAATTCTTTTTAGTTTTACTTCCGTTTCATCTATACCACGATGATTAGTTTTTCCTTCATGGTAGTTCTGAATTATTTCTAAAACATCATTTTTATCTTCCACATCATTTAATAAACTTGTACATTTAACCATTTTAATTTTTGAATTTTTAAAATATTTTTGTAAAATATTACTAAACTTTTCATATACTGGATCTTTAAAATAAAGATAATAACTTACATTAGGAACAATATATTCTTTAATAAAGTCAACTAATTCTTGACTAAAATTAGATTTTGAAAATTGAACATGGATACGCATTTTATTTTGATTAAATAGCTTACTTATTTTTGGTTTAGAAGGGGAATAATCTACTTCTGAAATTATCAATTGATTGTCACCAAGATTAACTGGTTTATCTGAAATGGGAATTCCTACAATAGGGTGTTCTACACTCGAATGAATGGTTGCACCATCATTTGCTATATCATTTATATGTGTATTTTCTGCTGGTTCAACTATTAACGATGAAGGATTATTTGTAACATTTTCAAAATTCTTTAAATATCCTTCTAAATTTGGTCCATACTCTTCATTAATATTTAATTCGATTCTAGAGAGTGCGTCAGCATTTTTATTTAAAGTACCTTTCTTATAAACAATATCATAATCATATTCAGACAATTTTAGTCTCCATCTGACTAATTTTGAATTGGGTTCCTTAATCGACATTTAATTTTAATAATTGATAATTTACGTTTTCCATTTTTAAATTTGAATTTATTTCTAAATGATCTAAACTATTAATTAATTCTTCAAGTACGAAGTTAATAGGAGAATGAATACGAATTGGGGAATTATTAATTATTAAAGGTGAATCTGAATCAGAAGACGTATCACTCGCGTACATAAAATTATTTCACGAACAATTAAAATATATAAAAAACCTCTAAAAAAAAACTCTGTGCTTACCACTTAACAAAAATCACGCTGTCCATGTCCTGATGTTCCCTCAGGGTTGTGGAACTGGTGAAATGATGTCCCTCGTTGTAATGCTGCCCTCGGAGCTTGATTTCTCGATAGTTGGAGAACTCTCTGGTGCTGCGACGTGGAACTATTCGAATCTCCAATAAACCATAAAAATGGACGAAGCACTATCTGATATCCTCTCAGGTGTAACTTCTTAGGAGATCCTACCGACTGCGCCAGTTAACTTTTGATTTTGCACTTTAGAGTTTTTAAAAACAATTTTATTTATTAATTATTACATTAAAAGTGAATGATTATATAAAGACGAATATTAATATTGAAATAACTACTACATAGTTTGAATGCTAAGATATGACTGAATTATAATAATAAAATAAAACCTATTTATACAAACTAAATCTACAAGCTAAGCTAATTAACATCTGGCACATGATGTCACCTAATCTGCGTATTAATATTAAATATACATTTCTTATAAATAAA
The DNA here is from genome assembly GCA_910593695.2 of Ocypus olens. Classification (NCBI taxonomy): domain Eukaryota; kingdom Metazoa; phylum Arthropoda; class Insecta; order Coleoptera; family Staphylinidae; genus Ocypus; species Ocypus olens. The sequence goes on from OU343060.1 coordinate 40,592,391, forward strand.
ACCTATTATAATTAAACAATCAAATGTCTATTGTGGCCGCCAGGTTACATATATATATAGATGCTGGAGGGAAGTAACGGTCGTACTTGTTGGGAATAGTAACAAATTTTTTCGAAGAAAAGTCCTCGTATCAGGAAATCCGACCAAAAAGGGTGTTAATAAGTCATCTATTTATCATATACCGAGCTTTCGCAAATCTTTATTTGCTTCATCAGGGTGACGCTACAATTAATAAAAGTATAATTAGCGTAAAGAAAAAAGTGAAAGGTTATGTGAGCACATGTGCTGAAGGCTGAAGAGTGATTACTTACATGTAAGATTAAAAATAAACTACCGCACTTAAGGAACTAAGCGTGGCCATGAACGATGAACAAGTTACACATTAAAAACTTTCCACAAGACGTGGATGTTAACAGATTAAAACGATTTAAAATTCACATGGTGGACGATAAACATGGGTAAACATCGTCGGCCATCTTATTGAACAATGACTGCATGGTAGATGGGATAGGTTAAATTGCAGTTGTGTTACCAACGTATATCTGAAAAGGTGGCACGTCACACGTCAATTCGTAAACTCCGCTTTTCTTCATATTATTGCTATCTGATTTAATTTTGTTATTTATTAAAAGTTTACCTAAATTAACTGAGTTCGTCAAAATTATGTTGTTTTATTTTCCCTTTAGAGTGTTTTTTATAATCGGAGAGAGATTGTTCACGTATTCTAATCTGTTCCACTTGGTTTTTTCCACTTTTGTCATACTATAAAAGTATTTTTGTAATTGTTGACATTTTTTCTTTTTTAGAATCTGGCCAACTAATTGTTCTTTAAAACAATTGTTAACTGCAATGGTTTTTATTGTGTTTAGTTCTTTTTCGTAGTCTATATTACTTGCAAAAATGAATGAAAAGTGCTGTATTTAATTTGATTGTGCGTATTTGAACTTTCCGGAATTATTGTGTCGGTCCAGGTTTCTTTTCTAAATATTCTATAGGATAATGTGTTGTTTGTTGTTTTTGAAATGCTTAGATCTAAAAAGTTTAGGCTATTATTTTGTTCCTTTTCCACTGTAAATTGGATGCTAGTATTCAATGAATTTAAATGTTTTGTAAATATGTCTAACTGTCTAATTGATCCTGTCCATATACAAAAGACGTCGTCTACATATCTTGTCCAAAATTGTATATGTTTACTTTCTGGTTGAATTAATAATTTATTTTCAAAATCGTCCATAAAAATTTCTGATAATAACGGCGACAGAGGAGATCCAATTGGTAATCCATGGCACTAAGCCGAAACTAGTTGATAATAAAATAATTTAATCGTGAAACACCAAGTGAATTTTAATTTTTAAACCTATATTAACATAATGTTTCACCAAGTGATCAATGAGAAACAAGTATATGACATATTAAATAAATGTAATAAACATGATATAATCTTGTATAATCAATCTTAAAAGATGTAGGCTCCACTGTTATCGACGTTAAAACATTCCGAAATTTGATCCATCACAAAAGATTCCCATCAAATTGAAATTTCCTGCGTTTGATTTGATGCGCACTGCATTCACCAAAACTATTAACTTAAAACTAAACACCACATGAAGAGGGTTAACACTCCAGAGATCGAACTCCTATGCAAAGAAAGTAATATAATAGTGTTAAAACTGAATTAAACAGTCGACTGACACTTCGCCTTCAAATAAATGCAAGTTATTCCCACCATATTAGATCGGAGAACTAAGCTTGCTTAAGGGCAGGGTACCCATGCTTTTTTAGAGATGTATTAATGTGATTTAAGCCGTTCTTCAAGTAAAAGTTAATTTTTTTTGGTGTAATATGACTTCTATTTACAGGCGAATCCCATTTTGACAGTCATTTTTTTAAATATTTAATAACAAAGAAAATAGATCAGATTTAATTTATAGTTTAAAGTTTTCAAATTCAATTTAGTTTAATTTTCAAGTTAGTCCTGTGGGTAGAAATAAACGATTTTAAACCAATGTTATTATCTAGTTGTACTAGTAATAACATGCAAATTACTTTTGCATCATTCAATATCCGGCGTGGCACTAGCCAGGGAAGTAGTTGTTTCAATAAGTTATTTGTTTATAGTCTTAGTAAGACTTAATTTTGCTTGCAGAGTTACGAACAGATTGAATATTCATATATTCAGGCTATATTCCCTCTATTAAGGTCTACCAGTGCCAAATTTCTGGGAATTTATACCGACTCGAACCTAAATTGGAATGTCCATTGCAATCATTTGGTATCAAGATTAAATTCAATTTCTTTTCTATTAAGATCTCTGAGAGAAATTCTTACTGTAGAGCAACTAATTAATTTTTATTATGCTCAAATAGCATCACGTTTACACTACGGCATAATCCTTTGGGGTGCATCGACTATGATACAAGATGTAGGATTATTACTGGAGTACCCCCAGATTTTCCATGACATGAACTATTCAAAAATATAACATATTAACAATACCTTCTATTTACATCTATGAATTGTGCGTGTATATCGGGTGTGTATAAATTGGCGGATAATCTACACGTGACGATGTTCTTCCTAAAATTCTGAATAGAAAATGCCGATGAAAAAATGTTCTACCATGCCTCATAGGCCATCAGGAGCCATTTAAAAGAAATGTTCATTTGGCAACATAGCATTCACGAGCTGTCCTGTTTATCAATAATCTCATGGTTTAGAGTAGAAGGTAATAGATAGATGGAGCGGGGTTTATTTACGAAAATAACACAAAAACACAAATACACTGAAATGCGGGCACTAATACAAACTGATAATAATGAGAAAAGCAGAACTGACCCAAACTTGGAACTAGCGAGTTTGAATGAATTTTTTGTGTCAAAGTGACATAAGTGGGTGTAACGTTGCCGAACGTATTTTTTATAAAAATAAGGTAATTAAAAAGTGTTAAAAATACAAGTTTGAGATAGAAGGATAGCACACATTGACACATAATTTTCAAACTAGTCATACTATCGAAATTGCAGGGTTTTCTGTAAATTAATATCGAATAATAACGTATATTTAACGACTGGATGTTAAAATTTTGAGGACCTCGTGAAGACCCAGGAAGCATGGTACAACATTTTAGAATTAAGATAAGCTGCCTAGAATTTTTGAAATAATATCGTCAAGTGTAGATTATCCGCCAATTTATTCACACCCGATATATTTTGTAGTAGGAATATTTTTAAGAGAAATATTGACATTGACAACAGAAACACCAGAAACTGGCAACAATTCAGAACCCCATTATTTAAAACAAATATTGGTCAAAATTGTCCAGATTTCATAGGACTAAAAAGTTATCGAATGCTACCGGAGAGTATCGTACAATCTAGTACCCTTCTAAATTTTAAATATAAATTTAAAAAATTTCTAAAGACCAGGTGTTATTATACAATTGCAGAACATATTTACTGATAATGTGACATATAACATGTACTGTATTTTGTATTTTTTTTTTATTGTAATGTATATTCCCATTTTCGTACTTATGTTTATACACCATTTCACATACAGTACGAACGTTGGTTGTGGAACGCTCCAAATAAAAAATTCCCCGATCATCTGCGGTCAAAATCCTCCGATATGTCAATCTTATTTTTTGAACGCGCATCTTTTCTGATAGTTGTGTATTTTCCATACCCCCACCCCTTTGCGTAATGACGTCATCGCCATTTTTTTAAATAGCAACCACCACATTTTTCGATGGATTCTGATTCTCCTTAAAATTCTACATACAGCAATATGCAGTTTGGTGATGTTTATTTGATTAGTCAGTGAAACTATTGAGATTTATGAAAGAAACTGATTTATGTAAAATTGAAAACAAAAATTGAGATAGCTGTGGAATTTTTATCAATTTGTTTGAATCAGATGAATAGCAATTTGACAGAATATCAAATAAATAAAATAACAATTAAAAAACATTAAACTATCAAATTAGGTGTTCAAAGTGAGTCCCATTTACTTCTTGGCAGAAGGCAAGTCGATGCATGAATTCCTGCCTAACATTTTGAAGTATCTCTGGGGTAATTGCCTAAATTTAATTTCGGATTCTTTCTTTCAAGATATCAATGGAATTTGGTCTGTTAAAGTAGGCCTTGCTTCTAAGATAACCCCACAAAAAATAATCTAAAGGCGTGAGGTAGGGGGGTCGTGCCGGCCATTCAATTGGCCTCCGCATTTTAATACAGCGTCCAAGAAAAACGTGGTTTGAGTAATCGCAAACAGTAACATGGTAATGAGCGGGTGCTCCGTCTTGCTGATAAAATTAAGCATTATTGGGAACACCGGGGTCATCGTGATTTGGGTACAGTACGGCGAGAGCAGGAACTACATGGTCTCTGAGTAGTTCTAAATTATTTTCACCTGTTAGTGTTCCTTCAATAAAATAGGGTCCTAGAATTCTGTTCCCAACAATGCCAGCCCAAACATTAAGCTTTTCTGGATATTGGGTACGGGCCCATCCAGTGTGGATTGTGGGGAGCCCAATACCGACAATTCTTTTTATTAACCGTTCCGTTGAGATAAAATGTAGCTTTATCAGAAAAGATAATACGATTAACCAAGTCAGCATCAGCCTGCGATCCTGCGATCAGAATCGTCTTCGTTCAACTCGTAAACTAAAGTCACGTTTTATGGATGCCATGATGTTTTCTTAAATACTTCACAACAGAAGATTGACTGATTTCATTATCAGCAGCCAACGCTTGTGTAGTTTTATGCGGATTATCTTGCAATTCCAACAACGTATTCAATTGTACTTCTTCAGGCACATATTGGTGGTGTCTTAAATCGGTCCCATAGTGTCCCCTTTCAGAAAAATTTCTTTCAATTTTGCTTTGTGGACCGCACAATGGGACCCTGATTGGGATATTTAATATTAAATAAAACACATACATCTTCTTGTGTACGCTGCCTGTCCCCATATCCCCTCATAATCAAAATTTCAATTCTTTGCCTTTCTGTTAAGTAACGAACCATGTTTCGCTGGATCAATGACAATAAACAACAATAAAACACTACCCAAATAACTTTTCAGCAAACTGTCAAATTGCGAGTCATCTGATTCAAATAAATTGATAAAAAATCCACAGCTATCTCAATTTTTGTTTTCAATTTTACATAAATCAGTTTCTTTCATAAATTCCAATAGTTTCGCTAACTGATCAAATAAACATCACCAAACTGCATCTTGCTGTATGTAGGATTTTAAGGAGAATCAGATTCCATGGAAAAATATGGTAGTTGCCATTTTAAAAGAATGGCGATGGCGTCATCACGCAAAGGGGTATGGGTATGGAAAATTGACAACTATCAGAAAAGATGCTCGTTTAAAAAATAACGTTGACGTTTCGGAGGATTTTGGCCGCAGATGATCGGGGAATTTTTTATTTGGAGCATTCCACAGCCAACGTTCGCACTGTATTCACTGATAATGTAACATATAACATGTACTGTATTTTGTAATTTATTTTATTGTAATGTATATTCGTATTTTCGTACTTATGTTTATACACCATTTGTTTTGACGTGTTCCATACTACAATATAGTCTCAGGAATAAATAAAGATCTTATGTTATTTAACATCTGCTTTTAGGATTAACTTCGATTTTTGAAAATTTGTCAATTTGTCAATTTTTGCGCGAGCCATGAATTTTTGAAAATTAATACTTAAATTTATTGAAAACTTGAACAAAAGAATCTAAAAAAGAATAAATACTGATGTGATAGGATTTCTCAAAAATGTAGTTTATTCACAAAACGTCTGCTTTTAGGATTAACTTCGATTTTTGAAAATGTGTCAATTTTTGCGTGAGCTATGAATTTTTGGAAAATTAATATTTAAAGTTTTTGAATATAAAAAAAAATTGAATATAATCACAAAACATATATTTCTAAAACTAACCTGAATTTTTTTAAATTTGCTAATTCCTCCGCGAGTTATGAATTTTTTTAAATTAATGTTTAAAGTTGTTGAACATTTAAACAAACCAAAATTCGAAAAGAAAATAAATTTTGATATGATAGAGTTCCTCAAATATTTTAGCATATTTACCGAACCTTTAATAGTAATTTTAATTTTTGAAAATGAATGTTCTAGGTTGTCGACAAAAAAATCGAAAAAAATATCAAATATATTAGCATATTCACAGAACATCTACCTTTCACTTGATTTTTCTTTTAAATGTGTTGATTTTTCCGTTAAAAATAATGTTTTAAGTTTCTTCTTTTCTTTCTTGTAAACTATATCTTTTGAAAATCAAGTTTAAATTAAAATTAAATTACGTTAAATTTTTTAACAATTCAACATAATTCCGTTAGAAAATCCGCTAGCCGCTAAAACGAACATTATTCCGCAATTTGGATTCAAAATCCGCCAGATCTAGAGGATTTTGCGCTGACTTAGCAACACTGACCTCAACTGGGAACTTTGACTATAAATATAGACTGCTAATGCCAACTTCATGTGTGTCTCCAAGCAATGATGGCGCGGCGAGACCCGAAGTGGTTAAAGTATGTTACTAAATTGGTAACCATTTTGTGTCTATGACACACAACTCTATGTGCTCGCATTGCATACTGTGATACCCTGCAATTTATTCACACCTTTCAATATATAAACATTTACGTAGTCAAAGATTCACACTATGTCGAAATATTTCTATGCAAAAGGCTGCAATACGTTCACGTATAACATATGCCAACGCGGTTATAATACTCGTTGGCCGATGTACAGCTTAAGTTGACTTCTAACCTAAAATTCTGTTTATTCCTTATTTTAAACGTATTAGATTTCCATCAAATCCGGAACTTCGCAAATTATGGGTTGATGCTTTGCTTATAAAGAACAGGCAGGAAAGTGGACCCGAGTTGCCGAAATATGCCCGCATTTGCATTCTCCACGTTGCTGATGAATACATCGAGAAATTTCTTTGTTTGCTTTCCGGTTTTTAAATTACCCTCCATTTTACGCTCAGGTGTGAGACTTATATCGGGCTCCAGCTCGCGGAAAACTTTTGGAGCAGTGATTATATGGGAAATGGAGGGGGAATAGCAGTCCATGTTCATATAGTCAAAGACAAGTAAAAAACCCGGCAAACGAACCAAACAATCAAACACTTAGGAGTATTTTGATGAAAGATGAATTAAAAATTTGCCGCGAATTCCGGAAATATAGCTCTACCAGTGCGATGACGAGGGGTTGTCTAATTTTTACTATTAAAATGTACAGAATTGAATTTAAAATTGAAGTTAGTGTAGTGAACTAAATAATGAAAAAAATGTGTTGAAGGCAATAAGTGTACTTTGTGGTGAATGAGCAATGAGACGAAAGTGTTGTGCTGGTAGATAAGTAAAACATTAGAACACATGCGGTGCGAGTAGTCGTATATGTGAGTGCTCCGCTTAAATCAGTTTTTCTGTGAAGTAAATATTTAAAATTATTAACCTCGCTACCGTTTTAAGTAAGTACACTCTTACGTTATTTCGTCCTTTCACAATGCCATTCGCGCGGGATCAGCTACTTGACCTAAAAACCATAATAAAAGAGGCAGTCATTGAAATTTTTAAAGAAGATGTATTACTATCAAATATCATAGAAAAAGTAATTGTGAAGGCCAATACCGTGCTGGAGGGCAAATTAAACGCACGGATATCATAGAAAAAGTAATTGTGAAGGCCAATACCGTGCTGGAGGGCAAATTAAACGCACGGATATCATCTTTAGAAAATGATAACTATTTACTAAAAAAGCAAATCGATCAATTCGAACAAACCGAACGCAATAAGAATATACGCATTTTGGGATTAAAGGAACAACCAAATGAAAACTTAAATGCCGAACTTAAAGAGTTATTCTCGACAAAACTACACATGCTTGAAGATATAAACATACAACATTGGTACCGTATTGGCGGAAAGGGTGTGAAAAATCGCGCGATTCTCGCTAATGTCTTTTCGAGTGAGTCGGCAAATAACATCTTAAAACAACGTTATCGTCTCAAAAACTCAGAAATCGTTATAACTAATGATCTGACACCAACGAGATATAACTTACTAAAATCTGCTCGAGAAAAACTGGGAGGTAACAATGCGTGGTCGTAGTATGGGAAAATTTTTATATCTCGTCCAGGAGGCAACGGAAAAGACTCAAACAAGATTATAACCAACGCGAATGAATTAAATTAGCATTTGAAGAACAGACTTTAATAATATTTCTTTTTCCGAAACTTCATACATGCGTAATTATCAATTTAAATCATAGTGAAATTAATTTAAAAAAATTCTCTCTTTCTATCCAATTTTTCATGCATGCATACAAACATGTATGTTTTTTCGTATGTTTATTGTCCTACTAAATTTTATTTATTTACTTTCAATAAGTATCTAGGAAGCGGGCACTTGCATGTTATGCACATAGCGTCTTTTAAGTTGTTTATTATTATAATTAAAATTTTTATATGAATAATATCAGTTTTTGTCACCTTAATGTTCGCTCTCTTAGTTTTAATTTTAGTAACTTTAAAACCCATGTCTTATCCTTAGATTTTGACTTCATTGCTGTAACAGAAACATGGCTTACTACTGATTTTGATAATACTCGATTTGAAATTGACGTATACAGTTTCTTGCGTAAAGATAGGGGCGGTGGTCGCCGTGGTGGTGTCAGAAACAACTTACACTTTGTACCTATAGTGAACGCAAACATGACTTGCCTTGAGCAGATGTGGATTAAGTGTAAGCTTAATAAAGAAACATACTGCATTGGTGTGCTCTACAGACCCTCTAATACTAATGTTGGCTCATTTTTGGAGACTATGGAGAATGTTGTTAGTTATACAATATTACCTCAGTGTGATGGTATTTCCCCTATTTGGGAGATTGTACTTCTAGGTTTTTTGAGTATTTAAACACTTATGGACTAGAACAAATCATCGAACATCCAACTCGAGTTACTGCTCGCTCCATGCCAGTGATTGATTGTATTATCTTGTCAACCAAAAGTAAATGTATCGAGTCGGGTGTAATTAAAATCCATGATATTGCTGACCACGACCTTATTTATTGTAAACTTGCATTTAATAGTACTCGTAGAGTTGAATTTGTTACCTACCGTAAACTTATTCATATTGATAATCTAGCATCTAAGGAGGATTTGTCACTTGCCGTTTGACAATGTATTATATTTTAAATGCATTGATGATAAAATTAGCTGCTTGAACAGTTGTTTGTTTGAATTATTTGATCAACATGCTCCAGTAACAACCTCCAGAATAACAAAGAAGCGTGCTTCATGGATGACAACCACTCTTAAGGAACTGATGAAATTGCGTGACTGTAGTTACAAACAATTTAAAACTACGAAACTTCCAGCAGATTTTCTTTTTTATAAACACATGCGAAACACAGTATATTCTGCAATAACGCGCGAAAAAAAGCCTACTTTGAACACATTATAAAGAGCAATAGTAAACATATTTGGAAATGTTTCAAAACAAATGATATTATCTCAACAAAAAGAACGATCATACCAAACAATCTAAGAGATGTCAATGCCTATAACAATTACCTCATCTTCTATCAAATGTAGTTCCAATGACAACTTGACTGAATTCTACAACACGAATATTCATCCTAATGTGAACAATATGTTAGTATCAGTGACGGTTCGCGGGTTTTTTTCTGGTACGGCCGAGGAACAAGAGGTGGTAATACAGATAGGTAGGGTCAGTTGCAGAGACGGCTGGCTGCGTGACCGCACCTATCTGTATTATCACCTCTTGTTCCTCGGCCGTACCAGAAAAAAACCCGCGAACCGTCACTGGTTAGTATTTAAACTAGTAACAGTTGATGACATATGCAAAATTATATCTCAATTGAAATGAAATGCTAAAGGCTCTGATGGTATAACTATTTCAATGATCAGACTCTGTTGTCCTCATATTATCCCGTATATTACACATATTGTTAATTGCTGCCTGGAACAATCAATATTTCCAGATATATGGAAACTTGGTACTATAACACCCATTCCAAAAATAGAAAGTCCAGAAAGCTTCAAAGACCTCAGGCCTATTTGTATTCTACCAACTATCTCTAAAATATTAGAACGTGGTCTTAAAAGATCAGATAGTAGAATATCTCGAGGAGAATCGACTTCTGCCTCCTACACAATCGGCTTTTAGACCCAAGTATAGTTGCACCACAACTTTGTTAAATATTACTGATGACATTATTTTGGCAACTGACAAAGGATATGTAACTTCTATGATATTACTTGATTATAGTAATGCTTTCGACACCATAAACCATGACATCTTGCTGTCCAAGCTCCATTACATAGGATTCCAAACTGAAACTATATCTCTGATTGTAAGTTTTCTTAAAGGAAGAACCCATATGGTACGGATTGGTAATATAACATCAAATATAGTTAACGTCGGTGCTGGTGTTCCCCAAGGCTCTATTTTAGGTCCAATTTTATTTTGTATATATACCTCCTTTTTAACCGATGTACTAGAACACTGTTCGGCTAATCTGTACGCGGACGACACACAGTTGTTATATTCCTTTAAAATTTAAGATATTGACACAGCCTATAGCAGTGATGGGGAAACTACGGCCCGCGGGCCAAGTCCGGCCCGCGGAAAGGTTTAATCCGGCCCGTTTAAGAGTGCCGTCGTGAAAATGTTTGAACGCGTTCTTACTTCGTAATGTGACGACCCGCATAAAAACTACCTGCGGCGATATTCAAAACACAATAGTATTCTGGACAAGTCCATCCGACCTAAACAGATGACTCATCTTCGCTCGAAACTTCCAGACACTCTCGCAGGTAGGAATAAATACAAGCGAGGCCGCCCGAAGATCAGTTAGTTAGCGACTTAGTCAGTCATCTGCAACGACCCGCTGTGACTCGAGTAATTGTTTGTGTAATCCCCAAAATTCCCAGTGCCTCAACAAACTCCCGCGTAAGAGCATTAGTTAGCAGTAAGCTTTCGTCAATTGCCTTTCTGTGTGTTGTTCTCCGTAGTAGTAACGTCTAAAATGGATGTTAAAAAAAGAAAAGTGGATTCAGAATGTCGAGTTTTTAAAGAAGAATGGGCGTGGAAATATTTCTTTACTTTATTTAAAGAAAAACCTGTGTGCTTACTTTGCAATACAACTGTTGCAGTTTTAAAAGAATATAACATTCAACGACATTTCAAGAGCAAACATGAAAACCACTCCTACTCATCGTTAAGTGAAGAGGTGAAAAAAATTAAATCGAAAGATTTAATAAAAAATTTATCAAGTCAATAACAATTATTTCAGAGAGCTAATCATTCTTAAAGATGCGCTACGAAAGCCAGTTATGTGTTGGCTTATAATATTGCTAAATCTAATAAAGCATTTTCAGATGGTGAATTTATAAAGCAGTGCATGATAGATGTGTGCGATATTATGTGCCCTGACAAGAAAAAGGATTTTCAGTCACTGTCTCTCTCAAGAAGAACAATCACCGAGAGAATTGAAAATATTGATAAAAATCTAATTTCACAACTGACAAAAACTCAAAAATTTATTTTTTACTCAATTACCATGGATGAAAGTACAGATATCAGCGATACTGCGCAGTTACTCATATTTGTAAGAGGAATCAACGCCCACTTTGAAATTACAGAAGAACTTGCAGGGCTGCAGTCAATGAAAGGAACAACGACTGGTGCCGATATATTTTGTGAATTTGAAAATTGCATCGATAAACTTTGTTTACCTATTGACAAGCCATGTAATGTAACTACAGATGGTGCTTCTAATATGGTTGGAATCAATCAAGGATTTGTTGGGAAATTTAATTCTAAGTTTCCGGAAAATGATGTTGTTTTTTGCATTGCCTTATACATCAGGATGCTCTCTGTAAATCGGCTTTAGATATTGACCATATACTTAATATTGTTGTAAAACTAGTAAATATGATTCGTTCCAGAGGATTATTACATCGCCAGTTTCAACAGTTTTTTGAGTCCGTACATGCTGAGCATTCCGATATCCTGTATTATTCAAAAGTTCGTTGGTTAAGTGCTGGAAAAGTATTTGAAAGAATTTGGGATTTAAAAGTCGATATTGTGAATTTTCTTCTTGATAAAGACATTTATAATCAATTTGACGTCTTAGAAAACGAAACGTGGCTTTCTGATTTCGCTTTTTTCACGGACCTCCTCGTACACATGAATAAACTTAATCTCAAATTGCAAGGAAAAAATCAGTTTCTTCACGATATTTGGCAATACCTGAAAAGTTTCAAATTACAGTTATTATTATTTGGTAATCAGATCTCTAAATCTGATTTTTCTCATTTTCCAAGAATACAATCTTTAAAATTCACTATATCAAACAATAAGATTAAAAAATACGAAATTAATTTGAGAAAACTATCTACAGAATTTGATAGGAGATTTCAGGACTTTAGAAAAATGGAACCAGAGTTTAGTATTTTTGCGACCCCATTCAATGTTAATTACGAAGAAGTTGATGCAAAATTTCAGCTTGAGTTAATAGAACTGAACTGTAATACTCTCCTGAAACAAACTTTTCATACAGTACCATTACTAGAATTTTATAAAAATTTAAGTCCAGATAATTTCCCAAATCTAATTACTCATGCAATGAAGATAATGACAATGTTCGGCTCATCTTATATATGCGAACAAATCTTTTCAACAATGAAGCTTAGGAAAACTTCTTTAAGAAACAGAATTACAGATGAGCACCTTTCATCAGTTTTAAGAATTTCTGCTTCGCAAATGGAACCGGACTATGATGAAATTTTGATGAAACAGTCTCAATTTCATTTTTCTCATGCACCATCAACCAGTAATGACACCAGAAAATAAAGTGATAATACTTCACATCAAGAACTACACTAAATTCATTTTATATTTTGTGCTTATAATTTTGTTACCTTTTGCTTTTTTACTATTAAAATAATAAGTGTATGTAATAATATATGTATATGTTTATAGAACACATAAATTAGTTAACGATTAAGCATTATTCTTTGGCCCGCTACGATTGTCTAGTTATTACAAATGGCCCGTCTTAAAAAAAGTTTCCCCACCACTGCCATAAACCATGACATCTTGCTGTCCAAGCTCCATTACATAGGATTCCAAACTGAAACTATATCTCTGATTGCAAGTTTTCTTAAAGGAAGAACCCATATGGTACGGATTGGTAATATAACATCAAATATAGTTAACGTCGGTGCTGGTGTTCCTCGAGGCTCTATTTTAGGTCCAATTTTATTTTCTATATATACCTCCTTTTTAACCAATGTACTAGAACACTGTTCGGCTAATCTGTACGCGGACGACACACAGTTGTTATTTTCCTTTAAAATTTAAGATATTGACACAGCCTATAGTAATATCATTTCCGATATATCTAAACTTGTGGAGATATCACGTTCTCATTCTTTATTAATAAATGGCTTAAAATCCTCGGTCATGCTGTTTGGACCGCAACATATTATCGGTGCTGCCAAAACGCAATTACAAATAAAAATAAATTATGAAATCCTGCCAGTCGTTGATTCTGCACGTAATTTAGGCCTTATTATTGATAATAAACTAAGTTTTAAATTGCATATTAACAAATGTATTATATTCTAATAGGGGAATAATAACGTTTGAAACCAAACGGCTTCTATGTGAAACCTTAGTATTATTTCATTTTAACTTCACTGATGTGGTGTATAATGCCTGTGTTGATTGCGTTACTAAAAACCGAATACAAAAGATACAAAACTCTTGCATTAGATTAATTTTTAGTATACGAAAATATGACCACATTTCTGGAAAGCTTGACCCGTTCAACTGGCTAAACATGTCTGATCGCCGAGTTTTACATTATTGTGTTCAATCGCGCACCCCTCCTTATCTTTACAATAGGATCACATTTTGTTCGGATGTTCACAATATTAATGTGAGGTTTCGTGGAACTATTTCGCCGCCAAAACATCATACCTCAAAAAAGGTCTTTTACCCTTAACATTTACAAGCTATATAACAAAGTTCCCTGTCACTTAAAAACACTTTCCGTTTTAGGGTTTAAGGTTGCAATGTCTAGGATCCTGTTAAGGCATGAGTTTTGAAGTTTTTACTGTTATTTTCCAAGCTTAATGTTTTATGTTTTCCTTTCCTATTTATTTTACTTATATATGTTTCATATATGAATTTTGAATATATTTTCTTTTTTATGTTAATTTTTAATGATTACTCTGCACTATTTAATGTATTTATGTAACTTCAATAACAGGTTAAGTGGAAGAATGGTTGTTTACAACCAACTGAACTTCGCCTGTTCTCATAAAAAATATTTTCTTGTACTATTAACTTTTTTTGAATAAAGACAGTTTATTATTATTATTATTAAACGTCTGTTGTTTGCGTTTAAAAAATATAAATATGTGCGGGGGGTTGTTAAAAATAGACCAAATTTCTTTAAATAAAAATGCAGTTGTTTATTTATTTTATTCCCTAAAAACACGGGCTGGGTCGGGCCCTTAAAAACGGCCCGCACAGGGCTCTAATCATCATCAGAAACGACGCTATTTTCATTTGGATATGTTGCTTGGTCAGGTGAAATTATTATAGAACGCGGACTATTGCTTCCAGAACCAGGTTTACTAAATAAATTCGCTGATTGAGGGTTGGAACGTGGGGTATATGACTGCAATAGTTGCAAAAATCTAACTTGAAAATCAATCTTGTCAGAAGGCGTCATTTTTTTAATCACAGGAATTTGAGACAAGAGAAACATTTCATCGGCATCGGGAGTGTGAGGCGTTGATTGAGAATTTGTTCTCAAAATACTAATAATTTCCCGTTCAAAGGAGTCAGTTTTTCGTTTCGAAGAACGTGAAGTCATGGGTGCTGCCGAAGGTTCAGTCATTACACTGTCGACATTCCCCGGCTCGTCCATGTTTCCACTAGTCCTTAAAAAAATAATATACCAGATAAAACAATAAATTTGAAACAAAAAAACAAGTTTCCAGTTCCCATTGTAATAATATTTTAATATTACTTACTCTCCTTGTTGCAGGACAGATAGGAGAAATGACATCTTTTTGTGGAAAACGTATGGTTTCTTCAACTTAGCAGCCTCTCCACTGCTAACTTTTTGGGCCTTCATACTTTTTATGTAGCTGTCCTTCATACTCTTCCACCTTTTTTGTACCTCCTTTCCTGTAATATTAACAAAAACATGTACATGTTGTTGTAATTTTTAAATTTAATTGGATATAAACTAATTGAGGAGTTGAACTGCAAAACTCAACAAATCCACTTTTATAATTTGTTCAGAAACCGCGAAAAACGTCCAGGAAGCCTATTTGTTGCTTACAAAAAATTAATGTTTAGCCGCATTTTTAAATATCATTTGTTGCGTTTTGAAAGGTAATTCACACATATTCGGATTTATCTATGTTTGGACAGTAAGAATCGATACCAAGCTCATTTTGGCCCAAAATTGGATTAGTTGAGTTTTGCAGTTCAACTCCTCAATTATGAGAAATCATTTTAGGTATCTGGCGACCGGTAATTCGTTTCGTTCGCTACATTTTCAATTTCTTCTTGGACGTTCTAAAGGATTTTCCAATAAGAGGTTTCATTTTGATATTAAAAAAATTGGTGATGTGGCCCTCATGTTACTTTCTCCGACTTGATGGTATCATAGCCATTTATATTTACGTTTTCATGGTTTATTTTCAATTGAAATATTATATTTTAAATGTAAATCGAGCGTTGTGTAAATTATACTTCAAATTCAAAAACTTAGTTTACTCAAAAACTAAAATGATTTCGAAAAAACTTATTTTTTATAAGTTGTTCATTTTAACATTCTCTACAATTATTATTAACATAAATTTACTATAACTATTATTGTTTCGTAATTATAAACCAAAAATTAAAAAAATAATAATAAATTGTTTTCTCGAATAAAAATGATTTTATGAAAAATGTTTTCAAGCAAAAGATGTTAATTTTTTTGTTGTCTTCAAAGTTTGTATAAATATTTTTGTGATATTTTTCATATTTAGGAAAATATTGGCAAAAAACAAAAAACAGTTAAGGTAAACGCCCACTTCCGGTATACGAAATTTTAATGAAAGCTTTTCAGTTCTTCCGATTATCAAATAAGACGGATGTTCAAAGTTTCATATCAATTGCTCTATTAGTTTTTGAGATACGGCGCGCACAGCCAGACACACACACACACAGAGACACACACACAGACACAATTTTGTTTTTCCAGAAATTATTGAAATGGCATCTAGGGACCCCAAAACGGATATTTCCGTAAAAAAATTTTTTGAAAAAAATCACGATCGTAATACTTTCTCGTACTTCGTAACGGAGAAAGTAAAAACGAGTATATTTTAAGAGAAATCAATTGATATTTATTTCATTGTAAAGAGAAAGGTATGCCATTAACGATGGAAAACGATATCAGCCAAATGGCCGCCACGACTACGGTTGCAGCACCATATCCTTTTCATGAAATTTTCCATGACCAATTCGCACATTTGTGGCTGTATGTCCTCGATAACTTCACGAATTCCATTTTTTAGGTCTTGAATCGATCGTGGAGCATTGGCATAGCCCTCATATTTCACGTGGCCCCAAAGAAAAAAGTCTAAAGGTGTCAAGTCACAAGATCTCGGGGGGCCAATTGTGATCACCTCTTCGCGAAATAACACGGCCAGAAAACTGTTCTTGCAAAATTGCGATTGGTTCATTGCTTGTGTGGTATGTAGCGCCGTCTTGTTGAAAATAAACGTCGTCCACATCAGGGGCGGCTCGTTATGTAGAGCCAAGGAGCCATGGCACAACATCTAATTTCAAGCTCAGCAAAAAATTTAATTAATTCTAAATACACTTTTCGCCTGTTACTTTGGTCTAGAAAGATAGATATACTTGAATCAATGGATCTTTGCGTACACGTCATAGTTAGCCAAACCTATCTCCGACAACATATTCATATGTTTACTCCCTCTATGATAAGTTCAATTAGACACAATAATATGTGTACGTATGTCGTCCATGGCGACGACGTACGGCACTCGGTAAAACCATGCATTGAACAAAGACAAAACCTTGGTCCGTAAGTCATTTCGTGATTCGTAATGCAGTGGCGGCGCTATAAGCAGTGTTTTCCGTTTTGTGTTCGTTTTTGCATATTTCTTCGATTTTACAACCTGTACAGTACATTTTGTGTCGTAACATAAACACGTCGTGATAAACATTGCTTCATATATATAAAAAACAGTTCTTTTTAGAACTTTTATAACAATCAGTGAAATCGCTTGGCCTAACCTCAAAATGCCGGGCAAACGTCTAAATTTTCAGTCGCGGAATCTCGTGGTCAATCTAATGGCCTATTTTACAGCAGAAAAGGAAAACAATGGTCCTTTAATTTCACTGAATGCTGTTCAAGAGGTAATTTCTTTCTTTGTTGTCTAATTACCTGCTTATTAATATTACATCGTTTCATAGTGAGTTGCTGATACTTTAAAAATAAGTTTACGGACTATCTCTGGTATTAAAATTGTGAGTGAGAGAAATCAGTCGCTTTCTACCCCTGGAAAATCTAGACCCCGGAAGAAATCGAAAACTCAAGACTTAGACGAGGGTGCCAAAATGGCAGTTCGTAATATGTTGTACAATTTATATGCAGCAAGTAAGTAAATTATTATTGGTGGGAATATTTAGGGAATCGACACAATGCATTATATGGTATAATTCTACCATTATAAATAAATTGTTACGCACTTGCGCAACACTAATGATTATTTCTGCTTTAGGCAGTATTAAGCAGATATTGTTTAATTTTAGGAAAACATGTGACGATTAATTTGTTAAAAGAAGAACTGCGTCAAGAATTGGCATTGAATTTTAGTTATGGTTCGTTACGAACGTTACTTTTCGATCTAGGATTTAAATTTGAGAAGGACGATTACCGAAGGGCGTTGATGGAGACACCCATAATAGCATCTACGAGAGCATCCTTTCTAAGATTGTACATGGAAAATAAAAATTCAAAATTTAGTCGTACTCCCGTATTTATAGATGAAACATGGATTTTTCAAAAGGAAGTCGTGGCAAGACGCCAATGTTAAAAGTGTACGAAAACCTGGAGGATATGATGGAAAATGTTTCATTGTTCTTCATGCTGGATGCAGTGGTGGTTTCATAGAAAATGCAAGTTTAGTTTTTGCAACAAAATCGAAATTATTAGATTATCATGGAGATATGAATGCAGAATTATTCACTAAGTGGGTTGAAAGTAAGTTAATACTAAATTTAGAAGAGCCTTCGTTAATTATTATGGACAACGCATCATACCACAGCATAGAAGGCGAAAGGCAGCAAACTTCTTCATAGAAAAAAGCGCAGATAGCTGAATGGTTAGATAAACATAATATTAATTATGAGATATCAATGTTTAAAGTAGAACTGTTGAACTTAGCAAGGTTTCACAGAAAGCCAAAGAAATATAAAATAGACCAACTGTTGCGAGAACATGGATATGATGTTTTAAGATTGCGCCCCTTACCACTGTCACTTCAACGCCATCGAAATGATCTGGGCACATGCAAAATCATATTACGACAAACACATAGGAGAAGACGGCCTCGGAGATGAGGAAGTGGTGCAAATGTGGAATAAAGCATTACAAAAATGTACAGCAGAAGTGTGGCATGCAAATGTTTGTCATACCGAAAAAAATAATTAAGGAATGGTATGATCGAGACAAAGTAATAGAGGATATTTCTGAAATTATTATTCATGTAGACAATGACAAGAGTGGCAGTGATCCTGATTTCAGTTCAAGTGATTATTTTTTATTTGTTAAACAACATAGATATGTTTTTCTATATCGGATGTATATAAATTGGCGGATAATCTACATGTGACAATATTCTTCAAAACATTCTAAGCAGTTGCTCTTAATTCTGAAATGTTGTACCATTCTTCGTGAAACTTCATGAGGTCCAGATGTTTAATTATTCTGTATTAATTTACAGAAAACTCTGCAATTTCAGTAGTATGATTAGTTTAAAAGTTATTTGTCAGTGTGTGTGTGTTATATTTTCATCTCAAATGTGTATTTTTAACACTTCTTTACACTCGGCAATTTTGACACCCTTGTTAGTTCCAATTTTATGCTAATTCTGCTTTTCTTATTATTATCAGGTTTGTATTAGTATCCGCGTTTCAGTATATTTGTGTTTCTGTGTTTGATTTGTTCAATTACAATGAATTTTTGGTTTAATGGGTACGCCGACATGTACATGATGTATGGTTTCTGTAATGAAAACGCATGTTAGTGCTTATTTCACTTTTACGGATGAAGGACCAATTTGCAACTTGTGCAAATAAAATAGATTTACGATATTACAACTATATTCAAACTTAACACAAATTTAACTTATTATACAAAGTAGTTGTCGCGGTCGTGTTGTCTCTTCGATGTTACTTGATCGACTCCGTGTTTCGCCCGTTTTCTTCTGGACCTCCTTGGGGTTGCGGGGGCGAGGGTGGTGATTATGCAGACCGTTCGGGCTGATCGGGCCGAGCCTGGCAGCCAGATGTTTTCATGCTTTCCGGATTCTTTTACGCACTTTCACCAATAGACAATACATTCCCTTAACCGGCTTCGACATATTTGAGGACCGCTTCGCCGAACGGGCCCTGTCCTAATTGTGTTGTTATGTAAATGAGGGGGTGGTCAGGGTTGCGACGGGAACAAGTCGCAACATCCTCCCCCCGTTGAAAATTGATAAGTTTCAAAAGATAATAATGTAGCATAATCATACTAAACGGTATAACATAATAATAATCTTAATAATTTCCTAGTCTGACCCAAATGTAAAAAATCTTAATTACAAACTAGTGAAAACCCTAATCTATTTAAAATTCGATTATAAGATATACGTGATGTCCATTTTATGTTTCATTGTCTGTATTGAAGGGAAACGCGAATAGCTTTACGGTTGGACGCACAACACTATCACTGGCCGTTTTGACTGTTGCCGCCCGCACTATTCCATCTTTTCCGGGATGCACGTTCTGGACTCGTCCCATCTTCCAGTGGTTTGGTGGTACATTGTCCTCATGTATAAGGACAAACTGATTGACCATTAGCGGTGTCCCTGTTGACTGTTTCCATTTTCGTCGACTCTGCAGCTCCTGGAGATATTCCTTTTTCCACCTTGACCAGAAATGCTGTTGCATGCGCTGGATTAGCTGCCAGCGAGAGAGCCTTCCGATTTTGACATGCTCCAGGTTTGGCTCCGGAAGCGCACGTAAATTTTCGCCGATTAAGAAATGGCCAGGGGTTAGGAAGGTAAGGTCGTTAGGGTCGTTTGACAGGGGGCATAAAGGTCTAGAGTTTAGTATGGATTCAATCTGTGTGAGTAAGGTTGTGAACTCTTCGTCTCTTAAACTTGCATTACCGACAGTTTTATACAAAATCCGCTTTGTTGATTTAATGCCTGCTTCCCAGAGCCCACCGAAGTGCGGAGCTCTAGGTGGTATGAAATGCCATTGAATTCCCTCTGTGCTTATACCAGATTTAATTTCGTTTTGTTCTTCTTCCAAAAATGTATATAGTTTCTTTAATTCATTATTTGCGCCTATGAATGTCGTGGCATTATCACTGTAGAGGTCTGTGATCATGCCTCGACGAGAAATAAATCTGCGCAGTGCAGCCAAAAACGATTCCGTGGTAAGGTCGCTTACAACCTCTATATGCACTGCCTTTGTAGACATGCATACGAACAACGCAATATACCTTTTTATCAATTTTGCTGTTTTTCTTGTACCCTCTTTTATACGAAAAGGACCCCCATAATCTATTCCTGTTTTGATAAACGGCCTAAGTTTTTCAGTCCGAAAATCTGGTAAATTAGCCATAATTGGCTCTGTGCACGGTGGTTTTGCTTTAAAGCAAGTAACACACTGTCTTATTACCTTCTGCACGGCACGTTTTCCTGATAATGGCCAGAATTTTGTTCTAATTGCCGCCAACGTGCCCTGCGGCCCTATGTGCATATTTTTATTGTGATAATGTCTAATAATTAAATCTGTTACGTAATTATTTTTTGGTAGAATGATTGGATACTTCGAATCGTATATTAGTTTAGAGTATCGAAGCCTCCCACCTACGCGAATAATTCCTAATGCATCAATAAAGGGATTTAATTGCATTATGTTGTCAACAGTCTCGTTTGATTTAACTTGATGAATTTCTTTACTAAATGCACTTGATTGGACGGCTTTTATTATTAGAGTTTCTCCTTTGTTAATTTCCTCTACACTTAGTTCTCCTTTAATTTTATTTTCTTGGTGTGTACAATTGTAAATAAAGCGTTTTATCCATGCTGTTACACGTATTAATGTAATAAAACTAGAATATTTATTTAACCAATCAAGCGGTGGGTTGTCATTAATTTTAGTAAATGTCAAAACTTTAAGTTCTGCATGTTCATTACTAGATTGAGGAATAAACGTTTCAGGTATATCAGTGTTTTTCAAAAAATCAGGCCCATGCCACCATAAATTATTGTTTATAAGTGCGGATGGTAAACATCCACGTGATATAATGTCGGCTGGGTTATTTTCAGAACACACATAATGCCATTCAGAAATAATTGATAGTCGTTGTATATCATGAACACGGTGCGATACGAATTGCTTGAATTTATATGGCTAAGAATTTAGCCAAGAAAGTACGATTGTGGAGTCGGTATAATAAAAACATTTAGCATTTTTCTCAATCAATGCAACCTTTACTCGATTAACCAGGTTAGCGGTTAAAAGGGCTGCGCATAATTCTAACCGGGGTATCGTAATTGTTTTTAGTGGTGCAACTCTAGATTTTGCACAAATCAATTTACAAGATGTTGATCCGTTTGTACTGATTGATTTAATGTACACAGCCGCTCCGTAAGCAGCTAAACTAGCGTCACCGAATGCGTGAATCTCAATTGTATCATTTGGTGACGTTTTGACTTTACGTTCAATAGTGACCGATTCCATCGAATTTAATTCTGCACGTAATTGCAACCATGAGTTTAATATATTTTGCGGCACTTGTTCGTCCCATTTTATACCTAATTTCCATATTTCCTGTAAAATAAGTTTTGCCTTTATTATTACCGGTCCTAGCAACCCCAACGGATCAAAATATTTTGATATCTCTGACAGTATTGTTCTTTTAGTGATTGAATTGACGTTAAAACAAAATGAGTTGTATTCAATGGTATCCTTACTTGGATTCCAGTGAACCCCGAGAGCTTTTATTTGCTCAGATAAATTTAAAACGTGATTTGTAAATTCATCGTTTTGTAAATCATTAATTATGTTAATATTATTCGAACCCCATTTACGCAATAGGAACCCCCCTTTCGCAAGTGTTTCGGACAGTCCATCACGTAATTGTCGCGCTTCTTTTATTGTGGGTGCACCTGTTAAGATGTCGTCCATGTAAAAATCTTTACAAATTGTTCGAGAAATTAAACAATTTGTGGCTTCCTTTGCCAATTCGTGTAAACAACGAACTGCCAAGTAGGGTGCACAGCATGTGCCGTACGTAACGGTATTTAATTCGTAAACTTGTATTGGCGAATCTGGTTTTTGACGCCACAAAATTTTTTGATATTTTTTATCTGCCTCTCTGACTTCAATTTGACGGAACATCATTTTTACATCAGCGGTAATTACATATTCGTGAATACGGAATCTAATAAGTATATCGAATAATTCATCTTGTATAACTGGCCCTACTAGTAATAAATCATTTAATGCTACTTTGTTGTTTGCCTTGGCACTAGCGTCAAATACTACGCGTAATTTTGTTGTGAGACTAGAATTTTTCAATACCGCATGGTGCGGTAAAAAATATCCATCGTTTGAGAAAGATACTCGTGTCATGTGACCCAACTGAATATATTCTTTCATAAATGAAACATAATTTTTGTTTAATTCAGGATTTCTTTGGAGTTTATGTTCTAAATTTAATAACCTTTTTCTAGCCATGGAGTATGAATTACCTAATGTAGACGGGTCTGATTTCCACGGTAACGCGACTATAAATCTATCATCTAAATCTCGTTTTGTCGTTTTTTCAAAATATTCTTCGCAAAGAATTTCCTCGTTTGATTTAATTTCTTCCTTAGGTTCTGTATGTTCGACTTCCCAAAACCGTTTTATATTAGAATTTAATTCAGATAGAGTGACTGTGTGACAACTGAATTCACTTTGTGGCTTGGTTTTAGGTACCTCTCCGCTAATGATCCAGCCTAACTCTGTATTTTGTAATTTTAAACCATTTTCATTAAGATTAATATATTCCGCCTTTACTACAAAGTTACAAAACTTCACCCCAAGCAATAAATCAATATCAGCTGGTTTATGAAACTCAGGGTCTGCTAATTGCAAATTTTGAGGTAACTTAATTTGTTTCATATCGATTTTTTCAAGCGGGAGTTTCTGCGTAAGTTTATTCATAGAAAAACAGCGTATGTTTGACGAAAATTCACTATATTTTGAAGAAATATTGACATTAACATAATCTTGAGTATTGATCTTTTTATCGCCCACTCCCGAAAGGCCTTGCTCGGTTTTATACGCCTTTAAATTGACTTGTTTAATCAGTTTAACCGAAATTAAATTTACCTGTGAACCGGGGTCTAATAAGGCTCTCACTGTATAATTTTTGTTTCCAAGTTTGAGTGTTACTAAGCTAGTTGCTAATAAGATACTTCCGTCTTCAGCGTTGTTAACATGTAAACTACTGCTCGTTGATGGCTTTGGTTCATATTGATTTGACAGATTGTTAAAATGTAATAACGTATTATGGGCTTTGTTGCATGTTTTGCAGCGTTTAACTGATCTGCAATCAATAGCGTTGTGCCCTCCCTTCAAACAATTCCTGCATAATTTTTTGGATCGCACAATATCTGATCTTTTTGAAACTTCTAATGATCTAAATTTATTGCAATTAAACAATAAATGATTTTGACCACATACGTGACAGGATAATGAGTTACCTTGACTGGCTTCTGGATTACCTTTAAAGTGATCTATGTTACCATTATTAATAATAACTGATTCTAATGACTGCAGACGTTTTGATAAAAATAAACATAAGTCCTGTACATTCGGCATATCAGTATTATTTTGTCTGTTTTCCCATTCTATTCTGACTGATTCCGGACAACGCATGATAATTAAATTTACTAACCAGTCCTCAGAGTTGATAGGACGTTGCAATGCCTCGAGCGCATGAACGTTTTGAGAAATAATGTTAATAAAATCTCTGTAGTCACCAACCGATTCCCTTTTAATTTGCGGCAGGTTAAACAACGATTGAATGTGGTTATTTACAATTAATCTTTTATGTTCAAAATTTTGTTTTAATAATTTTAATGCGTTTGCATAATTTTGTTCTGATAATTCCAAGCACTGAATCGTTTTTGCTGCTTGCCCCGTGAGTGCAGATTTAAGATATTGGAATTTTTGCAGATCAGACAATTTTGTATTGTCTCCTATTAATGAATTAAAGGTATCAATAAAGGAAAACCAGTCCTTATAGTTACCATGGAATGAAGGTAATTTAATATCAGGCAGTTTTACTTCATTTGTGTTAGACGATTCGTTTGATGAATTACTTGGATTGTTAATTAATTTGTTGACTCTGAGTTTAATTTCAGAGGCTGCCTTTAATAAACCTAAACCGAAATTAAATCTTTCTGGGAATTCTTCGTCCTGACTTTCCGTTTCTTGTTTACGAAACGATTTTACTGAATTTAATACATCTTCAATTAATACTAACATTAATTCAGGATCAAAATTTTCCGTTTCTAAATCTCTTTTAATTGTAGCAATGTCGGATTCAATTGTTTGACGTTGCTTATTTAATAGACGAAGAGCTCGCTCACTGTCTTTGGAAAGTTGAGGTTCTGTTGAGTTAGTCATGGTGATAGAAAAAGGAAACAATGGAAAGGCCTACCTTAATAGATTTTTACGGTGCTTCTCCTGATTGAATGATGTTCTGAGGGCGTCTGCGGCTTCCACGAACGCTGCTTCTCCCAGAAATCGAGACGATGGCTTGACAACGGTGTTACTTTGGTGCTGCGCGTATATGACAATTACTTGATTAAGTTTTACTGCACTGGTTTAGATCAAAAAACTCTTGATCATCCGGTTCGAAGGACCAAAATGTTAGTGTTTATTTCACTTTTACGGATGAAGGACCAATTTGCAACTTGTGCAAATAAAATAGATTTACGATATTACAACTATATTCAAACTTAACACAAATTTAACTTATTATACAAAGTAGTTGTCGCGGTCGTGTTGTCTCTTCGATGTTACTTGATCGACTCCGTGTTTCGCCCGTTTTCTTCTGGACCTCCTTGGGGTTGCGGGGGCGAGGGTGGTGATTATGCAGACCGTTCGGGCTGATCGGGCCGAGCCTGGCAGCCAGATGTTTTCATGCTTTCCGGATTCTTTTACGCACTTTCACCAATAGACAATACATTCCCTTAACCGGCTTCGACATATTTGAGGACCGCTTCGCCGAACGGGCCCTGTCCTAATTGTGTTGTTATGTAAATGAGGGGGTGGTCAGGGTTGCGACGGGAACAAGTCGCAACAACGCACATATGACAAAACTACAGTATTGTGTAGGTTTTCCAAATAAAAGGCAGCCTTCTGCCAATGTATTTCAAAGACTAAATCAATGGCTACGTGAAACAGGTATGCTTGTGCCTAAAAATCCAAACAATGGTCGGCCACAGCAGAGTCGCACAATTCAACTTGAAGAGCAAATCCCTTCGACAGTACCCGATTATATTAGATATGCCTAGTAACAAGACCGCTCATTTGGTCCTACAAGAAAACCTTTATCCATTTCATCTCATGAAGGTCCTGCCGCTCTATGAAAATGATAAGATATACCGAATGAATGTTATCAACACCATTTTAAATAGAATTTGTGGGGATGGTGTCATGACATGTATTGTCTCGAATGATGAGATTATGTTTACCAGAGATAGTTTTTAACATTTACAACAATCGCTATTGGTCTGAGGAAAACCTGCGCATAGTTCAAGAAGGTTTTCTGTTGTGGAGACAGGACACTCCACTACAACAATCCAGTCGCTTTACCAACGCTTTCGTGGACAGCTCGCTCATCCAGATGACTTCCAAAATAGACTTCTCTCAACACTATTTACTCATAATCTGTTTTACCTTATATATACATCTGTAAATAAACCCCGATCTATCTATCTATTACCTTCTACTCTAATCCCACATAATTAATCATGGGATTATTGAAAAACCGGACAGCACATGAATGCGATGTTGCCTAATGTATATTCCTTTTAAGTGGCTCCTGATGGCATATGTGGAATGATAGAACATTTTTTCATCGACATTTTCTATTCAGAATTTTAGGAAGAATAATCGCTGCTTGTAGACTATCGGCTATTTATACACATCCGATTTATTGTATGTTTTTTAAATAAAATATATCAGTTGTTTATTTCCCCTCTAACACGTTCGCGGACGTGATTGCTGTAGTATTCACATCATCCTATTTGAAAAATTTGGTCTGTAACATCGTGATGTTATAGCAGTCATTGTATATAACGGTTAATAGATATTTATGCATTAAGGGAGATATAGAATGTTTTTCTCTCGAGGTTGACAGGGCAAACCGAGGGCCTCTGGCCCGAGGTTTATAAGTCAACCAATATCTTCCGTGGTGCATTCAATACTTTATTTTTTAGTTAAATATTAGTACTTCATAAAAATATTCAGTATGTCGATCTGCAATATGTATTTGCATGGTTGCTATGACTTTGTTTTAAATCAAACCACCCGCATTACATGAATTGACGATTATTTAATTTTAATTGATTTGACGTTAATGCTTTTATGTTTTAGTAGTATAATATTTACTATTATTGTCATGATTACAAGGCATGAAAACGTACTCATAACTCCCTCGGGTGTTATGAGATATCTCCCGTGGGAGTTATGAGGTCTGCTCATGTTTACCTGACAAATAGTATATACAATTTCCAAATTCTCCGCTCAAGATGATGGTTGAAGATAGACAATCTTGCGTCTGCCCACGACCAACTTTATAGCGAGACAGGAATCAAACTTTTCTCCCAGGTTTGTTCACTATTTTATTCACAACCGTACGTTTGATGTTAAAGCATTAACGTCAAATCAAATCAAATTAAATAAACGTCAGTTCACGTAATGTGGGCGGTTTGATTTAAAACAAACTCATAGCAACCATGCAAACACATTATGCAGATCGAAATACTGAATATTTTTACGAAATACTTATATTTAACTAAAAAGTAAAATATTGTATGCACCACGGGAGATATTCATGTTCTTTACCCTCGGTTGACTTATAAAGCTCGGGCCAGAGGCCCTCGGTTTGTAACCCTATCAACCTCGGGAGAAAAACATTTCATATCTCCCTTAATGCATAAATATCTATTATTTTTTAGTAGTATGATATTTACTATTATCGTCATGGATACAAAGCATGAAAATGTACTCATAACACCCTCGGGAGATATGAGTTATATCTCCCGAGGTAGTCATGAGGTCTGTTCGTGTTTACCTGACAAATAGTATATACAATTTCCAAATTCTCCGCTCAAGATGATGGTTGAAGATAGACAATCTTGCGTCTGCTCACGACCAACTTTATAGCAAGACATGAATTAAACTTTTCTAAGGTTTGTTCACTATTTTATTCACAACTGTACATTTGCTGTTAAAGCATTAACGTCAAATCAAATTAAATAAATATCAGTTGATGAAATGCGGATGGTTTGATTTAAAACAAACTCGTAGCAATCATCTAACATATTGCAGATCGATATACAGCAAACACGTTTTAACCGAGCCCGGCGCCGCGCATACGGGTAGGGGGAAACGGCAGGTACATAGGCGTGCGAAAATTATTTAAATTTAA
This sequence comes from Ocypus olens, assembly GCA_910593695.2. Classification (NCBI taxonomy): domain Eukaryota; kingdom Metazoa; phylum Arthropoda; class Insecta; order Coleoptera; family Staphylinidae; genus Ocypus; species Ocypus olens. The sequence continues at coordinate 40,620,496 of OU343060.1, forward strand.
GAAATAATTACTTTTTTTAAATTAATTTATTATGATATTATATACAAACAATACAGACAACTACTAGTCACTATCAAATCCCATAAAATCACTCTCATCGTCACTGTCATCGTTGTTAATATTAATAATCAGAGTTTCTGTGTGCATATCTGTAACAACTTCATTCTCCAAATATTGATTCTCCAGTTTAACAACATGCTGGCACCTTTTCACCCATTCTTCCTTAACGATGGAATTGAATTCCTTTACCGCTAGTGCTTTTACGTCCTCCAATTTAAAGCTGATATTTCTTTTAGCGACGTTATTTTTGACAGTAGCCCATATTAATTCGATTGGATTTAGATCCGGATGGTAAGGAGGTAACCTCAATACACTGTGACCTTTTTCGTGTAATAATGTATCGAATTTGAAAACTCTATGTCTTGATTTATTATTTTTTATTATCTCATATAATTGAGGTTTCAACATATAGGGGTCAAAAGAAATATTTTTCTCCACTAACCAATTAACCATGTCTGCTTTTTTGGTGTTTGAGTTTGGTGCAGGATTAGATTGTACATTGTGATAAGGGGCATTATCTGTTACAATGACCGCATTAGGGGGTAAATTGGGGATTAACATTTCTCGTAACCATTTGCCGTAATTTTCCGAATTCATTTCGTTATGGTAATCGCCACTTTTACTACCCGACTTAAATATTAACAAACAATTGGGAACAAAACCCATTTCGCCCCCCGCGTGTACTATAATTAGCCTTGGGCCCTTTGAAATGTTTTTAAATAAGCCTTTCGTGCTTTCGTCGCTCCAATTCTTGGAAGACGTGTGACCACTATGTAAATAAGTTTCGTCTAGATACACAATTGGCCTCTGCTGATCTCTGTAATATTTAATTTTCTGCAAATAAGATATTCTCAATGCCCTAATATCCATTCTTTCAATTAACAATTTACTGTTATTTTGAGTGTTTCGCCATTTAAAGCCCATCCTCTTTAAAATTACACCTAGAGATGTATTACAGCCATCCCAATCTATATCCATTTTCAATTTTTCGCGTAAATTATTTATCGTTAGCCGCATACCTTCAGTCCGATGAAACGAATAAATTGTGTTTCTGACGTCCACCATTTTATATTCCGGCAAACTTGTAACTGAACTCGTACGTACGCGTTTTTTTGGACTTCTAAACTTACGCTCTCCTTCTTGTACGTCTGCAGAACCTTCTTGAATAATTCTACTAATTGTTCTTATGGATACACCTGTAGCTTCTGATGTACGGGTTTTAATGTCCGTTGCAGAGTCACCCACACTTTTCAAATTAAATATGTAATTGTAAACATTAAACACAATTTCACGCGCTTGGCTATGCAGAGCTTTGCCACCACCGATTGTCGACATTTTGCAAAAAAAAATCACTACGCTCGTTTCAATTTTACAGTGTTCGCGGTGCGCCACTGCAACTTGTTTTGAGGCGAAGGCGCGACCATTTTGCACGAGATTACGCTTACTGCGCACCCTCCCCCGGGCCAGGTTAAAACGTGTTTGCAGTACTGAATATTTTTACGAAATACTAATATTTAACTAAAAAATAAATTATTGTATGCACCACAGGAGACATTCCTGTTCTTCACCCTCTGTTGACTTATAAACCTTGGGCCAGAGGCCCTCGGTTTGTAACCCTGTCAACCTCGTGAAAAAAAACATTCCATATCTCCCTGCATATGCATAAATATCTATAACATCAAACGTACGGTTATGAATAAAATAGTGAACAAATTGGGAGAAAAGTGTAATTCCTGTCTCGCTATAAAGTTGGTCGTAAGCAGACGCAAGATTGTCTATCTTCAACCATCATCTTCAGCGGAGAATTTGGAAATTGGACATACTTGTCAGGTAAACACGAGCAGACCTCATAACTCCCTCGGGAGATATAACCTCGGAGTTATGAGTACGTTTTCATGCCTTGTATCCATGACGATAATAGCAAATATCATACTAAAATAAAATATATTTTGACTCTTCTTACAAAATATGTCTAATCAGATTTCGGATTTCACAACTAACTAAAAAAAAAAATTGCAGCTCACTGAAATTTTTACAATCCGCAGACGTGTTTACATCACAATTACAATGCAACTATAACAATATCAGAGAGGACTTTCAAAATTAACTTGTGTATTGTTACTTTAATTTTTTATTTGGGGACTTCTGCTTATCTGCCCAGAGTTGGTACAAAATTCGCGAATAATGTCACACAATAGTGAATAATGCAAATAATATGCATTTTTAAAATTTAATTTCAAGAAGGTGGGACCAATAAATGGAGTTGTTCCCATATAATTTAGTGTTCATATTATATAATAGCCCGCGACGCAAACCATTGCCTTTAAAACAGCAATATGAGATGTATACGCGAATATGCCTTTAGTGACGGAATACGAAACGCTTGGTCTGTCTGGCATTTGGCCGGAAGATAAGCAAATCATATTCTTTATGAGCCGAATATTTTAGATTCCATTACTTATTAACTAAAGGCCGCTTCACAACTACCCGATAATGGGAACCAAAAGTTAAATGATATGATTCGCGTGTTGACATACACAACTAATAACTAATTTCCGGTAACGGGAACGAAAAGCTGGGTATATTTTAGTTCCCGGGCTATGAAGTCGCCTTAAAAGGTTTCTAAGATCACGTTGTAGCTTGCGCTTCGCGCAACAACTCTGTTAAGATCTGTCCCTCCTCGCTCACATACCGAAATTTATTGACGTTTAAAACGTCAAAATTATGAAGGAATGTTGGACTCATAATAAATGTGATTTGTTTACCTTCCGGCCAAATGCGGCCAGTCACTACAACGGCATATTTGCGTACAAATCTCATTCATACTGTTGTTTTAATCGTTTACGTCGCGGGCTCAGACTAATTTCAATTTGTCTGATGCGCAATTTGTTTTGACTACGCCACTGGTGGAATCCATAGCGTTGATTGTACCGGACGACTATCGGTAGTGACGTGCACGCAAAGATCCATTGATCCAAGTATAGTTCTTTCTTTCTTCAAAAAAGAAGTTGGGATATATTGTCCTTAAATTTTGATATAATCCCATTTGTAAGGATCAGAGTTAATTTTTCGAGTTGTGCATTTCCCACTTGTTTAAAAAATAGAAAAACAATTCCACCAACGCCAAATTCTACAAATTTATTCAGTATCCATTCCTCTTTCAGATTTCATCAACACGTGGAAACACCTCATCCTTAAATTTTGATTTAATCCCATTTGTACGGACCAGAGTTAATTTTTCGAGTTGTGCATTTCCCACTTGTTTAAAAAATAGAAAAACAATTCCACCAACGCCAAATTCTACAAATTAATTCAGTATCCATTCCTCTTTCAGATTTCATCAACACGTGGAAACACCTCATCCTTAAATTTTGATTTAATCCCATTTGTACGGACCAGAGTTAATTTTTCGAGTTGTGCATTTTCCCACTTGTTTAAAAAATAGAAAAACAATTGCCACCAACGCCAAATTCTACAAATTTATTCAGAATCGGTTCCTCTTTCAGATTTCACCAACATGTGGAAACACCTCATCCTTAAATTTTGATATAATCCCATTTGTACGGACCAGAGTTAATTTTTCGAGTTGTGCATTTTCCCACTTGTTTAAAAAATGGTGATGTGGCCATCATGTTACTTTCTCCGGCTTGATGGTATCATAGCCATTTATATTCACATTTTCATGGTTTATTGAAATCATATTTTAAATGTACATCGAGCGCTGCGTAAACTCGGATGAAGCTGACGTTTAAAACGTCAAAATGATTAAACATGGAAAAATTATACTTCAAATTCAAAAACTCGGTTTACTCAAAAACTAACGAGATTTCGAAACAAAACTTATTCTTTAGAAGTTGTTCATTTTAGCATTCTCTACAATTACTATTCATGTAAATTTGCTGTAACTATTATAGTTTCGTAATTATAAACGAAAAATTAAAAAAATATTAATAATTTTTTTTCTCGAATAGCAATGATTTTATGAAAAATATTTTCAAGCAAAAGATGTTCATTTCTTTGTCGTCTTCAAAGTTTGTTTAAATGTTTTTGTGGTATTTTTCATATTCAAGAAAATATTGGCAAAAAACAAAAAACAGTTAAGGTAAACACCCACTTCCAGTGTACGAAATTTTACCAAAAGCTTTTCAGTTCTTCAGATTATCAAATAAGACGTATGTTCAAAGTTTCATATCAATTGCTTTATTAGTTTTTGAGATACAGCGCACACAGACAGACACACACACAGCAGACACACACACACACAGACACAAAAAATTTTTTTCCAGAAATTGTTGAAATGGCATCTAGGGACCCCAAAACGGATATTTCCGTAAAAAAAATTTTTGGAAAAAAAATCACGATCACAATACTTTCTCGTACTTCGTAACGGAGAAAGTAAAAATAGAAAAACAATTGTCACCAACGCCAAATTCTACAAATTTATTCAGAATCGGTTCCTCTTTCAGATTTCATCAACACGTGAAAACACCTCATCCTTAAATTTTTATATAATCCCATTTGTACGGACCAGATAATTTGAATCCCAGAGATAAATTGTTCTCTCTTTCTTCAAAAAGGAGGGGGAAGGTATATTATATAAGTGGCTCTACCATCAACATGTTCCACGAGCCGCCACTGGTCCACATCAATATCATCCAATTCCGGCCATAAAAAAATCATTAATAATAGCTCGATAGCGCAATCCATTCACAGTAACCCGCTACTTTTCACTTCAAGTTTCATAAATCCTGCCATTTTCCCGCTTAATCCCGCACAATCCAGCATGGTTCACAGTCTTTGTTGTGATAGATTGTACTTGCATTTTGTACGCAATAATCTGTTATAAAGACTGCGATACTTTTCTTTTGCGATCATTAGCATGATATTCGTTTGAGAGTATTTTTAAACGTTTATTGTGTGCCTTCATTGTAATTTCCAGGATATTTGCTTTGGCGTGAGTCAATAAAGGTTAGTAATTTTTGTTATTACATTCATCTTGGTTTATAATATTATTACATTATTAATACATAGTTGTTAGTCATTAACGTCGCTATTAATTGTCTTTTTTTTGTTATATTACATCGTAATAGCATAAGTTGTGTGGTGTTGTGTTACTTTTATCGTTATAGTGTATAGTGTAATTGTTTTATAGGTAGTGCTTTTGTGTTATATTTTATTCTAAGAGTGCAACTGTATTAAATTTTTCTCTGATATTTGCAGTGTACTTTCAGCTTTGCTTTTGAGTTACATCTAATTGTGATTGTGTGTGTGAATTAATTGAAATGTTTAGATATCGTACTTGTTCGGTTAGAAATTGTGTGGATAAAACATCGAGCAGGCATAGATTTCCAAATCCACAAAAGAATATGGCAAGATTTAAATTCTGGGTCGAAGCCTGTGGTAATGATTTCACGAATTTAAGTCCAGATAGGATTTATGCAAATAGAAAAATTTGCCATATCCATTTTTCTAACGAACATTGTGCATCTAATAACTTGTTAACGTCTGAAGCTGTACCCACATTATTTTTACCAATCAATCAGAAAACCATAAATGAAGAACTTCATGAGAGTGAAGAGTTTCTAATTGTCGAACCAGATACAAAAGTAGACGAGGTTCCGTTCGTTCTTGCCAAACAAACAGAAATGAGCAAAGAATTTGTACATGAAGAGAAGAGTGCAATTACACCACAATTATTACAGGGAATTGGTCAAAGTGGAACACTAACGCCAAAGGCAAGAAAGAGAGCTTCCCGTCTAAAAAAAAATGAATTGGTCACTTAAAAGGAAACAGCAAACCCAAAGAAAACGCCTGGATACATATGAAAACATGTCGAGGAGTGAGATGATCAATATGGCCACATTAGACGTTAATCCTGTAATGAAGCAATTCATAATGAGCCAAGTGGATATGGAGGGACAACTGCCAAAGGGAAGAAGATTTACCCTTAAAGATAAGGTGTTAGGTCTAGCGTTCTACAAACAAAGTCCTAAGATGTATAGGTTACTTTCTAAAATTTTCAGAATGCCATCGAAGAGCACAATAATGAGAACGTTGAAAAAAGTGCCGGTAAAGCCAGGATTGAATGATATAATATTTAATAACCTAAAACAGAATGTTGAAAAACTGCAAGACCATGAGAAAAGTTGTGTATTGGTGTTTGATGAAATGTCCATACAACCACATTTACAAATGAAAATTGACACAGGAAATATAGTAGGTTTTCAAAACTTGGGAGAAAATACATCAAGTTCAATCGCTAATACTGTGATAGTCTTCATGATAAAAGGAATAACAAAAAAATGGAAGCAACCTGTTTACTATGGTTTCTCTAAAAATGGCATGAACACAATTGATTTGGTACGGACCTTAAAAGAAGTCATCAAGAAGTGTCAAGAATGTGGATTACGTGTAGTATCTACAGTTTGTGATCAAGGATCATCAAATGTGGCAGCGATTAATTACCTACATAAAAGGTCAGTGGAAGAAGCTCTCAGGAAAGGAGAAACACTAGAAGAATTCACTTTCAATGTCAGTGGGAAGAAGATTATACCACTGTACGATGCTCCTCATTTAATTAAAGGCATTCGCAACAATCTCTTGAAAAGGAATTTAATATGGGAAAATGGAAACAATGAAAAGTTAACGTGCAAATAGAAGGAAATACAGAAGGCATATAATATTGATAACCACAACGGAGAACTTCGACTTATGCCGAAACTGAATGATAAGCATATGTTTGAGCATAAAATGCCTAAAATGAAGGTGGCACCTGCAACGCAAGTACTTAGCCATTAGCTTCAGCAATTGGGATTTTTGCAAAAACGTCACTTCAAGCTGTGGATGGAACATGCTTGGAAAAGCGAGCGAAGGAAACAGCACAAGTGGTACATTTTTATGATTAATTATTTGACAGCTGTAATGGGCAAACATTACATCCAAAACATGGCAAAACATTAAAATGTGCAGTTTCTAAGACGTCGCCTCACATCAAATTTTGGAAGGAAGCCAGGAAGAATTTGTCGCAAATGTACTTTCAGAAAAATTTATTCCGCCATCATTAAAAAAATGGATTATTACTCTCAAAGGTTTTGAATTATTGGCGAACGATTTACTGTAAGAGGATATGTCTTTCTTTATGCCAAGAACTTTTAATCAAGATTGTTTGGAAAACTTTTTTGGGCAGATCCGTCAGCATTCTAGACCAAACCAACGTCCTGGAGCAAATTCGTTCATCAATTCTTACAGAACTTTGTTAGTCAATAATTTAGTAACAGTCAATTCCATTGGAGCTAATTGCAAAGAGGACAACAGTGTTAATATAATTTCAAGAGTCGAAGAATTCATCACACAACAATGTAAGGACACAACAGAATATTCTCAGTGCAGTGAATACGAAGTGCAACCGACAAGAAGATATTCTCCAGTGGATAAAATTTCTGTAGGATATGTCAGTGGATTTGTTACGAAAAAAATTAGGGGATTATTATAGTTGCGAGACATGCAAGAATTGCATTTTATGTAAAGATACGAGCCAACGAAATGAATGGCACAATTTCACCTTGGAAAAAGAATTCACTGATAGTATTCCTTACAGATTAAAATACTGCACACCTATGTTTATGGAAGGACTTGCTTATTGTTACAATATTTTCAAGAATTTGTTCCCAAAAATTTGCCACGTTGAAAATTGTTTTAATATATTAATACGAAGTATTGAGATGCAAAAACCTTTCTCCTTCGAACCTTGCGAACACACCAATGAAATAATTAGAGAAAATATATAACTTTAGCAAATTATGTTGCTATAATTGGTGTAATGGAGTAAACAAAGTTTTAACTAAGAAAGATGATCGAATTTGAAAAAGGAAGAGAGATCCAATTTACAATCAGGCATTGGAATATGCGAAGAAGAGGCAAAAGAAGAGAAAGTATAGTCACAGTGTTTAGATATAATTTATTATTTTTAAGTGAAGTGAGTAAGTGTGATGTGATCAATAAGGAGTAATAGTAAAAGTGACATATTTGAATATAAGAGTTCTTACGGTTATGTATATATTTACATTTTTATTACACAAGTATTATTGCCTACTATGGACACACATGTGGATTATGCCTAAGGGGGACACCACAAAAAAAATGAGCCAAAAAACTCTACCTCCTGGGTGGTTTATATATATATATATATATATATGTTACGGTTAATATGATTAATGCTGAAATTATGCATAATTACCAGTCATTATGTATAATTACTTCCAATATTGGAGAATTTAATAAAGTTATAGCAATTTATTAAATATGCTGGTCATTTTAAATATTATCCAGGGCTCATTGGTATGTTTGATAACTTTCGTCATTTAGTGCTGTTGTATTGCTGTTGTACCAAAACCTAACTCAATCTAACCGAACCTAACCCAACCTAACTGAACCTAACCCAATCTAACCTAACCTAACCTTACCCAATCCAACCTTCACAAGGGAATGCTCCTTGACGTGGTGTGGGGGCAAGGTATTGCTACTGTCGACGAGCACCCTACGGTTATTCGGCCAACAACCGAATAACAATAGGGAGTGAGACGGGGTTCTATCGCCAATGCATTCCGAGGCTATACACAAACTGTTATAGTGATGGCCTCCTTCGTAGAGTCGCTTCCATCTTTGATCTATCGACCTCCCTTGGTCACCTCTTCGGTCACTCTGACCTTTCCGGCTCCCTATACTATTAAGGCTAGGGAGCCAAAACCTCTCATCCTGCTCACCCCCGCCCGGCTGTAGTATCGTGGCTTAGGGCTTGCACGAGGGTAAACGACGCCGGGTCTGTTTGTGCCCATACAGCCATCAGACCTGATATATCGGGCTTGTTGCTGTTCGTGGTCATGTCTCGCAGGCAACAAGCTTAGAGGATCTTGGCTTAGCCGCCCGGATCAATGTGGAAAGGAAACCACAAAAAACAAACACCTCAAACCAAGGCGGAACAGCATAGGCCGAGGGTTGCATGGCTAAGGAGGAGCTTAGTCGTCTCTATGCGAACTCTGGGTACCAGGCGATCCCCAGTTTCACTAGCCTTATTATGGCATGCGGGGCTCTGCTGTAATGGACTTTTCTACTTCCCTAGCTACTCGTGGGACTCAAATGAACCAAGTACTTCAATCTTCTAAAGGAGTGGACGACTCCCTAACGTCCGGTGTTGCTGCAAAGGAGCCAAAAGGCGTAGAGCCTATGGAAACTAGCAGCAGAACAGGTGAAGAGGAGCTGCTGAAAAGCAGCGATGAGGAGCTCGTTGGCAGCCTTAAAGGTCTGAACACAAAAGACCAAAAGGTCAAAATGAGCGGTGCCGCAAGAAAGAGGATGAAGTTCCTCATCAAGAACGGCATGGAACCAGGGGAAGCTCGAGTAAAGGCATTAGTGCCTTTCAAGAGCAACCCCACGGCTGCTACCAAGAGACCTCGGTCAACAGGTAGCACGCCGGACACAACCACGGTCAAACGGACGAAAAGGCAGCCTGTGCCTAGCACCGAGGCCAAGGCTGTGTCCTATAGTCAGATTATGACGGGTGTGAAGGTAGGTGTATGCCTAGAAGGTTTTCCAGAAAACCTCATGTCGACGGAACAAATTGATGCCGTACGTGAGGCTATTCTGGAAAAAATAATTGAGGATGGTAAGGAGGGAACCGTGAAGCCCAGATTCCATCAACTTCATCAGAGGCCAGGATGGCTCGCACTGACGTGTGTAGACAGTGCCACAGCCAACTGGCTAAAGGGCGCAGCTGCCCATATCAGGCTATGGGAGGGAGCCAAATTAAGGGTGCTGGATGAGGCAGAAATGCCTCATTCTAAGATCCTGATAGGCTACTTCCCAAACAGCCTGGAATACACAAATGCGAAGCTAATCTCGCTAATTGAGGCCCAGAACAGTCTAAAGGCCTCAAGCTGGAGGGTTCTCAGGAGAGATCCGAAGGGACCCAAGCTGGAGGTCACGCTGTCGGTGGACTCAAATTCCGCCGACAGCCTGGAGAAAATGGGCAACAAGATTTGCTACGGGTTTGGCTGGGTAGAGCTAAGACCCAAGGGCAAAAGAGCACCAAAGGGCGAAGGGCCAACAAAGGCTTGTCCTGACCCTTCTAGCTCAAAGGAGCCTACCAGCGGACCCGTTGGCACAACTCCGCCGCAAGCGGAAACGTGTGCCGATAAGGGATCCACCGCGGTAATCAAGGTAAGGGGGAGCTATACCCTGAAAGGCAAAAAGCCCAAGGCCAAAGAGCCAAAGGCTGGTGCCTCTGGGGTCTAGGCATCTCAATGGCGGGCATACGCTGCCTACATCTGAACCTCCACCACTCCAAAGCGGCAACTAGTGCCGTGCACTGGAGGTTCAAGAAATCCAAATTTGGGATAGGCTTCTTACAAGAGCCCTGGATTAACAACGGGCAGGTAAGGGGTCTACCTAAAGAAAATTGCAGGTTAGTATACAAAGCAGACTGCACCAAACCAAGAGCAGTCCTCATGCTCAGAAAGGACATTAACTTTATTTACATTCCAGAATTCACCACAGGGGACCTTGCGGCAGCGCTGGTAGAGGTCCCAACGAAGAAAGGAAAAAGGCACATAGTCATGGCCTCGGCCTACTTCCCGGGTGACAAGGATACACCGCCACCAGAGGAGGTAAGAAGACTTGTGGAAGGGTGTAGCAAAGGAAACAAACATCTACTCCTGTGCTGTGATGCCAACGCACACAACACCGTGTGGGGCAGCACGGACACCAATATTAGAGGTAAGGATTTACTTGAATTTATTATCTCTAACAATCTAGACATTGTTAATAGAGGTAGCGAGCCTACCTTTGTGAATGCAATCAGACAGGAGGTACTAGATATCACTCTAGCTGATGCCTTCACAGTAAGTACAATTAAAAATTGGCGAGTTCTAGCAGAACCCTCCTTATCAGACCATCAACAGATTGGGTTTGATATTGAGGTCACTAAGGAAGCTGTTGTTGAGTGCAGGAATCCGAGGAACACAGACTGGGGCCTCTACAGAGAGTGCCTAGGTCTGGGAACCGAAGACTTATGCCTCGACATCCAAACTACAGGGGAGCTGGAAATAGCTGCGGCTCTCCTTAAGAATTGCATCTTAAAGGCATACGAATCCAGCTGTCCACTTAAGAGGAGATCTCCTGACAGAGATGTGCCCTGGTGGAATAAGGATTTAGACCGCCTGAAGACGCAAACCAGAAAAACCTTCAATAGTGCAAAGAAGACGGGCAACTGGGATGCCTACAGACAGGCACTATCAGAATACAACAAGGAGCTAAGGAAGTCGAAAAGGAAAACTTGGAGAGCTTTCTGTGAGGGAGTGAGCGACACAGCCCCGACAGCAAGACTCCAAAAGGTCCTATCGAAAGACCACTCCAATGGCATCGGTTTAATTAAAAAACCTGATGGGAGTCACGCAGAGAGCCTCAAAGAAAGTCTTAGTGTGCTCCTGAAGACACACTTTCCGGGCTCAACTCCTGCGGACTCACTCGCAACAGCTGCTCAATCTACGGAAGGAAGCATATTCCTACCAACCAGAGAGAGCAAAAGAAAGGCTGGTAAACTAATTACTAGAGAAAAAATTGAATGGGCAGTCAAAAGCTTCAAACCCTTCAAAACACCAGGGCCAGATGGCATATTTCCTGCATTGCTGCAATACGGGCTAGACATACTAGCTCCATACCTGCAAGCAATATACAAAGCCAGCTTCACGCTGGGCTATATACCAATGGAATGGAAGGAGGCCAGGGCGATCTTCATCCCCAAAGCGGGCCGTAGGCCACCTGATGAGGCTAAGTCCTACCGCCCAATCAGCCTCACTTCTTTCCTCCTTAAAATCATGGAAAAAATCGTGGACAACGACATTAGGTGCGGCGCCCTAAAAGCGAACCCGCTACATAGGCAACAATTTGCCTATCAACCTGGCAAATCTACTGTAGATGCCTTGCATAGCCTTACAACAGGCATAGAGGCATCGCTTCAATACAAGGAGATTGCACTAGGCATTTTCGTGGATATTGAAGGGGCGTTCGATAATACGACCTTCAAAACCGTGGAAAAGGGAGCCATCAGGAAGGGAATTGATATACCCACTATCAGATGGATTAAAGCTGTACTTAAAAACCGCAAAATCACGACAGGCATAGGGAGTGAGTCTGAAACGATAACCACGGCGAAAGGGTGCCCGCAAGGCGGGGTTCTATCACCCTTGCTCTGGTGCATCGTGGTGGATGAGCTTCTCACGACCTTGGCAGATAAGGGCTACAGTACGCAAGGCTACGCCGACGACATTGCGGTTGTCATAAGGGGTAAATACGACAGCGTCGTATCGTCCCTTGCCCAAGAGGCCCTTAACACCATATCAAAATGGTGTCTGAGGGAGGGTTTCAATGTCAATCCGAACAAAACTGTGATTGTTCCTTTTACTTATCGCAGGAAACTTTCAATCAAAGCTCCCATAGTAAAAGGACAAGAAATTGCGCTTTCCGACCAAGTGAAATATTTAGGCTTAGTGTTTGATAGGAAGCTTAACTGGAACGCGCATCTGGAAAAAACGATAAGCAAAGCAACGGCGGCACTCTGGATAGGCCGCCGGCTCTTTGGTAGATCATGGGGACTCAAACCTAAAATGATACACTGGTTGTACATCATGGTGGTCAGACCCATTATCACATATGGCTCACTAATATGGTGGACCAAAACAAAACAAGCAACGGCACAAAAGAAGCTCCTAGCTCTTCAAAGACTGGCCTGTCTTGGTATCACGGGAGCTGCACGTAGCACTCCCTCTGCAGCAATGGAAGCTCTACTAGACCTACTTCCTCTGCATGAACAAATCAGAAAGGAAGGTCTAATGAGTGCACTGAGACTAAACTGGACCAGTACAGGCCACAGAACCGGGCACTCAGAAATTCTAGAACTCGTCACAACCGAGTTCCTACAAACACCATCGGACATAATGCCGATCAACTATGACTTCGAATCAAGATTTGATGTGACTATTGATAGTCGCCAAAACAGTCTGAAACGAGTCACAGAACTAAAACACAACTCTGTACTCTGGTACACAGATGCATCCAAGACAGAGGTAGGCACCGGCATAGGCATATATGGGCCTAAGCATAAGGAATCAGTTCCTCTCGGACATGGCCCTTCTGTCTTACAGGCTGAAATAATAGCCTTAGAAAGATGTGCTCAGGTGTGCACAAAAAAGGGCTACAAAGGGGCACGCATATATCTAATCACGGATAGCCAGGCTGTCCTAAAGAGCCTTAAAGCGTACAGCTTTAACTCCAAGACCACTTGGAACTGTAAACAGGCTCTGAACCAACTGGCAAAGGGCAACAAGCTCACCCTAATGTGGGTACCCGGCCACGCAAGCATAAAAGGCAATGAACATGCCGATATACTTGCTAAGGAAGGAGCCTCAACTACCATCATTGGACCAAAACCGACCTGTGGGCTATCGAAAGCACACAAAAAAGGCGTGATCCAAGAATGGGAAAAAAAGTGCAAAACAGACCATTGGAAAAATACACCAGGTCAAAGGCAATCCAAAATGTTTATTGACTTCTCGCCAAATAGAGCCAAACAGCTCTTACGCCTCACCAAAACCGAGATAAGACTAATCACCGGTCTCCTAACAGGACACTGCCCAGTGAAGTACCATCTCCATAATATGGGCGAAGTGGATAACACCACATGCAGATTATGTGAATCGGCAGAAGAAAGGGCCGAACACATATTATGCGAGTGTGTAGCTCTAGCTACCACCAGGCAGGCCCTAACCGGAGGTATGGCGGTAACGCCAGAACGGATCAGGTCATTACCTCCTAGGAAATTAATTGACCTTGTCAGGGAAGTTGAATTTCTGGGAATCAAATAGCAGTAGGGTATTAGTACAAAAGATCTAAACAGGTCGCAGTGCTGTAAGGCTCTGCACAGCCAATCGACCCCGTCTAATCTAAATCTAAATCTAAATCTACCCAATCCAACCTAACCTAACCGAACCTAACCCAACCTAACCTAACCTAACCTAACCTAACCTTACCCAATCTAACCTAACCTAACCCAACCTAACCTAACCTAACCTAACCCAACCGAACCTAACCTAACCTAACCTAATTTACTTTCTCGTACTTTGTAACGGAGAAAGTAAACATGAAAAACAATTCTATCAAAAAGTTATACATATTAATAATAAGTATAATTATTTATACTTCCCAATTTATCATATTGACCGTAACATCTACACGTATTAACAAATAAACTTTGATTTGATTTATATTTTTTTGTCCTAAAATTTCAATTAATCAAAATGCCAGTAAGTATTAGATATTATTCATAATATCCAGTATGTTTGATAAATTAAGCATATTCTCCAATATTATTGGGAATTATACATAGTCGCCAGTAATTATGCATAATTTCTAATTTATCATATTAACCGTAACATATATATATATATATATATATATATATATATACAGGGTGTCCCACGAGGTAGTGGACAGCCGATATCTCGAAAACGGTTAGTAGTACGAAAATGAAATTTGGTGGTTTTAAATGGTTTGAAAGGATGCTCCTTTCTGCATACATAGATCTCATTTCCGTTCCTCCATTTCCCAGAAAATGACATCAACTTCAGAATTTCAAATGGAACACCCTGTATATTTATGGATTTTTTGAAAGGTGATTGAAAGACAAATACAGCAATACCATATTATTATAGAGTTTTATTGTAAAATGCGGGAGTATTGTTGAAGTAATAATCGAAATAAATAATCGCGGTGGTATGGATTAACAAAAAAAAAGCGTAAAAAAATTGAAAACGCTTCATGTCAAATGTTCGATGTCAAGTTGACAATACATTCTGATTACGTGTACGTAATGCCTCCCAGTTTTACGTATGACGAGTATGTCGACATGCTCCTTATCTATGGAGAATGTCGCAAAAACAGTAAACGCTCTCGAGATTTGTACAGAGTTAAAATAATACCTTCGTGAAGTTAGAAGAAATATTGCGCAGAGGTTCTTTTTCGGTTGGTAAGCATGAAACACCCCGAAAAAGGTCAGTTCTAACGGAAGATAACGTTATAAATATTTCGGCATATGCACAAGCGAACCCGCATGTATCTACTAGACTTCTTTCTCAAGAATTAGGAGTTGCTGAAATGTTAATCAAACTTGAATACGATCAAGAGTTTCTTAAATAAAATATTATGGAGTGATGAAAGTCGATTTCACAACACTGGCACTGTTAACCGACATAACTGCCATTACTGGTCTCCTGACAATCCGCGTTGGATCGAAGAAACTTTCAGCACATTTGGGGAGTAAATGTATGGTGTGCTTTATTTAATAGTCGTGTGATTGGTTCTTACTTTTATCAAGGTACACTAACTGGCGCTGTATATTTAAATTTCGACCAAAATGAACTTCCAGAATTGTTAGAAGAAACTCCGCTAAATGAGAGAGCAATGATGTGGTGGCAACATGACGGTGCAACCCCTCACTATTCTCGACGAGTGAGTGAGTATATTGATACTACTTTCCAAGGACGCTGTATCATTGGCCAGCGCGATCCCCAGATATTAAACCTTTGGATTTTTTCCTTTGGGGATATTTAAAAGATGTCGTATTTACCGCACCACCTACAGATCTGGAAGACTTGCAGAATCCAATCGTAGCAGCATGCCGAACAATTACTGCAGATATGGTGAGAGCAACTTGCACAAGAAACCTTATAACAAAACTTGAATTTTGTGTTAAAGAATCTGGAAATCAATTAAAACATCTTATAGCCCGAGTTCTTGTCGCACAAGTTTGATTAATTAGTTTGTTATTTTTGTTTGTTAATTTGTTCGTTGTTTTTGTATACATTGTTCTTTTGTTTTTCTAAAAACAATATATGAATAATATGGTATCGCTGTATTTGTCTTTCAATTACTTTTCCAAAAATCCATAAATATACAGGGTGTCCCATTTGAAATTCTGAATTTGATGTCATTTTCTTGGAAATGGAGAAACGGAAATGAAATCTATGTATGCTGAAAGGGGCATCATTTTAAACCATTTAAAGCCACCAAATTTCATTTTCGTACTACTAACCGTTTTCGAGATATCGGCTGTCCACGACCTCGTGGGACACCCTGTATATTAGAGTGGTTCTTATTTTCGAAGTAAGTGAAAATCAACGGGACAACCCGGAAACTTGTTCGTGTAGATAAAAAACTAATAACTGTAAATTTTGAGCCATATCGAACATTGCGTAACCTGGCCCTAGCCCTTTAAAATTTGAAAAATTCGTTTTTTTATTTTTATTTTTATTTTCGTTCATTATAATATTAAACGGCCCACCTAAATGGCCAAAAGATATATTTTGTGGATAAAGGACGTTAATATGTATCCAAAAAGTATTTATTTGTTGCAATTGGACAAAAATTGACGAAGTTATGAATTTTTTAATGCCCCTCTATTCATTGAAATTGAAATTGCACTATAAGAAAGCCATGACTAAGTGAACCAGACATTTCACTTCAATTGGTAACCGCATCTTATTTTTATCTTTTGACATTTGGTAATATTAGTTTGAAGCACCACAGCTCGCAAGAGATAATCCGTGCGTGCCCTTATGTGCGTAATTTTGGGTGATTTTCTTGCGGCCTGTGGTGCAGATTAACACCTGGTTAATCTGGTTTGATGTTTTCGGCGGCATTTTGTAACGATATTATAGTTAGTTGCTTTCAAAATGAGTGGAAGAACCATATTTGCAGATGCAATTTATTTGATTGGAATACCGCATAGCCAAATACTTTGCTCAAAACTATCATCTAGGAAGCAAGTGGTATCTTTGTTTTTCTCCAATCAGCGAGCACTTAATAAATTTACACTTCAGTGAAACGCTAGTTGTGGAAGTATTGTCTGTTGGTCAAAGGCTTATATTCCGATTCAACGCAAACAATGTCGCATAGATTAAATGTAGTTATGGCATAAAAATTGGTAAAATCTTAGTAAGCGTTCTTCTCGAGAAACTGCAGCACAAATAAATAAAGAAAAATAATTTGTTAAAAGTTTCAATGATTTGTTCGTTTTTGCTTCTGAAAATGCATTGCAAACAATGACAATTGAAGAAGACAAACCATTTCTATTATTGCAGAGAGAGAATGGAAGATAAAGATCAATCAATGGCATTGAAAATTTCGCAGTGCAAGTGTAAAGACATTTGAAGCGGTTAGAAGTAGAGAAGGAAGAGAAAATCTGATCAGTCCAGCTGATTTGAATATTAATCTTACATCAGATCTGGATCAGGACATAGAACCACAACCACAACGAGGAAAAATTGCATTTATCAATAAAAGGTTCTCATCTGCTTTAGACAAGTGTAAAATAAGTGACATAAATGCCGTTCATCTTCTGATTACCGTCTCTGAAGGATTAGGTCACAATGTAAACGATTTAATTATTATTACATATTATTCATCAGTGCGGGCTATGAAATTAGAATCCAACATTTGGCCCCATTGTCAGGATTATATTGCCGGCAGTGAGATTCTTAACAAAATCCTTATTGTGAATGACATTTTAGAATGAAAAGTCAAATTAATCGAAGAATGTAATACTCTATTAACCAATGACAAGGAACAAAAAAGTTTTTATTATTAAACTTTGAAGTGTATTACAAGAGATTTTAATAAAAATGCGTTAATTGGTAATGTCTAAAAACATGAAATATCGAAATATACAAGTACGATGTAACTAAAAAATCATAACTCTATTAATTTTAGTCCGATTTCAAAAAATAAATTAATTTTGGATTCGTATTAACCTCCTCTGTCGACACAATACATAATTTCACCATAAGGGTGGACTGTTTAATTTTAGGGGGGACCAAAATAAAATTAAAATAAAAAACCTACTTTTTCAAATTTTAGAGGGCTAGGGCCCGGTTACGCAATGTTCGATATGGCTCAAAATTTACAGTTATTAGTTTTTTATCTATACGAACAAGTTTCCGGGTTGTCCCATTGATTTTCACATACTTCAAAACTCCACCATATATGCTAAAACCACTCTAATATATATATATATATATATATATATATATATATATATATATATATATATATATATATATATATAGTGAAGTGTGAGGTGTAACGGTCCAGAATTTCGATATAGTCCGCAGGGAGCAATAAACCAGATGTAGTGTGTGCTCAGTCACTATATTTCGCTATAAGTAGCCAACGTTTCGCGTAAAACATTTACGCATCATCAGGGCCTAAAATTAAATGTTACAATAAATTTTAGTGAGGAGTGAAATGATCAAAATTGAGAAAAAAATTTACAAAGTAAAAGCTGAAGGCAGTGAACAAGAAAACAAAAGAGGTTAAACTTACTAGTAAACGATTAAAATAATGATGTCCTGCGGTGCGTGAGGCGACCGCGTGGTGAAGAGGTTAAGAAGATCGTCATGGTGATCGTGTGTAGACGAGGCGTTAAAATTTAAAAATACAAAAGCACATCGCAAATAACATGTGCGCGTAACTTAATAGGGGCGCAACAAACCACTTAAATCAGAAAATACACAGTGGATGAACAGTCGGTAGGTGTAAAATTGACGGTGCAAAATGGCGTTCAACAAGTACAACACTGTTGTGGTTCGATCCGGTGGTATTCTTAAAGAGTATATCAAGCTACACATGTGTGCCAAATTTCAAATTTTTTTTCCCTGTCATTTAGAAGATATTTAACAAACATTATCAAATTTGTAGAATGAAGAAATCAAGTCACCTTAATCGAATTTTTATGCATTTTAAAAGTGGAATGCCAAAACGTGCTGGTTTGTCATTTTTTTTTCAAACTGACGTTTATCATTTTGACGTTTAGTTATAAAAACAAGTAAGAAGTATAGCATGGCATTCCACGCATATTCGAGTGAGGAGAGTATTAGTCGTTCCATTGTTGTGTTGACTGTTGTTCACCGTTGGTCGAAAAATTATACTAACATGCCGTACTTAACTGAAACCCACAAAATCAAAATTTTAATGATGATTGGATATGGAGATAGGACAAGAACACAAAATGAAGTTATTTATTTATTTAGAGAGAAGTATCCTGACTTACTAGCCATATCTCAAAGTACCATAAGCAAGATTGAAAGTCAGTTTCGGGAAAATGGGTATTTAAGAAAAACGAATAATCATCGTCAGAATGCGCTGAGTGAAGAGGTCAAAATTGATGTACTTCTCTCTGTTCAGGAAAATCATCATGTCTCCTCTAGGCAGATGGCTAGGGAACTCAAAATTAGCCAGTCTTCAGTGTCAAGAATCCTTAGAGAGCAAACATTTCATCCTTATAAAATGACAATCCTCCAGGAACTCACCGAAGATGATCCGGATAGAAGACTTCAGTTTTGCGAAAAATGATGGATCTACTAGATAGAAATGTTCTAAAAATAGAAAATATATTGTTTTCCGATGAATCAATGTTTATGTTAAATGGTGAGGTAAATCGTCAAAATTGCCGTTATTGGGCAGACAAGAACCCACACTGGATGAGGGAAGGCCACACTCAATATCCAGAAAAAGTTAATGTTTGGGCAGGGATTGTTGGTGATCGAATTTTAGGACCAATTTTCTTTCCAAATAATCTCAATGGAGCGGGATATTTACAATTCTTGGAGGAAGAGCTAATTCCGAGTTTGGCTATTTTGTTACCTTGCCCTGTAGAAGCTGACGTCCCGAATAGAAACATCTGGTTTCAACAGGACGGTGCGCCTCCTCATTTTGCAAGGCGTGTCCGTGAGTACCTGGATAATGTATTTCCACGAAGATGGATTGGCAGAAGAGGACCAGTTGAATGGCCACCCAGGTCTCCAGATTTAACACCTATGGACTTTTTCTTACTTGAAAAGCAAAGTTTTTAAGACCAAACCGCCAAATCTTGAGGAGTTGAAAGAACGAATAAGACAGGAGTGTAGACTAATTTCTCCCGAAGTAATTAGAAATGTTCAAAACGAGTTTCAGTTCCGTTTAGGGTATTGTCAGTTAGAAAATGGACAACATTTTGAGCATTTATTGAAGAAAGACTATTAAGTTGAATTCATTTTTCAAATTTGATACTGTTTGTTAAATATCTTCTAAATGACAGGAAATAAAAATTTGAAATTTGGCACACATGTGTAACTTGATATACTCTTTAAAAATAGTGATAAAAAAATTAGGGTTGCTATTAAAAAAAATAGTCGATGACGTCATATCTCAAATTTGGTACACGCTGTATAAAATTTTATTACAACAAAAAGAGCGCAATTTAAAATACTAATCGACGTGTCCGAGCATATTTCCGAAAAATAAAGTTTGTTTGATTTTCTGAATTTATTCCAAGTTAGAGACTCGCACTGTATATACCGGGTGACCCAGGGATCTGTAAAAGCCCCTTAACTTATTTGCTATTTGAGATATCGACTTCTAGTTTTCTTGAAATGGTACCCACACTTATTCTACATATTTTAAAAATATGTATATTTTGTACAGGGTGTCCCAGTATAAATAACAGATCAAAGTTATGTTTTTTTAAATGGAACACCCTATATTTTATACTTTGTTTTAAACCCTCTTGAGAAGCTGATAAAAATAATATCAGCTAGTATGGGTCTATTATGGACGGTTGGTTAGTTATGGGCAAATTTGTGGCAAAAACATGTACACATTGAAAACATTGCAGAAGCAGAAAAAAACTATGGATAACTATTTTTTTTCAAATGGAACACCCTATATAAGTTGCCACTAATCTATGGCATTTTTAATAAGTTTTCCAATAATATACAGTTTGTATAATAAAATATTAAGGATTCTTGAGATTTATCAATAAAAACATATTTGTTTTGTCACCTTCTGCTGATTTTTGGATTTTCAGCCAAAAATATGCATTTTCGGGAAAAATTATAAGAGACCAAAGTTGTAGAGCGAAAAATTTCAGATCGACATAGGTCTTTCAACTTTTAAGATAATGCGTGCATTACCCGCCAGAGCGCGCAAAATCGTGACCGTTTGTGCATTTTAGCGTTTTTTTTTCGAATTTTTATTAATAAATTGCGCTATACTTTATTTTCTGCACCCTCTGGCGGAAAAACGGGAAATTATAGGGAAATTAAAATGGCCCATATCGATTGAAAATGTTCCGTTCTACAACTCTTAATAGTGGCAATTTTTGCCAAAAATGCATAGTTTTCCCTAAAAATGCAGATTGAAAATGTATATATCATTTTTTGCGTTTTTCAATGGTTTTTTGCATTTTTAGCGAAAACTATGCATTTTGGGCAAAAATTCCTTCTTTTAAGAGTTGTAGAGCGGAATATTTTCAATCGATTTAGGTCATTTAAATAATTCTATAGTTACCCGTTTTTCTGCTAGAGGACGTGGAAAATAAAGTATAGTGCAATTAATTAACAAAAAAACGCTAAAATGCATATACGGTCACGATTTTGCGCACTCTGGCGGGCAATGCACGCATTATTGGAAAAGTCGAAAAACATATATCGATCAAAAATTTTCCGCTCTACAACTTTGGTCTCATATTATTTTTTCAGAAAATGCATAGTTTTGGCTGAAAATTCAAAAATGAGCAGGAGGTGACAAAAGAAAAATGTTTTTATGGATAAATCTTAAGAATCCTTAATATTTCATTACACAAATTGTACATCATTGGAAAGCTTATTAAAAGTTCCATGCATTGGTGGCAAGATATATAGGGTGATTCATTTGAAAAAAATAGTTATCCATTATTTTGCGTATGTTGACACCCTGTATAGCAGTATGAACAAAAAGAAACCAAAGCCGATTTGTGTTATTCTTCATAATGTGGAAAATTCTTTAGTGTATAAAAAACGACGCTAGCATTGCTAGAAGCGCTTCTGCAACTTTTTCAATGTGTCCTTGTTTTAGCCACAAATTTGCCCATAACTAACCAATCGTCCATAATAGACCCATACTATCTTATACTATTTTTATCAGCTTCTCAAGAGGATTGAAAATAAAGTATAAAATACAGGGTGTTCCATTTAAAAAAACATAACTTTGGTCAGTTATGTATATTGGGACACCCTATATAAAAACATACATATTTTTAAAATATGTAGAATAAGTGTCGGTACCTGTTCAGGAAAACAAGAAGTCGATATCTCAAATAGCAAATAAGTTATGGTATATGGTATATATACCGGGTGACCCAGGGATCTGTAAAAGCCCCATAACTTATTTCCTATTTGAGATATCGACTTCTAGTTTTCTTGAACTGGTACCCACATTTATTCTACATATTTTGAAAATATGTGTATTTTTGTACAGGGTGTCCCAATATACATAACAGGACAAAATTATCTTTTTTAAAGGGAACACCCTATATTTTATACTTTATTTTCAACCCTCTTGAGTAGCTGATAAAAATAGTATAAGATAGTATGGGTTGGACGGTTGGTTAGTTATGGGCAAATTTGTGGCAAAAACATGCACACATTGAAAACGTTGCAGAAGCGTTCTTAGCAAAGATAGCATTATTATTTATGCCCTAGAAATTTTCCCACATCATAAAGAATAATACACATCGGCTTTGGTTCTCTTTTATTCATAGTGCTATACAGGGTGTCAACATATGCAAAACAATATATAACTATTTTTTTTCAAATGGAACACCCTATATATCTTGCTACCAGTGAATGGAATTTTTAATAAGCTTTCCAATGATGTACAATTTGTATAATGAAATATTATGGATTCTTGAGATTTATCAATAAAAGCATAGTTTTGGCTGAAAATCCAAAAATGAGCAGGAAGTGACAAGAAAAATGTTTTTATGGATAAAAAAGAACAATTAACTAGATCCAAACGAAAATCAAGCAGCAAGATAATTCACACAACTCCTTAGTTTCTGCTGCTTGATTTTCGTTTGGATCTAGTTAATTGTTCTCGTTATCAGTAATCAAACCAATTATTATTATACATCTCACTTTTTTCTCTCTTACCCCCCCAGCAATTTATTGAAATTGCTGTATTACACCTAAATAATTTAAACTCTTAAACACTACCTTTTATATATCTTTAACATTACGTAACTTATACGTTTTCAATAACAACCCTGCAACCGCTGCAATGTGTTATAATACTACAATGACTTGTACATTGTTAATATTACAACTTACAATCTGGGGGTTACATTAATCCACTTTTTTCACCATAAATGGTGTGCTCACCATTTAACCACCATCGCTTAACTACCACCTCTAACAATTATATTATATTTTTTAACTCATCTATTAATCCTAACCCCTACATTTTATTATAGCGTTAAAAATGAGTCAGTCATTGTTAATGTTATAATCTACATTTGTAAAGGTTAAATTGATAGCCACAGACAACACCACCCCCCTTTTTCTTATACATTTTTACACTTTTACTCTTTTACACTTAAAAATGTCAAATTCAAATTTTACCGCCACTTTGACGGCATCAATTTCCAGGGTTGGCACTAATTGTGTAGTGCTCTCCCTCCAGTTTGGCTTGTACCTCGGCCATTACAATCTAACCTAGTTCACAATCACTGTTAGTCATCGTCTCGAACCAACATGTCCGGCGATGTGTGTTTGTAAAGTTTGTAAATTTTAATCTTGTGACATCAGCGTTTTTAACAAGTTTTAATATGTTTCACTATTACTGCATCGAGCCTTTTCATTAATCCCGTATGTTCAACGGTTTATTTTTTCACATCTTCCATGTAAGTAAATTTTCGCCAACACGTGCGTCGCGAACACGTGCATAACCTCAATTCATTAACTTATAAAATTTTTCTCTCTTGTAAATTATTTTGTAGCGTTATCCCTGAAGAAGCTAATAAACATTGGCGAAAGCTCGGTTTTATTATAAATAGATGATTTATTAACCACCCTTTTTGGTCGGATTCCCTGATACGAGGATTTTTCTTCGACATTTTTACTATATATATATATATATATAGGAGAAATTTTAACGACCGTACATGTGAATAACTGTAGATAAAGTGCTAACGAGATTCTCGGTCAGATGATGATAAAAATTTGCAAATGTGTGAGGCGAAAGATAGAGACAGCTGTTTCATCTTTGTTAAGAATCATCAGTCTGCGATGCGGAATGTAGTAACAAAAGTGACTTGTGCTCCACCCAGTGGTGAATAATATCAAGATACATTTCGGTTCTCGTGTACCGTTACCGGCATGTATCTACACTATAAATATTACTTCCGAAAAATTTGCAGATGTGTGTTGGGTTGAATATGGCAGACTGATGATTCTTAACAAAGATGAAACAGCTGTCTCTGTCTTTCGCCTCACACATTTGCAAATTTTTATCATCATCTGACCGAGAATCTCGTTAGCACTTTATATATATATATATATATATATATATTTATATATATATATATATATATATATATATATATATATATATATATAGTAAAAATGTCGAAGAAAAATCCTCGTATCAGGGAATCCGACCAAAAAGGGTGGTTAATAAATCATCTATTTATCATAAAACCGAGCTTTCGCCAATGTTTATTAGCTTCTTCAGGGATAACGCTACAAAATAATTTACAAGAGTGAAAAATTTTATAAGTTAATGAAATGAGGTTATGCACGTGTTCGCGACGCACGTGTTGGCGAAAATGTACTTACATGGAAGATGTGAAAAAAATAAACCGTTGAACATACGGAATTAATGAAAAGGCTCGATGCAGTAATAGTGAAACATATTAAAATTTGTTTAAAACGTTGATGTCACAGGATTAAAATTTACAAACACACATCGCCGGACATGTTGGTTTGAGACGATGACTAACAGTGATTGTGAACTAGGTTAGATTGTAATGGCCGAGGTACAAGCCAAACTGGAGGGAGAGCACTACACAATTAGTGCCAACCCTGGGAATTAATGCCGTCAAAGTGGCGGTAAAATTTGAATTTGACAATTTAAAGTGTAAAAGAGTAAAAGTGTAAAAATGTATAATAAAAAAGGGGGGGGTGGTGTTGTCTGTGGCTATCAATTTAACCTTTACAAATGTAGATTATAACATTAACAATGACTGACTCATTTTAACGCTATAATAAAATGTAGGGGTTAGGATTAATAGATGAGTTAAAAAATATATAATATAAGTGTTAGAAGTGGTAGTTAAGTGATGGTGGTTAAATGGTGAGCACACCATTTACGGTGAATAAAGTGGATTAATGTAACCCCTAGATTGTAAGTTGTAATATTAACAATGTACAAGTCATTGTAGTATTATAACACATTGCAGCGGTTGCAGGGTTGTTATTGAAAATGTATAAGTTACGTAATGTTAAAGATATATAAAAAAAAGGTAGTGTTTAAAAGTTTAAATGACGTTGTCGTCCCCCAGGACGTTAATACTTTACTTTCACTCGGCCCAAAGTTTTGCTTACCAGTTCAACCCAAAGATTTTAACATTTCATATTTTCTTAGCGACATTGAGTCCATTCTCGAGACCTCACCTGAGGATCAACACAATTTCATTCGTGCAAAGATCACTAATTTACTCACGAACTACGTTCTTACCCCACACACCCCCCTTATGTCAGATGCTCTTCAAGCAACAAATAGATTTTTAAAAGATAATCCATCATTAATTGTTACTAAGGCTGACAAAGGTGCAGTCACGGTTTTGCTGAACAAGGCAGATTATGTAAAAAAATCAGAGCTATTGCTCCACGACACCGACACTTATACCCGCCTGCCAAAAGATCCAACAGCGTCGATCCAGCGTAGTCTAACAAAGCTGGCAAAAGATCTAGGCAAACAAGGCTTACTTGACGACATAACTGTCAAGAAAATCGTAACGTATAGTGCGGTCGCACCGAAATACTACGGTCTGCCAAAAATCCACAAACCCGACTTACCTTTGCGCCCTATCATATCTTCAATTAATTCTCCGACATATTCATTGTCTTGTTTCTTGTCGAACATCTTGGCTTCCTCTTTCTCCTGTAGAACAGATTATAACGTCTTGGATTCCTTCGCTTTTGCGGAAGAATTCAACGAATTTCAACTTCCACCTGATTTTGTGCTGATATCCTTAGACGTGGTCTCCTTATTCACTAATATCCCTATGGATCTAGTAATTAATATTATTGATTCAAAATTCAATTCAATTATACCCCACACGGGTCTAGATAAAATTAACTTCATTAAACTTATTAAATTCATTGGGGATAATAATTATTTCACTTATAATGGGTCTTTCTATAAGCAAACCTTTGGGACACCAATGGGCTCCCCCTTGAGTCCCATTTTGGCTCAAATCGTCATGGACGACTTACTGGATGCGGTCATCCCTCAATTACCTTTCCAACTACCCTTCATCAAGAAGTATGTCGATGACTTAATTCTTGCTGTGCCCCTCGAATCGGTTCAACTCACTCTCGACACTTTTAACACGTTCAACACACATATTCAATTCAGAGTTGAAACGGAAGTCGATGGATGCATACCCTTCTTGGACACGAGGGTTGTTAGGAGAACTGACAACACTCTTGTCCTGGACTGGTACCGCAAGCCAACGAATTCCGGCCGTTATATCAACTTTCATTCACATTCACCTTTTCGAGTGAAAATTAACACCTTATTAGGTTTGAAATCTAGAATTATAAAAATTTGCCATCACTCCTTCAGGGAAAAAAACCTACACTTATTAGCTGATATAGCGGTTAACAATGGTTTTCCGCGTTCACTTGTGTCCAAATTGATGTTTAACCGACAAGATCCTATTGTTACTCCACCAACAGTAGTCCCTATTGAACCTCCCCCAAACCCCCCCGACCAAATAACATTCAGGAAGTTGCCCTACGCAGAGGGCCTCACCCCTAAACTTATTAACGTTCTGGGCCACGACAAAGTCAGAATAGCTCAATCTAACATTAGCACCCTTAACAGTCATTTTTTCACTAGGCTTAAAGACAAGAACTCAATTGATGTCTTGTCCAACGTAATTTACAATATACCTTGCTCGGGTTGTGATCTCTCCTATGTGGGTCAAACTTCACAGTGGCTCAAGTCACGTTTGACACAGCACAGGAGCGATTACAGACTGGGCAAGAAGTCATGTGCTCTTTCTATTCACTGCAACTCTTCAAACCACAACCCAGACTTCAACAACGTAAAAGTTCTCGACACTTGTAAGTCCTACAGGGGCAGACTGTTTCTGGAGATGTATCACATTCAGAAGAACCGTGGAAAAACAATGAATTTCAAATCAGACACAGATCACTTAAGTAATATCTATTCCTACCTTATCAGTCTTTCAGACCATCATAAGACTAATAACGATCCCCTGATTAATAATTCACACAACTCCTTAGTTTCTGCTGCTTGATTTTCGTTTGGATCTAGTTAATTGTTCTCGTTATCAGTAATCAAACCAATTATTATTACACATCTCACTTTTTCTCTCTTACCCCCCCAGCAATTTATTGAAATTGCTGTATTACACCTAAATAATTTAAACTTTTAAACACTACCTTTTTTTTTATATATCTTTAACATTACGTAACTTATACGTTTTCAATAACAACCCTGCAACCGCTGCAATGTGTTATAATACTACAATGACTTGTACATTGTTAATATTACAACTTACAATCTAGGGGTTACATTAATCCACTTTATTCACCGTAAATGGTGTGCTCACCATTTAACCACCATCACTTAACTACCACTTCTAACACTTATATTATATATTTTTTAACTCATCTATTAATCCTAACCCCTACATTTTATTATAGCGTTAAAATGAGTCAGTCATTGTTAATGTTATAATCTACATTTGTAAAGGTTAAATTGATAGCCACAGACAACACCACCCCCCCTTTTTTATTATACATTTTTACACTTTTACTCTTTTACACTTTAAATTGTCAAATTCAAATTTTACCGCCACTTTGACGGCATCAATTCCCAGGGTTGGCACTAATTGTGTAGTGCTCTCCCTCCAGTTTGGCTTGTACCTCGGCCATTACAATCTAACCTAGTTCACAATCACTGTTAGTCATCGTCTCGAACCAACATGTCCGGCGATGTGTGTTTGTAAATTTTAATCCTGTGACATCAACGTTTTAAACAAATTTTAATATGTTTCACTATTACTGCATCGAGCCTTTTCATTAATTCCGTATGTTCAACGGTTTATTTTTTTCACATCTTCCATGTAAGTACATTTTCGCCAACACGTGCGTCGCGAACACGTGCATAACCTCATTTCATTAACTTATAAAAATTTTCACTCTTGTAAATTATTTTGTAGCGTTATCCCTGAAGAAGCTAATAAACATTGGCGAAAGCTCGGTTTTATGATAAATAGATGATTTATTAACCACCCTTTTTGGTCGGATTCCCTGATACGAGGATTTTTCTTCGACATTTTTACTATTTTCCAACAAGTACGGCCGTTACTTCCCTCCAGCATCTATATATATATATATATATATGTACTGTAATTCAGTTGACCATTTATTTCTTGAACTGATCGTTGAGGCATTTAATAGAATATCCATATTATATTTAAATAATAACGCATGATTGATTTACAAATTTTTTATTTTTGCTTTCGCAACACTTGTTTCCCCACACTATGGTTTCTTCGGGCTTGTCTTTACCATAACATACACTATTATTTAAATACATTTTTTTCTAATAATAGATATATTTCTTTCTTATAGGTACCAAATAATGTAAGGATCGTCACATATTACATATGATAAAATGCTATTTTATTAATAAATGTATAAAACTTAATTTCATTGTTACTATTTTTTTACTATTCATCCATTTTTCTTATTGTTTTTTCTCATGATGATATCCTGGGGTAATACGGTAAGTTCAATATTATTATTTATATCTATTTAGTTTTATTTTTATACATATGAATCCATTTTACTGCTGAAAAAAAATTTGATTTTTTTATGTTGACTATTTGTATATAATTTTTCTTTTTTATTGCGACTGTATTTATTATTCAATTACTATTTTTAAATTATTTACTTGAAAATAAATATTGGATAATTTAAAATATTATCGTAATAAAGAAAAAATGTTAAAAAATGCACAGTTTATTTGAATTATTTGTAAATCCCGCCAAGCACGCGCTCCTAAGAGTAGTTGGTGAAACTCTCTTCAGAGGCGCTGAACGCAATCTCGACCAGTATATGGGAGTGGACCTTCTATAGATATATCTTTTCTATGGATGGTTCTTCATTCTCGCGTCGACACTCGAACGTATCGGACGTCCCTAAAACTGTAGCCGTTGCGTTTTAGTCGAAGAGCTCCACTAATTAATTCATCGACATTATTATATTCTGTGTAATACTACAAATAACCACTAGGTATATTCATTTCAAACTAATTACCTCTTCCCCAATGGACGGGGAAGAGGGTGACAGACTAAATCCTCCCGGTTTGGGAGATACGGGTTATGAAATTCGTTCCGCCCTTAACACCATGCAAGATTACCCTTTACCTAGTTTTGACAATGAGTCTACAATGGATTCTAATTTAAATTATTATGGCAATTCGTCTTTAACAAGTGCTGATTTCAATGCAAACAACAGCATTCGCCGTGATAATGCGCACGAGGCTCGCACTGATACCGCTCACTCCGTGCCAGAAATAGATTCTGGCCACGGAAACGTTGCCGTTGTTCCTCTGCAAAAAACCAAATATTTTTATAAGCAATCGGATGATGTCCCGTACTTTGTTATCGTAGAACATGTAAATAATAATCAACTTAACCGCATGCTGATGGGTAAAATGTTATACAACAATAATATCGCGCGCAAAAACGATATTGTTAACATGTTAACATTAGCAGCAGAGGTAGATCTAAAATCTGCATCGAGTTTAAACATTTTCGCCCTGCAAATTCTTTTGCTACCTTAGATATTTCAAGATTCCAATTAGATGCATATATTTCCAGTTTCTACGTTCACTGTAGTGGTGTTATTAGACACGTAGACAAATCATTATCTAAAGAGGAATTATTATCAAACATTGAATCTCAAATCAAAGTGATTGACATCAAACGATTTACAAAAAAAGTTAGGAAGGAAAATGAGGTCGGTTTTGAAGATTCATCCACTTGCTTGGTTACTTTTGACGGTCAAAATTTACCGTATTACTTCTAAATCTTTCGATGTGCTTGTAAAGTAGAACCGTATATATCCCCTGTCGTGAACTGATTTAATTGTCTAAAATTGGGACATTTAAGTAAAAATTGCAAATCACAGCCCAGGTGTGGTAATTGCAGTGAGGTTCATTTGACGGCAGAATGTACTAGCAATAAAAGGATTGATCATTGTCTGAATTGCGTAGGAAACCATTATAGTTTGTCCAAATCATGCCCCTTATATAAGCAATTCCGAGATAAAAAAAGTCGAGCAAGCTTACAATAAGAATACTTATACCTCTGCAATAAATTCTACATCATTTGCAGATGTTGCAAAAAATATATTCTATCCATTAACACGCACCGATAAAAATAGAGTTAGGATCAATCCTAATATTATAAGGGTCCCAAAAGAAAACAGCAGACAGAATCTACTTCGCCTCCCTCTACTAAAATCCATCCTGTGTACTCTAGAATTATAGAACCTTCCCATCCTATAACCAACAACTATCCGCCGAATTATCATAGTAATAACATAAAAGATTTAATAATTAAACTAGTGACTGATATATTGAATGGTACTACTGGAACTGATAATGCTAATATTGAAACATTGGTAACTAACTTATTATCCAATAAAGAATACGCAAACTTTAACTTTAATAAAAATGGCGCCACTTAGCATATTACAGTGGAAGAAGCGTTCATTAAATGCCAATAGAACATCTTTAGAAATATTCAATAATTCATTCGAGTACGATTTAATTTTAATATCTGAAACTTGGTTTAAACCAAATCAGCATATACGCTTCAAAAATTATAAAATATTAAGGGCTGACAGATTCGACGGGTCAGGAGGATGTTGTATTATGGTTAAGAAAAACATTAAATTCTCTAGCCTTAACATGGATAGATTTAATGATGACTATTGTCGGGTAACCGCTATTAATGCAGTACTTAACAACAGATTGGTTGGTTTTCTATCAATTTACATCAAACCATTGCATAGCATAAGTGACTCTACTTGGAGTGACTCTACTCGTTAATGCGATTTAACACCTTGCGATTTTTTGTTGTGGCCATACCTGAAAAATTGTATTTATGCACAACCAGTACACAATCAAGAAGACATACGGCAACGAATTCGAGATAAATTTATAGAAATACAAATAATCCAGTGTTGTTGCGGAGCGTAATGGAGGGTGTGCGACGAAGAGTTCAGGCTTGTGTTCAAGAAGAAGGAAGGCACATACAACATTTAATATAATTTTATAATGAAAAATTTAACGTAAGTATCTATAAATTGACTACAGTTTGTTTAATTTTGAGAAGTAACATAACCTCTATATGTGTTACCAACTTACATTTTTAAAATTAAAAAATCATGGCACACTTGAGGTTTTTTTTTAATGAACATACTTTATCACCTGCCTTTAGTTTCCCACTCGACTTCCAAAACCTAAAATAGTGATTCCAAACTATCATAAATATCAAATTCAGCAAGGTGTCAGTTTTAATCCATCATCAATAACTTTCCTGAATATCAAAGTATCTATACAGATCTTTGACTATATACTTTTGGACTGCTAGCGCCACTTCATGTGTGTCTCCAAGCAACGGTAGCGCCGCGGGACCCTAAATGGTTGCGGTATGTTACTAAATTGGTAGCTGTTTTGTGTCTATGACATATGACTCTATGAGCTCGCATTGCATATTGTGATACCCTGCAATTTATTCACACCTTTGAATATAAACATTTATATTGTTAAATATTCACACTATGTCAAAATATTGCTATGCGAAAGGCTGTAATACGTCCACGTATACCGAATGTTTGGGATTAGGGGCGAACATAGGGATTTAACATGTAAAATTAAATATGTGTAATTATTTGCTCCCCTATTCATTTTAGAGAAAAATCGTAAAGGAATATTTTTTAGAGAATTAAAAACTGTAAATGTATCATCCATTTAATTTACGTTTGTACCAGCATACACCTCAGAAATAATAAAAATAAGTTTAACAATTTACCATTTAATAAAAACCCTTGCCATGACTTTGACAAATGTCATGTTATGGTGAGAATAATTTTACTAGTCAAACATTAATTCGGGCGGCCCGTTGGTGTAGTGGGTACAAGCGAGCGCTTATGCCGGTTGCACCGCGTGCCGCGAGGGTTAGAATCCCAGCCCGGGCGAACGATTTCGGGGTCGCGGAATATTCGCTCGGGACCATGGACATTGCATTTGTCTTTCATTATTCAGTTATTCATTTAATTTCTGATATATTACAATACAATGATTATGGCAGATGGCCTCGTAGCCGACGCCAATTTCCCGAATCATTCAATCTCCTTAACCCGCAGTTCCATCCACGTCCAAATATCAATTCACGCATTGTTATTACTATGAACAATAATATGAGTTATTCCAATGGAGAGAGGGTATTATTTATTATCAAAATATTTACAGTGGCGTCAGTTTACACAGAGTTCGTGACTTATTTTCAGTTACATTTAACAATCGACCAATTCCGTCTGTATCAACAATTTCCAAATTTGTGAAAAAGTTCGAAAATACAGCAAGTGTAGCGGCAGATGATTCAAAAGGTATTTCAATAGTCCAATTTCAACAAATATTATTTCAAACATATTAAAATTAAAGGCAAACGGAACAGAAGAAGCAACGATGAATTGAATTAAAGTGGTGTCAGATTACACACAGTTCGTGATATATTTTTGGTTTTACCGTAACCAGCGGTCAACGGGAAATTTTAGAGCAAGTACTCAAAAAGTTCTCCGTTCTCGTGTAAACAATAACCCAATCGGTTATAAAATGCATGTCTAACATTAGCCAACTGCCTATCTGTAATCAATGTGCATTCCGCAAACATTGCTTCCCGCAAAGATTCAATATTTGGATGGTGTTTTTTGTAAATTTTGTTTTTCAAGTGACCCCACAAAAAGAAATCACATGGTGCTAAATCAGGAGATCTTGGTGGCCAGTTGATAGTGCCACCGCGACCAATCCAGCAATTGGGAAAATTAGCATTTAAATATTCCCTTACATTTAAACCATAATGGGCTGGACATCCATCATCCTGATACCATATCTCCTGATTGTCACGTGCAACTTTTTCTAACGCAGGGCCAACCTGGTTGATTAAAAGGTCTAAATAAGAATTCGAATTGAAATTTCCACATATTTCAAACGGCCCAATAATAATATTTTTAAAAATACCAGCCCAAATATTGATTTTTTGCGGGAACTGGGTTCTAGTTCTAAGGCATATCCGCGGATTTTCTTGGGTCCAGTATCGCGTGTTCTGAGTGTTGGGCTCGTTGTTAAGTGTGAACGTGCATTCATCCGTAAAACAGATAGACTGCAAAAAGTTTCTGTCTATGTTTGATCGATCCTGCATTATCTCGCACAATGCACGCCTGCTTTCTTCATCCACTAGCAATATCTCCTGATGGCATTGATGTTTGTAGGGATAATACCCATGCTTATTCAGAATCTTATACACTGAGAATGTAGACACGCTGCACTCACGAGCAATGCATCGTATGCTAGTTGTTGGATCAGCATTTATCAACCCCAAAACTCTTTCTTCCAATTCATCGTTGCTTCTTCTCTTCCGTTTGCCTGCAATGTTAATGTTTTTGAAATAATATTTGTTAAAATTGGACTATTGAAATACCTTTTGAATCATCTGCCGCTACACTTGCTGTATTTTCGAAGTTTTTCACAAATTTGGAAATTGTTGATACAGACGGAATTGGTCGATTGTTAAATGTAACCGAAAATAAGTCACGAACTCTGCGTAAACTGACGCCACTGTAAAATGTTTTAATAATGAATACCCTCTCTTCATTGGAATAACTCAGATTATTGTTCATCGTAATAACTAGAATTGATATCTGACTTGCAATATTATTATTTTCACTATAACATGAAACATGACATTTGTCAAAGTCATGGCAAGTGTTTTTATTAAATGGTAAATGGTTTAGACTTATTTTTATTATTTCTGAGGTGGATTCTAGTACAAACGTAAATTAAATGGATGAATCATTTACTATTTTTAATTCTCTAAAAAATATTCCTTTACGATTTTTCTCTAAAATGAATAGGGGAGCAAATAATTACACATATTTAATTTTACATGTTAAATCCCTATGTTCGCCCCTTATCCCAAACACTCGGTATATGCCAACGCGGTCATAATACTCGTCAGCTGATGTACACGTCAGTTGACTTTTGACTTATAACCTAAAATTCTGTATTAGATTTCCATCAAATCCGAAACTTTGCAAATTATGGGTTGATGCTTTGCTTGTAGAGAACAGGCAGGAAAGTGGACCCGAGTTGCCGAAATTTGCTCGCATTTGCATTCTCCGCGTTGCTGATAAATACATCGAGAAATATTTAGTTTTGCTTTCCGGTTTTTAAATTACGCTCCATTTTCGGCTACGGGGCGGGACTTATATCGGGCTCCAGCTCGTGGACAACTTTTGGAGCAGTGATCATATGGGAAATGGAGGGGGAATAGCAGTCCAATAGTATATAGTCAAAGATACAGATGGGTCCAAAAATGCTGAGGGTTCATGGGTGTGCCATGAAAATATTGCATACATCGAGAAACATAGTCTACTTAATATAGCTTTAATATACACGGCCCAATTCTATGCTATCTAAGTGCAGTAAGGTATATTGACCGATTGGAAACTTCCGGGAACTTTTAATAATTTCTGATTGTAAATCCCTATTACAAGATATCTATGATCCATGTTTATTGGTTTTATTGCAAGACGTATATAATATAAACAGTAGCAATAACAAAAATATATGCCTCTTTTGGGTGAAGGGCCATTCAGGAATCGGCGGAAATGAAGTGGTAGATAGGCTCGCTAAAGAATCTTTACTTAAGGAAACTCAAGAACAATTTATCCTACCCAGAGTTATGCGCAACCTTTTTAATTCTAGAAATTTATTAAAGTGGAAAGAAGAGTTATCTTCTTCTTTTCAAGTAAAAGGTAGACATTATAAATACTTTTATTCCTATTTCAAAAAAGTTCCTTGGTCCAAAACAATAAAAACAAAACGAAAAGTGATCACCACAACGGCTAGAATAAAATTTGGACATTGTTCAAGTAATGATCATTTGTTATGCATCGGAGTTAAACCCACTCCGCTAGCCCATGCTCTATCGATATTCAGGACTTAAATCACATATTTCATCTATGTCCCCTATATGAATCAGCTAGAAGGGAATTATACCGAAAAATAAATGAGATTTCTATAGGAATAATCACAGACTACAAAGTATGGATCATTTCTAACATTTTCAGCATTTTAAAGGCCATTAACTCTTTCCTTGAAGCAGTAGGTCTATCTTTATAGACATAATATTACACATTCAATCTGGACTTTCAAATACGTAATTGAGCTCTCTTAATTGTTATTATTATTACAATTACCCCACCCCTTCTCTATTGTATCCAATCCTTTGGGCCAATCCCTGTGCAAGTAATTCCTTTATCGTGTCGGTCCCACGAAAACTCCCTTTCTTAATTCCCAAGTAATGTCTTCACCCCCATTCGATTTTCGGGACTGATCAGAGTTGATCACGCATGTGATCCAGATCATATATGTTAAAAAAAAAGATGGATCTTATCGGTTATTATCTTAAAGATTATCATTGGAATAAAGTGAGAAACTGAAAAGAGCACACACATTACCTTTACTGGAAAAACATTGTAAAAGCTTAAATGATAGGATTTGACATGAAAAAATGTTTTTAAAGGCATTATTTAGATTATTGGGAATACTGACAAACCACTGAATACTCAATTAAATTAAAATTACATTATATACTTTGAGTTAGAAAAAGTTCCCTATAACACCCCGTGCTCTATCTTTCTCAAATATAGAAGGACACTCTTATTTATTTATTTATTTATTTATCTCAATCAACGGAACAAAGTCCAATTACAGATTGGAAGATATAAAAAATTATACATAGAAAATATTCATAACTCATGAGAAGTGAACAAAATATATTACAATACATATTTAAGAACTAAATTAAAGAATTCTTTAGGCGACCTACAATTAAAGATGTCAATATCGGGATGTAACTTAACAATATTATTGTATATGGCGCACATCGAATACAGAGGAGACCTTAACATAACATTTGTTCTTGGTACAGGTAAGTGGTACAGTATTTCTCCTCTAGTGTTGTTGGGGACATGTAATTTTATTTGTTGCAATAAATCCGGACAGTCAATTTGATTGTTTAGTATCTTAAATAATATTGTTACCAACTGAACTTTTCTGCGACAATCTAAGGATTGCATGTTAAAAAGTTTTATCTACGACCACTACTGTAAATGCCCATTATCGTACAATGCGCGTACTGCGTAAATACACCAAAACACCCACGTATGTTAGAGCCCGCTTGTAAATTAAAGGTACGTGTGTGTTTGCCATAACATACTAGTGAGTTTCGTTTACGAACTTTTGATTGGTTGAGAGTTGCGCGTTTGTTCGTTTTTATTAAATATAGTAGTCCGCGATTGTTAAACGTCACATCACGCACCCCGAAGCTGTCACTTCGCTATTCCGCACATTCTCATTCAAATGCAATGATATCCAGAAGTAAGTACCAAATAATGAGGTATGTAACCATTGTTAATGAAACTCTTTTCAATTCTTGCAAGATAAATAATGTCCAGTAACAGCAACAACGAAAATGATTAAATAAGCGGCCAACAAGTTTCTCCCTGCTACGCCTCGCGATACAAAAATGTTTAAGGAACATTTATGGACTGGAGAATCAAATATAAATTAAGGTGAGAGTGGTCGTAGATAAAGTATACTACATAACGCGAGTTGTAAAGCAATTACGCGCTCGTGAAATTGCGTTACTCGCCGCTACGCGGCTCGTACGCAATTTTTTCACTTGCGCGTAATTTGCTATTTACAACTCTTGTTACGTAATATACTATTAATAGATTATTATAGCAATAGTTAAATTCAGGATACTGACCATATAGCTTAAAATATAGATATTTTGCAAACCGCCTTTGTATATATTCTAACATTGACGAGTACTTGATATAATAGGGGTTCCAGATACAACAGGCATATTCAAGTTTAGATCGTATGAGCGCAAAATAAAGTGTTTTTATGGCATCAATGTTTTTGAATAGCTTACAATTGCGTATTACAAAACCCAATAAGCGATTTGCAGCTGATGCTGTTTTTTCAATATGCATGTTAAACAACAACGTATTATCAAATACTACACCCAAGTCTTTAAAAGTTTCAATATCGTCTAATGTAATATCGTAGATCTTATAATTAAACTTAATTTTAGTTTTAGATTTAGTGAATGACATCACTTTACATTTTGAGACATTCAATGAGATGTTATTATCATTACACCATTCAACCACTTGATCAAGAAAACGCTGTAACTTTAAGCAATCATCCACGGTATATGTAGGTACAAAAATCTTCAAGTCATTAGCAAATATCAAAATATTTTCATATATCTTTAGTGTGATGTCACACCAAGATTTGAACCTTGGGGAACCCCCAACGAAGCAGAAAACTTACAAGACTGAAATCCCTTATATTCCACAAAAAATGGTGATGTGGCCATCATGTTACTTTCTCCGACTTGATGGTATCATTTATATTTACGCTTCCATGGTTTATTTTTAATTTAAATCATATTTTAAGTGTGCATCGAACGTTTCGTAGACTCGGATAAAACTGACGTTTAAAACGTCAAAATTATGAAAGATCGAAAAATGTACTTCAAATTCAAAAACTCAGTTTACTCAAAAACCAAAGAGATTTCGAAAAAATCTTATTCTTCATAAATTGTTCACTTTGGCATTTTCTACAATTATTATCAACATAAATTTGCTGTAACTATTAGCGTTTCATAATTGTATACCAAAAATGAAAAAAAATTAATACATTTTTTTCTCGAATAACAATGATTTTATGAAAAATGTTTTCAAATAAAATAATCGCATTTCTTTATTGTCTTCAATATTTGTTTAAATGTTTTTGTGATATTTTTCATATTTAAGAAAATATTGGCAAAAAACAAAAAACAGTTAAGGTAAACACTCACTTCCGGTGTACGAAATTTTACCAAAAGCTTTTCAGTTCTTCGGATTATCAAATAAAGCTTATGTTCAAAGTTTCATATCAATTGGTCTATTAGTTTTTGAGATACAGCGCGCACAGACACACACACACACAGACACACACACACACACACACACACACACACACACACACACACACACACAGACACAAAAATTTTTTTTCCAGAAATTGTTGAATTGGCATCTAGGGACTCTAAAACGGATATTTCCGTAAAAAAAATTAAAAAAAAAAAAATCACGATCACAATACTTTCTCGTACTTCGTAACGGAGAAAGTAAAAATGATCTGTCAGTAAGATAATTATAAAATAAATTACAGAGACTAGGTGAAAAACCAAAAAACTTAAGTTTATTTACAAGTATACCATGATCAATCTTATCAAATGCTTTTGATATGTCCGTATAAATAACATCAACCTGAGTTCGTTTGTCTACATTATTACAAAGTAACTGTGTTTGAAGTAACAAATTAGATATTGTCGATTTGTTTGATCTAAAACCGTGTTGTTTAGGAGAGAGTTTATTATTAACAAAGGGATTTATAAATTTGCAAATGCTTATTTCATTACCCCGAATGCCCGAAAAAAATAAAACAATACGTAAGACGCATAAATAAACACACCATTCATGAACTGTCTGCAGGTCTAAACCGTATCAACTGGGATTTTAATCCAAATGATATAGACTCGGCATTCAATGCATTTTCTGAGGAGTTTCAATATCAATTTAACATATATTGCCCCAGAAAGTTCACACCATATCAAAATAACAAAAAAAACTGGATAAACAATGAAGTAAAGAGATCTAGTGAAAAGTTAAAGATGTCATTTTATGCCATGAAAGTGCTGGCGACAACTGAAGCCAGAGATAAATACAACTGCGACAAAAAGGCTCATAATAAACTTATTCAATTTACGAAAAGATGTTATTATGATAAATTAATCCTAAATACACCAAACAAACCGAAAAAAATATGGGAAATTGTCAACGAAGAATTGGGCAGGAATAAAAAAGGAGACTCAATTAAAATCAACGATAATAATGGTACTATCTCAACGGATCCAAATGAAATCAGTAATATGTTTGGAAATTACTACTCTACAGTGACCGAGTTAAAACTAATAAACCACTTTAAAAATAACTTATCTGAGGACTGTACAACATCGAAACTGGTAGAGCACACGATGTTCTTGGAACCAACAACCCCAGAAGAAGTGATGGAAATTATTAAAGGACTCAGGAATAAAAACAGCGCTGGACAAGATGACATACCAGTAACCGTTATAAAAGGGGTAGCACATGAAATAGCTGAACCACTATCGCACTTAATTAATTTAGCATTCAGCACTGGGGTGTTTCCAAGTAAACTTAAATTGTCCAAAATAGTCCCTATCTTTAAAAAAGGATCTAAACTGGAAAAGGAAAATTATCGGCCTATATCCATATTGTGCTGCTTTTCAAAAATATTTGAAAAAATTATTGTGAAAAGACTCTGGAACTACCTCAAGAAATATGACATAATAACGAAACATCAACATGGTTTTAGAGAGAAAAAATCAACCCAAACCGCAACTTTCGACGCCTTGGAGGAGGTCACGAGGAATCTAGATGCCGGGAAGTGCGTGAGTGGTCTTTTCTACGATTTCTCGTGTGCTTTTGACACTATAGATGTAAAGTTTGTGCGCGAAAAACTATATGCAATTGGTATCCGGGGAAATGTGCTCGAACTAATTGTTTCTTTTCTTTCGGACCGACACCTATACGTCCATGTGAATAACACATCATCAGACATATACGCGCTCTCCAAACGAATAGTACAGGGATCAACATTAGGACCACTGCTGTTTATTCTCTTTATAAACGATCTACGAGAGTTTATTACCCATGGGTACATGGTCAACTTTGCGGACGACACTTCAATTATCTTATCAGCGCCAACCCAATCTGAACTGGAAGACAAAATTCGGATAACAAACTATGAAATAGGAGACTGGTGTTCTAAAAACAAATTAATTTTAAATAGTGAAAAGACAGTTAAGGTGCAATTTTTCAACAGAGGAGCTCCAATTACTCCGACAAATGGCACCTCAGCTAGCACTAAATTTCTAGGAAGTTTTGTAGATAGTAAATTGTCGTGGAGTACGCAAATTGATCACGTATGTAACAAATTAAATAGTGCTTATTTCGCTATAATGAGAATATGTAATAAATTTTCAAAAGAAATCGTAATGAACATATATTATGCCTTGGTCTATCCCCATCTAACTTACAATATATTGGCTTGGGGTGGCAAAAACCTAAAAAGAGTATTTGTATCCCAAAAACGTGTCATCAGACTAATTTTCAATCTCAAAAAAAGGGATTCCTGTCGAAACACTTTCAGGATTAACAATATTCTCACGGTTAGTTCTATCTATATCTATAATTGTGCAATATATGTCTGGAACAACAAAGGCAGCTTTTTGAAAAATGAAGAATGTCACGGGTACGACACAAGGCATAAAAAGAATATATGTATGACTACACATAAAACCGCATTATACGAAAAATCTGCCAAATATTCATGTGCACGAATATTTAATAAATTACCAAATGCCTTGAAGGAATGCCCTAGCATAGCAACATTTAAAAGGAAGCTTAGACAATTTTTGGTTAGTAAATGCTACTATAGCTTTACAGAATTCATCACTGATTGTGACCTTTAATATCTAAATCTTCCAAACTGACGCATCCGAATATTAATCATTTACTTATACCATTTTTATGTGACTATTTAGACTGTTTATATTTATTACTTTAAATTTTAACATGTTGTAAAATTGTCAAATTATTGTAAAATTGTAATTTATTAATCTATATGTACAATCTATGTGATTTTATTCCCGAACTGATATACATCTTATTTTTAAAAATATTTATGTACCTAACACTTCTAATTCTAATATAACTGCAAATTATTTAATTATTTTTATCATTATATTGTAGTATTATGTAACTAATGATCTGACGAACACACCCGCAACTTTCATGTATTATTATTATTATCATTATTATGTAAACATGTACTGTACAATGTGGCTAAAGTGTAATAAATTGATTTGATTTGATTTGATTTGAAAACATTTAGCAATGTTCTCTGATTTGTAAATAGATACCACCCGTGCGATCTTCCAGCAAGAAGGAATTTTGCATTCAGTCAGACATAAATTAAAGATATGTGTTAGAGGAGTAGCTAAACTATATCTACAATCTTTAAGAATGAGCGCCGGAATACCGTCTGGACCAGCACTTAATTTATTGCCTAATTTATGGCGTCTGCGACTGACTGTCGTGATTCTGTGTCCGCAAAATTAAACGCGAAAGCTAATGAATGTAATAAAAAAGTATGCGCCTGTGGCTCGGTAGCCAAATCACGTATGCAATGCTCATCATGTGGAACGTTCTACCACGATAGTTGTGTTAAAAGAGTGAAGCTGTGTTGTGGCGTTAACCTAACTACTAACCCGGTGTCGGAGCAACCGGTGGACTATATCAACTTTGAGATGGAGGCTTATATACATCTCAAAGATTTAGTGATCGAACTCAAATTAAGTAATTCGCTCTTACGCGAAAAAATTCAATGGTTAGAGGAGGAAAATGAAAAACTTCGCGGTGATGTTGCAGTTTTCCCGGCAAATCCAGTAAACAACACTGAAGTTAGCAATGTCGCGAAGCCAATCCGTAACCTGGCAGTTAAATCTGGACAAGTGGCTATTAGACAACGAGCAAACTCAGTCAACGGCGTAAGTACATCCTCAACTGCTAATAAATGTACTTTACGTGATGTAATACCAACGACACCAATTCCCCGCTTAGTTAATAACAACGCTGAAGTTGTTGTGGTAAATAGTGGCGATACTACGACCACAAAGGCAAAATCCCTAAACAAATCAAGTGGTGCCACTCTGCTGCCTATCGTAAACAATGCCAAAAACGCTAGTGTAGATAAAATGGAGTTCATCGACCCAAGGAGTGCAGAGAATGAATTTACACTAGTAACGAATAAGCGTCGAAATAGAACGCACAACAAAAACATCGTAGGAACAGGCGATAGGAGGAAAATAAAAATTCAAGCGGAACCCAAAAGAGCGTGGATATTAATAAAACGTATTCAAAATCGCTTCACCGAAAATGATATGCGCGATCATATTAGTATTATCACTGGACACAGTGAGTTCGTTTGCGAGAAAATCCAACTAAATGCTTCTAGAACGGCATTTAAAATCGGCATCGATTTTAAATTCTACGAGAATATAATGGATACAAATAATTGGCCAGAAGGAGTCATCCTGACTCGTTATATTTTTAAATGGGCCAGCCGCAAACTAAATAAATCATAATAAAGAGGACCCGAATAACTCGATATTAAATAACTCGACATTAAATATATATTTTACTAATATACAGAGTATCCGCAGTAAAACAAATGAGTTCGAAGCATTTGTGAAAAGTAACAATACAGTAATTGATGTCATTTGCCTATGTGAACACTGGCTAAAAGAAGATGAAGTCGATTCCTTGCGTATAGACCCCTTTGTGTTAGGACCGCACTTCGCAAGAAAAAAATACATTCATAGAGGTGTTCTACAACTCTACAAATGCAACATGCCGTTTAAATCCCAACAGGATGCTGTCGCTCTCTCTGTGGAAAAGGACTGCGAAATAGTATCCTCATTTTTACCCACATATGACTTGTTTTTAATAACTGTGTATCGCTCGCCGTCTGGTAATTTTAATAATTTTGTTGAAGTTTTAGGAAATCTATTGGAAAACTTAAACATTCAAAAACATATTATAATTGTTGGAGATTTTAATGTAAAATTCAATACCGATGATCCCCGAGGCAAAAGCTTGTGTGATGTCTTGTCCTCATTCGGATTGCATATGAGTGTTACTTTTAATACCAGGAAAAATAACTGTCTGGATAATGTGTTCTCGAATTTAAAAGGTAACCAAATTTGTACTAATCCATTGGATTCTGAATTATCTGATCACATTGGTTTATTTATAAAACTAAATATAAAACCAGTCTCCACTGAGGCAAGCAAACATATTTTA
The DNA here is from genome assembly GCA_910593695.2 of Ocypus olens. NCBI lineage: Eukaryota > Metazoa > Arthropoda > Insecta > Coleoptera > Staphylinidae > Ocypus > Ocypus olens. The sequence goes on from OU343060.1 coordinate 40,664,079, forward strand.
AGGCCAATAACAGAGTCAGGAAAAATGAGGTTATATAACTTACTTGATGCTACTGACTTTAGTTTCGTTAATTCTCCAAACGATAATATTGATTTCACATTCGACAAAATCGTCAATATTCTTAATAGCTATATTCTTCACTGCTTCCCAGAGAAAACAATTACACATAAATATAATAACAAAGTAATCTGGTTTAATAACACCCTAAAACAAATGAGAGCTACTCTTGCCCTTATGAAAGAGGCAACTAATAGACTGCCTAACTTAAAACCAAATTATTTAAAATATAAACAGCAATACAATATTGCCTTAAAAAATGCCAAAATTGCTGCTAATGTAAATTTTATTAATCGGTCCGATAATAAGCCAAAAGCATTGTGGTCATTAATAAAAACAAATAATACCAAAAACAATTATAATATGAATCCTGATATATCAGCAAATGACTTTAACACGTTTTTTAGTACCATTGCGAACGAGTTGTCGAATAAATTACCTCCATCTAACACCGATGCTATAAAATTGATGAATGCATTTTCTGGGAATATTAAATCCTACCTCGTGATCACCGAAGTCAGTCCGGTGGAGGTAAGAAATGTAATTAAATCTTTAAAGAACTCACAAGCCCGTGACATATATGGCATGTCAACAAGCCTATTAAAATATATAGCTGATGTGATAATACTGCCCTTCACTAACTTAATTAATAAATGCATACGATCTGGTACTTTTCCAAACTGCCTTAAAATTGCATGTGTTATTCCTGTTCTCAAACAAGGCAAGGAATCAGAACTTGATAATTTCAGACCTATATCGTTATTGCCAATACTCTCTAAGGTACTGGAAAAAATTATATTTTATCAAGTAATAAGTTTTTGTGAAAGGGAGAATATACTGCATGCTGCTCAGTTCGGCTTTCGCAAGGGACTATCGACCAGCGACGCAGTCAGTGCCTTGATAGAAGAAATTCTAGATAGATTTCACTCTAGATTATATACAATGGCATCTTTTTATGATCTAAGCAAGGCATTCGACTGTGTGCCCCATGATGTACTCTTGCGGAAGCTGTACTACTATAACTTCCATCCGACAACATGTAAACTTGTTAGTTCATACCTACTTAAGAGACAACAGCGGGTGCTATTTAATCAGTCTTTATCTGCGGAGGCTAATTTTACCCGAGGTGTTCCTCAGGGGTCAATTCTAGGACCCCTGTTATTCCTTTTATATAAATGATCTTCCTTTGCAGATGGATAGAGGTGGAGTTGTATTATATGCAGATGACACCACCTGTATTAACAAATCAGGAGATATTAAGTCCGTTATCGCAAACAGTAATAGACTGGTTTACGACTAATAAACTTACTGTTAATACAACAAAAACTGTTAAGGTTATCTTTACGTTGAAGAATACGGACAATTCTTTATGTACCTCCACCAAATTTTTAGGGCTAAATTTGGACTCCAAACTTGATTGGCATTCCCATGGTGACTACATATCTGTTAAACTGTGTCGAACCATATACTTATTGAGAAGCCTTACAAACTCTCTACCTCCACATGCAACAAAGTCAGCATACTTCTCATTATTTCATAGTGTAATCACCTATGGTATTATCACATGGGGACATTCCACCATAACTGACCGCCTATTTAGTCTCCAGAGGCGAGCGATTCGGGTAATCTCAAGTTTAAAATATAGGGATGATTGTAAGCAAACTTTTGTTGATCTGGATATTCTTACTTTACCGTGCATTTTTGTTATGGAGTGCCTTAAATATGTTCGAAAACACATCAAATCCTACAGAACTAGTGCTGAAATACACAGTTATGAGACGCGTAATAACCATCTTATTTGCCCATTATTTCATCGTATCTCTAGGTGTAGAAACGGCATCAACTATTACGGGCCTAGACTGTACAATTAACTTCCTGATGAAATTAAATGTTGCACGGACAATATCTTTAATAAACGAATTAAAAAATATTTAGTGCAAAAAGCATTCTACAGCATTGAGGAATGTTTATCCAATAGATTTCGTGATTTTAATTTAGTAAATGTATAACTATTGCATTGTGTAATTGATGTACCTTTTTATAGTTTAAATGGTTTTTATTTATTTTTTAATATCTTTTTTTATTTTAATGCTTATCCAGTAGATTTTGTGATTTTAATTTGTGATTTTATTTTATGATTTTTATTTTTATTTTATTTTTTTTATTTGTGATTTTACTTTGTGATTTAAATTTTAATTGTTAATGTTTAATTTGTGATTTACATTTTAAATTTTAATTTGTGATTTTAATTTTAATTTGTGTTTTTAATTCAGTGAATGTGTAAAGATTTTAATGTGTAATTTATGTATTACGTTATAGTTCCAGTTTTATTTTTCTTTATCGAATATTATTATTTTATTACTTTATTTTAATGAAATCTACATTAAATGACCTGTGTAAACTGTTCGGAATATGCACCAATAAATCATTATTATTATTATTATTATTTTTATTATTATTATTATTATTATTATTATGAGAGTTAATGACATCATCTGCTTTAAGTTCTAATATGGTAAAGTGATGTTCAGAATTATTAAAACCATCATCCACTCTCTCGAAATTCGGTTTAGATGACTCGGAGTAAGACTTTGAAAAATAAGTTGCAAAAGCATTTACCACATCAACAGGTAATGAGAACATATTTTCCTCGTATATCATGCTGGAAGGAATTGAGGATACTTTACGTATAGTATTAACAAAATCCCAAAATTTTCGAGGATCTTTTCTTAAATGTTCTTCACTATTATTTGCAAATGCGTTAAAATCAATTTCAGACAATAATTTAACTTCTCGGCGGATATTTGTGTATTTTATTTTAAAGAACTGAGAGAGTGGATGTTTATTTTTCAGTTTAAGGTATTTAGTTTTTTCTTGAGCCTATCAGAAAACCAAATCGGATACTTGCACATGCTCCGACAAACAAATGGGACATTGTCATGAAATACTCGAAATATTTTAGTATAAAATAATGTACATACATGCATCAGACCAGTTTAATGTTGTAATGGTATCATACATATTTAAAAAAATTGCTTTCTTAAAATTAAAACATCGATTAGATGATTCATTTTGAAATAGTGTTGGCGGGTTTTGATTGTTTAAAGTTACAGGTAGAACGATACCTAACTCAAGTGCAGGATGATGTTTATCCTCGAGGACAAGTGGATTCTTACTATGGCATACAGTGCAATGAGTGTTACTAAAAATTAAGTCTAGTATTCTATTGTATGAATTTTTAATAAAATTAAATTGATCTAGGCCCAGAAATTGAATGGCGTCGTATAAGCAAGAAGAGGAGGGATTTATTGTAGGATTGGATACATATTCATTTAAGTTAAAGTCGCCGACTATAATTGTATTGTTTGGAGCTGCTTGAGATTCACAGGTGGGCATAAGTAAACATTAATGATAAAAATGTATCATTTCGAACAACTACTTTTACAATTAATAATTCAATTCGATTTATAGATAGAAGTTGACGATCAACCGGTATTTCAGTAGCGTTTTGTTTAGAATCAACAGCTATTAAGACACCTCCACCACATTTCTTATCAGATAAAACGCAATCCCTATCTTTACGAAACACATTATAATTTTTACCAAACAGTTCATGACTGGAAACATTTTCATTAAGCCACGTTTCAGTAAGTGCAATTACTGAAAAGTCACTAACAGCACTATGTTGATAGACATTATTACATTTTGAATTTAGGCCACGAACATTTTGGTAGTAAATATCAATTATACTATTTTTGAAAATTATTTTCTTTCACCACATTACGAGTCGCATACCGTTTGCTTGATAAGACATTCGAAGGGTCCTGTGACGTGGCATTTGACTGTTGAATCTTACTTTACATACACAAAATTCCACCGCGCGGAACTGAGCGGTTTGTGAATGGGAGACATAATTGTTTATCGCGCCAATTGTATCTCGTAAACGAAAAGTCAGGGCATTATGGCCAATGTCTTAAAATGTTCGCTATTAATGAAGTTTTATATAAAAAAATCAGTAATTACATTCATTATTAGAAGGAATAGAGGGTATGTTTAAATTAGGCACTTTTGCAGAATTTTACGCTGATTAATAATACATGAAGAAAAAATACTTGGATTACTTTGTTCTTGAGTTAAGTAAAAAAAAACTGAAATAAAGTGATTTTTGTTGTTTCTTTATATCTTCGTTATTTGAGATGATATCACGGCGTTATTCGAATGGTATGCAAATTTATATATCGGGTACTTTTGAGATCACTGATTAAGAATCTGAAATTAAAAATTTGAAAAACAAAATGGCGGATCCAATATGGCGGATCCAATATGGCGTTTTCACACACTGGTAGGTTATGCAATACTTGTGGCAACCCATTCTTACACACGGTATGTTTCCCCACACTTGTGGCACCCTGGATACACACTTCACGTCTCCCAATACTTGTGGCACGGTTGCCACAATTGTTTTTTTGCAATAACTTTGTTTATATGGAGGGTAAAACAAAATGAATCACATATTCAGAAATAGCGTGGAAAAGCGCAGCGAAAGGGCAGCATCTAAACGAAAGCGCCACAATTGAGGATATTTCATGGGTTGCCACAAGCATTGCGGGACGTGTATGTGTGTGTGTGTGTGTGTGTGTGTGTGTGTGTGTGTGTGTGTATGTCCCCACATATTTGTGGCACTTTGTGTGTGCTACATCCTGAATTGTGGCGGAGGCGCGTTCTTGTGGCACCTTACCCTCCGTGCCACAAGTACATTCGGCTATTTCTCCATTGCTTCATATGTCACACTTACGACATTTAGTACCAATGTTAAAGAAGATCAGATTATTTCAGTTATCTATACGAAAATTCTCTAAAATCATTCTCACGAAAGTTATGATACCTTAAAAATAATTGTGTGTATGACGCCACATCATGGGTACCGATCATGTGTGCTACACACCAAATTGTGACAACCCTTGTTGGTAGCGCCACCTGGAACAAAATATGCTGCGTTGCCGACCTATCCCACATACCTACCGAGGGGATCGCATTGTTTGCTCAATTCTCGGGTTGGAAATAGATTTACAATTGGCGTTAGGACTTGCAGTGTCCATTCATAAATATTTCAATTAAATAAATAACATAAATTATTAATAAATAAATATTGAAATATTAAAATATTAATGAAATAAGAAATTGTGAGTAGAGAAATTAATTAAATTAATAACAGTAATTATTAATAAATAAATAAAAATTGAATTATTTATGAAACATAAAATTGCAAACAGAGAAATAAAATGTACAATTAAATGTTAAAAATGCACGGAATTTCTTGTAATTGTCTAAATTATTATTGTTCTTGACAATTAATACCCAACTTAAATTGATTTTTTTGTTCCCACTTTACTTGAATTACAGTTAAAATTATGCATAAATTATGCAAATTCACCAAATTAAATAGCATTTATTTATATTAATTTATTGGATTCTGTTTTAAAGTTTAAACGGGTTCGGGATGATAAAATGATACAAATATTATTACAATCTTTATATGTATATAAAAAGTGCATGTAATATAATTTATTTCGTATTCAATTAACAAAATTTTCCCACTTTCTTTGAATTTTTAATTTTATCTATATGATTTTTAACACAAAATTTAATGTCAGTCCAACCGCGTGAAGATAATATAGAATTGCTATTCATACATTTTATGCAGTTTACTTTTCCTGGTACAGTATTTCTTTTTATGTGCGTTGCAAAAAACTTCAACACTGCTCCTTTCTCTGCACTAGAGCATTATACATCATATTAAGGATACAAATAGTTTATGATTAATTTTGAAATAGCACTAAACAATATTAATAAATATCATTACCTGAACATGTACGGGGAACAGGTACTTGAGTCGACACTTATATTAAAAAAAATATTTTTTTAATGGAATAAAACATGTTTAAATAATTCTAATTAATCCCATCATATAGAAAAATAATTGATTTATATTACTAACAAAAATTTGCTTCAAAATTATATGATAAAATATACATTAACACAAGGTAAAAGTTTTAGCATGTAAAATCCTATGGCCCACGATAAAAAACATACTGTATATCTAACGGTCAATCCATGTCAAATCAACCAATGATAGTCGCTATTTTTTTTTTATTTTCCAGAAGTTTTAGCTATTTTTTAAATTTCTAACCAAAAAGCTAATAAAGTCTCAGTGATGAAATTTTAACCACTTAGTATAACACCATTAAAGAACGTTTTGTGAAAATATTGGGTTTTTAAAGTGTGTCCCTTCCGAGATATTTCAGATCGAAAATACCTGATTTTAGGAAAATTGCAATATTTGAAGACCCTTTAAAAAAGGATGTAACTCTCTGGCCTGATACTTTTTAGGGAAGTAGTATACTATAGACACTATATCCACAAAAAATGAATTTGAGTCTTCGTTTTATCTTTAACACTTTTAATTTTTAAAGAGAAGCTTTTTATTTTGGAAACGTTAACATTTACCTATTTTCTGCTAATTTACAATTTAGTATAGGCCTATATATATATATATATATATATATATATATATATATATATATATATATATATATATATATATATATATATACTTAACAGAAAAAATTGTACATTTTATGTTCTTTAACATGGTTTCTTTTTGAACCAAATATCTCCAAAAACCGAGGAGCTACAGAGTTTAACGTAAATCTCTACAAAATGCAAAATAGGCTGACCCACCAATACAAAATGGCTGTTCACAAAAAAAACTGAACATCTGAAAAATTAATGCATAGCTGTTTTCAACTCTCTGAGTATACTACAACATAGGTAAAAAAACGAAAATAGATAAATTTTGTCAGAGACCTTTTCAAATTAAATTGGTTGATTTGATTGACCCCTAAGAATTTTTAGTGACAATCTAAAGACAATAATCAAACAAACTGTTTTAAAAATATGTTTACTTCTTAAAAATAATATTTATTGTTTCAAAATTGTCTAACAATAAGTAAGAAGTTCGTTTGAAATGCATCTCCCTAAATATATGTTCATGAACGCTGGAATATTTAGGTTGGTTCATATACTTACATGTTTGTTTGCAAAATATTAGGAAAAGTTGATAAAAACCAAAGAAAATATGAGCGATTAGATTTTTCACCATAATTGCTTTGAATAGTATGAGAGTGCTGTCTTTATTCTGACAACAATTAAAATGTAACTCATTCTAATTTGGTTTCTGTATCGAATAGAAAATTCAGCAATGTACATTGGCGATTTACATTGTATTTATATGTTTATGCAAACTCCTGCTTCCCATACAGATGGCAAAAAAAGGCAATAGCATAACAAAAAACGTGTATTGTAACTTGTTACTCAAGAGTGAAAAAATAAAATTAAAATATTTGGGATTTCACACGAGTTACCGCGCTTGTCATCAATTGAAAATCTATAAATAGATTGTTAATAATTTTCTTGAAATACAATCCGGAATGAATTTTGAGTAAATTTTCAAATCGATGGTAATTATTATTACATTTTTTCACTTAAATTATTACAGATTTTCAAGAACTTATACTTTATTCTCATGGATTTATCCCACAACTTGCGGATGGGGTGTTTGCAGGTTTCTATGGATTAATAATTATAATTAATTTTTAGTAAATTTATAAAGTTTATAGGAGAGACATATTTCATTTCATTTTTTCATTTGAATGGCAAAAATATTGTTATTTTCAAATAACAACCTACCTTGTTGTTTACTTTTTAGATAGAGCATTTTTAACTACAATACAATACTATTTTTTCTCCACGACCACTGTAGAATTTAAGCATTCTGAAATCAATTTTGATCATAGAACGTACACATTCTCACTCTTGTTATGGATCAAAATAAAATGCACTTATGCGTTTTGCATGTAATTCATTCCATAATAACTAATGGAATGAATATTCTCACACCGTTTCGAATAAAACAATTAGCCTTGGATATCACAATTGTCAAAATACTATAAACATAACCACAAACGCGATAATAAAACGTAAGTTCTTTGTGTTAATTATAATTAATATACTAATACAATAATTATTGTATTAGTCTATTTTATCTGGTCGAGGAGAAAGTATAGTCTACTACTAGGTAAGAATGGAAATTCTGATGCTAGTCCACTCGCATCGAATTTCCATTTTAACCTTGTTACAGAGTATACTATTATACCCTCGCCTAAGGCATTTTTCAAGTTAATTTGACTAAAATAAGCGCTGCGTGTCTAAAATTTGTCGCATAATAACATTTTTTTTTAAATTATTTACCAAATTCAGTATTGCATCAAACTAAAGTTGATTATTTTGTTGCTATAACAATACACTTTTTTATTCTTTATGGAGATTTTTCTCTAGTAATTTTTTTTAAGTTGCATTATTAGAAATTTTTTGAGTAATTTCGTTTTGAAAATAAAAGCAACAGTGCGTTGTCCTAGCAACAAAACGATAAGTTCCAACGAATATCCAACATCATCACTAAACGCATTATTAAATTCCAAAGAACTTGTATACAAATCATTTTCGGATTCGGTAAATAAAATAAAAGTAAAGTCATTACGCAAAACCCTGACCGCTTATTTAGTCGATTTTTTTTTGAAAATGTTATTGTATTTGCAACCACATTTAATTGATGAAAATAACATTTTCTCATACCAGATTTACATTCCTTCCTTACAATTAGTTCAGTGATTTTTTAATTAAATTACGTTCATAAAACTCACATAAATGGATATTTTGTATATGCTGCACTGTCAAATAAGCTCCAATTATGTGTCTAATATTAATTTCTTGGTTTATTTGATCCATTCTCATTTTACTGTAAATGTGTAAATGTTGTTATGTGTTAATTGCTATTGTGTGTTAGTTTGGACCGGATATTGGGATGTGACGCATTCATTCGACGAATTCCTTTTAAAATTTAAAGGGACGGTCCAAAACAGGTAGAACACTTGGGGGTGACGAATGCTAACATCTGCGAAAGATAAATATTTGAGGCCTGGCTCCTACTTCTATACATATTTAAAAATAGACTTTTATTATTGCTATTTAAATTAATAACTTTCTGTAAATTTCTTGCTCTTTCAAACTGAATTTCAATGGCTATTGTAATGCACGCTAGAGAAATAAATCTTCGATTTTTTTATTACGTCCATTTTCTCAATAAAACTTTATTCATACATTTCTTATAGATTTTAATAAAGAAATAAATACCAATCAATAATAATAACTTACTACAAAAAATAATGTTGGTAAAAATCAAACTATTATCTTTTAATTTTTATGCTATTAAGGAATTCATTATTTTTTGCTGCCCAAAACAGCGAATGGATAAAATAAACCATGAAATGAACATTAGATACATAATTTGCGAATATTTGAACGTGTGAAATACCCGAAATGTCCATTTATGTGACGTTTATAAATTCAAAACTTACTAAAGTAAGGAGATATTGTAAATCTAAAAAAAATATGACTTACATCTACATTCAAATCCTTATTTCGAATAACTCTATCGACTTTTTTCTGACTACATAGTTTCGACAAATAAGTGTGTCAGTTTCGGACATAATTATTTTTTAAATGAGAACCGAAACTTTCAAATGACGAGTGTATCCTAAAATAAGTTTTTCAAAGCAAAAATTTTGTAAATCAGGGCTTGATGTTACTAATATGGCGGAATCGTAAGTGGTTTTTTCTACCGTTTGTTTACTCATGACTTTACTAGTTTAGAGTTTTTCGAACAATTTTAAATTGTATATAACATTTACTAAATTAAAAATTGGTGGTTAAATAATAGCCTAAATTATACTATTTCAAGTAACGTTCGATGGTTTTATAAACTTATATTTGCCTGAGCTATAAATCTGAGATATTTTTTCAGCTAAATCGCCGGAAATAAATAATGAATACCAATATAATATTTAATAAAAAATGTATTGGTTTTGATTTTCAAAAGTAAACTGATTTTTCTTCGAATAATGAATAATGCATAATTTACGGTATTAAACCTGTATTTGATAATGTGCCGTAAATTGTGTGTGTAATAGAGAAAAGTTAGACAGAACAACATAATGACAAATCTTTTTTTTTTCATTTTAAAATTTAATTTGAATTCATAAATTTTAGAATAATTTGCCTAATATTATAAACATAGTAAGATATGCTAAATTTGCGAAGTAAAAAAAATATAAATTGTGTTAATTGTGAGTTAAAATTATAAAACGTATCGGGAAGCAGCTGAAATATTTAATAAGAAACATCCAGACACAAATGTACATACAATAATTAATATTTTGAAATGAAAATAATTAAAACATATGGATATGTTAAAAATAAATTAAATAACAAACGTCGATAACTGAGGACTTTAAAGTGAGGACTTTAAATGTAATGTTATCTACAATAGAATATATTAAATATTAGCTGCGCAAAAGGGTAAAGATATGATGGCAAATATTTTGAAAGCACACAAATTCCACCCATATAAACCACATTAAAACCTAGAGATTATGTTAGTGGTTTCAATTTTTGTTCTCTTATCCAAGGAGAGTTAGAAGAGCATCCATTTTGGGTTAGAATAATCATGTTTGAAGATGAAGCTTCATTTAATTCAAATGGTACAGTGAGTTCCCAAAATTGTCGATGATGGAATGACCTTCAACCCTAACTAACTAACGAAATAAATATTCATTACTGTAGTATTGTGTACATTTTTATCTGGATGTTTGTTATAATATATTTCAGCTGCTTCCCGATACGTTTTATAATTTTCAATCACAATTAATACAATTTCTATTTTTTCTCCAAACTCAATGTCACCGGAATTACTATTCATTTATAATGTTTAAATAATATCTGATGTTTAATGACAGACCTGTCACTGTCATTTCAACATTTGAAATATCAATGTGCATGTATCACTGTAGAGAAAAAGAAAAATTACAAAATCTTATTTTTAGCAACAGGTATACATGACTGTATGATTGAACCCAGTTTTCAATTCTAAATAACTTTTCTTTATAACAGTTCTTGATATTGTCAAAAATAAAGGTACTTTATTCTGGAACAAAATTCATATTTTCACACAAACTCCGTATATGACCAAAAAAATTTGACAGCTGATGGTTGCATTTTAGGTTTTGGACCATGCAGAACTTTTTATAAAGAATAACTTTTTTCCTAAAATTAATTTTCAAATGGGATGGTTGAGAAGCTGCAAACTAACATCATTTATTACAATGCAAAAAAAAAATTAAATATATTGATACCAACATAAGCACAACTTATAAGATGAATTGATATGTAGTGTATTTTTTACTGTGAACTTTTAAAGTTTTCATATTAAGTTTTAAGTGGTACTATATTAAAATTTAATTATTTAACTGTTGATATGTTAACTTTGATAACCGAAATACGAGAAAATGTAATTCATGTCAATGTCATTTTCCTAAAAATTAAGCAAAAACCTATGAATTACAATCTATTGTCTGTTATAAAAATGTTCTAATTATAAGAACAATCAGTTCGCTGTAAAAAGATAAAATTTTAATATGGATTTTAAGCAAATATTTTCATATGTTAAAATATGGTCCAAAAGTTAATTTGCAAAATCTTAACGGCCGTGGTAATAAAATACACGGCATATTATAACATACCCCCTAAAAGCATAATCTATTAATAATATATCATCTAAACCTATAATTTGACTAAATTACAATGTTCGAAAGACATTTATTAGCAAAATATGTAAATTTAGAAAAACAAATTGAAATTGTATTTAATTAAAATATTTGATACAATTAAAATTATTTACCGTTTTGTGCCAGTTATTGAATTCAAATCACATAAATTCAATGGGCAATTGACTCTTAGCTCGATTCGTACTAGATGATACTTGTAATAATCATAATACTGAAATAAAATTGCAACGGATATGCCCGTGTGTCACATCACTGAAATCAGCAAAAAAAATCTGATTTAAATATGTATATATCATAAATTGTGCCCACAATGAAAACGAAAGCTAAGTGTAAAAAAACAAAAACTAACCCTGTAGATAAAAATCGTTCGCCATTTGATAAGACGTAAAAAGATGCCGTAGGAACGTTTTTACGAAATTACGATTTACACTTCTTTCCAAACTGCAGAGAAACCGTTAAAATAATTTAAATGTTAAAGCAGATTATTAATCAACATAAAATTCTGCAAAAGTGTCGAATTTAAACCTACCCTCTATTTCCTATAATAAGCTATATCCCCATACTCGCCCTCGAATTTCAATCACCCTTTATATTTCACCCGATAGCTGACGAGGCAATTCAAGTACAATTACTCAAAATATAGCTTTAAAACATTTTCGCATATTCTGTTATATTTTTTATACCAGAAAAGTTTTAAATGTATAAACCTCACTAAAGACGGTTGTAACATAATTAGTATTATCAACCTACCTAAAATAACTGGATGTAACAATAGTTTCAAAAAGGCCAATAATTTTAATCCTATTACAAAAGTTTGCTGTAAAAGTTGTGAGCTTTCATACATTTAAAACATCAAGAGACTATTTTTATTGTCCCAACAGAAATCTTGGAGCATTTCAAGCACAAACATAAAAAATCACTTTTTGTCAAGGTTATTTAATTAAGCCATGCATATTCTAAAGCTATGCTTATTCTAAAATATTTATTTTACCATTCTTCAATTAGTTTATAAGGCACATTTTGATCATAAACCCAAACTTAAAATGTTTGTACAATAAAATTAGGTTAAATTATTAGTTCAAAGGGTATGGTTTAATACTCGTTTTTTTATAGATATTATATAAATTTATGGTTTCATCGTACAAATCCTTGTCGTGTGGGACCCAAAAATATTTATGGGGGCCTATTTAGGTTATTGGAGAGATAATTTCGGAAAAATTGTATTGTCATGCTCCGCTGTTTATAATTATTTAAATCCGAAGGGTAAGTACATAAGAAATCATTCTCGTTTTTCTCCTGTGCTAAGTTCCTTTATTATCCAGTAACCAATATTTATAAATTATTGTTTTCTGTGGTTACATACAAAAGTATTTTAAAAGGATAACAGACAAGAGTTTGCTAATATGCATAATTATGTAATATTAACGTGATTATTTCCGTTTTTGGCCTCTTCAACTACCATTTTTTGACTTCGATTTCGTTCTGAGCCGAAACTTTGTGATGGTTATAAATTTAAAAAAACATATAAATAAGGAGTCTAAATCTAGTTCATAGCGTAGCTTTGAGTGGTTTATCTTTCAAATTGTATTAACAAAAAAAGTTATTGCTTCAATTTGTGGATATTATTTTTATTTCCTTAATTTGAAAGTTAATACAGACATTTTCATATTTATTTTCAAAAACAAAACTCTCATTAGCGTAATGAAATTGATTTGCCAAAGGCAATAAACTTTACATGTGGAAACATTTTGGGGGTTATTAATATTTTGAAAAAATGATGGGATGTTCAAATTCAATTTTTGAACATGGTAAGGAAATTACAAACATACGTTAGCCCTTATGATAAAATTGACACTGACAAATTGATTTCATGACATTACCAGTGTTTCGTTTTCGGCATTGAATATGAAAATTATAAATTTAATTTATCTTGAATTTGATACTATTTTAAATTGAAAATTCACGTGACTTTTAAACGTTTAATTGTAAAAAACTGTAAGAAAAATAATATTTGTCTACCTTTTAAATTAAAAGGGAAAAAAGGTTTAAAAAACTACAAGAGCTTAAAACAACTGAAAACGGAAATTTTTCCTCACGAAGAAACTTCACGATTTATAAATGAGGATTATATTCAAGATAAAATAATTCTAGATTTAAATATTATTCACGTTAAATCTTTATATTGAAACTGCATTTTTAGTGTTTATAGTACTAGGAAAGTTGTATTTTCAAACATTTATAATATCCAGATGTCGGCATTGTTCGTCTCAGCAGTCGAAAGCAGGTACCAAGCGTCCCTTTAAATTTTTAAAAGGAATTCCTAGAAAAGAGGACAGACGACTCATTTCAAAATCCGGTTCAAACCAATATCATTCATATTGTTTATTCTGGAGACTTCCACTTCTTTATACATGTTGAATAATATAATAAAACACTTTTCACTTTGTTTTGTATAACATGGTAATATATTCAAATTGAACCGGATGAGAAATGCTTGTTTTATTTTCATGTTTGAAAATGGTAGGCGTTGTTAGCGAAACATATTATACAACATAATTCATATTTTATTTATCCTTCGAGTATATTCAAATTCTAAATAGTATTTCTCATTATCTCTATAGTTGTGGTTTTTATAGTCGTTTGTAGCGATACTTGCCGCTACATAGTAAATTTTATACACAAAACATATAACTTTTAAAAGTAACCTGATAAATTATAAATACATTCATGAATCTTTTAAATAACTTATAATCCTTAATAAATGAACCATTTATGTTAATACTATAATTCATAGAAGTATATTTTTTTAAGTAAACAGAAGTTTTTCAATATATCGAAATTTTGTAAGTGATAAAAGAAAATCATTCGTTGTAGATAATTAAGAGAAACATCTTATTTTTAATTGTTACAATAATACAAATGAGTGAAATAAGTAGAGTTTACACTATATTTAATGGTAATGCATATCTATAGTATAGATCTTTATTTAATAAAAAAATTATCAAGTTGACTTTGATTTTAAAATACTTCATATGCAACTTGTAATTTTTAAAATGAAATTGCTGAACTTTCTAATTGAACCCCTGTATAATTAGAAATAGATTATAGCAAGGTATAATCATTTTAAATTACGCACAAGACATTGTACATAAATTATTAACAAAATGTTTTGTAGCGTTTTTATAATTAAACATTTTTTATTTTAAGTAGAAAATGTGCATATTTTAACAAAATATAGAAAAACAATTGGTACAAAAGTTGTGCAGAATAGTGACTTGCACATTATAAAAAAAAATCGGAATTTATACAGGGTGGTTCAATAAAAGTTATACACAAAACTTTTATTTTTTTTAATGGAACACAATATATATTTTTACATTTTTAGATTCCTCATTACGTAAGGATTATTGAAACGATATAAAGTTCTATGGGTTTGAACCATATCGTTTCTATGTTATTCAGTTGTTTATATAAAAATTTGAACACATTTGTCCCAGCTATAGTTAATTTAGTTGTACAGTTTTTTTGATCATTGGTCTTCAAAATTACTGATGAGATTTCGAAAAGTACTTAATCTTTATAAAGTGTTCATTTTGGAAATCTCTACAATTATTGTTAATGAAAATTTCATGTAGAAATTATTATTTGATAATATTGGAACGAAAATTTCAAATTATTTTCATTATCAATACTTGTAGAGAATTCTAAAATGAACACTTTATAAAGAATAAGTATTTTTCGAAATCTCACTAGTCTTTGAAAAAATTGATATACCGGGTGTAACTGAATTCTGGTAGACCCCGAATATCTTTTTTATCTTTACATATATCGTTTTGAAATTTAGGATGGTGCCTTAAGAGAATAAATTGGGTCAGCAAGCGGAATTTTAATAAAAAATCTATTTCCGGTATAACCGGAAATGGCCTTCTTTTCTATTTCAGATAGAACACCCTGTATATTTTTACATAATTTAATTCCTATCTATATTCTGAGTTCATAGATGTATCATAAGTGACCATCCGGTTGTTTATTTTTTGTTTAAAATTAATTTAAATTTGTTTTTTGTGTAAATTTAATTTAAATTTAAACAAAAGACTAACAACCAAAAGGTCACTTATGATACGTCTCTAAACTCAGAATTTAGAGACGAATTAAATTATGTAAAAATATACAGATTGTTCCGTCTGAAATAGAAAAGTTGTGGTCATTGGAAATGGAAATGGAATTTTGATAAAAAATCCACATGTCGATACACTTTATTCCCTTAAAACACTAAACTAAATTTCATAAAGATATATGTAAAAATGCAAATTATAGGCATCAAATATCATTTGAATAGTGTTCTTAAGGAACAAAGTATGTCAATATGTAGACTTTTAATAACAATTCCATTTCCGGTTTAACTTTTCTATTTCAAATAAAAATCAAAATTAAAATTACAATCAAAATCAAAATTTAAATTAAAATCAAAATCAAAATCAAAATCAAAATTAAAATCTAAGTCAAAATCAAAATCGAAATCGAAATCGAAATCGAAATCGAAATCGAAATCGAAATCGAAATCGAAATCGAAATCGAAATCGAAATCGAAATCGAAATCGAAATCAAAATCAAAATCAAAATCAAAATCAAAATCAAAATTCAAATTGTAATTACAATTACAATTGAAAAAAAATTAAAATCAAAGCTAAAATCTGTATTATTATCATAAATCGCGTTCTGTGAATCAAAGAGCGAATTGGCGTGTTTAATAACCATATTAAAAACGCAAATGCGTGTTTAATGAAATTAAGGCTTGGTCGAATGTACTTAATATTTTATATGCAGCTATTTAATAAAGTATTATATAGAAAATGTACCCCATTTATGCTGCCCATACAATTTAATAATGCGCATATTATAACATTTTCGTGAACAAAGATATATATATATATATATATATATATATATACATATATATATTTATATATATAAACATGCAAATGATATTTGGGGTCTACCAGAATTCAGTTACACCCGGTATATAAGATACAAATTGCAATATTGTGCTTAATGTTAAAAATCTTGAATCTGAATCTTTATGTTTTATTTTAATTCATTTAATTACTTATATTTTATTTATTTATTTATTTGGTATTACATTTTTATTTTATTATCTATTGGAAGCGTTGCGCGGGCAAGAAAATGCGTGACAAGGACTTTCTTTGCAAATTATAAGACGGTCACATCTCCACGGCAACATTGCTTTTCACACACTTACACACATTTTCATGGCATGCAATATTAGTGGCACCATAAATTGATACCAGTCATATTTGTGACACCATGTGTTAACTTTTCACGTTTCATAATATTTGTGGCACATTTGATTTTTTTGCAATAACTTTTGTTATATGGAGGGTATCGTAAAATTAACCACATATTCAGAAATAATGGAAAGAAGCGCAGCGGAACGACAGTATCTTAACAAAAGCGCCACAAATGGGGATATATCATGCGGTGCCACAAATATGTAGGGACGTGTATGTGTGTGTGTGTGTGTGTGTGTGTGTGTGTGTGTGTGTGTGTGTGTGTGTGTGTGTGTGTGTGTGTGTGTGTGTGTGTGTGTGTGTGTGTGTGTGTGTGTGTGTGTGTGTGTGTGTGTGTGTGTGTGTGTGTGTGTGTGTGTGTGTGTGTGTGTGTGTGTGTGTGTGTGTGTGTGTGTGTGTGTGTGTGTGTGTGTGTGTCTGTGTGTGTGTGTGTGTGTCTGTGCGCGCTGTATCTCAAAAACTAATAGAGCAATTGATATGAAACTTTGAACATAAGTCTTATTTGATAATCCGAAGAACTGAAAAGCTTTTGGTAAAATTTCGTACAC